>JALAZF010000416.1:1327500-2527500 GCA_022829125.1 Lathyrus tuberosus | reverse complement strand
GGTAACAAGTATTCTACAGCATTTACACAGATTTCCAACCGCGAAAACATCGATTTCTATCGTTTATCACATTTCGACCTATATCTAAAAACCAATAAAACTTCCACACAAACATACATAATCATACACAAGCATAGTATAATCGAGTTTCACACCCTTACCCGATTAAATCGCGTGTAGAAAAGTCGGTTGATCGATTCCTAGATTTCCAAGTTTTCTCTCTATCTCCTTTTCTTTCTCTTTTCTTTCATCCCCTTTTTCTTCTCTTCTTTTTCTTTCCTTTCTATTTTCTCTCTTTCTATTTCTATTTCTATGAAAAATATAATATCTACCCGATAAAAGACCAAAATACCCCTACACTCAAATATCTCGCAAACGTTCCCAAAACCCAATAAAATATAATCACGACTAAAAATAACATATTTCCAAATAAAAGTTGAAAATAAAATAATATAATAATAAAATAATCAAAACGACTCGATTAAATAAAACAGACAAAACTGGGGCGTTATAGCTCTCCCCCACTTAGAAATTTTCGTCCTCGAAAATATACCTGAGACGAACAACTCTGGATACGACTCCCGCATCCGACTCTCCAACTCCCAAGTCAAATTGCCCTCAGCAGCGCCTCCCCGCGCCACTTTCACAAGTGCAATATCCTTGCCTCTCAACCGCTTCACCTCGCGATCCAAAATCCTAACGGGTAATGCCTCAACCGTAAGGTTCTCCCTTACCTCAACCTCGTCCATCGGAATCACATGCGACGGATCCGAAACATACTTCCGAAGCTGTGAAACATGGAACACATCATGCAAATTCGACAGATTCGGCGGCAACGCCACCCGATAAGCCACAGCACCCACTCTCGCGGATATCTGGTAAGGACCAATAAACCGAGAAGTAAGTTTCTTCGACTTCAATGCACGACCCACACCCGTTACCGGCGTAACTCTCAAAAATACATGATCGCCCTCTTGAAACTCGAGATCTTTCCTTCTACGATCATGATAACTCTTTTGCCTACTCTGAGAAGCCTTCATTTTCTCACGGATAAGCTTCACCTTGTCTGTAGTCTGTTGAATCAATTCGGGTCCAACCACCAAACTCTCACCAGATTCGTGCCAACACAGCGGTGTTCGACATCTTCGTCCATACAGTGCTTCAAAAGGTGATATTCTAATACTAGAATGGAAACTGTTATTATACGTGAATTCCACCAACGCAAGATAACTATCCCACGCACCACCTTGTTCAAGAACACAAGCCCTCAACAAATCTTTCAACGACTGAATCGTTCTCTCGGTCTGACCATCTGTTTGAGGATGATAAGCAGAACTCAACCTCAATTTAGATCCTAAAGCCTTTTGCAAACTTTCCCAAAATCTGGAGGTAAACCTAGGATCCCGATCAGAAACAATGCTCAACGGAACACCATGCAATTTCACAATCACACTGATATAAATCTCAGCTAGCCTCTCCAAAGAAAAACTGATGTCAATCGGAATGAAATGCGCCGATTTAGTCAGCCTATCAACAACCCCCAAATAGCATTATGCCCTCGCTGAGTATTCGGCAACCCTGTCACAAAATCCATAGAAATGCTGTCCCATTTCCACTCAGGAATATCCAACGGTTGCAACAAACCACTAGGCCTCAGATGTTCTACCTTCGATTTCTGACAAGTCAAACATGCATAAACAAACTGAGCCACATCTATTTTCAATCCAGACCACCAGAAAATCTTCTTCAAATCTTAGTACATTTTATTAGCTCCCGGATGTATACTCAAATTACTCCGGTGTCCTTCCTCTAAAATCATCCTTTTCAAATCCGAATCATCCGGAATATAAATTCTACCTCTGAATCTCAAAACACCATTAACATCCACTTTAAAATCGCTATTCGCATCTTTTTCTCCAACCAACATCAAATCCACAAATTTCACATCCAGCTTCTGTTTCTCACTAACTGTCATCAGAAAATCATTAGTAACCTTTAACATTCCAAGCCTCACGCTATCGGACGTCACCTCACACACCAAACTCAAGTCCCTAAAAGCTTCCAAAAGCTCCCACTCCTTAACCATTAAAGCGGACATATGTAACGATTTCCGACTCAATGCATCGGCTACCACATTAGCTTTACCAGGATGGTAATTCAAGCCAAAGTCGTAGTCCTTCAAAAATTCCAACCATCTCCGTTGCCTCATATTCAATTCTTTTTTATCAAACAAATATTTCAAACTTTTGTGATCCCTAAAGACTTCAAATCTTGCACCGTAGAGACAATGCCTCCAAATCTTCAATACAAACACCACAGCCGCTAATTCCAAATCATGAGTAGGGTAATTTTTCTCATGCACCCTCAACTGCCTTGAAGCATAAGCTACGACCTTAGCTTCTTACATTAGCACACCACCTAGGCCAATCAAAGACGCATCAAAATACACCACAAATGGTTCAGTAGGATTCGGCAAAATCAAAATCGGAGCTGTCGTCAATCTTCTCTTCAGCTCATTAAAACTTTCCTCGCACCGAATATCCCAAATGAACGCTTGCCCTTTACAAGTCAATTGGGTCAAAGGAAGTTCTAGCTTAGAAAAACCTTCAATGAACCTTCGATAATATCCGGCCAAACCCAAAAAGCTTCGAATTTCAGCAACGGATCTCGGAGCCTCCCATTGTAGAACTGCTTCTACTTTAGATGGATCCACAGAAATACCATTACCTGAAATCACGTGTCCAAGAAAACTCACTTCTGACAACCAGAACTCACACTTGGACAATTTGGCAAAAAGCTTTCTTCCTTTCAAAACCTGCAAAATAATACGCAAATGCTCCGCGTGTTCCTCCCGAGACTTAGAATAAATTAAGATGTCATCAATAAACACAACAACAAAACGATCCAAATGCTCGTGGAAAATACGATTCATGTACTCCATAAACACACCTGGCGCATTAGAAACCCCGAACGACATCACAGAATATTCATAATGACCGTAACGTGTCCTAAAAGCCGTCTTCTGAATATCTTCCTCTTTCACCCTTATCTAATGATACCCTGACCTCAAGTCAATCTTACTAAACACACAAGCACCAACCAACTGATCCATCAAATCATCAATTCTCGGAAGAGGATACTTATTCTTAATCGTCACCTTATTCAGCTGGCGATAATCAATACACAACCGCATACTTCCATCTTTCTTTTTCACCAATAAAACTGGAGCACCCCAAGGAGAAACGCTTGGTCTCACAAACCTCTTTTCTAGCAATTCATTCAACTGCTTCTTTAACTCAACCAACTCAGATGCCGACATACGATAAGGTGCCATAGAAACAGGTCTAGTACCAGGAACTTGATCTATAGAAAACTCCACCTCTCTCTCTAGCGGCAAGTCTGAGATATCCTCAGGAAACACTTCCGGAAATTCACACACAACAGGAAACACATCAAGTGAAACTTGACTATCCACAGTCAACGATGCAAACAACCCAAACAACTGAGCTTCATCTGCCAAAAGTTTCTTCAACTCCTTGGTAGATAAGAAACTCGAGTCTTCGTCTTTCTCAAGAGAAGAAAATCTTACTAACTTATGATAACAATCAATATGAACCCTATTGAACTGCAACCAATTCATTCCCAGAACCACATCTAAACCCTCCAACGGTAAACACACCAATCCATCTCAAAGTCTTTACCATAAATGGTCAAAGGACAACTCAAACAAACCAAAGAAGTAGTTACTGACCCCATTGCTGGAGTATCAATAACCATTTCACCTTCCATAAAAGACAACACAAGATTCAAACGCTTCGCGCACTTAGACGAAATAAACGAATGAGTCGCTCCAGTATCAATAATAGCAACTAAAGGAGTACTATTAATAAAATAAGTACCTCTGATCAGACGATCTGCACTTGAAGTCTGAGTTCCTGCCAATGCAAAAACCTTCCCACCCGCTGGAGCTTGCTTTGGTTTCGGACACTTTGTACTAATATGACCAGGTTCACCACAGTCTGCCTCTTACAATCAGCCGCAATGTGTCCTAAACCTCCATAATTGGAACACTTCCTCATATCTTTCCTGCATTCAAACTGACGATGTCCTAGGTCACCACACCTATAACATATCGGAGGATTAGACATTCCTCCCCCACTTAGCCTTTTCTCAAAATTTCCCCTTTGTTTACCCTTATCAGCTGGTGTTACATAAGGACCACTGTGAAACGGTTGTTTCCCTTTCCTCTCGTTCACACTCTTATAGTGAGTAAAACGAGCTTTGTTATCTTCTTCAAAAATCCTACAGCAATCTACCAAATCAGAAAACCTTCTAATCTTTGGTAATCGATTGCCTGCTTTATCTCAGGACGCAATCCGTTCTCAAACTTCACGCACTTAGAAAATTTTGCAGTCGCTTCAGGATAATGTGGATAAAACTGCACAAGCTCCACAAACTTAGCAGTATAATCAACAACAGAC
This sequence comes from Lathyrus tuberosus, assembly GCA_022829125.1. Lineage (NCBI taxonomy): Eukaryota > Viridiplantae > Streptophyta > Magnoliopsida > Fabales > Fabaceae > Lathyrus > Lathyrus tuberosus. The sequence goes on along the minus strand of JALAZF010000416.1, from coordinate 2,523,019 downwards.
ATATTACCTTGCTTTAATTCCAAGAACTCAATTTCCTTCTTTTCTCTTACATCTTCGGGAAAATACTTCCTCAGAAACTCAATGCTAAACACCGCCCAAGTGATCTCTTCCTCTGCAGCTTCCAACACATGACGTGTACTAACCCACCAATCATCAGCTTCTTCCAGTAACATGTGAGTACCCAGTCTCACCTTCTGATCCTCAGCACAATCCATCACTCGGAAGATTCTTTCAATCTCTTTCAACCAAATCTGAGCACCATCAGGATCATATCTTCCTTTGAAGACAGGCGATTTGTTCTTCCTGAACTCATCATTACCAGCAGCATTAGGTGCACCCTGCACAGCCCGAGCCATAGCTTGCATAGCAGCAGCCAAAGCAGCGTCATTCCTACCAGCCATATTCTGTTCATTTCCAATAACAGCAACTATGGTTAAACAAACAGCTCACCCAAACACCAAGACCGACAAAGACTGACACAAACTGACACGGACTGGCTCTGATACCACTTGATGTAACACCACTAATCTATACCCCCAAGCTATTAAAGCGATAAACAAAATTCAAAATTTCATCAGAGTATATTTAAAACATTCACGGCATAGACCGAGGGGTCACATCAATTTGAAACAATATACACATAAACCTGCTCATAAAGATATGCAACAATCAGGTAGCAATTGTCAGAGGAACTTGGTTCCTACTACCCACAATTCAAATACAGAATAAAAGCGGAAAATCTGTACTGAAATCTCATATATATATATATATATATATATATATATATATCATGAAAGGTTTGTCGGCCAAATACAATCATACATGTACAATCCCAAAAGAAACATGTATACATAGTACAAAATATTCACACTCGATCACCCCGACTACCCGGTGCTACATATCAGAGCCGACCGACAAAAGAATGAAGACCTAAGCTTCACAAAAGACCTCCAGCAATCAAATCTGCAATGCCTCATAGAGCATTATAAAACAGCAGAAGGGTGAGAAACACAATCATAATATAATTGCATATAATTATATAAAAACACAACATTACACACATAAAATATTCTCACCACAACGTACAACAGAATCCAAATACAACACAACACAATACATATCTCAACTCATCAATTTCAATCACAATCCCACACAACATCAATCCATTCATGAATTATGCAAATGCACAGAGACCGACACAACGACTCTATGCAATGCATATGCGGTACCATCCATCCATTAATCTCATCACTAGTTCACTCAGGAACTCTATTGGAATCATCGCTCGTTACTTAGTATAACTCCCCGTCGTGCATACGATGTTCCCCGTCGCTCACACCCCACACGGGCACACGAAGTTTATGGATCGCTCACACCCCACACGGGCACACGACCCGATCACTCACACCCCACACGGGCACACGATCGTCTATAATCATCACTCACACCCCACACGGGCACACGACGTTATAGCGGATTCCCTCTGGAACCAAACCGTCGCTCACACCCCACATGGGCACACGACATTACAAGAATGCATATCATGATGCTTGGCATACAATGACTCATGACATTCAAATGCACACATATATGCAATCATCTCAATCAACAAAAATCATGCTTTGCAATTCAAGCCCAAAATAATGCATTTATTTGCCATACGGCCACACACCATCATCACACCATCTAAACACATGCATTCACCTCATATAATCAGCACACAAGTCATCCAACATATATCACAAGCACATTACATGATAACCCATCAATTACGCACAATTAAACGGCAAAAGTCGATAAAACGACACATTCCAAATTTCTGACATAATTAAATCGAGCAACAATCTCAAAACCATTTTAATAAGCAAGAACAACTCAAAAGCTTCCTAACGCACCCAACCGCGCCCCAATCCGACTTACGGATCAAAAGTTATGAAGAAAACAAAATTGCACAAACAGCCATGTTCGCTAGGCGAACCCTCTAGCGAGCATTCGCTACCACCTTCGCTAGGCGAATGTCCAGCTAACCCACTATCAGATAAAAACAGACACAAAGTTTGCTAGGCGAACCAAGGCAGCAACAACCAAAACCAAAAAGATACAAAGTTCGCGAGGCGAACACATTAGCGAACATTCGCTGACCTTCGCTAACTGGTTCGCTAGGCGAACCCGCGAAAACTCATTCGCTACTGCTTCGCCCCAGGTTCGCTAGGCGAACCAAGGAAAACCCAGAATTCTGCAGCGCTGTTTCACAACCCAAAAATCATATTTTTCACCCAAAAACTCTTCCAACACAAAATAATGAAATCAGAACATAACCCAAACATGGTAACAAGTATTCTACAGCATTTACACAGATTTCCAACCGCGAAAACATCGATTTCTATCGTTTATCACATTTCGACCTATATCTAAAAACCAATAAAACTTCCACACAAACATACATAATCATACACAAGCATAGTATAATCGAGTTTCACACCCTAACCCGATTAAATCGCGTGTAGAAAAGTCGGTTGATCGATTCCTAGATTTCCAAGTTTTCTCTCTATCTCCTTTTCTTTCTCTTTTCTTTCTTCCCCTTTTTCTTCTCTTCTTTTTCTTTCCTTTCTATTTTCTCGCTTTCTATTTCTATTTCTATGAAAAATATAATATCTACCCGACAAAATACCAAAATACCCCTACATTTAAATATCTCGCAAACGTTCCCTAAACCTAATAAAATATAATCACGACTAAAAATAACATATTTTCAAATAAAAGTAAAAAATAAAATAATATAATAATAAAATAATCAAAACGACTCGATTAAATAACCATGCTGAAATTGCACTCGACAAGGGTACATAAAATTGCATTTTGAAAAGGCAACCTGAAACTTTAAAATTCACACTATCGCAAGATCTACAAGTGTCAGCTACCATTTGAATATGACTTTTTGTATATTTTCCTTATATGAACCTTTTATTTGCAAAATATAAGTTATTTATTTATATTGGGAATAAGAGAACAAGAGAGCTCATTTTGTTGTTGTAATAATAAAATTAATAAAATAAGACAAGATAATACAACAGTTCTCCCACGGTGATACCAACAAAGATGTCACTTCATTTTCTTAAGTTATATAGACACTAATTAGTCGTATTGGTTACCAAATGCATTGCGAGAAATCCATACAACAATTTGCAACAAAGAGATATATGAGAAGGGCCAGTCACATACAATGGCGCCTAATCTAAGACACTAAAACAAAATTAAAAATAAAAAGAATTTCACAGAAGATTAGCATGGTATCAGCAATAGCATGGTATCGGCAATAGCATTGCTCCATATTAGGTTAGTTGTTGAACGGAGTGACGGTGAGATCGCCACATTAAGCCTATAGACAATCCATCAGCAGATAGTGGAACATCTCTTCAGCTCACCTCTGGTTTCCGTGTATACATCCAAGAATCAGCAGTATCAGACTATCAGCACCGCCATTTGTCATCATCATGAGTTTTAACAGCAATAAATAAGCGTACACACATGGTTCGATGCCAAAGAAGATCCCATCAAACTATTTGGTGACTTGTGTAGAGATTTTAAATTATGAGATACACATAAAACCTCTAAGCACCCGCGTTAAGAAGCAGCAAGAATAATCTAATCCAGTTAGAGTCACGACACATCCTGAAGTACCAGATTCAACTCGTGTGCAGATTTTGCAATTGATCCTCCTCTTCTACAGATGAAGGGACAAAAATTAACATGAGAAATTCTAAATCATCCCAATACATAATTTCCTGATTACTTTTAGCACAAAAATTCTATTTTTTTAACTCCAAAATCTATATTTATATATAAAGGTGAAACCAATTTTAGTGTAGCTTTTTTTCTCTCAATTCTACCATTTATTTAAATTAGCATGAAGTAAAACAAACCATTTGTAAATTAAAAAGTAATTAGTACTACTCAATTAGCAGAACCAGAATCGAATAAAACAAAAGAAAAATTCTTCTTTTAATAAAAGACAAACCTATAAACTTAAACATGTACCTCATTAGGGAAGGTAGGAAACGTTTAACTTTTTCGAGCTCTACAAAGCAGAGGTTGCAACGCTCTAGCCTGGATCATATTAACAATCAAAAATGAAATTGAGTAATGGAATATATAAAAAGTAAAATAAAATAAGTCAGGAATGTGAACCTGTTCTCTGCTTCGATATCAACACCAACAGAGGGTTTAGCTGATAGCGTTGAATAGATTACTGAACCAAATACTCTGACCAGGTTCAATAACATTTCCACGGATACAGATAGATGTCTGCAATATATGATACGAAAATTGTCAACATGGAAACATAATCTATAAAACTTATAATTTACCAATGTAATTAAATAAATATGCATTGAAATTTCTTATGCTCATCAATTTATGTCAAACAAGAAACAGAAAAGGATACATCACTTACCTATCCATTTCACTTTGTAAAAGGTCACTTAGAAGTGGCAGAAGACTTGTACACAACTCAAGTGTGACCATATCAATTTTCTCCATTATAATGCTAACAATATCAGCAATTACCTGGGATAAATACAATTAAATCAAAGTATTGTTAGAACTCAATATGCCATAAAAGAACACACAAAATTGAGAAGTTGTAACTGAAAACAAGCAACTCAAAATGCTTACAGCATGATCACCCATCTTTGCCATTGTGCTAATGACTTCTGTAACGTCATTTCTTTCCCAACGTCCGAAGACCACCTGAAATACAATGGTTTCGAAATTCATCAAATCTATCACTGGTAGTAGACTTCACTCAATTACCAAAATTTCTTTCAAATTGGTCCATAGAGAAGAATTTTCAGTTAAAACTTAAAAGCGTGTTTTAGTATAAAAGGTGTTATTATTTAGCGTGTTTAGTAAAATCCTTCATAGGTAAATATTTAACAATTCCTCTTTTAAGCTATAAAGTGGTCTTTTAACTTAATTTGTTGTACTTGGCTAACAGAAATTTTAGAAGGCTTTTTCGTTCGATAAACATTTATTGACAAATATTGCTTTGAAGAAATGTTTTAGGCTTGAGCACACCAGTTTGTTTGTGGTATACCGGAAGAGAACAATGTACGAAATAGAATATCAAGAATATTTTCGAGAGTATTTCGGATGATCGCAAAAGTGTGGTTTCTATACATCATTAATCATTATTCGTTCTCTTGTTCCATTAGGATTAAACATCCAGAGTTACTTTAAATACCAGTATTTGCTTTGTCGATGGTAGTACATGATTGAGCAAAACATATGCCAATAGTATATATTATGATTTATTTATTTTTCTTCCACCTAAGTCCATAAATTTTCAACAGATATGTTTTCCTCCAATCTTGTTTTTCTCCACTTATCTAAAAATTATCTTCTTTTGTCATAAAAGAAAAAATAAATAAAAGGATGCTGAAGCTAGTCATGTCCATCCAGGTTGTCATCCTACAACCCCAACTTGTTTGAGGTTTAATATAATGCAAAGACTCTAACTCATTATACAAGTAACAGAAAGCCAATACAAAAGTAATCATAAAAATCACAAATTCAATCACCAATACCTTCAACTTAGATGAACGACTCTGCATTGAACTGATAAATTCATCATGTCTTTCCATCACATCAGCAATAGAATCTTCATCGCTAGCCGAAAATGTGGCCTTCTCAGTGGATATGGAATGTGTTCTCTGTTTAACATCCAGGGAAAGTAAACAGTCGGACGGCTTCTCAAAATCTTGGGACCAATATATATTACATCCAATAAGAGAGAAAGTATTCAAAATAGAGTGTATTGCTAGAACTGTTGTTGTAAACAAAGTTCGGAAATATACTCATCACCAAAATGCCTAATGAGCAACACAAAGACCACATTTCTAGGAAAGGTGGCACTAAACTACCCCCTCAACTCAACTCAACCCACAAACTATAGGTATTGAATTGCTACAATGAAGGTAGACAAAGTGGTCCGATAAAAGGGTGGTAGCAATTAAAGTGGTTTTGTCCAACAGACTCCTCACACCCAACTGTGTTGCATGGACTACACATGAAGCTTAACGATAGATCTAGTATAGATTGTGATAATATCAAAAGATTTTTGGCTTGGGTCTAACTAAACCCCACGAAACTGGCATGAAATAGATTGGAAGGTATGGACTGCTCAAGACTTATAAGCACTACAAAGGTCATTTTAAGGCAATGTAGGAGTAAGTCCATTTCCTCAACCCAGCGCAACAAAGACATTGAACCGTTGCATTGACTGCCGACAATGTATCTCAATAACAGACAGAAGGGATGGCTACAACTAAGTCAGATTTTCCAACAACCTCATCTAATAGAAGTAGACAGAAAATAAAATAAAATGAGTATAGAACAAACTAAGAAACAGTATAATACCCCACTGAAAGGAAGTACATGAACTGATGGTGTCCTCCCATGAGAAATTCTGTGTCTAGTATCCTCAAAATTAAGAGACCGTTCCCTCTTTTCCAAATTGAGAAGTGAGCGCATTCTCCCTATATAATTTAAAGAGCATAAAAATAAGAAACCATTTATATTTGAATAATGATATGATCATTAACAATTTAAAGATACCTCTTTTCTGTACTTCAATGGAACATCCATCTCTGTTCAGTTTCTGGCTGCCGTCATCTGTCACAAGAAAGAACTCAAAAGCTAGTAGTGCACCATCCAACAGAACAAAAGATTTTAACAAACAGGTATGCATCAATAAATCATTGTAACATAACAAGGTCGGCTGGACATTAGGTTGAATGGGTTGTTTTAATTAAGTTTATGTTTTGTCTCACTGTAGCCTTCTGTTTACCATCCTTTTCAATTCACATAAGATTAAAACAGATACATGCAGAACTACAAAGAGAAGCTGTAGGCACAGCCACTTCCCGTAACAGTATGTCTTAAATTATAAACAGCATATTATCACTGGATATTAGAATGACTGAGAAAACAAGTCATTCTTTTGCACAACATCACATGCCCGCAGTGGCCAAAAGTATATAAGCAGAATAGCTTGCTAGACAATTAAGGATCGTTGATATCTTTAATTGCAGTTTGGGGTTTCTCTTCACAGTGTGGAATTTACTAGCAAATAAAAGATATTATTTTTCATTCACACAGACATGTCGCGCAACCTAAGTTTATCTTTAGCAAAATTATTTTCCAACTCAGACAGACTTCTACTACTTTCTTTTTGTGAGTAACACCGGGAAGGCTTTCTGACTCAGACATGTGATATATATTACAATTAAAAGAGAAGATGCCTTTCAATTTCTGTGAAAAACAAGAAAAATACTAGCAGTGAAGAAAGTAATTCACTTAAAAGTTTAAAGTCGCAAGGACTTAAAATGGTTTCATGTGGTGGCAAGTAATACCCCACACATGAAAGTTTGCTAAATGTAGATAAAGCACATGCTCACAACTGTACTTTTTTTATTCATAATCCACCGTAATTAGGGTCTTTGGATCCCTGGTGGGTTCACACTTCACAGGAGTATCCCTGTGGCTTTTTGGACAGCCAATGAGACTAATACTGGTTCGGCGACGTAGACATACAAGACTTAACCATTAAATTTTGCAACCTCCCGTTCTCTCTTCTGTTTATGACTCTAGAAATCTAACATACAAGTACTTGAGAAAAAACCATTACACTAACTATACAATTAAGTAGTTATTACCTTGAGTTGAGCTTACAGAAGCTGGCAAATTATTTTTATCTGCAAAACCACCTAGTTCGCTACACTTGGAAGCTGCAAATTCAGTTACAGAAGAGAAAGGTGGCTTATCCACGTCATCTCTGCTGTTCGTAAATTTCCGTATATCCGCTGACTTTGACTGCAAAGATATTGGCATTGTTGTTCCGGCAACACCGACTTCTTTTCTAGAATCAGCTACAGGCTCTGACCTCGTGCTAGTTCTGGGGACGATAACAGGTACAATATCTGATTTATTGATGAGTGGAAAACTTGATGTGGTATGTGATTTCAAAGAACTCCTTTTCTGAGCGGTTGTATTAAGCACTGCCGTTGAACCAACAGAGACTGTTTTTGAACCAGAATTAGAATTTATCCTTTGAGGAGTACTTGGTGCACTTCCTGTGGCTTCATGCAATCAAAGGTCAAGTAATGAGAAGTTATGGCCATAAATAAGCATATTGATGAACAATAGGATCCAGGCGGATCAAAACAAGACACAGACTAAACAAGCCATAGCCATTCAATCAAACAAATGCCTAAAAGCAAATGGAAGAATTATAAAAGGAGAAAGGATATATACATGCCAAATATTTTCCTTCCTTCAAGGGGTCTGAATCATGAGAAATTGACAACCTTCCAAGAGATCTTGTTTCTTTCAGTAATGGATCCGGATTTTGTGAGCCAGATAGCCTAGCCTTAGCTGTGATTTCATTCAATACAGTTGCATTTCCACTTGAGGATTTAGATTCTGAACGGCCGTTTAGTTGATTTATACTATTAAGAGCATATGGTTCTATACGCTGGACAAGATGTCAGAAATGTAAAAATAGCACATTAGCATCAAATAGTGTCAAATACAATCATTACTAAAAGCAGAAATAATTTCTGAGACAGATGCATACCGAGATGTCCACGACCCAGACTCCAACACAACTTTGATTGTATGAACAGCCAAGAAGTTTTCCTTCATGAACATTAAGATCTGACAATCTAGACCAACCCACATCAACCATATCATGGCATCTTATAGGTTCCCAAGAGAAAACCTAAACAAAATCAAATGGAACAGTTACCTAGATAAATAGTTATCTCACATAATCAACTAAAAGAGGAGCTTACCTTTAAACTCTCATGCAAACCACAAAGTAGGGCCCTCCCGTCAGGACTGAAAGTAAGGGAACGTACTCCAGTTGTCTAAAAAACAAATACACAATTCTTGAAGATATTCCTAATAAACCAAAATTAACTTTACTAATGACTACTTTAAACTTCTTCCGAGAATAACTAGTAAAATTGCTATAAGAGAGTACCTCGGGACCAGCTGAACCAATAAGCTCAAAAGTTTCAAGGTCCCAAAATTTAACTGTCCTGTCAGCAGAACCTAGGCATGGGAAATAGATAAATGAAATGAAATTACAATTGATTTCATTCACTTAAATAAAAGGGGGTGGGGGGAATAGAAGCTTACAAAAGAAAACAGCACAAGAATCCAGTACTAAATGTTACATGATTGTGTAAATAAAATACTAAAACTGTCAACAAACAAATGTAACTGCTAGGTAAGCCAAATTGGGTTGCTTGTTTTTTGTAAGTGATGTTAGATTTTTTTATTATTATTTATTTAATAAGTTATCTTAGATTTAGTTATTGCATTTGGTGGTTAAATTTTAATCCTCCTAATAGAATTTGGCAAAGATAGGCTACAAAAAAATAATGAGGTGCAACCCTTTCGCTCACAAGTTCTCTCTTTGATAGTGGATTTTTCTGGCTATTTCATAAAGCTTGATGCTTTGACCCCGACTATCCCAAATGCACTATGGCCTTAATGCCTTATCTATCCGAGATTCAGTCTAACACTGGCAATGCCAAATTCAAAACATTCCCTGCTGTCCCAAATTAGTTATATAAACTTAATTGGAATTCACACTAGCCAGTAGCCTCCCATAATGAATTCACCATAGGTAATTCCTCCCACCTCATTGATGAGTCATATGCTATGATGAATGAATTATCCATGGTTGTAGACTTGAGCACACTACCCCCAGATTCAATTTCATATTTTGAGCTGCCTAAGAAACATACCCCTTATTTTTGGAAGAAAAAAACTAACATTAACTCATTTGAATGTGTTCCTTGGTCTATTTAATATTTGGCTTTTGATTTTAATAAATATAGGGCTCGAGGGAATGCATATAAGCTCTTACTATTTTTTCTCCTTTTATTTTAAAGTCGTGATTTCAACAAAAAAAAAACAGACTGAAAACAAGGTAGCATTTTAATAACTACTAGTAAAAGTAAAACCATATCAATTTAGAAAGAAAATAAAAAACTAACCAAACACACTATTACTTGTTGTCAAGTCACTATCTTGATTTGATTAGAAAAGTAAGACTAACCTGTTGCTAGTAGAAACTCGCTGGGGTGAAAGTCTATACACTGGATCTGGCCCTCGTGGCTCTTGAAATCGTGCAAGAGTTTTCCGGCGGTTAGATCCCACAACTACAAATTGTATACATCATATAATTTACGTCAAGTTTAAGGGGGGGAAACTCATTTATAAGTGAAGTGACAGTACCGGCATATAAGCTTACTTGCACTAATCTATCACAATCCATAAAAATATTAAGATAATATATTGCAAATTGTGCACCAAGTAAATGACTGATGAACCAAGAACTCAGGATTTCAAGAAGTCACATACCATTATCAATAAGATTGGATAACTCATTTCAAAATATTGTGATTTGTGGCGGAGGGGTCTTGTTTATACAAAAATAAAATATTAAAAAAAATTATTGTAAAGGAAAGAGAACTAACACGATAAGGGTGGTAAGGTATCAAAAATTATTTATAATAAACAGGCTTTAAAAGCAGCAAGGCTGTTCAGTCTTGCCACGTGCCAATAAGAGAGTCCTTGAAACAGACATAATTCGAACACAAGTGAGAAGCTGGTAAAGAGAAGCCTATCCTAAAGCAAGTTCATGGCAAAGGATTCAAAATAAATGCGAGCATTCACCTCCGAGCAAATGCACCAAATGATTATATAGAAAGCATGTAGTTTTAAGCCTCTTTATTTTTGGCAAACCACTTATAAAGAGCTGTGCAATGTTGAGGGAGAAGGTCCAGGCAAACTCAGAAGATAGTGTTTTTTTGTTTGGACTAATGAGAGGCCAGTAAATGAATGCAAGCGTTTCCCTCCGAGTAAATGCACCAAATGATTGATTATATAGACAACACAGTCTTAAGCCTCTTTATTATTGGCAAACCTCTTGTAAAGATAATGTCTTTTTTGTTTGGACTATGAAAGGTGAAGAGATAGGAACAAAACCGTTCTACTCCCCTAGAGAGCAGTCAATTAAAGAAAACAAACACAGCTATGGTGAAAAGAAGAGCAGAAAAGTCATCTTGCCTAAAGTACCAGGATCATAAGTGGCGACCATAGATAACAAACAATGACCCCAAACACAGAAAATGACTTCATAGAGTTTCAGGTGTAATAGAAAATATAGGTAAGAAAATTCAAATGAATAGTATTTGTGAGGAATTTGTAAATGAATGCTCTAGTTCCGGTAAGCTACAATACAGCTTATACTGTAACTGTGCAGAGGTAACTGCCCATACTTACTTGTAACTGAAATACCTAAATGAGCAACAGACTGTACTGATACAGCTTATCTGTAATGTAACACTCTATATACATAAACATGTGTATTCAGTTGTATCTTTTGCATTCAGAAATAAAAAAACTGATACAAATTCTTTCAATTTTCTCCTTTTATATTCCTAGCGCTTTTCCTCATTATCTCCCCTAGCTACCTGCTTCCAGTTATTATGGTCACCTTTTTTACTTGCTGAACCAACATTTCATGTTTCGGTTATAATCATCAGTATAGTAGTCTTTGAATTTGCTATTTATTTTTTGTCTTTGAGGGCATCCATCATCGTTGTGATACGTGAATAAATCTTGATGCGCATTTTGTTTTCATCACATCCCCCCAACAGAACATCCAACAGTTCTTAATTATGATTATATGAGGCAGCATTGATTACTTTTTCTTCGATAGTTACTATACAATATACAATAATAAATACTATTTCAGTATTTCTTGGATACTTTCACGTAGTATTGATTCAGTGACTTGGTAAGCATGTGGATTTCAGCAACCATGTAACAGAGAAGTACAGATATATTTATGTCAATTGATTGCAACAAAGTTGTTATAGAATCTGACTCCATTAATATTATGTTAGGAGAAAGTAATTCTAACCTTCACAGTATTGTCTTCCCCACCTGATACAACCCAGCGTCCATCAGGGGTAAACCTAATTGCATTTACCCCTCGAGTATGGCCCTTGTATGTATGAATACAACCCTTCTTTCTGATGTCCCATATCTTAAGATTAGTGTCTAGAGAACCAGATGCAAAGAACTCTCCAAAAGGATGGAAGTCTACTGATGTACAGTTGGACCTATGACCGGTAAGAGTTCGAACAACTACCAAAGAAACATAATAAGTCTTAGGCTCAACATATTAGTACAAACAGAAAAGTTATGGTAAAAATACTGAATAAGTTTTAAGGAATCAAAGCTAAATGGCAAGTAACAACTTACTCTTTGCCTCCTCTAAGTCCCAGAGTTTAATAGTACCACTTGCAGCTCCAGCAGCTACCAACACTTCAGAGGAATCAAAGTTCACAGAGTCTATTCCACTTGAGTGTCCTGAGAGACTCTGCAAAAGGAGAAACACTTTATTGAAAATAAATACATAAAAATATATTCTCTCTAGCCACTAAACCAACAAAAGTATGTAAGAAGATGATGATAGTACCATCCCTTATTATCACAAGAAACAAACCTAAATGCGTATATGTAAGAAACCAATCGCTTGTAAATCCCAAGAGGACACTCTGGCATTTGTTTCAAGTTTTGTAAATCCATTCCCAGGAATAACATTCCTAGGTATCATGAGAAGCCTATTCCTAGGTACCTATTTATTATAAAAAGAATGCCAAACTTTTATAATATTCCCATGAATAAGGTAGTTAAAGGAATTAAAAATAAATTTACATCTAAATTTCATTTCCACCTCATGTGAATCCAAAATCCATTTTCGTACCCTCTCGCTTGGGAATGTTTTCATAGGAATGTGCAAACTATTTTTTGCCTAGGAATCTTTTAAGCTAGAAAAATACTTTTTGTAAACTTGCCGCAAACATAGGAATACATATTCCTTACCCATATATTCCCAGGAATGTGTTAAGAAGAGTTGAAACAAACACACTCCAATAGTTGAGCAATGGGTACCGTACAACCTTAAAGGTTCAAGGTTCAATCCCATTGGGTCTGGGCAGGGTAGGATAAGTATTTATCGAAAGGAACAGGCACTCCTGCAGTGTTGCTGTTGATTAAACCAAGAAAAATAACAGAATCTTATTTCTTTGAACTTCTAAAAGGAAACCTTTCCGTTCTTCATTAAATATCAAGGAGATCATTTCAGCCTCGAATTTGTATTATATGTTTACATTTGACTCCAAGCCCCAACCAGCTACAAAAAATCTCCGCATGCATGATTCATATTCATAATAACTTGCCACTCAACTTTCTCTCAAAACACCTAAACTGAATGATCAAGAATTGCTCAAGATTCATAAGACAGGCCCGCATCCGATAAGATATAATTATTGGTTGAAAAAATAGTCCACGGATGAAGACGTATCATGTGGCATATACACTATAAGAAATTAAGAATAGAGGTAAAAAGCAAAAAAACTACCATTATGTGAGGTCGACCCTAAGTAGAAGAAATAAGAAATAGAAAATCTGAAGATATGACTAACACATTCACAATGAGCGAACTCAATTCAATGCTACCTTGAAAAGAAGTTCCCATACTAAACCATCCAAACACTGTGTTTCCCTTTCAATCCGATGTTGTCAATAGTAGCACATTATGGTGCAATTGCAGTAGGGCGGCACAGAAAAGCAGCTAGCCAAACCCAGACACAAAAGTATAGAAAAAAAATGGAGTTGCTGCAGTTGCAGTCGCATTTGTGCTTCAGACTCAAATTGTGTTTTGAGATGGTGGCACTGCTAGGGAGTTAGATAGAGCTAGGGTTAGAAATTCTCCTAAATTGAATCCCTACTAGTTACATGGCCATTTTAGGGTTTTCTAGTACAATGAAAAAACCTGTTATCCCTCTTCTCTTCAGTGTAGGTCAGATACACACTTTCCCCTCTCTTCTCTTCACTTTCCCTCTACCTTCTCTTTCACTCTACCCCCTTCTGCCTGAGAACCAGTAGTTGAGGTCCCAGCCCCGCCTTTGTGAGCCACCGCTGTCTCAAACCACCAACATCCCATCCTCTTTATTTTCCAACAGCCATGACAACTCATACTCCTTTTCAACCATCAGCAACTGGTGGGTCAGTAGGTTCCTGTGCACACAATATTTTAACCAAGCGGTATAATGTTGACATAGCATGGCAGTGTAGTAGTTTAACGGACAGGAAGGACAGAAAGAAGGTTACATGTGAATCATGTGGTTATGTACAGGAGGAATGTTTGATTGATTGTTATTGATGAGAATTTTTATTCGAGCTATATGATGTTTCGCTCCTTTAAGCCTTAAAGGTTTAACATGTTTGTTTTCTTGAATTTTGATGGTATATACATTTATGTTTTGCTTTAGACTTGTGACTTTTTATTTCTAACCAGTGTTATCAAATTGCCCCGCCATGGACGCTATGGCGGATTTACATGGAGGTTTTTGGGCTCGCCGCAATGGTAAATATCGGCCGCTATTGCAGGTTTTTCAGCCATAATCCGCAATAACGGCGCCACAAAGCGGCCGGTATGGCGGGATTTTGCCTCTATGCCATGGACCGCCATCAACAACATTGTTTCTAACCGAGAATATTTCATGAATTTCAAGTAATGTGTTTCATTTTGCAACAATTATGTGTTCATTAGTATTAATTGTGTAGTATCCAAAACAATCATATAACTGGCATTCCATACCCTGCAATCTCGGTTTTTAAGTCGGTTGCTCCGTAAATCCGGAACTAACAACATAGTTTCAACCAGTGGTTACTAGCTTCCAACGACACCAAATGTAAAAGAGGGCAAGAAAATAATCCTTGTAAGTTGTATCCCAATATAATACAAGGAAAATCAAAAGCATGTATACAATCAATGACATGGAATCCTTATAATTTATAACATTTTGGGTTTCAAAGAGCCTAGCAGCGAAGTGGAAAATTGTGGGCTCGAACTCCAGCCCCGGCATATCATATGTCTCTGTAGTTAGCCTTTTGGCTTATGGGTTGTGCTGCCAGGACAGTCCTTTTAATTTCTATCCAGAGTGAAATAAGAAAAATACCTAAAACAAACTATTTCAACCACAACTTTAAAAAGATGAGGAGCGGAGAACGAACCAGGATAGCATTCGGTTTACCAATAGCCCAAAGATTAACCTTGTGGTCTTCCCCTCCAGTAACAAGAACCCTAGATGTTTTTCTTCCAATCTTGAGGCAATTAACAGCAGAAGCATGTGCTACAAACTCCTCTAAACATAACACGTCAAGGCCAGCAATAATTGAGAAAAAAAATCTAAACACAAGTGCGTAAATTACACCAAACAAAATGTAAGAAATGAAGGATACGGAGTTTGTAGGCACGTTTGGTAGTCATCGGTAGTAATAAGCAGTACAGAAACCAAAAACCCTATAAATTCCAGTTGCGACAGAAACTCAAGCTCTCTGTTTGAGGCATTCGACTCCACAGATCTAATTTAGCCCTCTAAAATTCCCAGATCCAACCAATGTGAGTTGATCCTGACAAATTTTCAAGTGAATAGTTGCGAGAAGCTAAACTAACCTAATCAAAATGCAAAACAAGAGAACGCGTGAAACCTAACCTAACCTGTAGTAGTTTTATTCACCGTAAAGCTACAGATTCTTGCTTCAGAACTTGAACACGTTCACTTTTGCCTATTCTTGTTGCAGATTCCGTGCAGAACACACACAAGCAAAGCAAAGTGTGAAGCGTTGTTAAGCATTAAGAGATTTAGAGCAGCGAAGCGTGCCGGTAACAATGGCGGCGAGGTTTGAATTCCGTCCTCCTCTGTTGGTGGTGGTATGAATCCAACAGCAGCGGAGTATTTGGCAGAGGATCTGTCGGTAAAAGAGAGCGAACCCCAATCCCAACGAAGAAGAAAGTAAAGAGGCGCTTTCACGATCTGCGACTGTCCCTCAGTAATGATAATGCTTGCTTATGTTCAAATTAATCTATCACTGTGAGGGTGGGAAGGTTCAAAATATAAAAAGTAACAGAAATCACCAAAGTTTGTAAATCTATATAAAAGCTGTTGTTACCATTTTTTTATTATAAAATTTATTTGACTACACTTACTAAAAATATATTTTAAAAAAAGTGCACACTATAAGTTTATTTGTGCATGTACAAGTCAATTATTATTAGTGAAACAAATAGTTTAAATTATATATATATATATATATAATTAGTGTTGTTGTGGGCCGGTGATATCGACCCTGCAACTACCAAGAAGAAATACGAATTGTCATCCTGATGAATACAAATGATCTCAAATTTAAGTGTGGTATTTTGCAATTTACTCTTGACGAATAGCGAGTTCGGTATTTTTCTTCTATATATAGAGAAAACGCCAAATTGAGGTAACAAGTCTCAAATTCAATTTCACTTTATTCTTCTTTCTCGCGTATTTATTTGAGCATTGAAGTGTTAACCTTACATGTCCCCCCCACGCCATTAGAACCAAAGCTTTAATCCACTGTCACCACCACTTCTCAACTAATTTCTGGTTTTCGAATTGAATTATGACGCCATCTATGAAAATCGAACATTCTAAATCATATTTGAAGATTCATCGTATTTATATTCAATCAAGCATCATCTTAACTCTAATTCCTCGATTTTTTAGATCTAATTTATACGACTTCTAGTGATGGTTGGATCTAGAGTTACTCGATCATCTGCAACGCACGAAGTCGTCGCTACTCCTGAGGCAGTTGTTGTTGCTCTAACAGCGATCGATCAACCATTTCTCTCTCCTCCACAAGGCATCACAAATCTTGGAGTGACAATTTCATTGCATCCATATTTGATACAAGCTCCACATATAACCAGATATTTTCAAATTAATCTAATTAATCATCTTGGTATGCCTACAGTTTTTCTACCAGAAGCGCTGCATGGCCTACAGATGTTGCAAGAAAACCTCGAAGTGCAAGGTGCTAACGAAGTGTTGAACAAAGGGTATAACATCGCTTGACAACAAAATTCAAAAGCACTCAAAGTAAGGTTACAACGCCTTGTAGAAAGCCTCAACATCGCAGAAACACCGTCCAAGAGGTCGCGTCAAAAACGACCTTATGTCGTCCAAGAGTTGTCCGTGATGCATAAAGACAAAGTTTTTCGATCAAAAGATCGATATAAGAGCATGAAGCATCAGACTCCTTCTTATAGCCCCAGAAGGGACCATGGTAGTCACACTTCTTCCCCAACTCAAGTAAAGAGACAGCTGAGAAAGGTGCAACCGAAGCATCCACTGGTTGTGAGGTTTTTGGAAAGCAAGATACCAAAGTCCATGGAGAAGTCGCCCGAGCTGGGTGAATATGATGGAAAGAAAGACCCCGTCGAGCATGTGCAACTCGTTAATTACCGACTAAATTACATCAGTGTTGATGACATATATAAGTGCAAGCTATTTGCATTAACTCTTATGAGACTATCTAGATCATGGTTTAACAACATGTGAGACGGTATCATTGCATCATGGACGGATTTTTGTGAGCGGTTATTTACACGTTTCACATCCTGGAAGAAACGATCTACGACTGAAGTCGTTATGAGCGGGATCGTCCTAGAAAAGAAGGAAAGCTTGTGGTCTTACATATACTAGTTCACGCACGTTGTTGTTAAGGTCGATGGGGCCAAAAAGGGCCTTCAGTGTTGGATCTTCGAGAATGGTCTCTTGAGGGACCATCCCTTCAAGTCGAAGATAAGGAGGAAGAAAGTGAAGACCATCAAAGTGATGCTTACCATGATTGAGTCGTACATGCTCCTAGAGGAGAAACTGAGTATGCATTTCGATAATCTTGTGTCAGTTGAAACCCACTTCAGTTGCCCAGCCAGGAAAGGGTCTCATGGTCTCCAAGATGAATATGATAAAGGTATGCATGGACAGTATGACAAGTACACCCCCCCTGACAGCCTCTCTGGGAAAAGATCCATCAAGACTACGCCAACCCCCGTTAAGGAAATATCTCGCACTAATAAAATGAAGTATTGTTGCTTTCATATGAGTCATAGCCACAACACTAACGGTTGCATCTAACTAAAGGATGTCATTGAATGACTAGTTAAGAAAGGTCGGTTGACCGAGTATGTCAAATAGGGAAAAAGAGATTGGGAGGAATCACCTAAAGGAAAATCCCCCCTTGAAGTTTACAGAGGTCAGGACTAACGGGGGAAGTATGGAGGCTAGTAAAGTAAAGTTTTTGTACATCGCCTTCATCACTGGAGGTGTGCCACAAGAAAATCTCCTCTCCAAAGGGATGATGAAGAGAAAGATTGTCGAGATGATGGTTGTCTGCATAAAGGATGCAAGTACATCGGCCCATGTTGGACAACATGCATTAGGTCTCATTTTATCAATATGAACAAAAAAGCATGGCAAAGAAATCAAGAGAAATCAAGATGTTTTTATGAAACCCTAAAAAAGCCTTTCACTTTCAACATTAATAAATGTTTCAAAAATAATTAATTTCACCAATTTCTTTTCAACATCATAAAATAGACACATTAAGGAACATTTTACAAAAAGAAGGGATCAAAAAGAGTAAAAAATGAGCAAGTTATGAACTTTTGAAAACAAGGTACAAACCATAAAAAAATAAAGTGGAACAAGTAATAAAAAAGAATGGGGAATACACCCCATGGGTGTTGAACCCACGTCCTGAGGATGGGTGCCCAAAAGCCTTGCCATCTGAGCTATGCGCGCAATGTGAACATATAAGGCAGACATGCAATAAAATATCAAAACCAAAGTCACGGAAGGAAAAAATAAAAAGGAAAAAGGTCTGGGGCGAGGGGGATTCAAACCCTAGACCGTTTGCTCACTAATAGACACAAACCTCCTCTATGGACCAGTGGTGCTACGCTCTCATCCAAACATATATTGCCTTCAATTGTTTTTATTTTAGGAACACATTCAAACGGCCACCTCAGCGCCACGTTGGACTGACTGGGGGCCACACCACTTCTTCTTCTTCCCTACCATCCTCTTCTCTCTCGTCCCCTAAAGCAACAACCATGGTCAGACTTTCTAGCCAATATATCTCACTCGTCCCTCAACCAAATCAGATGAAATAAAAAACAAAATTGGAGTAAAAACTCCCAGGAACACGAATATGTCATTAGTTTTTATTAACAACCATTATATGATTCACAAAACCTCAGTCAACAGTGCAACATCATGAAACTCCAACATATTATAACATGAGATATTTACACCAAACAAACAAACGTTCACTCAGAACAGACAAAACACAATACATGTTACATTTTAACAATCAAATGAAGTTGAAACAGTGCATGAACATGTGAGTTTCAGAGATAGAAACCTTACCTCTTGGAGAAAGTCCAAGGCTTCTTCTACATCACTTGTGATGGATAAGAATCAACTTCTGGAACCTTGTTGAACCTTGGAGAGAGGATGCAGATGGTCAAGAGCTTTGGAGAATGCTTCAAATATGGAACCCGATCCTTCTTGCAAATGGAAGCTAAAAAATGGCAGAGGGTGATGGAGGTGTTACAGTTATGGTTTAAGTGTTTGAAGCTTCTCTACAAGGTGTTTAGAGATGGTTTGTAGAGTTAGAGAGGAAATGCACGAGTGAAACAAGTGTTTGGGGAGTTTTTGCAGATTTACAAGAACATATGAGTGAGAGATTGGAGAGAGCAATCAGCCTTTTCTTGGGGTTATTCTGGTGTGTCTTGGAGTGTAGAACAATGCCCTATTTATAGGAAAGGCTGAGGGCATGAGGTATGGTCAGAAATGGAAACTTGCCAAATTTGCCCTTTCTCTAAGTTACCTTCGTGTGACCTGGCTTTGTTAAGTCAAGAGTCTTCAAAGCCCTAGCCCTAGGCTCTGTAGTGTTGTGGACTGATGTGATTGGGTCAGAGTCCAAGTTACAAGGAGAAAGGAGGCTACCATGCTTTGGTTGAAAAAGTTTCTCTTTCCTTGTGTCAAGTTGCACCAAGTTGATTAAACCATGTTATTTTAATGCTACAACTTGATGAAATCGTGGCAGAGGTTTGCAGCATGCTAATCTTGTATCTAAACATCAAAAGAGTGAGTATTTTGGTGATTAGAAATGGTAATGCATCATTATGCATTAAGTGTGAAAGCTTTCATTTCAAGAAAAGACACCAAACTTCAACCATTCGAATCTCTCAGCTGACACCATGGATTGAGGAGTTCTAGTACTTTATGAAAAGCCCTAAATGTCCTCTAAAACTTTAATGTTCACTCCAAATTCTGGATCAAAAGGGATCTTAGTGAAAAGTGGAGGTGAAGTTGGCTAGTTTTTAAGGAAAAATGTAGTGAAATTTCACTAAGTCTTTAAGTGTTTTGAACTTCCAAGCCTTGTAACTTAAAAACCAAGCCTTAACTTGAGAAGGGTCCTCTAATATGTTTTGAATTTCATGATGAGAGCTTCAATTTTAGCTTTGAGTCATCAAATTTGGATGTGTGGTTTGAAAGTTATGACTTTCCCAATTTTGCACAAGAAGTGAATTCTTCCTTACTTAAAAAATTTTAAGAACAAAACCTTGCCCTTCTTGCAAGAAACCTTTCAAATGGTGGTATCTCATGTTCTAATTCAAGTATTTAACATGTTAAGATGGAGTGTGACTTGAATACTTCATTTTGGGCCAATAACATCAAAGTCAGAGGCTTGACTTTGTCAGTCAAAACCCTAATTTTCCTCAAGAATTCCACAGGGTGATCTCTGATGATCTTGCTTCTTCAATCCCTCCCAAGGTCCAAAGATGGCCTCTAAGGATGTCTAGCATCATATGGAATCATGTCCCAAAGCTTGGGAACATGCCTTGATCAAAAGTCAAAGGCCAAGGTTGACTTTCCTGACAAAACCCTAATTTGGGGACAAGATGAGCTTGTGACTCTTTGTGCTAGTGATGAAAGCCAGATGATCTTGATTTCTTGTTGAACAATGCCTCTTGAATGTAGGTAAGTTTAATTGGTTGATGAACCAATCAAATCTTGATTAATCATGACAAACCTCTTCAGTGATTCTTCAGGTTAAAACCCTAATTCCACAACTTTGGTCTAATAGTCTCTTGTTTACTTGATTTGATCAAATGTCTTGAGATCCCAAAATGGTGAACCCTTGTGATGATTGTATGAAGCCATAGAATGCCTTAGGAGACCTTGAATCATGTGAGAGCCTTGCTTAGGAGACCTTATCCTCTTTTGGTGTAAACCCTAGTTTTCAATACAAAAGAAACAAACTAGCAAAGATATGGGTTAGTTAACAATGCATAGATGATTGAAACCTAAATGCAAGTGCAAGATGTTATGGCATCTAAGGGGTAAAATTTGGGGTACAACAGTTGCCCCTATTTAAATAACTTTACTGGATGGCACGAGGAAAGGAAATCCTCGGGGCATCAAGGTGAAAAGGTGTTTAAATATAGCAAACAAAAATTTTCGCCCTTAGATGGAATGCAGATGCTAAGGACAGGCAACAGACATGCAAATGTTGACATGCCATGAACTTCTAGTATGATGATATGGTGCCATGATAGTGCAAAGATGCATACAAATAAGACACCAGAGATAAAGAGCAAACAACCATAGATAAGCTTTACTGGGGAAGAGTGAAGGTTAATATCCACAAGGAAGACTCACTGGGGATACGGACTGACCAACAAAAGAGACTCACTGGGGAGACTCTATGGAAACACCGAGGATAGAAAATAATGAAGGGGGAAATCCCATAATTCTTCACTGAAGATAGGGGCTAGAGAGGTGTTCTCCACTGGGGAAGATCCAGGGAGGTGGACGACAAGTTCATAGGTGACCGGACGACACTGGGGAAATAAAACACATTCTCACTGGTCATGACACCAGAAAGAAGACATGATATCCACTGGGGATCAACTTGAAATAAGAGGATAGACACTCTACAAAGATTTTCTGGGGATTTCTTATATTGAAGAGTTCAAACGGGATCTTCAAGAAAAGCCAGAAAAGACATAGACAAACACAAGTTTTGTGTGCGCCAAATGATGAAGATCACAAGGACTTTTAAAGATATATTGACAATGACTAAACCTCTGTTGTGAACAAGATTAAAGTGCCAACAATGATTGGACTTGGGCACCAATCTGGGTTGGATAGGATACCAATTTGAGTTGGTTTGCCAGTAAAGACTGGACCTGAGACACCAATATGAGTTGGGCCTAGATTTGAGGTTCACAGTTGACCTGATGTTTTGGTTCACAACTGACCAAGAACAAACAATGCCAACAATTACTGGACTTTAGGTTCATAGCTTACCGGAAGCTTTGGTTCATAGCTGACCAAGGTTTTAGGTTCATAGATGATCGGAGATTTTGGTTCATAGGTGACCGGAGATTTTGGTTCATAGGTGACCAAGGTTTTGGTTCATAGGTGACCAAGGTTCATAGTTGACTTGAGATGATGTTTAGGTTCATAGTTGACCTGAAATTTAGGTTCATAGGTGACCAAGGTTCATAGTTGACCTGAGATTTTAGTTCATAGGTGACCAAGGTTTAGGTTCATAGATGACCGGGGATTTTGGTTCATAGGTGACCTGAGATTTAGGTTCATAGGTGACCAAGGTTCATAGTTGACCTGAATGATGTTTAGGTTCAAAGTTGACCTGAAACAAACAATGCCAGTAATTACTGGACTTTAGGTTCATAGGTGACCTGAAGTTTTGGTTCATAGCTGACCAAGGTTCATAGTTGACCTGAATGATGTTTAGGTTCAAAGTTGACCTAAAACAAATAATGCCAGCAATTACTGGATTTTAGGTTCATAGGTGACCTGAAGTTTTGGTTCATAACTGACCAAGGTTCATAGTTGACCTGAATGATGTTTAGGTTCAAAGTTGACCTGAAACAAACAATGTCAGCAATTATTGGACTTTAGGTTCATAGGTGACCTGAGTTTAGGTATCTGATAGGTTAGTACCGGGGTTGCATAGATGAATATTAGACTTCCTAGGGAAATGAATAATGAGCAAAATATGGTGCACGCAGGTGAAGACCGGACGCGAGCTGGACACAGATAAGGATCCAATGATCAATAAATTGAAGTAAATGGAGGTAAAGACCCACAAGCAAAAGCACACTCAGATGCAGAGATGCAGGATGATATGGTATGATACGAATGCTCGATGACATGCAAGAGACGACTCTAACGAGAGACGACAAACTGGGGAAAAGTGAGTGGACAGAAAATGCATCCACTGCCAGGAGTCACACTGAACCTGAAGAGAACAACCACTCTGCGGATTGAATAGGGAACAATCTTTTTTTACTGGAGAAGGTAAAGATTTTCCACCTTTAATAAATCATCTGTGGAAGATACTGGAGAGAAATCCTTTGTATCGTAGTAGTCAGTCATTACCGACACGTCTGGTCTAGGAAGTATTGCCAACTCTACTTTAATGACGAGCTTACACCAGATAGTTTAACAGTACTTTCTTCGCAACCAAGACTTTTTTAGGGAGGCAAATGATTTCACTAAATCAAACTCTAATGCCAAAGCAAATTATATTTTCATTGTGTTTTCTCAAAAGATTTTTCAAAGCATTTTCCGCTTTCAAAACCGTTATTAATGAATAAGTGAAGTTTTGCATAACAAGAAAAGTAATAGAGCAATGATAAATGTCAAACAAAGAATGGTTCAAAAATATGATTTAATTAAAATGGTAACTTGCCAATGGCAAAGCTCCATGGAACATTACAATTGGAATAATGGCAATTTGGGAAAAGGTTACATCATATTCAATGACCACTACCATCCCTAATGACTAAGAGTCCTAAGAAGAACTTTGCTGCTGATGAGGGCAAATAAACTTGAACTTCTTTCATGAATTCCTTGATGTAGGTGACAACCCCGTCTAACACAGTGAAACGCCTTTGTCCCTAACTTTTGCCTTGACCGCCTTTTCAGGTTTTCAGTCCACCGGGACGCTCTTTTTTGCCTAGGCCGCCCTTTCGGGTTTTCAACCTAGCGAGCTTTTTTCTTTTTTTTTGATCCCTAACTTTTGCCTGAGTCTCCTTCATAAGTTATGACCCACCGGGATACCCTTTTTTTTTCCTAAGTCGCCATTTCTGGTTTTCGACTTAATGGGCTTTTTAGGCGTAATATTTTCGTACTGAGTCAGCATTCACAGGGTGTGCGAGTTGTTCACCATCCATCGTTGTAAGGAATAAGGAACCTCCTGAGAACACAGTTTTCACCACAAATGAACCCTCATAGTTGGGTGCCCATTTTCCGCGAGCATCCCTTTGGGATAACAAGATCTTTTTTATTACAAATTCTCCTTCTCGGAATTCTCAAACACGGACCTTCTTGTCAAATGCTCTCTTCATTCTCTTTTGATACAAGTGACCATGACACATGGCGGTCAGTCGCTTCTCATCGATGAGGTTCAGCTGGTCATATCTCTCTTGGACCCATTCTGCTTCAACAAGCTTGGTTTCCATCAGAATTCTTAGGGACGGTTTCTCCACCTCAATAGGAAGAACAACATTCATTCCATATACCAGAGAAAAGGGAGTTGCCCCTGTCGAAGTTCGAACTGAAGTTCTATATCCATGCAAGGCGAATGGTAACATTTCATGCCAATCCTTATAAGTCTTGACCATTTTCTGCAGGATCTTTTTGATGTTCTTATTATCAGCTTCGACAGACCCATTCATCTTGGGACGATAAGGTGAAGAATTGTGATGCTTAATCTTGAAATTGTCACACAACTCCTTCATTGTCTTGTTGTTCAGGTTTGTCCCATTGTCAGTTATGATCCTGTTAGGGATTCCATAACGACAAATGATATTATTCTTGATAAAACGAGCAACCACTTGCTTGGTCACATTGGCATAGGACGCAGCTTCAACCCATTTAGTGAAATAATCAATGGCCACTAGAATGAAACGATGACCATTAGAAGCTTTCGGCTCAATAGCTCTAATCATGTCAATGCCCCACATAAAGAAAGGCCAAGGAGATGACAGAACATTCAACAGTGTTAGACGTACATGCATCTTGTCAGCGTAGATCTGGCATTTATGACACTTTCTGGCGTATTGGATACAGTCAGCTTCCATAGTCAACCAATAATACCCAGCCCTTAAGATCTTCTTAACCATGACATGCCCACTGGCGTGAGTACCAAAAGCTCCTTCATGAATATCGTGAATCAACAGGTCTGCTTCTCGTTTATCAATACATCTTAGCAGGATCATGTTGTGATTCCTCTTGTAAAGTACATCATTGCTGAGGAAGAACTTGGATGATAGCCTTCGCAGAGTTTTCTTATCAAGACTGGAAGCATTGGCAGAATACTCTTGAGTCTTCAGATAATTCATGATCTCGTAAAACCATGGTTTCCCATCTACCTCTTCTTCAATTGACTGGCAATAGGCGGGCTTAGTTTTGTGCTCAATTCTGATCGATGGCGCCTCATTAACAAATCTGACTTGCCACATTGAAGCTAACATTGCTAGAGCGTCAGCCATGTGGTTCTCCGAGCGAGGAACATGACGGAAAGTAATCTCGTTAAAGTATTAGATCAACTCCACAATGTAATCATGGTACGGGATCAGCTTCTTGTCTTTAGTCTCCCATTCACCTTTGGCCTGATAGATAACCAAAGCAGAATCACCAATAACTTCTAGAATCTTGACTCTGAGATCAATTGCAACTTCTAAACCCAAGATACATGCTTCATATTCAGTAATATTGTTTGTACATTCAAAGTCTAACCTTGCTGTGAAAGGAGTATAACCACCATTAGGGTTCATCAGTACAACACCCACACCATGTCCTTTATAGTTGAAAGAATCATCAAACATCATTTTCCATCGCGAACCAGGTTTTGGACCTTCATCAGGGCCTGGCTCTTCAGAATCTCTCTTTATCAACATAATATCCTCATCGAGGAAATCAAATTTGAGAGGCTCATAATCTTCTACAGGCTGATCTGCAAGTTACTCTGATAAAATGCTTCCCTTGATAGCCTTCTGAGTGACATAATGGATATCATATTCTGACAAGAGGATATGCCAACGGGCAAGTCTTCCTGTTTGAGCAGGCTTCTCAAAGATATACTTTATCAGATCCATTTTTTAGATCAACAAAGTAGTGTGACATATCAAATGCTGCCTCAAACGTCTGGCGGCCCATGCTAAAGCACAACAGTTTTTCTCTAGCAATGAATAACGACTTTCACAATCTGTGAACTTTTTGCTCAAATAATAGATGACATACTCCTTGCGACCAGTTTCATCATGTTGGCCCAAGATGCAATCCATGGATCCTTCCAACACAGTCATGTACATGAAGAGAGGTCTTCCAGGAACATGGGGAATCAAGATCGGTGGTTCTTGCAGATAATTCTTGAGTTTATCAAAAGCTTGCTGACAATCAAAATTCCATTCTATAATCTGATCTTTGCAGAGCAACTTGAAGATTGGCTCACAAGTGAGAGTCGTGTTGGAGATGAATCTGGAGATATAGTTCAAGTGGCCCAGAAAACCCCTTACTTGAGACTCGGTGTGCGGAGCTGGCATCTCTTGAATAGCTCATACTTTATCAGGATCTACCTCAATTCATCGTTGGCTGACAATAAAACCAAGCAGCTTTCCTGATCTGACACCGAAAGTACATTTGGCAGGATTTAACCTTAACTGATATTTCCGGAGTCTCCTGAATAACTTCAGAAGATGGTCCAAATGTTCCTCCTCACTCTGAGATTTAGCAATCATATCATCCACATACACTTCAATTTCTTTATGGATCATGTCATGGAATAAGGTTACCATAGCCCTCTGATAGGTTGCCCCTGCATTTTTCAGACCAAAGGGCATGACTTTGTAGCATTAAGTTCCCCATGGAGT
This sequence comes from Lathyrus tuberosus, assembly GCA_022829125.1. Classification (NCBI taxonomy): domain Eukaryota; kingdom Viridiplantae; phylum Streptophyta; class Magnoliopsida; order Fabales; family Fabaceae; genus Lathyrus; species Lathyrus tuberosus. Next base: position 2,496,072 of record JALAZF010000416.1, on the reverse strand, counting down.
GATGAATGTAGTCTTATCCATATCGGCTGGATCTATTCTGATCTGATTGTAGCCTGAGAAACCATCCATAAAGGAAAAAACTGCAAACCGAGTTGTATTATCCACAAGAGTGTCGATATGCGGCAGAGGGAAATCGTCTTTAGGACTGGCTTTATTGAGATCCCTATAAACTACGCACATTCGCACTTTACCATTCTTCTTCATTACTGGCACAATGTTAGCTACCCATTCAGGGTACTTGGACACTGCTAAGAAACCTGCATCCAGTTGTCGCTTGACCTCATCTCTGATCTTGAGAGCCATGTCGGGTCTACTTCTTCGAAGTTTCTATTTCACCGGTGGGTATTCAGGTTTGAGCGGTAGTTTATGAACTATAATATCTGTATCCAAACCAGGCATATCTTTATAAAACCATGCAAAAACATCCACATATTCTTCAAGAAGCTGTATTAACCGTTGTCTAATTTCTGCCCCAAGCATTGCCCCAACCTTGACCTCTTTCTTGACTTCTTCGGTACCAAGATTGATGACGTCAACTTGTTCCTCATGTGGTTGAAGATCCGTGTATTGATACTCATATATCTCTGCCAAATCATCAGGGACCTTATAATCCTTCTCATCCTCAGCTTGATAGATAGGTGAATCAAAGTCGATAGTGAGAGTATGGTCATTGAATACGATGTGTTTGGGATTTATTCTGGATGATGGAGGGATTTATTTTATTAAAATGCACAAAATCAAATGCAAGAAGAAAATGTTTTTGCAGTTTTCAAAAAGATTGCCATTTTTCCTTAAAAGCAAAAAACAGTAAATAAGGACAAAAGAATTTAACAAAACATCAACTTCATTTATTAATAAGAATTAAAAGTGGTGGTCAATACAAAATAATCCGCCAGCCTTGGGCAGGGCTACAGAATTTTAAAACAATCAACAAAAGCAAGCAAATTACTCTGGCATAGGGTACAAAACAGGGATTTCAATGGCCTCCCAATTACTCAATGTGGCGTCACACTGAAAAACCAAGTGGCTAATGTCCTCGTCTTCAGTGTCTTCAATGATGGCATGAACTTGATGTCCTCCACTGACAAATACTTCATGAATCGTCTTCAGTCGCCTTGTTGTAGTAGCAGTTGTCTCATCAAGAGTTGGTTTGTAACCCAACCCTTGGTACTTCTCTCTCTCTTGAATCTTGATGACTTTGCCCCAGCCTTTAGGTAAACCTTCTCTTAGGTCAGATTGGATACTCTTGAAAGAAGCAAAAGATGGATTATTCGAGGCCACTGGCTCCTCATTGTCGAGCATAGTAGCATTAGCTATCTCAAGAGCTTGGAAAGAAGTTTCCAAAGCATATTCATCAGCTTCAATGTATCGGAAAGAGGACAGGTTACTGACCATTAGATCTTCTTCACCATGGATAATAACCAACTTTTCATCAGCGATAAATTTCATTTTTTGATGCAACGTCGAAGTTACGGCACCGACATCGTGAATCCAGGGCCTCCACAACAGACAGCTGTAAGCGGGATTGATATCCAATACTTGGAAAATGATGTTGAACACATGAGGACCAATCAAAATAGGTAACTCAATCTCTCCCATTACTGATCTTCTCGAGCCATCAAAGGCTTTGACAACGAGTGAAGTAGGCTTCATCCCAACTCCTTGATAGGACAACTTTTCCAGAGTTCTCTTCGGCAGAACATTCAAAGATGAACTAGTATCTACAAGCACTCTGGATAAAGTATCCTTTTGGCACTTTATGGATACATGCAAGGCTAGATTATGGTTTTGGCCTCCTCGAGGTAATTCTTCATCACTGAAACTGACCGTATTGCAGGCCGTGATGTTAGCAACGATGTGGTCAAATTGTCCAGCAGTGATGTCTTGGGCTACACGTGCTTGGGCTAGTATTTTCTGCAAGGCTGCTCTGTGGGTAGGAGAATTCATCAGCAGAGACAAAATTGAAATCTTGGATGGAGTCTGGTGAAGCTGGTCCACCACTTTGTAATCACTTCTCTTGATAATTCTCAGAAACTCATCATCATCTTCCTTCGTAACGACTTTTTTTTCCTTATCTTTAGAGGGTACAGGAACAACAGTCTCCTTGGGCACAGTTCCTTTGAATAGAGGAGTGTAAACTCTACCACTGCGGGTCATTTTTCCGGTCCCCACTATGTTGGTCACCACTTCATTAGTGGCTCCCACCTCATTCCTTGGAACCACCCTTTCATGTCCTTTATCAATCCCAATATTCTCATAAATCCACGACACAACTTGTGAACCTCTGAAACGGAATGGAACGGGTTGTCGGATATTGCTTGGCTTTGAATGATTAACAGCGGAAGCCACAATGGATTCAGATTTGTTGAAGATTGGTACCGGCTTATTAAACACAGGAATCACAGAATCAGACTTTGGTATGTTGAACACATGCACTTTTTCTTTTGACTTTGGCAAGTTGAACACAGGCTCAATTACTGCAACTTCATCATTCATCTCTTTACTGAACACTTGCAGGAATCCCTCGTCAATCAACCTCTGAATATCGTCTCAGACCAATTGGCAACCCTTGACACTGATATTACATTCTTCACAATTACCATGACAGATTTTTACCAATCCAGCTTCGAATAGTTTAGCGTGGAAGACCTTGATAGGAGTTTTGATCCTTGATGCATCCAATACTAACACCTCATCATTCTCATCCTCAATGGCATTTGTAGTTCCGTGTGTGGGCAGCGGATTACTTTTCACGTTTGGTTGATTGTCTGCGAAAGATAGGATCTTCTTTTCCATCAACCTTTTCACTACATATTTCAATGCTAAACAACCCTCCAAATCATGACCAACTCCCCTGATGAAAAGTACAATTAACATATGGATTGTGGAAAGGCAAAGACTTCTCTGTGAGTGGACCCAGAGGTCTGGTAACAATCAGTCCTTGTTGCACTAATGAAGGATAAAGTTCAGTGTAAGACATTGGTATGGGCGGAAATGTGGTCGTTCCCCCTTGTCTTCTGTGGGGAGCACCTGACTGAGAAGTTTGTCTTTGTTGTTGTTGATAATTCTGAGCACTTGGTACTTGATGATAAGCTGGTTGTTGTTGATAGGCTGGCGCCTGCTACGCTGCTTGATGATTAAAGGTAGGTGTCACAGCTGCTACATAATGATGTGGAGCATACTGCATGGGGTAAATTGGTTGTTGAGCAAAATTCGGAACCGACTGCTATTGATACATTGGTTGTTTCCATATTGGGTTCCTTTTTTTCCCTGCCATGATGGCATTAGTCTCTCCTTCTTTCTTTTTTTGGAAGTGGCAATGAGCTTTCTTGTTATTGGTATTGGTTGAACTGCTTGAGGAACTGACTACTTTTCCGCTTTTCAGCCCTGCTTCTACTTTTATGCCTACAACAACAATATCAGCAAAGTTGGCGCTGACACTGTTGATCATCCTTTCATAAAATTCTGGCTTCACAGTATCCACAAACCAATCAGCCAATTCTTTTTCAGACTAAGGTGGCTCTACCTGTGAAGCCAGCTCCCTCCATCTCTGCGCATACTCCTTAAAAGACTCGGAATTGTTTTGCGACATACTCAAAAGTTGTCTACGATCTGGTGCCAAATCCATGTTGTATTTATAATGCTTTACAAAATCATCGGATACATCTTGAAAACAACAGATTCTATACTGGTCCAGACTTAAGTACCACTTGGCAGCAGCCCCTTTCAGACTATCTTGGGAGCAGTGGATCATCAACTTATCATTGTCCATAAATGCAGCCATTCTTCAAAAATACATAATCAAATGTGCCTTAGGACATGTTGCTCCTGAGTATAAGTCAAAATTGGGTAGTTTAAACTTGGGTGGAATTACCAAGCCTGAGACTAAACACATGTCTTTAGCATCAGTACTGAATACATTGTTTCCTTCCATTGCCTTCATTTTTCTTTGGATGGTCTCAACACTCTCTTTCAGTCTTTCATGGCGCTCATCACCCTCTTCAGACATTTCAGGGTAATCATAAACTGGATGCGGGTTGTGAAAAACAGGGTGCACTTGAGTTTGGACTGCCGGTGGAGCAAAGGTAGAGATAGCTTGATGATTCTCGTTACCCAAAGGAACAGTTTGCTGAGTAGAAGTAAGAACCGGAGCACGTATAAAATCGAAAGGCATACCCAATGTGGGGTTCAAAGTAGTAGTAGGAGGTTCCACAGTTGGAGTGATAATCTCGGAACCCACAGTGGCCTGCGTATCCATCTTTGCTTTCATAACTTGAATATCTTCCAGAATCTGCCCCATTCCTCCTCGTAGCTCACTCAGCTCATTGTTAACTCTGTCCATTTTAAAGTTCTGTTCTGACATCTTTTGACGAGCTTGGGCTCGTGTTTTGTAGCGACGTCGGGGGACTCAGTGTGACGATTCTGAAGAGAATATGGTGACATGAGATAAGACAGGGAAGAAAATGTGCATGTCATGACATGATGCAAATGTAAATGCGAGCTAAACTATCAAGAAATCAAGAGATTTTGCAAACATTATAGATAACATGATGTTCATCAAAATAAGCTTCTTCATTAGAAAATTTTGCAAATATTACATCAGAGATAGTACATCTTCATAGTTCAAATACATAAGCGGAAATGGGAAATATAACATAAAGGAAACTAAGCATCTGATCCACTGGCGGATGGCCCCTCCCCTCCATTGATCTTTTTCATAAGCTTGTTGATTCGCTCCTTGATCTTTTCCCTTTCAAGGGTTAATTCTCCTAGCGCATTCTTCAACTTCAGCTCTTCCTCTGTAGATGACTCATGACGGGGATAAGGCGTCCTCATCACGAGAGCTCTTTCGCGAGACCATTCTAAGAAGGCCCTCGGTAGTGGTGCAATTAGGGTCTCCCAAAGCAGTCTATCCTTGTCTATTGATGATGTGCCAAGCACGCTCCACTCTAATTTTGAACTCAAAACCTTCACCTTCCTCAAGAAAAAGCATCTCAAGGTCATTAAAATCAGGAATCTCCTCCACTGGATGGCCTAACTGATGGCGAGCGAGTACATGATTGTAGCTGATGCAACCATTTCTGCCCATGAGAGGCACGTTGGGGAAGTCCCCACAGCTATGGATCATCAGAATTCCCCCATAGATTGGATTGTACCATTCAATGTCAGTGTGGGTCAGCTCAAATAATTTCTTGGACCAAATCTTGCTATCTTCCACTTCCCAAAAAGTTGGCACCTTCGGTAGGTGCGAAATAAACCACCTATAGAAGAGAGTTACATAACAGACAATTGGTCCTCCATTCCGCATGTATCTCGTGTGAACGACATGATAAGTATCAGCCAAAAGTATAGGAACTGGGTTGTTGAGCATGAAGATTCGAATAGCCTGAACATCGACGAAGTACTTGGCATTAGGAAACAGGAACAGACCATAGACAAGTAAAATAAAGGTTGATTCAAATAGCGCAGAGTTTCCTCTGTCAGCAAAATAGAGAGCTTTCTGGAGTAGGAATTGAGCAGGTAATCCACGACGTCCTCCCTTGTTGGTTAAGTGAGCTCTGATGTCAAACAATCTCAGCCTCGTTCCTCTTGTGATGTCTTTGCTAGTGAGTTCTTCCTCTAATCCAGAGAACGAAGGAGAGTCATTGACAGGGATGCCCATCAGAACGGAATACTCCTTCAAAGTTGGAATTAGTTGATAGTTTGGGAACACAAAGCAGCGGTAGACAGGATGGTAGAGTTAGACCAAAGTTTCAAGTGGTCCTTCAGTCACTTGGAGCTGCAGCAATGGCAGGATTCTCCCATACTTTTCAGTGAAAGTTGACGGGTCTTCAATCATATCTCCCAACCCCAACAGATGTTCTAACTCGGGAACCTCAAAAGTATATGGCCAAACTCTTCTTCTTCCAACATCCATCTCTACAAAGTCTGCAAAACAAGATTAGTTTCTTGATAGTTTAGCGAAAAAAGAATGCGGGATGCAAATACAAAGTTTCATGGAATTCAGGCACTCGTGAAATACCAAGGGATACCAAAAAGTCTCATTCTCATTAATAACAGTGAATTACAGAAGTCAATACACTTTCCAAAGTCCTAAACATAAGGCTAAATAAAAGCTAAAAAGACCTAAGGTGATTCTCCTAGGAGCCTCATGTTGAGCTTTTTAATTTCCTTCTCCATCTAAGCTTTTTCCATGACGAGCTTGTCGAAGATCAACTTCCATGGAGTAGATTGAGTATCAGAGGTGCTTGGTCCTTCTTGGGTCATCCTCTTCTTGCATGAAAGCCGCTCTTCATTTTTGGCTTGTAGTTTCTTTTGAAGTTCTAGGTTCTCCTCAACAACCACTTATATTTGTGCTTCCAAGCTTCACCTGTCTGTTAGGCTTGGTTCAAGGAAATATTCAGCTCTTCTTCCTTTGACATGAAAAACAGAACGGGTTCTTCCTTCAAAGCAATTGGTTCTTGTCTAGAATAAGGCATCTTCAATTCAATAGCTCTTCTTCGGACCCATTGGAGATACGGTTCCAAGGACACACAGTTAGGTTTTCCCATAGCACTCATTCCCTTCTTGTGCCTGCTACCCCAAGCACTCAAGATCAATATTTTCTGCTCTTCATCTTTGTCATATCCTTCAAAAAATATGTTTTCCAAATGAATACCAAGAGGCTTATAGTTTAGAGGGTACCCCAATTGTCGACGAGCCAACACGGGGTCAATAGAGAGTCTTTCCTTTGGAACGAGGGGAATAATGAAGGTTAAGGAAGGGAAGCTAAAGAGCTAGCCTCACTTGGGGGAGACTTAACAGAGTTATAAGATAACAAACATCATAAGAAAGATGAAAACATGAGCATGGTGACAACCAAAACACTTCATGGGGAGCACATGTGGAAATGTATGAGTAAACATAAATGGTATAGGTGAACAAAAGAGAGTGTAACAACATCTTAAAGTTCATGTAATCAGAAATGACAATCCAAGGTATACAAGCACTTAAAGATGGTTCCAAACATGGCATTCAAGTTTCAAGACATAAACATGTCACATATTTGATCAAACAAACTCATGTTACAAGGCAAATGATCTAAAGAGATCTCATAGTATAAACAAAGAAGATTCACAAAGGTATTCACATGTAACACCACATTTACATATCAAGGAACAAAGGTGAAACAAAGGCACATAATGTCACAACATCATACAAGGTTTGGACAACATGTATTAGGTCTCATTTTATCAATATGAACAAAAAAGCATGGCAAAGAAATCAAGAGAAATCAAGATGTTTTTATGAAACCCTAAAAAAGCCTTTCACTTTCAACATTAATAAATGTTTCAAAAATAATTATTTTCACCAATTTCTTTTCACCATCATAAAATAGACACATTAAGGAACATTTTGCAAAAAGAAGGGATCAAAAAGAGTAAAAAATGAGCAAGTTATGAACTTTTGAAAACAAGGTACAAACCATAAAAAAATAAAGTGGAACAAGTAACAAAAAAGAAAGGGGAATGCATCCCATGGGTGTTGAACCCACGTCCTGAGGATGGGTGCCCAAAAGCCTTGCCATCTGAGTTATGCGCGCAATGTGAACGTATGAGGCAGACATGCAATAAAATATCAAAACCAAAGTCACAGATGGAAAAAGTAAAAAGGAAAAAGGTCTAGGGCGAGGGGGATTTGAACCCCAAACCCTTCGCTCACTAATACACACAAACCTCCTCCATGGACCAGAGGTGCTGTAACACCCCAAATTTATTAGAATATTTATTTAATTTATTTAAATATAATATTTGTGAATTATCGGTGAATTTTGGGTGGTTTGTGTCGATGTCAGTATTTTGGTGGAGTTTTGGTTATTTTAATTAAATAATAGTATATAATATGAATATATTAGTATTATTATTAATTTAAAATAATATTAGAGGAATTAAGGGTAAGATGGACTTTTGAGGAGGATTAGTGAGGGTATTATGGGGAAAGCCCATTTTGGAAGCCCGAGGGTTTAACAAAAAGGAATTGGGAAGGAATAGGATTCATTTAGTTGGAACGTGAAAATAAGGAGAAAAGTGCAGAGCTCTGAGGAAGAAGGAAAAGGCGAGGATTCGAGAAGGTTTCTTAAGGCTCGGTAGAGAAAAGCTTCGGATCGACAATTTAAGGTATGGGGAGTATTGCCTTTCATTGTTTTCAATATAGGAAGTGATGTGTTTAAAATGGATCTTGAGGTTTTTGGGGAGTTTTTGAAGAGTTTATGAGTTGTTGATGATTTAGGGGCTATTTTTTAGGATCGATGATGGATTATTAAGGGTTGAATTGATTCGGGTAAAAATAAACTTTCGAGGCAAAACCTTTTTGATGATATGTGGGATCTTGTATGAGAAAGGGATTTATGAGGTTTATGGGAAGCTTGAGAGTTTTGAAGGTTTAGGGGATTTAAGGTTCCCGTAGTGTTCCGAATCGACCTAATAGACGTAGGTTTCGTGCCTTTGATTTCCGTGATGCATTAGGAATGTTGTAGGGATGTTTTTGGGTTAATTGGGAATGAAATCGCAGGTACTTATGGGGTTGTGGTGCTACTGATACATATCAGCAATTTGCTGTAATTGCAGGTTCGCAAAGCGAACGGTTTCTTTCGCACGGTGAACATTCGCAAAGCGAGCAGCGCAGCGAATACGCGATGATTTTGTTTTTGGGATACTGGACTGGGATTGGAAAAGACTCTTAGTTCGTAAAGCGAATCGCCCAGTGAATGGGTTCGCACAACAAATGCAGTAGCGAGGATGACAGATGGAGTTTTTGGTGTTCTGTGTGGGAATTGGGGGACTTGCTGGAGCTCGCAAAGCGAAGGTCCCAGCGAGCAGGTTCGAACAGCAAACTCAGCAGCGAGCGTCTGCTGTTTGTGAAATTTTGTTTATGATGCTGTGATGTTTTGATGTTTGACTCTATGATTTTTCCTGATGGTTTACTGTGATGTTACTGATGATTATGAGATGATGATTTGTGATGTTTTGATGAATATATGATGACATGATTAACATGATGTTTTGGTGAATGATGATGCACATAATGATATTTTTGATGATGATGATTATTGACGTTGTGTATCATGCATTCATAGCATATTCTGGTGATGATGTTAGGACTTCGGTCCAGTGATGATGATGCTAGACTTCGGTCTATTTGTGGCTTTCATCCCATTGTGTGGATGTGAAGTGGTTTGTGACGTGCTCCGGTTCTTGTGTGGAATCGATCCTATTTGACGGGGATCTTTGGAGGGCGATGGCCTAAGTGTCCATCGATTGTAATGATTTGTACCACATGCATGAGTCTTGTTGTGCATTGCATTTATGTGGCATATTGTTGTGATTTATGATGTCGTGCTTTGATGTTTGCCTGTGATGACTCGGATGATGTTGTATATGATGATGACGCCATTTTTATGCATATCTTATTTTGTATTGATTATAATGAATTGTATTACTCACCCGGCCTGTTTGAATGTTGCCTCCACATGGGTAACGTGTAGGTGATCAGGATTAGCCGTGGATGCTTTTGAGGACTTTTGAAGTTATTTGCATTTTGGTCGATGTAGAGGGTCTTGCTATGATAGCGTAACATCGGGTTGGGTCGTTGAGTTGAACCATGTTGAGTTTTATTTGGTTATTATTTTATTGATTATTTGATGACTATGGTTTATTGTAATAAACCCCTTTGTGGGATTTTTGTGGTTATGGTGGTTCTGCTGCCCTTTGAGGCATTTTTAGTTATTTTGAGGTAAACCCGTTGTTTACAGAGTAGTTTTGTTGATTTTGAATTTATTGAGAAATGTGCACCCTTTGAGGTGATTCTGATTTTACTATGATTTTATGTTTATTCTGCTGCGATATTTGTGGGGTAGAAAAGGGTGTTACAGGTGCTACGCTCTCATCCAAACATATATTGCCTTCAATTGTTTTTATTTTAAGAACACATTCAAACAACCACCTCAGCGCCATGTTGGACTGACTGGGGGCCACACCACTTCTTCTTCTTCCCTACCATCCTCTTCTCTCTCGTGCCCTAAAGCAACAACCATGGCCAGACTTTCTAGCCAATATATCTCACTCGTCCCTCAACCAAATCAGATGAAATAAAAATCAAAATTGGAGTAAAAACTCCCAGGAACACGAATATGTCATTAGTTTTTATTAACATCCATTATATGATTCACAAAACCTCAGCCAACAGTGCAACATCATGAAACTCCAACATATTATAACATGAGATATTTACACCAAACAAACAAACATTCACTCAGAACAGACAAAACACAATACATGCTAAATTTTAACAATCAAATAAAGTTGAAACAGTGCATGAACATGTGAGTTTCAGAGATAGAAACCTTACCTCTTGGAGAAAGTCCAAGGCTTATTCTACAGCACTTGTGATGGATAAGAATCAATTTCTGGAACCTTGCTGAACCTTAGAGAGAAGATGCAGATGGTCAAGAGCTTTGGAGAGTGCTTCAAATATGGAACCCGATCCTTCTTGCAAATGGAAGCTCAAAAATGGCAGAGGGTGATGGAGGTGTTACAGTTATGGTTTAAGTGTTTGAAGCTTCTCTACAAGGTGTTTAAAGATGGTTTGTAGAGTTAGAGAGGAAATGCACGAGTGAAACAAGTGTTTGGGAGTTTTTGCAGATTTGCAAGAACATATGAGTGAGAGATTGGAGAGAGCAATCAGCCTTTTCTTGGGGTGATTCTGGTGTGTCTTGGAGTGTAGAACGATGCCCTATTTATAGGAAAGGTTGAGGGCATGAGGTATGGTCAGAAATGGAAACTTGCCAAATTTGCCCTTTCTCTAAGTTACCTTCGCGTGAGCTGGCTTTGCTAAGTCAAGAGTCTTAAAAGCCCTAGCCCTAGACTCTGTAGTGTTGTGGACTGATTTGATTGGGTCAGAGTCTAAGTTACAAGGAGAAAGGAGGCTGACATGCTTTGGTTGAAAAAGTTTCTCTTTCCTTGTGTCAAGTTGCACCAAGTTGATTAAACCATGTTATTTTAGTGCTACAACTTGATGAAATCGTGGCAGAGGTTTGCAGCATGCTAATCTTGTATCTAAACATCAGAAGAGTGAGTATTTTGGTGATTAGAAATGGTAATGCATCATTATGCATTAAGTGTGAAAGCTTGCATTTCAAGAAAAGACACCAAACTTCAACCATTCGAATCCCTCAGCGGACACCATGGATTGAGGAGTTATAGTACTTTTTGGAAAGCCCCAAATGTCCTCTAAAACTTTAATGTTCACTCCAAATTCTGGATCAAAAGGGATCTTGGTGAAAAGTGGAGGTGAAGTCAGCTGGTTTTTAAGGCAAAATGTAGTGAAATTTCACTAAGTCTTTAAGTGTTTTGAACTTCCAAGCCTTCTACTATAAAGCAAATACAAATAAGTCCATTGACTTTCCATTTGTGCCATTTCCCTTAAAAACCTTTACACTGAAATAAGGGCATCATTGTAACTAGCCAATTCATCACTCATCCTAACTTATTTTCCCACATATTGTGCCATTTATTACACTGTCATTGGTCCACAATTTCAAATTTCCTAATCCTTCCAAACAAACCCTACATCCACACACTTTCAACTTTTCTATCTCTCTCTCTCTCTCTCTCCCGTTTTTCCCTTCCCCCCAAACCTTACTCGGTCGCCACCCTCTTTCTTCACACAATCGCTCGCCACCCTCTTTCTCTACAGTATCGCACGCCGCCCTGTTTCCTCTGCCTTTTTCTCTCCAGTTGATATCATTTTCTGTTTCTTTTCATCATTATCGAAGGGTCTTTTAAGGGTATATTGATGATATTCATGCGAACCCTAAGAAATTACTATGCAATGCATGCTCGGGAATATGATAATTTGGAAATTCTCTACAGAATCGCATGCCGCCCTGTTTCCTCTGCCTTTTTCTCTCTGGTTGATATCATTTTCTGTTTCTTTTCATCATTATCGAAGGGTCTTTTAAGGGTATGTTGATGATATTCATGCGAACCCTGAGAAATTACTATGCAATGCATACTCGGGAAGATGATGATTTGGAAACTCTGGTAAGGCTCTGTTAACTTTTATTTTTTCCCCATGTATTTGTAGAAGATTGAATGGTATTTTCTCTGTAGTTGTAGAAGATTAGATGGTATTTCCCCATGTTAACTTTGTGTAGTTGGTTTACTGATTATAGTTATTGACATTCTAATTTTAGCAAATGACTTGGTACCAATATGATAAATAACGTATATGTTATCTTCTGTAGTATATCAACTTTAAATGAATGAAAATGGAACAGGGAAGATCAATGAACATGATCACCAGTCTTGTGAAAAAATCAGGTTGCAGGTTGCATTGAATTATGCTCACAATTATGCAGGTTGCATTGAATATATGATCTGCAGACTCCTCACGTTAGAGAGCAACCAATATGGAAGTTATTCAGCTTGATACCGGTAAATTTGGATGTTCCCATGTTTTAAACCAACATACAGCTCATTTACATAAATGTCTTACTCTTCATGTGTCTGAATACAGATTTTGGTAGTTCATTTTCGGGTGTGCTAACAGATGAACATGGAAGGGTCCAGGCTTTATGGGGAAGCTTCTCTACTCAGGTTCATCGAAATCTACTTAGTTTGTGTTTATAATTACTGTGCTTTTAAAAATTTATAATTTCCAATGCAAATCATTACTTTGACCTTTAGGTTTCAATGACAATTTAATAAAACGTCATTGATAGGCTTCACCATCAAAATTTAATAACTGACATTGGCTTTTGAATTAACCAAACAATTAATGACCCAAGTCCACTAAAAAGTTGTAGATTACCAATGTAATGAGAATATCAATAGTCAAATAACACATTATAAAGTCCTGCTTTCTCTTTGTTGTATCACACAACCATCACCATAGGATAGGGAAAAAAAACAATGAATTCAAATAACATTGTCCTGGATGAATCTGAGGCATATGAACAACAACCTCAACACGTCCAACAAGTTCCCCAGGTAATCCCTGTGATTGACGAGGTCCAACAAATACACCATGTTCAACAAGAAGTACTCTTCCAGGCCGAGGAAGCTGAGGAGGCACAAGAAGCTGCTGCACTGCATAGAAGATAAGCCAGGAGACGATTAAGAAGGGCAAGAAGAAAGGCGTTGTGAAGTAGATAGGCCAGGATGCGTTTTTTAGATTCAGATGATGAGGATGAAACACCTTTTACCTGGAGTAACTTTATGAGGGCTAGGGGTTTTAGATTTGATATTTTATATTTTATATTTTCATCTAGGGCTGTTATGAAATTATGATAAAGTTTTTAATTATTGTCAGGATCGACTTCACGTTATGTGTTTTTTGGAACCATTTTGCTACATTTTATGCATTTTGTTATTTTGATTGAATTTATCATTTTAATATCAGTTTTTTATTATTCTATTGCATTTTACTTATTGTCAGTTTTTTGTTATTTTAATACCAGTCTTGTATCTTATAGTTCAAACTGAATGCTCATTATAGTTCATGTGGGGTCTTAATCTTTATAAAAGACCAAAACTCACTTCTTCACAGGTACTGTTATTTATTATCATACATATGTTGTTAGAATGTTGTTCTATATATTGTTCTATTGTTGTTTTGTATTATTATTAAATATATTTATGGCTCTGTTCCTTTTTGCAGGTTTTAGCAACATTTTCATTGGCTTTGGTACATACATTAGGGAATCTTTTCACTAATATGAACCTTGCTATGATGCTATGAATTTTATGATGCTGCAGATGTTATTTGTTGGTTGTCTGTGATGAAAATAAATCTTCTGAGCACTGAATGTTGCTGCGAAATTCCTCCAATTCCTGTTGTTTCTTCTGATATAGTGTCCCTTTTACATCTCATGGCATTGAATTGGGACAAACGTCTTGATCTGGCATTTGTTGGTGGTTGATGATGACTTGGAATAAATTCCAGTATGAAACCTAATATCCTGAACTCTTAGCATCTTGCTGCTTATTTGTTGTTTAATGCCTTTGAATTGATATGCATTCTGCTAATAACAACTTGGTTTGATTTTACATGACCATTTTTTATAGCAGAAACAGAGTTTGTTGTCGTTGTTGCACGGGACACTTTCATCGTATGCCATGTGCTGCAAACTGCATTCATATCGAAGAATTTTTTTCTTGCATACCGAACAGTTTGCAATTTGTTTTTGAACTGCTCCGATAAAAATCTGCATGGTGATCGGTTTGTGTAACACCTAAGGGGTTGCTATGATGCTCTGACATTTATGATGCTGCAGATGTTATTTGTTGTTTTGCTGTGATGAAAATAAATCTTCTAAGCGCTGAATGTTGCTGCGAAAATCCTCTCCTTCCTGTTGTTCCTTCTGATATACTTTCCCTTTTACATCTCATGGCATTGAATTGAGACAATCGTCTTGATCTGCCATTTGTTGGTGGTTGAAGATGACTTGGAATAAATTCCAGGCTGAAACCTAATTTCCTAAACTCTTAACGTGTTGCTGGTTATTTGTTGTTTAATGTCGTTCAATTGATGTGGCATTGATAGAAACCGGTGCTAATTGATTTTATAAACTAATAACCTCTGTTTATTATAGATGATAATCTATGCTTTTTACAATGTTTATGTCCATTTTTTTCTGTTAGCTGTTGGTGCAGTTTGCATACCATAGCAGGGAAAAAGAAGTAGGGGAACTCTTCCATAGCCATCGTATGCCCGCCATTGTTAGAACTTTGAAGCAGAGCCTCAAGTAAGTTAATATAAATGCAAACTAATTTCCTGAACTCTTAGCATCTTGCTGCTTATTTGTTGTTTAATGTCGTTGAATTGATATGCATTCTGCTAATAACAACTTGGTTTGATTTTACATAACCATTTCTTATAGCAGAAACTGAGTTTGTTGTCGTTGTTGCACGAGACACTTTCATCGTATGCCATGTGCTGCAAACTGGATTCGTATCGAAGAATTTTTTTCTTGCATGCCGAACAGTTTGCAATTTGTTTTTGAATGCTCTGATAAAAATCTGCAGGGTGATCGGTTTGTGTAACACCTAAGGGGTTGCTATGATGGCAATTACTTCACGGGAAGTTTGTTGTCGTTGCTTCACGGGACACTTCCATCGTATGCCATGTGCTGCAAATTCAATTCGTATCGACGAAGTTTACAGGTAAGCTTTAGTTATGTGTATCCTTTCCTCCTTCAATGTGTGAATGTGTTGTCTGGTTCTTGATTGCTGTATATGTGTGATATTGTGATCCTTTCCTCCTTCAATGTGTGAATGTGTTGTCTGGTTTTTGATTGCTGCAGCTGATGATTCTCTATGTGAGAATATGGTTCTGTGATTTTTGTGTGAGTGCTGATGATTCTCTATGTGTGAGTATAGGCATTAACCGTCATGGATTCTTGTCTTGGAAACCAATTAATGTCATTTTGAACATGTTGAAAATTTGTTTTGGAAAGAATTCAAACATGCTTGGAATCTGGTGAAAATCTGATAAATTCGTTTTCGCTTTTGTTTCCACACGTCTGTGGGTTTTTTCTTTGCAAGTGATCTTGTCTTGATTGGGTGATTCTTATGATGAATGTTTTTGATTCCTTGCCCTATTGTGCTGATTTTCTTGATGAGTACATGATGATGACGATTTCGGTTTCCGTTTTTGAATTGATCTTAAGATTGCCATAACTGCTCTTGATCTCCTTCTTTGATTTGTTGCTATTGAATGCTAATCCAAACCATTTACCATGTGTGGAATAGGGATAACATCAACAGTTTATTACAATACTCTACCACTGCCTTTTTACTATCTTCTTCTTTTCTAACACTACTTTATTCTTATAACAAATATTCTGCAGGTCATCCATGAAAACCAAATGCTGCATATCCAGCCAAGCTAGCTCATTAGCCATACAAGACCTATTCCTAAGTTCATGTGCTTCAAAGAAAATTAATTGATTTACTTTCATTTGTTTCAGGTATCCCAGGAGGAAAATCTTCCCCGAAGGCAATGACAATAGCTGCAGCATCGCCCATCCATGAGAATCCAACTGATATGGGTCTATAACATGGCGCTGCATTGGTGTTTATTTGCAGTTATAGACTTATGGTGCAAGAGTGGCTTGGATATGGGATCAAAATGATGTCATGAAGTTTCTTGCAGATTCCTTCGTGTGGATCATGGTAGTGGCATGAGTGAAGAAAACTTCCATAATTTTATTTCAATTTTGATATGTGAACATTTGAATTGATCTATTTCTTTTAGGCTTGATTTTTTTTTTTTTGCAATTTAATGCATGAACACTTGGATATTGTAATGTTTCATGGTTTGTTGAAGTGAGGTCTCCAATTTTGGATTTTGAAGCATGGAAAGAATATTGAGAATCTTCATGTACTTTGAACTTTTGGAACTGGTTTGAACTTGTAATTCTTGTAATTCTTGGAAAATGTGAATTTTATGCTTCGAATGAGAATGAATCCAATTTTTGAACTTTTAATTTTTTAAAATTTTGGTACCAACTTGAATTTGTGAAATTTCAACATTTGAATCTTTATGACAACTCGAAAGTTCTTGAATCCCAATGCTAATAACTTGTACTTGAATTTCAAGGAATCCCTATAAATGAACCTTCCAATTTTAGCATGCTTACTCATTTTAATCTAACCAAATTGTATCATATTGAATTTAAAACATTATGAACCAAACTTTGATGTCGTATGGAACTCATAAACCAAATCACATTACTTTGTCACCCTAACCACACCGAATCCACAACCTCTTATTTTGGTCTCTTAACTTGGAGTTTATTAGCTGTTTCTGTTTAAAGCACTACCATTTTAACTTTGATTACAGTAGCACTTTGGTTATTGTATCAGTTTGTTTTAAATTCCCTACCATGTTGAAATTTGGTTATAATATGAACTTTGGTTATGTTGAACTTACAAATCCATTTGTTGCTAACACTGACATAGTCTACTCAATTCCCTGTAAACTTTGGTTAACAATGACATAGTCTACTCAATTCCCTGTACACTAATTCATGTTGTTATTTTAGTATTATATGAGTATAAATTGAATATTCTCATGTTCTATATTCTTTTTTAGAGATTTACTCAATATCTTAACTAAATTACCCGTGCGGGAGCACAGGTTTCTTACTAGTGTAACTTAAAAACCAAGCCTTAACTTGAGAAGGGTCCTCTAATATGTTTTGAAGTTCATGATGAGAGCTTAAATTTTAGCTTTGAGTCACCAAATTTGGATGTGTGGTTTGAAAGTTATGACTTTCCCAATTTTGCACAAGAAGTGAATTCTTCCTTGCTTAGAAAATTTTAAGAACAAAACCTTGCCCTTCTTGCAAGAAACCTTTCAAATGGTGGTCTCTCATGTTCTAATTCAAGGATTGAACATGTTAAGATGGAGTGTGACTTGAATACTTCATTTTGGGCCAATAACATCAAAGTCAGAGGCTTGACTTTGTCAGTCAAAACCCTAATTTTCCTCGGGAATTCCACAAGATGATCTATAATGATCTTGCTTCTTCAATCTCTTCCAAGGTCCAAAGATGGCCTCTAAGGATGTCTAGCATCATATGGAATCATGTCCCAAAGCTTGGGAACATGTCTTGATCAAAAGTCAAAGGCCAAGGTTGACTTTCCTGACAAAACCCTAATTTGGGGACAAGATGAGCTTGTGACTCTTTGTGCTAGTGATGAAAGCCATATGATCTTGATTTCTTGTTGAACAAGACCTCTTGAATGTAGGTAAGTTCAATTGTTTGATGAACCAATCAAACCTTGACTGATCATGACAAACCTCTTCAGTGATTCTTCAGGTTAAAACCCTAATTCCACAACTTTGGTCTGATAGTCTCTTGTTGACTTGATTTGATCCAATGTCTTGAGATCCCAAACTGGTGAACCCTTGTGATGATTGTATGGAGCCATATAATACCTTAGGAGACCTTGAATCATGTGAGAACCTGGCTTAGGAGACCTTGCCCTCTTTCTGGTGTAAACCCTAGTTTTCAATACAAAAGAAACAAACTAGCAAAGATACGGGTTAGTTAACAAAGCATAGATGATTGAAACCTAAATGCAAGTGCAAGATGTTATGACATCTAAGGGGTAAAATTTGGGGTACAACATTGGGTCTTTCTTCATCATTTTGGCTCCTCTTTTGCTCGTTTCCCCCCAATTTTTTGACTGATTATATGTAATGACAAACTGTCATCAATGGTACTCCCTCCGTCCCAAAATATAAGAGAAAAAATTACATTTTTCTTGTCCTAAAATATAAGAGAAAAAATTAACTTTCAACATTTCCAAGGTAAAATTAAATGCAAGTTGCATTTAATTTGCTTTCTCTCCCATCTTTTCTATAAACAACAACCAATTAAAATTGTTTTTACATCTTTCAAAACAAATTTTTTCAACAAAATCTTAGTCAAACTATTATGTTTTTTACTTTTCTTAATAAGTGTGTTTTTGAGTTTTTCTCTTATATTTTGGGACGGAGGGAGTATTTCCTTATGAAATTTTTCAGTTTATGAGTCATGGTGTGCCATACTTCATCAAATGACATTGAGGACCCTGTCCTTACTTTATGTTGGGGGTGTGACATCTTCCATCATGACTTCCTTTTACCAAACCCAATCAAACACAATCATCTTAGTTTTAGTTTATTTAATCATTTATGTTTTAGTTTAGTTTTAGGTTTATGCAGTTTCAATTTTGTTTTCAATTATGTCTTTGCAATTTTAGTTTCAAGTAATAAAATATTTTTGCTTTATGTTGCTATGTTGTTGTGTTTTGTTGTAGTTAATTTAGTTGTTATACGAAAAAAAATAATAAAATAAAAAAGAAGAAAATAACTTATTGCTTCCCTAAAATAACAGGATTTCTAAAGGCTTAGGAGGAATTTAAATGGATTGCCAACAATGATGGAAAATAAGGTCTTAATAACAAATCAATGCACATTTTTGTGATTTTCTAATAACCCTTGTCGCGCCAAAAGTAGTCAAGAAAGTAGTTAGCCTCTTAAGGAGTTTGAATTATTTTAGATTATCGAATACAAGTCATTGTAGGATTTAATGTAGGGGAGAAAACACTATTGCTTACGTAACACCCTAAAACCTGACACCCTATTATTTAAGAAAATACAACATATAATTTTTCTCAACATCAGTGTTACACATTCTCAACACGCATCTTTCTCAAAATTATAAAATGAATCAGTAGCGAAACTCAAAAAACATTAAAACCATTTATTTGTCTCAAATAAAAAATACTTCATAAAATAAATCAAAACTCTCAGATCGGAAAGGTAACAAAGTAACCCATCCCAGTTGTCACATCTGCGAAAATCAACCGGTGGAAAAGACAGAAGAGTCGCCACCGAACGTTATTTATTCCAACGCAAGGAAAGGAAACGATCGAAGAAAACCTCAACAAAGGGAAAGACACGGTCATCGCAACCATAGCCTGGGTTCGGGAGTCGGTTACGCGAGAGGAAGGTATTAGCACCCCCTCGCGTCCATCGTACTCGATGGGATCCACGCTTGTTATTATCAATCAAAGGGTGTAGGTTATCTGAAGCTCAACTGCTAACGGGAAACAGAACGGGGGAAGAAAAGAAAAGGTGACTCGATAGGACATCGCTGTCCTAGGCCTACATATTCCCTCGGGTGCGGGAAAGTCAGAGTCAACGTAGTTCGAAGGACTACGAGAATTATAGGGGAAAGGTTGCTCGCCAAGACATTGTCGTCTCGTGCCTACGTATCCTCAATCTAACCAGAGAGAGGAAGTCAGAGCAGTCGTAGTTCGACCTACAAGGTCATTAAGTGTTTTTTATGAGCGACGTTAAGTTCGCGTCTGACAGTTAGGGTCGATGTCTGTTTGCGACAAAACGGAAGTAACGTGCTTTTTTCTAAAAAAGATTTGATACCAGGTTAATCCTGAAGGATAAAATGATTTGAATTTGGTTTGTGTTTTTTAGACAGAAGTGGCTTAAGTTAGCTTGAAACTTGTATTGTACTAAAGTCTGTGACATAGGAGCGAATGCGTCGCATGGTCGCCCCCAACAGGATGTATGCTAAACACTCTAGGAAAGTGAAGGCAGACCCCTCATTCTTCATTTCCCATGCACTTAAGGCTCGTGGCGTACAATACTCGTTGTATTTATTACGTGTTTTGAACTTGTTTTGAGATGAGGAGATAAAGACTCAAAGTGGCAAAGAAAAACACTAAGGGAGACTAGGTCCTAATGTTATCATGCAATGGTGGCCCTATAGTTAAGGTTAAGAGGGGACTAACCTACTTGTTATCATACATGGATTTCTAGCCTACTGTCTCTCCTACCTCCCACTTAATCGGAAATTAAGTGGAGCTAGGAATCCTAAGGGATCATGTGAATGAACACAAGTAAACATTATTCAAAACAATCACAAAAAAGAGAGAAATAAACAAGAAGTGAGATGAAAATGAATCGTATAAGTGTAAATGACCATGCAAAGTATCACAAGTAACTTACCATCTCCATGCCAAGCTCAACTATCAAGTAGTTGAAAGCAAAATCACAAAACTATGTCCTAATGCACAAGGAAGTGCTCTAATTCTACCTTAGGAGCAAAATGAAAGAATAAACAATGAAAAGGGAACCCTAGAGGTACATACCATACAAGGGGCAGTAGTAAATGATATGTGTAATGATACATTTAAATGTCAAAACTTTGTACAAACATGGCACATTCTAAGTCCAAGTGAAAACAACAAAGTTAACTTTCCATTAATGTTCAAACTTGTGAAGCATAATGCCAATTAGAAGCGTATGAAGTGACATATAAATTCATGAGGGTAGGTTATGATTCATATTAATCCATGTGTTAAATGATGTACAAAAAATATCCTAAAGGGGATAGCACAAATACATCATCAAACTGAAACACCTAAGCAAACATCAAGCGTAATCGAATAAACAACTTAGTGTTAAAAAAGAATCATGTAAGTCATGATCAAAAAGCAACATTTATGGATAAGAATGCACCTAAAATGTCAGTGTATATAGGCTCAAACATGCCCTCAAAATTGGTTTTAAGGAGCTCACACATTGACATTAAACTTGACCTAGTTCTAGCATGTTTACATATGACATATTCACATTGGAAAATTGGTGAAAAATAGCAAATGACCTTTGAAAATTATGAACAATTAACAAAGTCATGTTAAGTCCAATAGGTGATCACATGCAAAATATTGGATCCAAATCATGCACCAAAAGCACCCAATTAATAACAAATATTAAGCATATGTCAAAAATGATCATACGAAACAAGGCTCAAAAGATGAAATTTAAAAGCATTCCAAAATTCATGGACAATGCACCAACTAATCATCAACATGTTAAGAAATCCAAGGTGTAATTTCACACCAAAAATAAGGCTCAAAACATTAGAGGAAGGTCCCCTTTTATGTCACTCATTACAAGGCATCTTAAAATGAACACATCATAGTCAGAAATTGAGAAAAAATACTAAATGCACCCAAAAGTGAAAATAAAATTCACTAAAAAATTAATTAAAACCCTCAGGTGTCTCCACGAACTGTTTCAGGATTTTAGAACAATATTTATTATTTTTAAAATTCCTATTTGTAACGCATTCAAAAAAAGAAAATTAAAAAACCACAAGAAAAGGGAGGGGGTGTTGTGTTAGCAATGTTCTAATGTAATCCTCACGTTGGGCTCATATATCGGGTGCGAATAGCCATTTCTCACAAGCCCAATCGCAACAAAAATTGCTCTTTTCAGCCAAAAAAAGATAAAGAAAATGGGTTGAAAGTCACGCGGGAAGCAACACGCAACATTAATGTGTTGTCCCATGCGTGGCCGCAGGATGCATCGAACGGTTGGGACGCTTTTCCAATATTTACACACGATAAAGATCCACGGCCTAGGGTAGCTGTTATACTAATCATACGGCTATGAATTACTCTCCACGTCATTATCATATTGCTGATCACACGACCAAAAAACAAAAAAGGCTGCTGCATTAATTGCTCCAAGACTATTTTGCTCAGCATGACATTCAATATTCTATGCATTAATTGTTACCATTTTATTACCATGCGTTATGCAGCATGGAAGACATGTGATGTTGTGCTACACACTACTGATCTCCATCAATTGGTCAATTTCTACTTAAATGAAGAAGAAGACAAAAAAAAGGACGTTGGCTCAATGATACGACGACACGTGTCGTCTTCTACAAAATTCATGCAGCAAAACCATGAATCCTCCATGAATGAACTTCGCTAGTGGAGAAAGTCCACTGCTTTTTGTGGTGCTTTGAGATTAAGAATTCCGGAAAACTTCGATGCAATGTCTTGAAATCTCCCTTAAGCAAAATAAATGCTTTACCTCTTCAAATCTTGAAAAAAATGCAAATTGGTGATAGAAAAAGATGGACTTGTAGGTGATGACTCAATGGTTCCAGTTGAGAATAAATGCAAATAGTAGCTTCTACTCCATGAGGTGATGATGATGAGGAAAGAATTCCAAAAAAAAACCTCAAGATGAGAGAGATCTTGGAGCTTGAAGTTGTGGGTGTGAAATTCGTTTTTTGATCTATTTTCTCTCTAATGGTGTAACTAACTCCTGTTAGAGAGAGAATAAGAATTTATATGAAGGGTTAGAGTATGATTAAGAGCTAATCATAGTTAAAAAGTGAGTTAGAGATGGATTTGTGAAAGTTGAAAAAATGAGGGTTTATGGTGGTGTACGAATTTTACTATGTGAGTGGTGTATTTTAGTTACCATGGAGTGCATTATGATGGTAGTAATGGTGTAAAATGACGGTTAGTGCAGCCAACACAACTTGCTCACCAAGTTTTGTAATTTGAAAAATGGAGTTTTTATGGTTTATGGCATGAAAAAATGTCCATGGAGGTGACTTTGTTGATGAATTTCTTGAAGGATAATGAATCAATTTGCATGATTTTGATGTCAATGAAAAGGTGGTATTTGATAGAACAAAGTTAATATAAAAAAGAATTGGAGTTGAGGTATGGAACACCATGGAAAATGGTGTTGAAAACATGGTCACAAAACTGAATTTTGGGACTTAGAAAAATTCTGAGTTTTTTCCATTAAACAACTTAATAATCCCATCTTTGATTGATCATAACTTTTGATCTAGAAATTCAAATGGAACATTCTTTATATGGATGGAAAGCTTTGAATCCACGCTACAACTTTGATTTGAGCAAAAATTTCAAATGAAGCTTGGATCATAGAGAAAAATGACCATAAAGTTGTTTGCATGGCATGAAAATCTTTCCCAAAATGGAAAGTTCTAAAACCCTTGTTTTTTCAAAAAATGGCAACTTTCCATAATTCTTGATTTTTCATGATTCCTTCGATATTTCTTGACCAAATTCCACTCATGGACGACATTTGACATGATGAACATGAGTTTGACCTAAAAAGTCAAGAGTTGACTTTTTCCTCGATCAATTGACTTTATTCTCAATTTGTCTGACTTTCAACCATCCGGCCAATTAAACTCCTTCTGAATGAAATTGTGAATCAAATGAGATGTCTTGGTCTTGAGGAGCCTCATTCTCTTTGCTTTGAACAATTCACACCATGGAAACCTCTGATCCCATGCCTTGGGAAAACTAATGATGCATGTGCGATGCTTATGACCTAAATGCATACTGAGTGTGAAGCATAATCCACTTATTGGGTATAAATCAGAGGGCAAATTTTGAAGTGTTACAACTGCCCCTATTCAATCAACTTAAACCTGAAGGGATGATAGCAACGACTTTCAGACGTTCAAGGTAGAAGGTGATTGAATATAAAAGAACCCGGAAATTTGCACTCTGTGGGTAGATATAATGAAGTGATTGAGTGATTTCCAGCCAAAGATGGACTCGAAGATAGCGGATACCAACCAAAAGTTGAGATAGTGAAAGGTGACAGACGAATCAACAAAGGATGCCAACCAAGAGTTGGGATGAAAAGGATACTGAAAGGGACACCGACCGAAGGCGAACTCACAACGAAGAATACTAACCAAGAGTTAGGATAAAAGATACTCACCAAGAGATTAGGGTAACGGGTACTAACCAAGAGTTAGGATAACAGATATACAGAACATCGACCGAGGGAAAACTCTCAACGGAGAATACCAACTAGCAGTCAAGATGGCGAGTACGCCAATCAACACTTAGGATGACATATACTAACAAAGAGTTAGGATAACGAGAACGCCGACCAAAGACGAACTCACAACGAAAAGTTCCAACCAAGAGTCAGGAAAGGAGATACTAACCGAGAGATAGAATGAAATAGAGGATACTAACCAAGAGTTATGATGAAATAGAGGATACTAACCAAGAGTTAGGATGAGAGACACCAAACAAAGATTACCAACCAAGAGTTGGGAAAGAAGACATTAACCAAGAGTTAGGATAACGAGGACGCCGACCAAAGGCGTACTCGCAATGGATGATACCAACCAATAGTCGGGATAAAAACAAGGATTACCAACCAAGAGTTAGGATGAGGGATACCAAACAAAGATTACCAACCAAAAGTTGGGAAAAAAGATACTAATCGAAAGCAAGCTCGCAACGAAAGATACCAACCAATAGTTGGGATAAAGAGGTACTAACCAATAGTTAGGATCACGAGGACACCGACCAAAGGCGTGCTCAACACAAAAGATACCAACCAAAAGTTGGGATAAAGGATACTACCCAAAAGTTAGAATGAAATTGAAGATTTTCGACCAATAGTCGGGGTGATGAAGGGTATGGTGCCAACCAATAGTTGGGATAGAAAATGCTAACCAAGAGTTAGGATAACCGAGAACACCGACCAAAGACGTGCTCACGATGGAAGATACCAACCAATAGTTGGGAAAGAAGATACTAACCAAGAGTTAGGATAAACGAGAACGTCGACCAAAGGCGAACTCAACAGAGGATATCAACCAATAGTTGGGATAAAGGATACTAACCAAAAGTTAGGATAAACGAAAACGCCGACCAAAGGCGAACTCAACAAAGGATACCAACCAATAGTTAGGTTAAAGGATACTAACCAAAAGTTAGGATAAACGAGAACGCCGACCAAAGGCGTGCTCACCACTAAAGATACTAAACAATAGTTGGGATAGAGGGTACGATACCAACCAATAGTTGGGACAGAAAATACTAACCAATAGTTAGGATAAACGGGAACACGGACCAAAGGCGTATATAGGACAGCAAATACCAACCAAAAGTTGGGATAGAAAATACTAACCAAGAGTTAGGATAACCGAGAACGCCGACCGAAGGCGAACTCAACATAGGATACCAACCAATAGTTGGGATAAAAGATACTAACCAAAAGTTAGGATGAACGAGAACGTCGACCAAAGGCGCACTCACAACGAAGGATACCAACCAATAGTTGGGAAAGAAGATACTAACCAAGAGTTAGGATGAACGAGAATTCCAACCAAAGGCGCACTCACAACGAAGGATACCAACCAATAGTTGGGAAAGAAGATACTAACCAAGAGTTAGGATGAACGAGAACGCGGACCAAAGGCGAACTCAACAAAGGATACCAACCAATAGTTGGGATAGAGGATACTAACCAAAAGTTAGGATGAACGAGAACGCCAACCAAAGGTGAAATCCCAAAGGATACCAACCAATAGTTAGGATAGAGGATACACAGGAAGTAGAATTCTCGGACATACAACCTGAAGGGAAGATGACTCTGCTGGGGCAAAGAGAAGTTTAACCAAACAACTATACGGGGAGTACAAGCATGATGAGCGAACTCATCGGCAAATTCAACGGGGATAAAGTAAGGTTGAATTTCCTAAAATATGACACTCTCTGCTGAGAAACGTCTGGTAAAGATAATGCCAAACCTGACTTATGCTTCGAATGCATATGTTTAAATTTTTCTATGGCGTAATGCTCCATACGAAATGGGAATGCTACGCGTTTTGAGGATGCAATGTAATGATGATTACTATATGCACGATGCAAAGGGAATCCTCTGCTGGAGATTACGAGTAACCCTTGTTGAAGATAAAACCCAAAATGACTTCCCCTACACCGGGAATCACGAATGACAACTGCTGAAGATGGAACCCAAAGATCTGATACGGAAAAGGTGCCAATAACCATTGGACTTGGAATATGCCGGGGACGTCAGCCACCGCTAGTCAAACTGTTGAGAGACTCAACACCAAACTCTGCTTGGGGTGAGCAGTCAATAATACCAAACTTGTCGGGGAATATTATTGAACTTAAACTGCTGCTGGGGAAACGACTTTCCTTAGTCTGCTGGGGATAAGAGTACACTGCTGCTGGCGAGATTATACTTCCTGATTCAATGAGGAAAGTAGACACCAAAAAAATGTGGGGAATACAGATCTCAACCAAAGAGATATATCAAACAAATCTCCAGCTGGAGATGCAACATTATCTTGTCTGAGACAATTAACTTCTGAATACTAGCTGGGGAGCAATAAACCATTATAATTGGGGAAAGAAAATCTTTGCACTCTTGTTGGGGAGAGCGAAATTCCCAATGCTCTGCCGAGGATGTTAAATCTTCAATTCTTGAGAGAAAGACTCTACTGGGGATGGGATGTCAGAGGAGCCTCTTGCTGGGGATGCCTACCTGTTTGGGGAGCAAGAACAAATCACCCTTACCTCGTCTGGGGACTTGAACTCTCGCGGGAGAAAATACAAATCCAACTCTGGATGGGGAAACCAAACCTCAGGACTCTCGCTAGGGAGAACACTTTACCAAGGATAATACCACCTTGGCTATTTCTGCCGGGGACGAGTAGCGATTCTAACACCTTGCTGGGGAAAGATACCTTCTGGTGCCTTGCCGAGGAAGGGAAACCCCATGCTAGGAACTACTTTGACGCTTCACGCTTCTGCAGATCAACTGCATACTCATTATCATAAGCGAACTCTCCACTTGTTCTCAGACCACATGGGCTATTGGGAGAAATCGTCTCAAGAGGATTTTACAGAAAACCTGACATTTAAAATGCCCCAGGGTTTTTAAACTCTTGGAGAGATTTGTCGGATCTCAACGTAACTGCCCCAGTTTGGCTAAATTATGAAAGAATTTGCCTCGAGAGGATTCGTAATGACTTAAAATATCCTGCCCCAGTATTCTGAATCTAGAAGAGGTGCTTGTGATTAATTGTTATCTGGAGAGGACAAATTCTCGCTCCTGAGGTGGCTTGCCTCAGTACGAGTCTTGCAGTAATTTTGTCCCTGTCTCTGAGAGATTTGCTGAATCTCAACATGATTGCCTCAAATTGGCTGAACTTGGAGAGATTCCTCGACGTGACTGCCCCAGGTTGGCTGAACTAAGCACAACTTGCTGGGAAAACCTTTACTTGACAGAGTCCTTTGACTACATGCTCATCAGTATGGTTGTCCAGGAATTTCCTCTTGGCAAAGTCAGACTCCTCGACTGATGCTCATTATGCAAACTTCATTAGTGTCAAGTACAATATATGCAAGCAGAAAATGTTTACTCTGAGAATGATTATTCTAATACAACATACATGTCAATCTATGAGTTTTCATTGAAAAGGTATCGCTAAACCTTGTGAACGAATCACTAATTAAAATTCATAGATTGACATGTATGTTGTATTAGACATTAATAAATGTTTCAAAAATAATTATTTTCACCAATTTCTTTTCACCATCATAAAATAGACACATTAAGGAACATTTTGCAAAAAGAAGGGATCAAAAAGAGTAAAAAATGAGCAAGTTATGAACTTTTGAAAACAAGGTACAATCCATAAAAAAATAATGTGGAACAAGTAACAAAAAAGAAAGGGGAATGCATCCCATGGGTGTTGAACCCACGGCCTGAGGATGGGTGCCCAAAAGCCTTGCCATCTGAGTTATGCGCGCAATGTGAACGTATGAGGCAGACATGCAATAAAATATCAAAACCAAAGTCACAGATGGAAAAAGTAAAAAGGAAAAAGGTCTGGGGCGAGGGGGATTTGAACCCCAAACCCTTCGCTCACTAATACACACAAACATCCTCCATGGACCAGCGATGCTGTAACACGCCAAATTTATTAGAATATTTATTTAATTTATTTAAATATAATATTTGTGAATTATCGGTGAATTTTGGGTGGTTTGTGTCGATGTCAGTATTTTGGTGGAGTTTTGGTTATTTTAATTAAATAATAGTATATAATATGAATATATTAGTATTATTATTAATTTAAAATAATATTAGAGGAATTAAGGGTAAGATGGACTTTTGAGGAGGATTAGTGAGGGTATTATGGGGAAAGCCCATTTTGGAAGCCCAAGGGTTTAACAAAAAGGAATTGGGAAGGAATATGATTCATTTAGTTGGAACGTGAAAATAAGGAGAAAAGTGCAGAGCTCTGAGGAAGAAGGAAAAGGCGAGGATTCGAGAAGGTTTTCGAAGGCCCAGTAGAGAAAAGCTTCGGATCGACAATCTAAGGTATGGGGAGTATTGCCTTTCATTGTTTTCAATATAGGAAGTGATGTG
The DNA here is from genome assembly GCA_022829125.1 of Lathyrus tuberosus. Classification (NCBI taxonomy): domain Eukaryota; kingdom Viridiplantae; phylum Streptophyta; class Magnoliopsida; order Fabales; family Fabaceae; genus Lathyrus; species Lathyrus tuberosus. Next base: position 2,467,455 of record JALAZF010000416.1, on the reverse strand, counting down.
TTTAAAATGGATCTTGAGGTTTTTGGGGAGTTTTTGAAGGGTTTATGAGTTGTTGATGATTTAGGGGCTATTTTTGAGGATCGATGATGGATTATTAAGGGTTGAATTGATTCGGGTAAAAATAAACTTTCGAGGCAAAACCTTTTTTATGATATGTGGGATCTTGTATGAGAAAGGGATTTATGAGGTTTATGGGAAGCTTGAGAGTTTTGAAGGTTTAGGGGATTTAAGGTTCCCGTAGTGTTCCGAATCGACCTAATAGACGTAGGTTTCGTGCCTTTGATTTTCGTGATGTATTAGGAATGTTGTAGGGATGTTTTTGGGTTAATTGTGAATGAAATTGTAGGTACTTTTGGAGCTGTGGTGCTACTGATACATAGCAGCAATTTGCTGTAATCGTAGGTTCGCAAAGCGAACAGTTTCTTTCGTACGACGAACATTCGCCAAGGCTCGCAAAGCGAGCAGCGCAGCGAATACGCGATGATTTTGTTTTCAGGATACTGTACTGGGATTGGAAAAGACTCTTAGTTCGTAAAGCGAATCGCCCAGCGAATGGGTTCGCACAACGAATGCAGTAGCGAGGATGACAAATGGAGTTTCTGGTGTCCTGTGTGGGAATTGGGGGACTTGCCGGAGCTCGCAAAGCGAAGGTCCCAGTGAGCAGGTTCGAACAGTGAACTCAGCAGCGAACATCTGCTGTTTGTGAAATTTTGTTTATGATGCTGTGATGTTTTGATGTTTGACTCTATGATTTTTCCTGATGGTTTACAGTGATGTTACTGATGATTATGAGATGATGATTTGTGATGTTTTGGTGAATATATGATGACATGATTAACATGATGTTTTGGTGAATGATAATGCACATAATGATATTTTTGATGATGATGATTATTGACGTTGTGTATCATGCATTCATAGCATATTCTGGTGATGATGTTAGGACTTCGGTCCAGTGATGATGATGCTAGACTTCGGTCTATTTGTGGCTTCCATCCCATTGTGTGGATGTGAAGTGGTTTGTGACGTGCTCCGGTTCTTGTGTGGAACCGATCCTATTTGACGGGGATCTTTGGAGGGTGATGGCCTAAGTGTCCATCGATTGTGACGATTGGTACCACATGCATGAGTCTTGTTGTGCATTGCATTTATGTGGCATATTGTTGTGATTTATGATGTCGTGCTTTGATGTTTGGCTGTGATGACTCGGATGATGTTGTATATGATGATGACGCCATTTTTATGCATATCTTATTTTATATTGATTATAATGAATTGTATTACTCACCCTGCCTGTTTGAATGTTGCCTCCACATGGGTAACGTGCAGGTGATCAGGATTAGCCGTGGATGCTTTTGAGGACTTTTGAAGTTATTTGCATTTTGGTTGATGTAGAGGGTCCTTCTATGATAGTGTAATATCAGGTTGGGTCGTTGAGTCGAACCATGTTGAGTTTTATTTGGTTATTATTTTATTGATTATTTGATGACTATGGGTTATTGTAATTAACCCCTTTTGTGGGATTTTTGTGGTTATGGTGGTTCTGCTGCCCTTTGAGGCATTTTTAGTTATTTTGAGGTAAACCCGCTGTTTACGGAGTAGTTTTGTTGATTTTGAATTTATTGAGAAATGTGCACCCTTTGAGGTGATTCTGATTTTACTATGATTTTATGTTTATTCTGCTGCGATATTTGTGGGGTAGAAAAGGGTGTTACAGGTGCTACGCTCTCATCCAAACATATATTGCCTTCAATTGTTTTTATTTTAAGAACACATTCAAACGACCACCTCAGCGCCACGTTGGACTGACTGGGGGCCACACCACTTCTTCTTCTTCCCTACCATCCTCTTCTCTCTCGTGCCCTAAAGCAACAACCATGGCCAGACTTTCTAGCCAATATATCTCACTAATCCCTCAACCAAATCAGATGAAATAAAAATCAAAATTGGAGTAAAAACTCCCAGGAACACGAATATGTCATTAGTTTTTATTAACAACCATTATATGATTCACAAAACCTCTGCCAACAGTGCAACATCATGAAACTCCAACATATTATAACATGAGATATTTACACCAAACAAACAAACATTCACTCAGAACAGACAAAACACAATACATGCTACATTTTAACAATCAAATGAAGTTGAAACAATGCATGAACATGTGAGTTTCAGAGATAGAAACCTTACCTCTTGGAGAAAGTCCAAGGCTTCTTCTACAACTCTTGTGATGGATAAGAATCAACTTCTGGAACCTTGCTGAACCTTGGAGAGAAGATGCAGATGGTCAAGAGCTTTGGAGAGTGCTTCAAATATGGAACCTGATCCTTCTTGCAAATGGAAGATAAAAAATGGCAGAGGGTGATGGAGGTGTTACAGTTATGGTTTAAGAGTTTGAAGCTTCTCTACAAGGTGTTTAAAGATGGTTTGTAGAGTTAGAGAGGAAATGCACGAGTGAAACAAGTGTTTGGGAGTTTTTGCAGATTTGCAAGAACATATGAGTGAGAGATTGGAGAGAGCAATCAGCCTTTTCTTGGGGTGATTCTGGTGTGTCTTGGAGTGTAGAACAATGCCCTATTTATAGGAAAGGTTGAGGGCATGAGGTATGGTCAGAAATGGAAACTTGCCAAATTTGCCCTTTCTCTAAGTTACCTTCGTGTGAGCTGGCTTTGCTAAGTCAAGAGTCTTAAAAGCCCTAGCCCTAGGCTCTGTAGTGTTGTGGATTGATTTGATTGGGTCAGAGTCCAAGTTACAAGGAGAAAGGAGGCTGCCATGCTTTGGTTGAAAAAGTTTCTCTTTCCTTGTGTCAAGTTGCACCAAGTTGATTAAACCATGTTATTTTAGTGCTACAACTTGATGAAATCGTGGCAGAGGTTTGCAGCATGCTAATCTTGTATCTAAACATTAGAAGAGCGAGTATTTTGGTGATTAGAAATGGTAATGCATCATTATGCATTAAGTGTGAAAGCTTGCATTTCAAGAAAAGACACCAAACTTCAACCATTCGAATCTCTCAGCAGACACCATGGATTGTGGAGTTATAGTACTTTTTGGAAAGCCCCAAATGTCCTCTAAAACTTTAATGTTCACTCCAAATTCTGGATCAAAAGGGATCTTGGTGAAAAGTGGAGGTGAAGTCAGCTGGTTTTTAAGGCAAAATGTAGTGAAATTTCACTAAGTCTTTAAGTGTTTTGAACTTCCAAGCCTTGTAACTTAAAAAGCAAGCCTTAACTTGAGAAGGGTCCTCTAATATGTTTTGAAGTTCATGATGAGAGCTTCAATTTTAGCTTTGAGTCACCAAATTTGGATGTGTGGTTTGAAAGTTATGACTTTCCCAATTTTGCACAAGAAGTGAATTCTTCCTTGCTTAGAAAATTTTAAGAACAAAACCTTGCCCTTCTTGCAAGAAACCTTTCAAACGGTGGTCTCTCATGTTCTAATTCAAGGATTGAACATGTTAAGATGGAGTGTGACTTGAATACTTCATTTTGGGCCAATAACATCAAAGTCAGAGGCTTGACTTTGTCAGTCAAAACCCTAATTTTCCTCGGGAATTCCACAAGATGATCTATGATGATCTTGCTTCTTCAATCTCTCCCAAGGTCCAAAGATGGCCTCTAAGGATGTCTAGCATCATATGGAATCATGTCCCAAAGCTTGGGAACATGTCTTGATCAAAAGTCAAAGGCCAAGGTTGACTTTCCTGACAAAACCCTAATTTGGGGATAAGATGAGCTTGTGACTCTTTGTGCTAGTGATGAAAGCCATATGATGTTGATTTCTTGTTGAACAAGACCTCTTGAATGTAGGTAAGTTCAATTGGTTTATGAACCAATCAAACCTTGACTGATCATGACAAACCTCTTCAGTGATTCTTCAGGTTAAAACCCTAATTCCACAACTTTGGTCTGATAGTCTCTTGTTGACTTGATTTGATCCAATGTCTTGAGATCCCAAACTGGGGAACCCTTGTGATGATTGTATAGAGCCATAGAATGCCTTAGGAGACCTTGAATCATGTGAGAGCCTGGCTTAGGAGACCTTGCCCTCTTTCTGGTGTAAACCCTAGTTTTCAATACAAAAGAAACAAACTAGCAAAGATATGGGTTAGTTAACAATGCATAGATGATTGAAACCTAAATGCAAGTGCAAGATGTTATGACATCTAAGGGGTAAAATTTGGGGTACAACATTGGGTCTTTCTTCATCATTTTGGCTCCTCTTTTGCTCGTTTTCCCCCAATTCTTTGACTGATTATATGTAATGACAAACTGTCATCAATGGTACTCCCTCCATCCCAAAATATAAGAGAAAAAATTACATTTTTCTTGTCCCAAAATATAAGAGAAAAAATCAACTTTCAACATTTCCAAGGTAAAATTAAATGCAAGTTGCATTTAATTTGCTTTCTCTCTCATCTTTTCTATAAACAACAACCAATTAGAATTGTTTTTACATCTTTCAAAACAAATTTTTTCAACAAAATCTTAGTCAAACTATTATGTTTTTTACTTTTCTTAATAAGTGTGTTTTTGAGTTTTTCTCTTATATTTTGGGACGGAGGGAGTATTTCCTTATGAAATTTTTCAGTTTATGAGTCATGGTGTGCCATACTTCATCAAATGACATTGAGGACCCTGTCCTTACTTTATGTTGGGGGTGTGACATCTTCCATCATGACTTCCTTTTACCAAACCCAATCAAACACAATCATCTTAGTTTTAGTTTATTTAATCATTTATGTTTTAGTTTAGTTTGAGGTTTATGCAGTTTCAATTTTGTTTTCAATTATGTCTTTGCAATTTTAGTTTCAAGTAATAAAATATTTTTGCTTTATCTTGCTATGTTGTTGTGTTTTGTTGTAGTTAAATTAGTTGTTATACGAAAAAAAAAAAATCAAAAAGAAGAAAATAACTGATTGCTTCCCTAAAATAACAGAATTTCTAAAGGCTTAGGAGTAATTTAAATGGATTGCCAACAATGATGGAAAATAAGGTCTTAATAACAAATCAATGCACATTTTTGTGATTTTCTAATAACCCTTGTCGCGCCAAAAGTAGTTAGCCTCTTAAGGAGTTTGAATTATTTTAGATTATGGAATACAAGTCATTGTAGGATTTAATGTAGGGGAGAAAACACTATTGCTTACGTAACACCCTAAAACCTGACACCCTATTATTTAAGAAAATACAACATATAATTTTTCTCAACATCAGTGTTACACATTCTCAACACGCATCTTTCTCAAAATTATAAAATGAATCAGTAGCGAAACTCAAAAAACATTAAAACCATTTATTTGTCTCAAATAAAAAATACTTCATAAAATAAATCAAAACTCTCAGATCGGAAAGGTAACAAAGTAACCCATCCCAGTTGTCACATCTGCGAAAATCAACCGGTGGAAAAGACAGAAGAGTCGCCACCGAAAGTTATTTATTCCAACGCAAGGAAAGGAAACGATCGAAGAAAACCTCAACAAAGGGAAAGACACAGTCATCGCAACCATAGCCTGGGTTCGGGAGTCGGTTACGCGAGAGGAAGGTATTAGCACCCCCTCGCGTCCATCGTACTCGATGGGATCCACGCTTGTTGTTATCAATCAAAGGGTGTAGGTTATCTGAAGCTCAACTGCTAACGAGAAACGGAACGGGGGAAGAAAAGAAAAGGTGACTTGATATGACATCGTTGTCCTAGGCCTACATATTCCCTCGGGTGCGGGAAAGTCAGAGTCAACGTAGTTCGGAGGACTACGAGAATTGTAGGGGAAAGGTTGCTCGCCAAGACATTGTCATCTCGTGCCTACGTATCCTCAATCTAACCAGAGAGAGGAAGTCAGAGCAGTCGTAGTTCGACCTACAAGGTCATTAAGTGTTTTTTATGAGCGACGTTAAGTTCGCGTCTGACAGTTAGGGTCGATGCCTGTTTGCGACAAAACGGAAGTAACGTGCTCTTTTCTAAAAAAGATTTGATACCAGGTTGATCCCGAAGGATAAAATGATTTGAATTTGGTTTGTGTTTTTTAGACAGAAGTGGCTTAAGTTAGCTTGAAACTTGTATTGTACTAAAGTCTGTGACATAGGAGCGAATGCGTCTCATGGTCGCCCCCAACAGGATGTATGCTAAACACTCTAGGAAAGTGAAGGCAGACCCCTCATTCTTCATTTCCCATGCACTTAAGGCTCGTGGCGTACAATACTCGTTGTATTTATTATGTGTTTTGAACTTGTTTTGAGATGAGGAGATAAAGACTCAAAGTGGCAAAGAAAAACACTAAGGGAGACTAGGTCCTAATGTTATCATGCAATGGTGGCCCTATAGTTAAGGTTAAGAGATGACTAACCTACTTGTTATCATACATGGATTTCTAGCCTACTGTCTCTCCTACCTCCCACTTAATCGGAAATTAAGTGGAGCTAGGAATCCTAAGGGATCATGTGAATGAACACAAGTAAACATTATTCAAAACAATCACAAAAAAGAGAGAAATAAACAAGAAGTGAGATGAAAATGAATCGTATAAGTGTAAATAACCATGCAAAGTATCACAAGTAACTTACCATCTCCATGCCAAGCTCATCTATCAAGTAGTTGAAAGCAAAATCACAAAACTATGTCCTAATGCACAAGGAAGTGCTCTAATTCTACCTTAGGAGCAAAATGAAAGAATAAGCAATGAAAAGGGAACCCTAGAGGTACATACCATACAAGGGGCAGTAGTAAATGATATGTGTAATGATACATTTAAATGTCAAAACTTTGTACAAACATAACACATTCTAAGTCCAAGTGAAAACAACAAAGTTAACTTTCCATTAATGTTCAAACTTGTGAAGCATAATGCCAATTAGAAGCGTATGAAGTGACATATGAATTCATGAGGGTAGGTTATGATTCATATTAATCCATGTGTTAAATGATGTACAAAAAATATCCTAAAGGGGATAGCACAAATACATCATCAAACTGAAACACCTAAGCAAACATCAAGCGTAATCGAATAAACAACTTAGTGTTAAAAAAGAATCATGTAAGTCATGATCAAAAAGCAACATTTATGGATAAAAATGCACCTAAAATGTCAGTGTATATAGGCTCAAACATGCCCTCAAAATTGGTTTTAAGGAGCTCACACATTGACATTAAACTTGACCTAGTTCTAGCATGTTTACATATGACATGTTCACATTGGAAAATTGGTGAAAAATAGCAAATGACCTTTGAAAATTATGAACAATTAACCAAGTCATTTTAAGTCCAATAGGTGATCACATGCAAAATATTGGATCCAAATCATGCACCAAAAGCACCCAATTAATTGCAAATATTAAGCATATGTCAAAAATGATCATACGAAACAAGGCTCAAAAGATGAAATTTAAAAGCATTCCAAAATTCATGGACAATGCACCAACTAATCATCAACATGTTAATAAATCCAAGGTGTAATTTCACACCAAAAATAAGGCTCAAAACATTAGAGGAAGGTCCGATTTTATGTCACTCATTACAAGGCATCTCAAAATGAACAAATCATAGTCAGAAATTGAGAAAAAAATACTAAATGCACCCAAAAGTGAACATAAAATTCACTAAAAAATTAATTAAAATCCTCAGGTATCTCCACGAACTGTTTCAGGATTTTAGAACAATATTTATTATTTTTAAAATTCCTATTTGTAACGCATTCAAAAAAAGAAAATTAAAAAACCACAAGAAAAGGGAGGGGTGTTGTGTTAGCAATGTTCTAGTGTAATCCTCACATTGGGCTCATATATCGGGTGTGAATAGCGATTTCTCACAAGCCCAATCGCAGCAAAAATAGCTCTTTTCAGCCAAAAAAGGTAAAGAAAATGGGTTGAAAGTCACGCGGGAAGCAACACGCATCATTAATGCGTTGTCCCATGCGTGGCCGCAGGATGCATCGAACGGTTGGGACGCTTTTCCAATATTTACACACGATAAAGATCCATGGCCTAGGGTAGCTGCTATACTAATCATACGGCTATGAATTACTCCCCACGTCATTATCATATTGCTGATCACACGGCCAAAAAACAAAAAAGGTTGCTGCATTAATTGCTCCAAGACTATTTCGCTCAGCATGGCATTCAATATTCTATGCATTAATTGTTACCATTTAGTACAACATTATTCACGTGACATTGATTATTATAGTTTATTACCATGCGTTATGCAGCATGGAAGACATGTGATGTTGCGCTACACACTACTGATCTCCATCAATTGGTCAATTTCTACTTAAATGAAGAAGAAGACAAAAAAAAAGGACGTTGGCTCAATGATATGACGACACGTGTCGTCTTCTACAAAATTCATGTAGCAAAACCATAATTCCTCCATGAATGAATTTCCCTAGTGGAGAAAGTCCACTGCTTTTTGTGGTGCTTTGAGATTAAGAATTCCGGAAAACTTCGATGCAATGTCTTGAAATCTCCCTTAAGCAAAATAAATGCTTTACCTCTTCAAATCTTGAAAAAAAAATACAAATTGGTGATAGAAGAAGATGGACTTGTAGGTGATGACTCAATGGTTCCAGTTGAGAATAAATGCAAATAGTAGCTTCTACTCCATGAGGTGATGATGATGAGGAAAGAATTCCAAAAAAAAAACCTCAAGATGAAAGAGATCTTGGAGCTTGAAGTTGTGGGTGTGAAATTCATTTTTTGATCTATTTTCTCTCTAATGGTGTAACTAACTCCTGTTAGAGAGAGAATAAGAATTTATATGAAGGGTTAGAGTATGATTAAGAGCTAATCATAGTTAAAAAGTGAGTTAGAGATGGATTTGTGAAAGTTGAAAAAATGAGGGTTTATGGTGGTGTACGAATTTTACTATGTGAGTGGTGTATTTTAGTTACCATGGAGTGCATTATGATGGTAGTAATGGTGTAAAATGACGGTTAGTGCAGCCAAAACAACTTGCTCACCAAGTTTTGTAATTTTAAAAATGGAGTTTTTATGGTTTATGGCATGAAAAAATGTCCATGAAGGTGACTTTGTTGATGAATTTCTTGAAGGATAATGAATCAATTTGCATGATTTTGATGTCAATGAAAAGGTGGTATTTGATAGAACAAAGTTAATGTCAAAAAGAATTGGAGTTGAGGTCTGGAACACCATGGAAAATGGTGTTGAAAACATGGTCACAAAACTGAATTTTGGGACTTAGAAAAATTCTGAGTTTTTTCCATTAAACAACTTAATAATCCCATCTTTGATTGATCATAACTTTTGATCTAGAAATTCAAATGGAACATTCTTTATATGGATGGAAAGCTTTGAATCCATGCTACAACTTTGATTTGAGCAAAAATTTCAAATGAAGCTTGGATCATAGAGAAAAATGACCATAAAGTTGTTTGCATGGTATGAAAATCTTTCCCAAAATGGAAAGTTCTAAAACCCTTGTTTTTTCAAAAAATGGCAACTTTCCATAATTCTTGATTTTTCATGATTCCTTCGATATTTCTTGACCAAATTCCACTCATGGACGACATTTGACATGATGAACATGAGTTTGACCTAAAAAGTCAAGAGTTGACTTTTTCCTCGATCAATTGACTTTATTCTCAATTTGTCTGACTTTCAACCATCCGGCCAAATAAACTCCTTCTGAATGAAATTGTGAATCAAATGAGATGTCTTGGTCTTGAGGAGCCTCATTCTCTTTGCTTTGAACAATTCACACCATGGAAACCTCTGATCCCATGCCTTGGGAAAACTAATGATGCATGTGCGATGCTTATGACCTAAATGCATACTGAGTGTGAAGCATAATCCACTTATTGGGTATAAATCAGAGGGCAAATTTTGAAGTGTTACAACTGCCCCTATTCAATCAACTTAAACCTGAAGGGATGATAGCAACGACTTTCAGACGTTCAAGGTAGAAGGTGATTGAATATAAAAGAACCCGAAAATTTGCACTCTGTGGGGAGATATAATGAAGTGATTGAGTGATTTCCAGCCAAAGATGGACTCGAATATAGCGGATACCAACCAAAAGTTGAGATAGCGAAAGGTGACAGAAGAATCCACAAAGGATGCCAACCAAGAGTTGGGATGAAAAGGATACTGAAAGGGACACCGACCGAAGGCGAACTCACAACGAAGAATACTAACCAAGAGTTAGGATAAAAGATACTCACCAAGAGATTAGGGTAACGGGTACTAACCAAGAGTTAGGATAACAGATATACAGAACATCGACCGAGGGAAAACTCTCAACGGAGAATACCAACTAGCAGTCAAGATGGCGAGTACGCCAATCAACACTTAGGATGACATATACTAACAAAGAGTTAGGATAACGAGAACGCCGACCAAAGGCGAACTCACAACGAAAGGTTCCAACCAAGAGTCGGGAAAGGAGATACTAACCGAGAGATAGAATGAAATAGAGGATACTAACCAAGAGTTAGGATGAAATAGAGGATACTAACCAAGAGTTAGGATGAGAGACACCAAACAAAGATTACCAACCAAGAGTTGGGAAAGAAGACATTAACCAAGAGTTAGGATAACGAGGACGCCGACCAAAGTCGTACTCGCAATGGATGATACCAACCAATAGTCGGGATAAAAACAAGGATTACCAACCAAGAGTTGGGAAAAAAGATACTAATCGAAAGCAAGCTCGCAACGAAAGATACCAACCAATAGTTGGGATAAAGAGGTACTAACCAATAGTTAGGATCACGAGGACACCGACCAAAGGCGTGCTCAACACAAAAGATACCAACCAAAAGTTGGGATAAATGATACTACCCAAAAGTTAGAATGAAATCGAAGATTTTTGACCAATAGTCGGGGTGATGAAGGGTATGGTGCCAACCAATAGTTGGGATAGAAAATACTAACCAAGAGTTAGGATAACCGAGAACACCGACCAAAGGCGTGCTCACGATGGAAGATACCAACCAATAGTTGGGAAAGAAGATACTAACCAAGAGTTAGGATAAACGAGAACGTCGACCAAAGGCGAACTCAACAGAGGATACCAACCAATAGTTGGGATAAAGGATACTAACCAAAAGTTAGGATAAACGAAAACGCCGACCAAAGGCGAACTCAACAAAGGATACCAACCAATAGTTGGGATAAAGGATACTAACCAAAAGTTAGGACAAACAAGAACGCTGACCAAAGGCGTGCTCACCACAAAAGATACTAAACAATAGTTGGGATAGAGGGTACGATACCAACCAATAGTTGGGACAGAAAATACTAACCAATAGTTAGGATAAACGGGAACACGGACCAAAGGCGTATATAGGACAGCAAATACCAACCAAAAGTTGGGATAGAAAATACTAACCAAGAGTTAGGATAACCGAGAACGCCGACCGAAGGCGAACTCAACATAGGATACCAACCAATAGTTGGGATAAAAGATACTAACCAAAAGTTAGGATGAACGAGAACGTCGACCAAAGGCGCACTCACAACGAAGGATACCAACCAATAGTTGGGAAAGAAGATACTAACCAAGAGTTAGGATGAACGAGAATGCCAACCAAAGGCGCACTCACAACGAAGGATACCAACCAATAGTTGGGAAAGAAGATACTAACCAAGAGTTAGGATGAACGAGAACGCGGACCAAAGGCGAACTCAACAAAGGATACCAACCAATAGTTGGGATAGAGGATACTAACCAAAAGTTAGGATGAACGAGAACGCCAACCAAAGGCGAACTCCCAGAGGATACCAACCAATAGTTAGGATAGAGGATACACAGGAAGTAGAATTCTCGGACATACAACCTGAAGGGAAGATGACTCTGCTGGGGCAAAGAGAAGTTTAACCAAACAACTATACGGGGAGTACAAGCATGATGAGCGAACTCATCGGCAAATTCAACGGGGATAAAGTAAGGTTGAATTTCCTAAAATATGGCACTCTCTGCTGAGAAACGTCTGGTAAAGATAATGCCAAACCTGACTTATGCTTCGAATGCATATGTTTAAATTTTTCTATGGCGTAATGCTCCATACGAAATGGGAATGCTACGCGTTTTGAGGATGCAATGTAATGATGATTACTATATGCACGATGCAAAGGGAATCCTCTGCTGGAGATTACGAGTAACCCTTGTTGAAGATAAAACCCAAAATGACTTCCCCTACACCAGGAATCACGAATGACAACTGCTGAAGATGGAACCCAAAGATCTGATATGAAAAAGGTGCCAATAACCATTGGACTTGGAATCTGTCGGGGACGTCAGCCACCGCTAGTCAAACTGTTGAGAGACTCAACACCAAACTCTGCTTGGGGTGAGCAGTCAATAATACCAAACTTGCCGGGGAATATTATTGAACTTAAACTGCTGCTGGGGAAACGACTTTCCTTAGTCTGCTGGGGATAAGAGTACACTGCTGCTGGCGAGATTATACTTCCTGATTCAATGAGGAAAGTAGACACCACGAAAATGTGGGGAATACAAATCTCTACCAAAGAGATACATCAAACAAATCTCCAGCTGGAGATGCAACATTATCTTGTCTGAGACAGTTAACTTCTGAATACTAGTTGGGGAGCAATAAACCATTATAATTGGGGAAAGAAAATCTCTGCACTCTTGCTGGGGAGAGCGAAATTCCCAATGCTCTGCTGAGGATGTTAAATCTTCAATTCTTGAGAGAAAGACTCTACTGGGGATGGAATGTCAGACGAGCCTCTTGCTGGGGATGCCTACCTGCTTGGGGAGCAAGAACAAATCACCCTTACCTCGTCTGGGGACTTGAACTCTCGCGGGAGAAAATACAAATCCAACTCTGGATGGGGAAACCAAACCTCAAGACTCTCTCTAGGGAGAACACTTTACCAAGGATAATACCACCTTGGCTATTTCTGCCGGGGACGAGTAGCGATTCTAACACCTTGCTGGGGAAAGATACCTTCTGGTGCCTTGCCGAGGAAGGGAAACCCCATGCTAGGAACTACTTTGGCGCTTCACGCTTCTGCTGATCAACTGCATACTCATTATCATAAGCGAACTCTCCACTTGTTCTCAGACCACATGGGCTACTGGGAGAAATCGTCTCAAGAGGATTTTACAGAAAACCTGACATTTAAAATGCCCCAGGGTTTTTAAACTCTTGGAGAGATTTGTCGGATCTCGACGTAACTGCCCCAGTTTGGCTAAATTATGAAAGAATTTGCCTCGAGAGGATTCGTAATGACTTAAAATATCCTGCCCCAGTATTCTGAATCTAGAAGAGGTGCTTGTGATTAACTGTTATCTGGAGAGGACAAATTCTCGCTCCTGAGGTGGCTTTCCTCAGTACGAGTCTTGCAGTAATTTTGTCCCTGTCTCTGAGAGATTTGCTGAATCTCAACATGATTGCCTCAAATTGGCTGAACTTGGAGATATTCCTCGACGTGATTGCCCCAGGTTGGCTGAACTAAGCACAACTTGCTGGGAAAACCTTTACCTGACAGAGTCCTTTGACTACATGCTCATCAGTATGGTTGTCCAGGAATTTCCTCTTGGCAAAGTCAGACTCCTCGACTGATGTTCATTATGCAAACTTCATTAGTGTCAAGTACAATATATGCAAGCAGAAAATGTTTACTCTGAGAATAATTATTCTAATACAACATACATGTCAATCTATGAATTTTCATTGAAAAGGTATCGCTAAACCTTATGAACGAATCACTAATTAAAACTCATAGATTGACATGTATGTTGTATTAGACATTAATAAATGTTTCAAAAATAATTATTTTCACCAATTTCTTTTCACCATCATAAAATAGACACATTAAGGAACATTTTACAAAAAGAAGGGATCAAAAAGAGTAAAAAATGAGCAAGTTATGAACTTTTGAAAACAAGGTACAAACCATAAAAAAATAAAGTGGAACAAGTAACAAAAAAGAAAGGGAAATGCATCCCATGGGTGTTGAACCCACGTCCTGAGGATGGGTGCCCAAAAGCCTTGCCATCAGAGTTATGCGCGCAATGTGAACGTATGAGGCAGACATGCAATAAAATATCCAAACCAAAGTCACAGATGGAAAAAGTAAAAAGGAAAAAGGTCTGGGGCGAGGGGGATTTGAACCCCAAACCCTTCGCTCACTAATACACACAAACCTCCTCCATGGACCAGCGGTGCTGTAACACCCCAAATTTATTAGAATATTTATTTAATTTATTTAAATATAATATTTGTGAATTATCGGTGAATTTTGGGTGGTTTGTGTCGATGTCAGTCTTTTGGTGGAGTTTTGGTTATTTTAATTAAATAATAGTATATAATATGAATATATTAGTATTATTATTAATTTAAAATAATATTAGAGGAATTATGGGTAAGATGGACTTTTGAGGAGGATTAGTGAGGGTATTATGGGGAAAGCCCATTTTGGAAGCCCAAGGGTTTAACAAAAAGGAATTGGGAAGGAATAGGATTCATTTAGTTGGAACGTGAAAATAAGGCGAAAAGTGCAGAGCTCTGAGGAAGAAGGAAAAGGCGAGGATTCGAGAAGGTTTTCGAAGGCTCAGTAGAGAAAAGCTTCGGATCGACAATCTAAGGTATGGGGAGTATTGCCTTTCATTGTTTTCAATATAGGAAGTGATGTGTTTAAAATGGATCTTGAGGTTTTTGGAGGGTTTTTGAAGGGTTTATGAGTTATTGATGATTTAGGGGTATTTTTTAGGATCGATGATGGATTATTAAGGGTTGAATTGATTCGGGTAAAAATAAACTTTCGAGGCAAAACCTTTTTGATGATATGTGGGATCTTGTATGAGAAAGGGATTTATGAGGTTTATGGGAAGCTTGAGAGTTTTGAAGGTTTAGGGGATTTAAGGTTCCCGTAGTGTTCCGAATCGACCTAATCGACGTAGGTTTCGTGCCTTTGATTTCCGTGATGCATTAGGAATGTTGTAGGGATGTTTTTGGGTTAATTGGGAATGAAATTGCAGGTACTTTTGGGGCTGTGTTGCTACTGATACATAGCAGCAATTTGCTGTAATCGCAGGTTCGCAAAGCGAACAGTTTCTTTCGCACGACGAACATTCGCCAAGGCTCGCAAAGCGAGCAGCGCAGCGAATACGCGATGATTTTGTTTTCGGGATACTGGAATGGGATTGGAAAAGACTCTTAGTTCGTAAAGCGAATCGCCCAGTGAATGGGTTCGCACAACGAATGCAGTAGCGAGGATGACAGATGGAGTTTCTGGTGTTCTGTGTGGGAATTGGGGGACTTGCTGGAGCTCGCAAAGCGAAGGTCCCAGCGAGCAGGTTCGAACAACGAACTCAGCAGCGAGCGTCTGCTGTTTGTGAAATTTTGTTTATGATGCTGTGATGTTTTGATGTTTGACTCTATGATTTTTCCTGATGGTTTACTGTGATGTTACTGATGATTATGAGATGATGATTTGTGATGTTTTGATGAATATATGATGACATGATTAACATGATTTTTTGGTGAATGATGATGCACATAATGATATTTTTGATGATGATGATTATTGACGTTGTGTATCATGCATTCATAGCATATTCTGGTGATGATGTTAGGACTTCGGTCCAGTGATGATGATGCAAGACTTCGGTCTATTTGTGGCTTCCATCCCATTGTGTGGATGTGAAGTGGTTTGTGACGTGCTCCGGTTCTTGTGTGGAACCGATCCTATTTGACGGGGATCTTTGGAGGGTGATGGCCTAAGTGTCCATCGATTGTGACGATTGGTACCACATGCATGAGTCTTGTTGTGCATTGCATTTATGTGGCATATTGTTGTGATTTATGATGTCGTGCTTTGATGTTTGCCTGTGATGACTCAGATGATGTTGTATATGATGATGACGCCATTTTTATGCATATCTTATTTTATATTGATTATAATGAATTGTATTACTCACCCTGCCTGTTTGAATGTTGCCTCCACATGGGTAACGTGCAGGTGATCAGGATTAGCCGTGGATGCTTTTGAGGACTTTTGAAGTTATTTGCATTTTGGTCGATGTAGAGGGTCTTGCTATGATAGTGTAACATCGGGTTGGGTCGTTGAGTCGAACCATGTTGAGTTTTATTTGGTTATTATTTTATTAATTATTTGATGACTATGGTTTATTGTAATAAACCCCTTTTGTGGGATTTTTGTGGTTATGGTGGTTCTGCTGCCCTTTGAGGCATTTTTAGTTATTTTGAGGTAAACCCGTTGTTTACGGAGTAGTTTTGTTGATTTTGAATTTATTGAGAAATATGCACCCTTTGAGGTGATTCTGATTTTACTATGATTTTATGTTTATTCTGTTGCGATATTTGTGGGGTAGAAAAGGGTGTTACAAGTGCTACGCTCTCATCCAAACATATATTGCCTTCAATTGTTTTTATTTTAAGAAAACATTCAAACGACCACCTCAGCGCCACGTTGGACTGACTGGGGGCCACACCACTTCTTCTTCTTCCCTACCATCCTCTTCTCTCTCGTGCCCTAAAGCAACAACCATGGCCAGACTTTTTAGCCAATATATCTAACTCGTCCCTCAACCAAATCAGATGAAATAAAAATCAAAATTGGAGTAAAAACTCCCAGGAACATGAATATGTCATTAGTTTTTATTAACAACCATTATATGATTCACAAAACCTCAGCCAACAGTTCAACATCATGAAACTCCAACATATTATAACATGAGATATTTACACCAAACAAACAAACATTCACTCAGAACAGACAAAACACAATACATGCTACATTTTAACAATCAAATGAAGTTGAAACAGTGCATGAACATGTGAGTTTCAGAGATAGAAACCTTACCTCTTGGAGAAAGTCCAAGGCTTCTTCTACAACACTTGTGATGGATAAGAATCAACTTCTGGAACCTTGCTGAACCTTGGAGAGAAGATGCAGATGGTCAAGAGCTTTGGAGAGTGCTTCAAATATGGAACCCGATCCTTCTTGCAAATGGAAGCTCAAAAATGGCAGAGGGTGATGGAGGTGTTATAGTTATGGTTTAAGTGTTTGAAGCTTCTCTACAAGGTGTTTAAAGATGGTTTGTAGAGTTAGAGAGGAAATGCACGAGTGAAACAAGTGTTTGGGAGTTTTTGCAGATTTGCAAGAACATATGAGTGAGACATTGGAGAGAGCAATCAGCCTTTTCTTGGGGTGATTCTGGTGTGTCTTGGAGTGTAGAACAATGCCCTATTATAGGAAAGGTTGAGGGCATGAGGTATGGTCAGAAATGGAAACTTGCCAAATTTGCCCTTTCTCTAAGTTACCTTCGTGTGAACTGGCTTTGCTAAGTCAAGAGTCTTAAAAGCCCTAGCCCTAGGCTCTGTAGTGTTGTGGATTGATTTGATTGGGTCAGAGTCCAAGTTACAAGGAGAAAGGAGGCTGCTATGCTTTGGTTGAAAAAGTTTCTCTTTCCTTGTGTCAAGTTGCACCAAGTTGATTAAACCATGTTATTTTAATGCTACAACTTGATGAAATCGTGGCAGAGGTTTGCAGCATGCTAATCTTGTATCTAAACATCAGAAGAGTGAGTATTTTGGTGATTAGAAATGGTAATGCATCATTATGCATTAAGTGTGAAAGCTTGCATTTCAAGAAAAGACACCAAACTTCAACCATTCGAATCTCTCAGCGGACACCATGGATTGAGGAGTTATAGTACTTTTTGGAAAGCCCCAAATGTCCTCTAAAACTTTAATGTTCACTCCAAATTCTGGATCAAAAGGGATCTTGGTGAAAAGTGGAGGTGAAGTCAGCTGGTTTTTAAGGCAAAATGTAGTGAAATTTCACTAAGTCTTTAAGTGTTTTGAACTTCCAAGCCTTGTAACTTAAAAACCAAGCCTTAACTTGAGAAGGGTCCTCTAATATGTTTTGAAGTTCATGATGAGAGCTTCAATTTTAGCTTTGAGTCACCAAATTTGGATGTGTGGTTTGAAAGTTATGACTTTCCCAATTTTGCACAAGAAGTGAATTCTTCCTTGCTTAGAAAATTTTAAGAACAAAACCTTGCCCTTCTTGCAAGAAACCTTTCAAACGGTGGTCTCTCATGTTCTAATTCAAGGATTGAACATGTTAAGATGGAGTGTGACTTGAATACTTCATTTTGGGCCAATAACATCAAAGTCAGAGGCTTGACTTTGTCAGTCAAAACCCTAATTTTCCTCGGGAATTCCACAAGATGATCTATGATGATCTTGCTTCTTCAATCTCTCCCAAGGTCCAAATATGGCCTCTAAGGATGTCTAGCATCATATGGAATCATGTCCCAAAGCTTGGGAACATGTCTTGATCAAAAGTCAAAGGCCAAGGTTGACTTTCCTGACAAAACCCTAATTTGGGGATAAGATGAGCTTGTGACTCTTTGTGCTAGTGATGAAAGCCATATGATCTTGATTTCTTGTTGAACAAGACCTCTTGAATGTAGGTAAGTTCAATTGGTTTATGAACCAATCAAACCTTGACTGATCATGACAAACCTCTTCAGTGATTCTTCAGGTTAAAACCCTAATTCCACAACTTTAGTCTGATAGTCTCTTGTTGACTTGATTTGATCCAATGTCTTGAGATCCCAAACTGGGGAACCCTTGTGATGATTGTATGGAGCCATAGAATGCCTTAGGAGACCTTGAATCATGTGAGAGCCTGGCTTAGGAGACCTTGCCCTCTTTCTGGTGTAAACCCTAGTTTTCAATACAAAAGAAACAAACTAGCAAAGATATGGGTTAGTTAACAATGCATAGATGATTGAAACCTAAATGCAAGTGCAAGATGTTATGACATCTAAGGGGTAAAATTTGGGGTACAACATTGGGTCTTTCTTCATCATTTTGGCTCCTCTTTTGCTCGTTTTTCCCCAATTCTTTGACTGATTATATGTAATGACAAACTGTCATCAATGGTACTCCCTCCGTCCCAAAATATAAGAGAAAAAATTACATTTTTCTTGTCCCAAAATATAAGAGAAAAAATCAACTTTCAACATTTCCAAGGTAAAATTAAATGCAAGTTGCATTTAATTTGCTTTCTCTCTCATCTTTTCTATAAACAACAACCAATTAGAATTGTTTTTACATCTTTCAAAACAAATTTTTTCAACAAAATCTTAGTCAAACTATTATGTTTTTTACTTTTCTTAATAAGTGTGTTTTTGAGTTTTTCTCTTATATTTTGGGACGGAGGGAGTATTTCCTTATGAAATTTTTCAGTTTATGAGTCATGGTGTGCCATACTTCATCAAATGACATTGAGGACCCTGTCCTTACTTTATGTTGGGGGTGTGACATCTTCCATCATGACTTCCTTTTACCAAACCCAATCAAACACAATCATCTTAGTTTTAGTTTATTTAATCACTTATGTTTTAGTTTAGTTTTAGGTTTATGCAGTTTCAATTTTGTTTTCAATTATGTCTTTGCAATTTTAGTTTCAAGTAATAAAATATTTTTGCTTTATGTTGCTATGTTGTTGTGTTTTGTTGTAGTTAATTTAGTTGTTATACGAAAAAAATATAATAAAATCAAAAGGAAGAAAATAACTGATTGCTTCCCTAAAATAACAGAATTTCTAAAGGCTTAGGAGGAATTTAAATGGATTGCCAACAATGATGGAAAATAAGGTCTTAATAACAAATCATTGCACATTTTTGTGATTTTCTAATAACCCTTGTCGCACCAAAAATAGTCAAGAAAGTAGTTAGCCTCTTAAGGAGTTTGAATTATTTTTTATTATGGAATACAAGTCATTGTAGGATTTAATGTAGGGGAGAAAACACTATTGCTTACGTAACAACCTAAAACCTGACACCCTATTATTTAAGAAAATACAACATATAATTTTTCTCAACATCAGTGTTACACATTCTCAACACGCATCTTTCTCAAAATTATAAAATGAATCAGTAGCGAAACTCAAAAAACATTAAAACCATTTATTTGTCTCAAATAAAAAATACTTCATAAAATAAATCAAAACTCTCAGATCGGAAAGGTAACAAAGTAACCCATCCCAGTTGTTAGTTCTGCGAAAATCAACTGGTGGAAAAGACAGAAGAGTCGCCACCGAACGTTATTTTTTCCAACGCAAGGAAAGGAAACGATCGAAGAAAACCTCAACAAAGGGAAAGACACGGTCATCGCAACCATAGCCTGGGTTCGGGAGTCGATTACGCGAGAGGAAGGTATTAGCACCCCCTCGCATCCATCGTACTCGATGGGATCCACGCTTGTTATTATCGATCAAAGGGTGTAGGTTATCTGAAGCTCAACTGCAAACGGGAAACAGAACGGAGGAAGAAAAGAAAAGGTGACTCGATATGACATCATTGTCCTAGGCCTACATATTCCCTCGGGTGCGGGAAAGTCAGAGTCAAAGTAGTTCGGAGGACTACGAGAATTGTAGGGGAAAGGTTGCTCGCCAAGACATTGTCGTCTCGTGCCTACGTATCCTCAATCTAACCAGAGAGAGGAGGTCAGAGCAGTCGTAGTTTGACCTACAAGGTCATTAAGTGTTTTTTATGAGCGACGTTAAGTTCGCGTCTGACAGTTAGGGTCGATGCCTGTTTGCGACAAAACGGAAGTAACGTGCTCTTTTCTAAAAGAGATTTGATACCTGGTTAATCCCGAAGGATAAAATGATTTAAATTTGGTTTGTGTTTTTTAGACAGAAGTGGCTTAAGTTAGTTTGAAACTTGTATTGTACTAAAGTCTGTGACATATGAGCGAATGCGTCGCATGGTCGCCCCCAACAGGATGTATGCTAAACACTCTAGGAAAGTGAATGCAGACCCCTCATTCTTCATTTCCCATGCACTTAAGGCTCATGGTGTACAATACTCGTTGTATTTATTACGTGTTTTGAACTTGTTTTGAGATGAGGAGATAAAGACTCAAAGTGGCAAAGAAAAACACTAAGGGAGACTAGGTCCTAATGTTATCATGCAATGGTGGCCCTATAGTTAAGGTTAAGAGGGGACTAACCTACTTGTTATCATACATGGATTTCTAGCCTACTGCCTCTCCTACCTCCCACTTAATCGGAAGTTAAGTGGAGCTAGGAATCCTAAGGGATCATGTGAATGAACACAAGTAAACATTATTCAAAACAATCACAAAAAAGAGAGAAATGAATAAGAAGTGAGATTAAAATGAATCGTATAAGTGTAAATAACCATGCAAAGTATCACAAGTAACTTACCATCTCCATGCCAAGCTCAACTATCAAGTAGTTGAAAGCAAAATCACAAAACTATGTCCTAATGCACAAGGAAGTGCTCTAATTCTACCTTAGGAGCAAAATGAAAGAATAAGCAATGAAAAGGGAACCCTAGAGGTACATACCATACAAGGGGCAGTAGTAAATGATATGTGTAATGATACATTTAAATGTCAAAACTTTGTACAAACATGGCACATTCTAAGTCCAAGTGAAAACAACAAAGTTAACTTTCCATTAATGTTCAAACTTGTGAAGCATAATGCCAATTAGAAGCGTATGAAGTGACATATAAATTCATGAGGATAGGTTATGATTCATATTAATCCATGTGTTAAATGATGTACAAAAAATATCCTAAAGGGGATAGCACAAATACATCATCAAACTGAAACACCTAAGCAAACATCAAGCGTAATCGAATAAACAACTTAGTGTTCAAAAAGAATCATGTAAGTCATGATCAAAAAGCAACATTTATGGATAAAAATGCACCTAAAATGTCATTGTATATAGGCTCAAACATACCCTCAAAATTGGTTTTAAGGAGCTCACACATTGACATTAAACTTGACCTAGTTCTAGCATGTTTACATATGACATGTTCACATTGGAAAATTGGTGAAAAATAGCAAATGACCTTTGAAAATTATGAACAATTAACCAAGTCATGCTAAGTCCAATAGGTGATCACATGAAAAATATTGGATCCAAATCATGCACCAAAAGTACCCAATTAATTGCAAATATTAAGCACATGTCAAAAATGATCATACGAAACAAGGCTCAAAAGATGGAATTTAAAAGCATTCCAAAATTCATGGACAATGGACCAAATAATCATCAACATGTTAAGAAATCTAAGGTGTAATTTCACACCAAAAATAAGGCTCAAAACATTAGAGGAAGGTCCCCTTTTATGTCACTCATTACAAGGCATCTCAAAATGAACACATCATAGTCAGAAATTGAGAAAAAAATACTAAATGCACCCAAAAGTGAAAATAAAATTCACTAAAAAATTAATTAAAACCCTCAGGTATCTCCACGAACTGTTTCAGGATTTTAGAACACTATTTATTATTTTTAAAATTCCTATTTGTAACGCAGTCAAAAAAAGAAAATTAAAAAACCACAAGAAAAGGGAGGGGGTGTTGTGTTAGCAATGTTCTAGTGTAATCCTCACGTTGGGCTCATATATCGGGTGCAAATAGCCATTTCTCACAAGCCCAATCGCAGCAAAAATTTCTCTTTTCAGCCAAAAAAAGATAAAGAAAATGGGTTGAAAGTCACGCGGGAAGCAACACACATCATTAATGCATTGTCCCATGCGTGGACGCAGGATGCATCGAACGGTTGGGACGCTTTTCCAATATTTACACACGATAAAGATCCACGGCCTAGGGTAGCTGCTATACTAATCATACGGCTATAAATTACTCTCTACGTCATTATCATATTGCTGATCACACGGCCAAAAAACAAAAAAGGCTGCTGCATTAATTGCTCCAAGACTATTTCGTTCAGCATGGCATTCAATATTCTATGCATTAATTGTTACCATTTAGTACAACATTATTCACGTGCCATTGATTATTATAGTTTATTACCATGCATTATGCAGCATGGAAGACATGTGATGTTGCGCTACACACTACTGATCTCCATCAATTGGTCAATTTCTACTTAAATGAAGAAGAAGACAAAAAAAAGGACGCTGGCTCAATGATACGACGACACGTGTCGTCTTCTACAAAATTCATGCAGAAAAACCAAGAATCCTCCATGAATGAACTTCCCTAGTGGAGAAAGTCCACTGCTTTTTGTGGTGCTTTGAGATTAAGAATTCCGGAAAACTTCGATGCAATGTCTTGAAATCTCCCTTAATCAAAATAAATGCTTTACCTCTTCAAATCTTGAAAAAAAATGCAAATTGGTGATAGAAGAAGATGGACTT
Organism: Lathyrus tuberosus; assembly: GCA_022829125.1. Classification (NCBI taxonomy): domain Eukaryota; kingdom Viridiplantae; phylum Streptophyta; class Magnoliopsida; order Fabales; family Fabaceae; genus Lathyrus; species Lathyrus tuberosus. The sequence continues at coordinate 2,444,283 of JALAZF010000416.1, read as the reverse complement.
GTAGGTGATGACTCAATGGTTCCAGTTGAGAATAAATGCAAATAGTAGCTTCTACTCCATGAGGTGATGATGATGAGGAAATAATTCCAAAAAAAAACCTCAAGATGAGAGAAATCTTGGAGCTTGAAGTTGTGGGTGTGAAATTCGTTTTTTGATCTATTTTCTCTCTAATGGTGTAACTAACTCCTGTTAGAGAGAGAATAAGAATTTATATGAAGGGTTAGAGTATGATTAAGAGCTAATCATAGTTAAAAAGTGAGTTAGAGATGGATTTGTGAAAGTGGAAAAAATGAGGGTTTATGGTGGTGTACGAATTTTACTATGTGAGTGGTGTATTTTAGTTACCATGGAGTGCATTATGATGGTAGTAATGGTGTAAAATGACGGTTAGTGCAGCCAACACAACTTGCTCACCAAGTTTTGTAATTTGAAAAATGGAGTTTTTATGGTTTATGGCATGAAAAAATGTCCATGGAGGTGACTTTGTTGATGAATTTCTTGAAGGATAATGAATCAATTTGCATGATTTTGATGTCAATGAAAAGGTGGTATTTGATAGAACAAAGTTAATGTCAAAAAGAATTGAAGTTGAGGTCTGGAACACCTTGGAAAATGGTGTTGAAAACATGGTCACAAAACTGAATTTTGGGACTTAGAAAAATTCTGAGTTTTTTCCATTAAACAACTTAATAATCCCATCTTTGATTGATCATAACTTTTGATCTAGAAATTCAAATGGAACATTCTTTATATGGATGGAAAGCTTTGAATCCATGCTACAACTTTGATTTGAGCAAAAATTTCAAATGAAGCTTGGATCATAGAGAAAAATGACCATAAAGTTGTTTGCATGGAATGAAAAACTTTCCCAAAATGGAAAGTTCTAAAACCCTTGTTTTTTCAAAAAATGGCAACTTTCCATAATTCTTGATTTTTCATGATTCCGTTGATATTTCTTGACCAAATTTCACTCATGGACCACATTTGACATGATGAACATGGGTTTGACCTAAAAAGTCAAGAGTTGACTTTTTCCTCGATCAGTTGACTTTATTCTCAATTTGTCTGACTTTCAACCATTCGGCCAATTAAACTCCCTCTGAATGAAATTGTGAATCAAATGAGATGTCTTGGTCTTGAGGAGCCTCATTCTCTTTGCTTTGAACAATTCACACCATGGAAACCTCTGATCCCATGCCTTGGGAAAACCAATGATGCATGTTCGATGCTTATGACCTAAATGCATACTGAGTGTGAAGCATAAGCCACTTATTGGGTATAAATCAGAGGGCAAATTTTGGGGTGTTACAACTGCCCCTATCCAATCAACTTAAACCTGAAGGGATGATAGCAACGACTTTCAGACGTTCAAGGTAGAAGGTGATTGAATATAAAAGAACCCGGAAATTTGCACTCTGTGGGGAGATATAATGAAGTGATTGAGTGATTGCCAGCCAAAGATGGACTCGAAGATAGCGGATACCAACCAAAAGTTGAGATAGCGAAAGGTGACAGACGAATCAACAAAGGATGCCAACCAAGAGTTGGGATAAAAAGGATACTGAAAGGGACACTGACCGAAGGCGAACTCACAACGAAGAATACTAACCAAGAGTTAGGATAAAAGATACTCACCAAGAGATTAGGGTAACGGGTACTAACCAAGAGTTAGGATAACAGATATACAGAACATCGACCGAGGGAAAACTCTCAACGGAGAATACCAACTAGCAGTTAAGATGGCGAGTATGCCAATCAACACTTAGGATGACATATACTAACAAAGAGTTAGGATAACGAGAACGCCGACCAAAGGCGAACTCACAACGAAAGGTTCCAACCAAGAGTCAAGAAAGGAGATACTAACCGAGAGATAGAATGAAATAGAGGATACCAACCAAGAGTTAGGATGAAATAGAGGATACTAACCAAGAGTTAGGATGAGAGACACCAAACAAAGATTACCAACCAAGAGTTGGGAAAGAAGATATTAACCAAGAGTTAGGATAACGAGGACGCCGACCAAAGGCGTACTCGCAATGGATGATACCAACCAATAGTCGGGATAAAAACAAGGATTACCAACCAAGAGTTAGGATGAGGGATACCAAACAAAGATTACCAACCAAAAGTTGGGAAAAAAGATACTAATCGAAAGCAAGCTCGCAACGAAAGATACCAACCAATAGTTGGGATAAAGAGGTACTAACCAATAGTTAGGATCACGAGGACACCGACCAAAGGCGTGCTCAACACAAAAGATACCAACCAAAAGTTGGGATAAAGGATACTACCCAAAAGTTAGAATGAAATCGAAGATTTTCGACCAATAGTCGGGGTGATGAAGGGTATGGTGCCAACCAATAGTTAGGATAGAAAATACTAACCAAGAGTTAGGATAACCGAGAACACCGACCAAAGGCGTGCTCACGATGGAAGATACCAACCAATAGTTGGGAAAGAAGATACTAACCAAGAGTTAGGATAAACGAGAACGTCGACCAAAGGCGAACTCAACAGAGGATACCAACCAATAGTTGGGATAAAGGATACTAACCAAAAGTTAGGATAAACGAAAACGCCGACCAAAGGCGAACTCAACAAAGGATACCAACCAATAGTTGGGATAAAGGATACTAACCAAAAGTTAGGATAAACGAGAACGCCCACCAAAGGCGTGCTCACCACAAAAGATACTAAACAATAGTTGGGATAGAGGGTACGAGACCAACCAATAGTTAGGACAGAAAATACTAACCAATAGTTAGGATAAACGGGAACACTGACCAAAGGCGTATTTAGTACAGCAGATACCAACCAAAAGTTGGGATAGAAAATACTAACCAAGAGTTAGGATAACCGAGAACGCCGCTAGTCAAACTGTTGAGAGACTCAACACCAAACTCTGCTTGGGGTGAGCAGTCAATAATACCAAACTTGTCGGGGAATATTAATGAACTTAAACTGCTGCTGGGGAAACGACTTTCCTTAGTCTGCTGAGGATAAGAGTACACTGCTGCTGGCGAGATTATACTTCCTGATTCAATGAGGAAAGTAGACACCACGAAAATGTGGGGAATACAGATCTCTACCAAAGAGATACATCAAACAAATCTCCAGCTGGAGATGCAACATTATCTTGTCTGAGACAGTTAACTTCTGAATACTAGCTGGGGAGCAATAAACCATTATAATTGGGGAAAGAAAATCTCTGCACTCTTGCTGGGGAGAGCAAAATTCCCAATGCTCTGCTGAGGATGTTAAATATTTAATTCTTGAGAGAAAGACTCTACTGGGGATGAGATGTCAGACGACCCTCTTGCTGGGGATGCCTACCTGCTTGGGGAGCAAGAACAAATCACCCTTACCTTGTCTGGGGACTTGAACTCTCGCGGGAAAAAATACAAATCCAACTCTGGATGAGGAAACCAAACCTCAGGACTCTCGCTAGGGAGAACACTTTACCAAGGATAATACCACCTTGGCTATTTCTTCCGGGGACGAGTAGCGATTCTAACACCTTGCTGAGGAAAGATACCTTCTGGTGCTTTGCCGAGGAAGGGAAACCCCATGCTAGGAACTACTTTGGCGCTTCACGCTTCTGCTGATCAACTGCATACTCATTATCATAAGCGAACTCTCCACTTGTTCTCAGACCACATGGGCTACTGGGAGAAATCGTCTCAAGAGGATTTTACAGAAAACCTGACATTCAAAATGCCCCAGGGTTTTTAAACTCTTGGAGAGATTTGTTGGATCTCGACGTAACTGCCCCAGTTTGGCTAAATTATGAAAGAATTTTCCTCGAGAGGATTCGTAATGACTTAAAATATCCTGCCCCAGTATTCTGAATCTAGAAGAGGTGCTTGTGATTAACTGTTATCTGGAGAGGACAAATTCTCGCTCCTGAGGTGGCTTGCGTCAGTATGAGTCTTGCAGTAATTTGGTCCCTGTCTCTGAGAGATTTGCTAAATCTCAACATGATTACCTCAAATTGGCTGAACTTGGAGAGATTCCTCGACGTGACTGCCCCAGGTTGGCTGAACTAAGCATAACTTGCTGGGAAAACCTTTACCTGACAGAGTCCTTTGACTACATGCTCATCAGTATGGTTGTCCAGGAATTTCCTCTTGGCAAAGTCAGACTCCTCGACTGATGCTCATTATGCAAACTTCATTAGTGTCAAGTACAATGTATGCAAGCAGAAAATGTTTACTCTGAGAATGATTATTCTAATACAACATACATGTCAATCTATGAGTTTTCATTGAAAAGGTATCGCTAAACCTTGTGAATAAAAGACATTATGCACATGCAATACCAACAAACCTATCAGCCCACTCATGGGAGTCAAGAACGATGTCTTATCATAAGTACGCCTTCGGAATAACCTTGCCTCAATTAGGACTTTCGAGGGTTGTAATGTGGCCTGGTTCACGGTTTGAGAAAGAAGGATTTATGGCTCAAAATTTTGTCTGTACCCACCCATTCTCCTTGATGTCCTTCAATCCTACGTTCAGTTTATTTGGCACAAGCGCTCACCTTCAAAAGGTTATTGCATGTCATCGGCGATAGTTAAGGAGCCCACAATGTTTTCGGAGTGGCATTCGCTCCTTTCGTCTTTGGTTCCTGTAGTCACACGACTTGCTCTTGCTCGAGGGTTTTTCTTTGGTAATCCTTTTCGCTTTTTCTATTTGCTTCTTTTTCATTTATTCCCTTGATTTTGCATGGACTGATTCTTTTGAATATTTTTCGATTTTGATGTCCAACGGGATGCCCTAACTTTTGTCTAAGTCATTTGTTTTCAAACTTTCGACTTAGCGGGCTTTCTTTTGACTCTTTTCTCTTTTTTTGAACAAATCGTGTGACACTGGCTGTCTTGACTTCTTTGAAAGAATTGTGTCTGCTTCACTCTTTGCGGTGAGGGGGTAACCATTGTAGTTTCACTCTCCTTGACCTCCTGATGAGAAAAAAAAGGTAATGGATCCGTAGATGCGCACTCCTTTTGAAATTTAAATTCTTGGTCAAATTAACTGACAACTACCCTGCCCCTGGGTTGAGCGTTAGGGTTTTTTTCCAAAAGAAACTCCTACTTCTAGGCTCAACGGGGTCAACGAGGGTCTATCTCCCTTATATCTCCAGTGTTTAGGGAGTTGAAACAATGCATGTACATCATCAACAAGGGTTTGTTCCCAAAAGTATACAACCAGAAAGTTTGCGTTTTCAAATCGTCATCCTCCCTTTAAGAGTTTAAGTAAGTAAATTGGTATTACAATGCCCAGAAATATCATATGAATGAATAAGAATTAATTACTTCAAGAAAAACATATTCATTGCATTAAAACTACCATTTAGTACAAACAAGTTTTACATGTATACAACGTATTAACAAACAATGAAAAATTACAACTGAATATACATTAAAAAAGCTAAGAAATGCCATTGTTGAGGAGATCTGACTCCATCTGGACTTATTTGCAGCATGAGTGCTTCACTAAGAAGGCTTCAATTGGTGTGCAGACTGTCTGTCATGAAAGTAATGACCCCATCATCAATCCAATCCTGCACTTTGTGTTGGAGCTCTGCGATCTTCCGTTGAATGCCCATATGCCCCACCATGATTAGGCATAGGGTTCTGGATCACGTTTGGGCCATCATTGGTAAAGTTAATTACTTTTAAATCAAGCAGGTATTGGACTTCGTGCTTGAATGCTTTGCAATTTTCGATGTGGTGCTCCGGCGCTCCCGAATGGAAATCGCAGTGGGCATTGGCATCATATCCGGGTGGAGAATTGCCGGTTAGGGGAGCCAATGTTCTCTTTTGAACCAACTGTAACTGAAGCAGATGTTGCAATAGCTGAGCGTATGGCATAGGCGGAGCGTGAAAATGCATGTCCGCCATTTTTGGTCTTGTCGGATACCGACGGGGAGCACAATTTTGTTGTTGTGGCGCAGCCGGAATTGTTACAGCAGCCGCCTGATGATATTGAGCCTGATATCCTATATTTCTACCCTTCTGAGAAGACATGACATTGGTCTCACCTTCCCGTTTTTTACTTGTAAAAGGTTTTCACGCACCAGAAGATGACCCAACGATGTCTTGAATCTTACCCAGCTTAAGCAAATTCCCAATCCTCTCCCCAACAACTACAATATCAGAAAAACCAGATGAGGGACACCCTGCCAGGCGTTCCAGGAATGGGCGTTGTAGTGTTCCCATGAATATGTCATCCATTTCTCTCTCAAGCAACGGTGGTTTCACCCGTGCAGCCAACTCACGCCACCGCTGGGCGTATTCTTTGAAGCTTCCCTTGCTCTTCTGCGTCATACTCTGCAACTGCGTACGATTAGGCGCCATATCGATGTTGTACTGATATTGCTTCAGAAATGATTCACCCAGATTTTTCCAATTCCTCACACTAGCTCTTTCCAATTTCATATACCACTCCAGAGACGCACCAAACAAGCTATCTTGGAAAAAGTACATCCATAGCTTTTCATCATTGGTATAAGCAGAGATCTTCTTGAAGTAAGCTTGCAAGTGAGTTTTTGGGCAAGAATTGTCGTTGTATTTGTCGAAAGATAGAGCTTTGAATTTGGGAGGGATCCTTACCCCTTGAACCAGCCCCATGTCTGCTACGTCAATGCCCATAGTATTCTGACATTCTATGGCCCTGATTTTTTCAGCAAGCATTTGATATCTCCGGTCTCCTTCACCATTGTTACTACCCATATCTGTGTTCATCAGAGAAAACTGATCATAGTGATTATCCTTCATATGAGGAACATGAATAGGAATGGGGATAGGACCCCCAACAGTTTGACCAACAGGAATACCACCGTGAATTCCACCGACAGGAATACCAGCATTAACTCCACCGACAGGAACGCCACCAATAACTCCACCGACGGGAATACCACCTCCAACGGGAGGGTCAACTTGATTGTCAGCATTTGGAATCTAAACTTTGGGCCTCTGTACCATTGCCATTAGCTCTTGCTGGCCCTGAGCCACCCCTTGCATTAGGTCCATAAACTGGTTCATCCGAGCCCTCATTTCAACTATTTCTGCCTATAATTGTTCCATGACTCGCTATTGGTTTTGACGCGTTGAATAGCGGTGGATATGAGAATCAGCAATCCTGCCTGTTAATCAAATAAGGTTAGGGAATCCAGAAATAAGCGCCTGTTATGCAACATGAGATGTATGAATGCATACATATGCCATGTTCAATTATTTCTGAGAAATCTTTCTGCTTTGATTCAAGTTTTTCACAAAAACACCACGGGGAAAAGATAGACAGCTCGATTACGAGACCCAAAGCTAAGATCCTTGGAAATAAAAAAACATTTATCTCCGAATGATGATGTGGATGCAGCGGCATGGGATCAAAGCTTCCACAAATTCTGACTAGTGGCTGTGCTGCTGATGGACTAGGTTCAAAGGTCTGCTCTGATAAGAAAACCAGAATACCCAGAATACCGAATAACAAGAATACCAAGCTGATAAGTCCACACTGATAAGAAAACTAGAATACCGGGTAGGTTGAAGGTCAAGGTTTCCTGCAAACCTGTAAATACCCTGCCCTTCTTACATGTGGGTTCTAAAACCGAGGATCCTCAGCGTCATAGACTCTCAGGTCGAGAAATGATGATTGGTTCACCATTTCTGGTTTGGCATCATCATCGATCGAGGAGGCCTCAACTGATTCCCCTCATAATGGGTTTGCCATTTCTGGTCTGCCATTATCTCCCCGTGGGAGGAGTGCCTCAACTGAGTCCTCGAGAATAGTCACCAGAGTCGACAGCTCATCAAGGAAACATCCAATGACCTGCATCAACATGCAGTATCAGATATCTCCTAGAGGAACCTCGTCTGGATGTAGGTCTCTGAAACTACACGTGGTCACCACCACGCAAGTGACACAACTATCCACTCTAAATCCTGTGTGTATGCTCAAGCCTGGGTAGTGGGCTTATCTCTCAGGACACCCATCCCACCAAAGAAAACAACAATCCAACACAGTACAGTATATATGGCAATAATGAATGTAAAGCAAGTAAATGCAACGAAAGCAATAAACATGCAATAAAAGCCATAAATAAAACAGGTAAAGCATACAGATACACACCCAACAATAAAAAACAAACATGCACTAGGATTGACTCGCTTAAGGAACCAGATTCCCCAACAGAGTCGCCAGTTGTCACATCTGCGAAAATCAACCTACGAGAAAGACAGAAGAGTCGCCACCGAACGTTATTTATCCCGACGCAGGGAAAGGAAACGATCGAAGAAAACCTCAACAAAGGGAAATACATGGTCATCGCAACCATAGCCTGGGTTCGGGAGTCGGTTACGGGAGAGAAAGGTATCAGTACCCCCTTGCGTCCATCGTACTCGATGGGATCCACGCTTGTTGTTATCTATCAAAGGGTGTAGGTTATCTGAAGCTCAACTGCTAACGGGAAACAGAACGGGGGAAGAAACGAAAAGGTGACTCGATAGGACATCGTCGTCCTAGGCCTACGTATTCCTTCGGGTGCGGGAAAGTCAGAGTCAACGTAGTTCGGAGGACTACGGGAATTGTGGGGGGGAGGTTGCTCGCCAAGACATCTTCGTCTCGTGCCTACGTATCCTCAATCTAACCAGAGAGAGGAAGTCATAGCAGTCGTAGTTCGACCTACAAGGTCATTAAGTGTTTTTTATGAGCGACGTGAAGTTCGTGTCCGGCAGTTAGGGTCGATGCCTGTTTGCGACAAAACGGAAGTAACATGCTCTTTTCTAAAAAAGATTTGATACTCGGTTAATCCCGATGGATAAAATGATTTGAATTTGGTTTATGTTTTTTAAACAAAAGTGGCTAAAGTTAGCTTTAAACTTATATTGTACTAAAGTCTATGACATATGAGCGAATGCGTCGCATGGTCGCCCCCAACAAGACGTATGCTAAACACTCTAGAAAAGTGAAGGGAGACCCCTCATTCTTCATTTCTCATGTACTTAAGGCTCATGGCATACAATACTCGTTGTATTTATTACGTGTTTTGAACTTGTTTTGAGATGAGGAGAGAAAGACTCAAAGTGGCAAAGAAAAACACTAAGGGAGACTAGGTCATAATGTTATCATGCAATGGTGGCCCTATAGTTGAGGTTAAGAGGGGACTAACCTACTTGTTATCATACATGGATTGCTAGCCTAATGTTTCCATTAATGTTCAAACTTGTGAAGCATAATGCCAATTAGAAGCGTATGAAGTGACATATAAATTCATGAGGGTAAGTTATGATTCATATTAATCCATGTGTTAAATTATGTACAAAAAATATCCTAAAGGGGATAGCACAAATACATCATCAAACTGAAACACCTAAGCAAACATCAAGCGTAATCGAATAAACAACTTAGGGTTCAAAAAGAATCATGTAAGTCATGATCAAAAAGCAACATTTAAGGATAAAAAAATGCACCTAAAATGTCAGTGTATATAGGCTCAAACATGCCCTCAAAATTGGTTTTAAGGAGCTCACACATTGGCATTAAACTTGACCTAGTTCTAGCATGTTTACATATGATATGTTCACATTGGAAAATTGGTGAAAAATAGCAAATGGCCTTTGAAAATTATGAACAATCAACTAAGTCATGCTAAGTCCAGTAGGTGATCACAGAAAAAGATTGGATCCAAATCATGCACCAAAAGCACCCAATTAATTGCAAATATTAAGCACATGTCAAAAATGATCATACAAAACAAGGCTCAAAAGATGGAATTCAAAAGCATTCTAAAATTCATGGACAATGCACCAACTAATCATAAACATGTTAAGAAATCCAAGGTCTAATTACACACAAAAAATAAGGCTCAAAACATTATAGGAAGATTCTCTTTTATGTCTCTCATTACAAGGTATCTCAAAATGAACACATCATAGTCAGAAATTGATAAAAAATACTAAATGCACCCAAAAGTGAAAATAAAATTCTCTAAAAATTAATTAAAACCCTCAGGTATCTCCACGAATTGTTTCAGGATTTTAGAACAAAATTTATTATTTTTAAAGTTCCTATTTGTAACGCATTCAGAAAAATAAAATAAAAAACCACAAGAAAAGGGAGGGGGTGTTGTGTTAGCAATGTTCTAGTGTAATCCTCACGTTGGGCTCATTTGGGAGGTGAGAATAGCCATTTCTCACAAGCCCAATCGCATCAATAAGTGCTCTTTCCTGCCAAAAATGATAAAGAAAATGGGTTAAAGTCACGCGGGAAGCAACACGCATCATTAATGCGTTGTCCCATGCCTGACCGCAGGATGCATCGAACGGCTGGGACGCTTTTCCAATATTTACACACGATAAAGATCCACGGCCTAGGGTAGCTGCTATACTAATCATACGGCTATGAATTACTCTCCACGTCATTATCATGTTGCTGATCACACGGCCAAAAAACAAAAAAGGCTGCTGCATTAATTGCTCCAAGACTATTTCGCTCAGCATGGCATTCAATATTCTATGCATTAATTGTTACTCCCTCCGTCCCACAATGAGTGACCCAGTTGACTTTTCACACAGATGAAGAAAAAGGGAATAAATGAAGGAGAGAGAATGATATTTTTATTTAAGTACCCTTATGATGTATTGGGAATGATGAAAGTAATATTAATTAGAGGGTAAAATAGGAAAAGTTGTATTGGAAATTGAAATGGGTCATATATTTTGGGACATCATTTTATTCCAAATGGGTCACTCATTATGGGACGAAGGGAGTACCATTTAGTATAACATTATTCATGTGCCATTGATTATTATAGTTTATTACCATGCGTTATGCAGCATGGAAGACATGTGATGTTGCGCTACACACTACTGATCTCCATCAATTGGTCAATTTCTACTTAAATGAAGAAGAAGACAAAAAAGGACGCTGGCTCAATGATACAACGACACGTGTCATCTTCTACAAAATTCATGCAGCAAAACCATGAATTCTCCATGAATGAACTTCCCTAGTGGAGAAAGTCCACTGCTTCTTGTGGTGCTTTGAGTTTAAGAAACCCGGAAAACTTCGATGCAATGTCTTGAAATCTCCCTTAAGCAAAATAAATGCTTTACCTCTTCAAATCTTGAAAAAAATGCAAATTGGTGATGGAAGAAGATGGACTTGTAGGTGATGACTCAATGGTTCCAGTTGAGAATAAATGCAAATAGTAGCTTCTACTCCATGAGGTGATAAGGATGAGGAAAGAATTCCAGAAAAAACCTCAAGATGAGAGAGATCTTGGAGCTTGAAGTTGTGGGTGTGAAATTCGTTTTTTGATCTATTTTCTCTCTAATGGTGTAACTAACTCCTGTTAGAGACATAATGAGAATTTATATGAAGGGTTAGAGTATAATTAAGAGCTAATAATAGTTAAAAAGTGAGTTAGAGATGGATTTGTGAAAGTTGAAAAAATGAGGGTTTATGGTGGTGTACGAATTTTACTATGTGAGTGGTGTATTTTAGTTACCATGAAGTGCATTATGATGGTAGTAATGGTGTAAAATGATGGTTAGTGCAGCCAACACAACTTGCTCACCAAGTTTTGTAATTTGAAAAATGGAGTTTTTATGGTTTATGGCATGAAAAAATGTCCATGGAGATGACTTTGTTGATGAATTTCTTGAAGGATAATGAATCAATTTGCATGATTTTGATGTCAATGGAAAAGTGGTATTTGATAGAACAAAGTTAATGTCAAAAAGAATTGGAGTTGAGGTCTGGAACACCATGGAAAATGGTGTTGAAAACATGGTCATAAAATTGAATTTTGGGACTTAGAAAAATTCTGAATTTTTTCCATTAAACAACTTAATAATCTCATCTTTGATTGATCATAACTTTTGATCTAGAAATTCAAATGGAACATTCTTTATATGGATGGAAAGCTTGGAATCCATGCTACAACTTTGATTTGAGTAAAAATTTCAAATGAAGCTTGGATCATAGAGAAAAATGACCATAAAGTTATTTGCATGGCATGAAAAACTTTCCCAAAATGGAAACTTCTAAAACCCTTGTTTTTTTTTCCAAAAATGGCAACTTTTCATAATTCTTGATTTTTCATGATTCCTTTGATATTTCTTGACCAAATTCCACTCATGGACCACATTTGACATGATAAACATGAGTTTGACCTAAAAAGTCAAGAGTTGACTTTTTCCTTCATTAGTTGACTTTATTCTCAATTTGTCTGACTTTCAACCATCCAGCCAAGTGAACTCCTTTTGAATGAAATTGTGAATCAAATGAGATGTCTTGGTCTTGAGGAGCCTCGTTCTCTTTGCTTTGAACAATTCACACCTGGAAACCTCTGATCCCATGCCTTGGGAAAACCAATGATGCATGTGCGATGCTTATCACCTAAATGCATATGGAATGTGAAGCATAAGCCACTTATTGATATAAATAAGAGGGCAGAGTTTGTGGTGTTACACCAGTGTTTCATTCAGAGTGACAACAAAAATAACTCAAAAAAAGTAAAATAATGAAGAAGACCTTCACGCCATCCTCCAACTCAGCAATAACTAATGTTCCTCTACCTGAGTATTTGTACTGCAAGTGTACAAGACACCACAAACAAAACAACCATGGGGTGAGAATACATTTATTAATGTTAAAAATTTAAAATACAACAAGGATGGCATAATTCATAATAATCATCTATCATATGAATCATTCACAACAGTTACTCAATCATAATGCATAAATGTATACAATGTATCAACTATTCTACTCTAATGCATGTGATACCAAAATTGGACATCAGAGTTATGTTATTGGTTCATGCATTCACCAAAGGTTCCTTTATGAACCCAGACTCATCATTGGTCCCTTCTTATAGATCAACAACTCATCTCTGAACCGAACTCCATACACCTATCTCCAATATACATGATGCATGAAGTGCAACAAAACAAAGATCAATGCACAAATCATCACTGATCCTTCTCTAAACCCACACTATTGCCAATATAAGGCCATTACTGTAGTTCCCCTCTAAATTACACATCTCAACATAACTTAGCATGGTATATAATTATAACACAACATTATTACTCGACAACACTCAGTAATAATGTAAGAAAATAACATTACACAATTATCAACGTTCAACCAGATCATCTCATAACTCAACTGATGTCACAAAAACTCTTCCATTTTTTATTCAAAAATAAAGAGTCTAAGACGTACTCTAACCTTAACTCATCTAACTCGTAACAAGTCTAAATAAAATCAACTCAACTCTAACCCGTCAGATTACTCACAACTCAACTTTAATATTGTCTCCCTGCAATTGGCAAGGGCTTTTCATAGCCATCGCCTTAAACTCTAAAATTGTCTCACTGCCTTTTGGCAAGGGTTCCCTGGGACCCTCACCTTAACTCTAACAACCATCAAAGGTTTGCAAAATGAAAGGAAAAACTCCTAAACATATCAGGCTCAACTCTCTTAATTCAAATCTACTATAAACTCATCAAAACAACATCAAACAATCATTGCAATCGAAAACTAATCGAAACTCGTTGAACAAGACCGTGAACTCGCCGTCGTCAATCTCAGGCTGGCTCCGACCAAACTTCTATTTTTTTTTTACTTTTTAACTTTTGGAACATATCTAAAACTCGCCTTCTCAACGCCACAGCGCATTTCAATATAACCCTAAACAATATAACTCAACCTCGCAATTTCAACATGTTATCACACCAACAACACAAATTCAATCATTTTAAGATTAACATTCTAACTCTCGCATCATCATAAGGCATCAACAAAGAAAATATCAATTTCATATTCGCCTTATCGCAAGGCGTCAACAGAATATATCACCAATTCAAAAGCTACAATCACAGGGAAAAAAAGAAAATAAAAATATATTAACCGCCTTAGAAAGGTTTTGCTCAAATTTTCTTCAGCCACAAATATCACCAAAGAGTAAAATAAAGGGAAGAAGGAATGAGGGTAAGGAACCCTCATTATCCATCTGCTTAAGCACCCATACATGAACAATTTCCCTCCTTTACCTCAAAATTGTAGCAACGATAAAACTTTGGCTATGGGATTTTCTCTCTACTCCTTCCAGAAGCTTCTTCTAGGTTTTCTCTATTCTGCCTCTTTTCCACCCAAAACACGTACTGAATCAATTCTCTATCAACTCCCATATTTAAACAAAAAAATAATTTATTTTATTAATTCTCTTTAATCCACTTAACTCTTACCATTCCTACCTTCATCCTTAATTTTTATTATATTTCTATTCCCCCCTCTCCCTAAAAAAATCAACTATCTCACATTTTTCTATTAATTACATTATTTAAAAATAATTAAAAATTATAGTAATTCTACAAAAACTCTACCCATCCTTAAAATACCACTAAATTAATTAGATCATTCCTATAATTAACATAAAGCAATTTATATTCAATTAAAATTAAAGTAAACAAAAAATCAGGGTGTTACATTTAAGGGTAGCACAAAGGGTACATTGCATTTATATATAAGCTCACAAAAGTGTGTAAAAAGAATGAAGTAAGCCAATGAACACTTCAAATAAATTTTTGTGCCCGACACTAGAGGAACAAGTTCTTGTACTCGACACTGGAGGAACAAGTTCTTGTGCCAAAATTTGGAGGAACAGTGGATGTCTTCACCATTAGTAACAGGTTGGGCTCATTAAAAGTGAGATCTCGTCAAGTGATAAGGTGAATCATCTAGCAAGACTTATCAATAATAATAATAATAATGCATGTGGAAACCTAAAGTTCAAAATGAGCTAAAATTTAAGAGAAAATAGTAAACTCCCCCTTATGAAACGGGAAAATTAATTCTTGGACCATAGGATAAGATAACCAAATTAGGATTTAGGCTGACTATCTTAAGTGAAGAGTCCTGACATGACATAGAGCATCAGGGAACACACACACACACACACAATGCTAAGTAATAACAAGATTGAGTTGTGCCAACTTTTGGATGAAGTCCCCTTAGATGAATTATGAGTTGAATAAGAAATGAGTTGTTAGATCAGGGGATGAAGGGAAGTCAAGTTTTTTTCTGATATTATATGTCGCATCACCTGAGGACATGTAATGATTCAAGTTTGAGGGTATGATAACTCATATTTTGTGAGTTATTATAAACTCTAACACATGGATTTATCCTTTTAATTTAGTTGTTTGCTGAATTAATTTAATGCATTTTTGTTGTTTTTAATTTGTTGGCAAAAGTTGTTGTTGTGTAGTTTTGGCCTGTTGGTCTCCCTTTTATTAAAAAAAAAAGTAGTTTGCAAACAGCACAATAGGTGCTCTCTTTTGTTAATTTTATGCATTTGTTATTCGTGTAGAGTTAACTTCTAATGAGACCTGACACGACAGTTCTGAGGAGTGCTTTAACTAGAGCCGTCAAAATGGGTTAATCCATATGGGTCGACCCGCCAGCCCGAAAAATCATAGAGCTTGGGTCTTAAAATTAGAATTCATATTTTTCAGAGCTTTTTTAACCTGACCCTAAAAAGTCTGCTACCCATTAGGGCCAGCCCGTATGGGCCGCGGGTAGCCCATTAGGCCGGCATAACTATATATTTTAAAAACTTATATATATATATATATATATATATATATATATATATATATATATATATATATATTGTTTCACTTCAAAACAACACATTGATTTTTTCTTCAATAAATTTTATCTCTATTCTATTCAATATTTCTCTTTTAAATATTATATATTAATATCAATAAATTTTATCTCTATTCTATTCAATATTTCTCTTTTAAATATTATATATTAATATCATCAAATTAATAATCAATTATTGTGTTTTACTTTACATTTTCTTCATATTTTATTAGTTTCTCTTATTTTAATTATTTGATTATTATTTTTATTATTGTTTTTATTATATACAATTTAGACGTGTATTGAATTTAAAAATATATTTTAGTATTCATAAAAAATAATATAGTACTTAAGAATGAATTATGCTTAAAATGATATAGTTTTTTTTATTATATTTATAATAAATATTATGGAGCTTTTATTTTAATTTTCTTGTATAAAAAATAATTTTAAAAAACCCATTTAGGGCTGGGTAGCCCGAAGTCCGTACAGGGTCGGGCTCGGGTAGTAATTTTTTAGTTCATATTATTGTTGCAAAGGACAATGGCAAAAACATCGCCGCCTAATTCCCTACACCACTAGCTTGCCACATTACACCTTGCCCCCCACTTGTTGAATGTACACGAGTCTATAATGGTACGAAATAGAAGAATTGGAGGGAATTATGTTGATTATTTTGGGCCATAATTAACGAAATCACACAAAGCTTGTGATCCAAAACAACATAAAACCCTAGTAGGACGTGACTTTAAAAGGACCTCTTAGAGGAAATGAAGGACGGTTCAACATTTGAGAGAAAGAAACACTAGTAAGATTTAGAGAATAGAGTGAGCTAAATAAATTAGAGATCTTTTTCCTCTCATCTTTTCAAGTGTATGCTACCAGAAAACAAAGAAGTTACTCTTAAGTTTCTAATTCTTTTTTATTAGGTGTTTAAGAATTTTTTGCTTATAAACCAATATCAATGTATGTACTAAGTTCATCATGAGCTAAAACCTTTTATGATGAGTGATGAGAAGTTAATATGAAATAGTCATCTGTGGTAAATGATGTGTTGTTAATACTTTGTTTTATCATGTGTTAAACTGTTATAAATTTGTTTCTTGAGTTTGATGTATGACAAGTTATATTAACAGATCATTGCCTAACACACTCTCCATTATTGAACCCATTTACCCTCTTTAAACTTTTCTTTACTTTATTTGTTACTTAAATGAACCTATGACAACTGTAAATTACTTTTAATATTTCTCATTCTCATTTACTAAATATAGTTTTCCAAAATCAACCTAAGTTATTTTCCACTACCTATGGGTTCGACATCCTTACTATTTTATCACTTGCTACTTTAAACATACATGTATATTTGCACATGGCATCACACGTTTTCAAGCAACAATATTCACACCATTACTAGTAAACCTTCACATATTCCTCGCTGGTAGGGCGAAGTTGCAAATGAGTCATCACCAAATGCTTCATAACTTCTATCTCCAAGGCAGTAAAGGGGGAACGAATACCCATGACAGAGAAAGTGAATTAATAAAAGGGAATGGTGTAATCGTCATACTTGTTGCTACATCACAAAAAATACGACCTACGAGCGTTTGCGTGCTCGTGGATGATTGAACAGAGTCACCATCTAACTTTATTTATTCTAAAGAATGAAAGGGAAAATATCGATAAAACCCTTAAAAGAAATAGAAGATGGTCGTCGTAACCAAATTTGAGTTTGAGAGTCGATTATGCAAGGGGAATGTATTATCACCCCTCACATCTGTTGTACTAAACGAGAACCATTTAGTTAGATTTGTGATTGACATGTTAGCGTATGTTATTTATTTTCTTCAAGTGATACAATATTGAAAAAGGAAAGAAAATGGGTCGCAAAAAGGTTTTTTATTGGGGTGTTTCACGATATTACGGGTCTCGTTCCTACGTATCCTTAGGTGCAAAGAGGAATTTAGAGTAACGTAGTTCTTCATAGAAAACTATGTATTGGTTGCTTGATATTATTGAACGACTGTTTAGATCGCGGTCTATCGGTTAAACGTTGATTGTGCTAGTGATCAGAGGCTTAAAGTGTTTGTTTGTGTCTGTTTACTGTGGAATTTGGTAAACAAAACAAGTTTCTATTAATACTTAAGGGATCAAACTTGAAAATCTCCCAGAACATATTTGTGTGCATTTATGACTTTGAACAACATTTTTATTGTGGAAATCGAAGACTAATGCTTTAAAGAAGGTTTCATTATCACTTTGAAACAAAGCTTGAGAATATAGGTTTTTAAAATAAAGGATGGAATCAAAATATAGGACGAAGTAAAAACATGAATTATAAAGTGAAATCGAAAAATAACTTATTGCAGAAAAACTACTTGAGTGTAAAAAGACTTTAAATTTATAAATGGTGGAACGCATACGTACATTTTCCTCACTCGTTTCTAAAATGCGCAAATACTTTGAGTTTATAGAAATACGAGTACAATTGCAGACCTTTTACAAAATGAACATGAGCCCCTATATATACTACTATAAAATATCTACATAAGAACAGTTGACTAACCCTATAACAACATGTTTCAATCCCATGCAACAATTTCTTCCAATGAGCCTCCACGTGTCTTCGAGTGACCGTCTATGTTAAACCAGTTCTTGCTCTTTTAACATCATTCAAATATCTTACTTACTTTTATTGGTCATCAGGAACTAACTTCCTACGTCTAAGTCCTTTGGGTCGACCATGCTACGACAACACACTCTATAGTACTTTCCACATGTAGTGGCCAAGTCGACATTGTTTCCATTGTAATGATGAACTCCAACCTTAGCGAACATAACATAGTACTAAATTTCACTAAGTCCCTGAACTCTTCAGCGTCCTTCGACCTATTGCTTCTTCGACCAACATCATTATGGGTGTCCCCCGACCTTGAGTCAGTTTGATCTTCCTTCGAATCCATTTTACCTTGACTTTCCACGTGGCGTATTTATTGTTGTTTTGTTAATACCTGCCACTTATAGTTAAGTCGAAAACTCCAAGGTAACAAGTTGCTCCCCAAAATGCCATGTTTCGATTTTGAATTTGACAAGAGAGATGTGGCGTTTTTGATAGAATTTTTCGAAGGTGTTTCATTTCTGATGGCGTCATTGTCATCATTACCCATTTTTACGGTGCATTGTCATTTTCCAAAAGATCCGCTCAGAATCTCATCATTAAACCTACTTTTTATGTGGTCGTGGGTTTGCATGTTTGCCATAACTGCTTCCACTCACATCAATGTTGTGCTTTGAAAACCCAAAAAATGCTTCAATCACCCCCACGCAGAAGCCATGTATCTGATTCAGTACATGCAATGAGGAGCTTATAAATATCTCTTTCTAGCTCCTTTACTATTCTTCCTCGTTTCAACTTTTTCATAGCTTCTTTTCTCACACCGAACACCCAATCCTTTCTTTCTTAAAAAAAAAACTATATTTTCATCCATGACTAACACTCTAGCAATTCCCTTCAAACCCGACATTAGCAACAACCCATTGGCTTTCAAAATCCTTCTAAACGATGACGAGGACGTGAGAGACTACATCCCTGAGCCTCCAATGTCAAATGAGAATATTGCCATCTGGGCCAAACATGTACTCATCCTTTACTCTTTGAACAATAAACTGTGTACTTTCTTGGTACCATATCCCACAATGAGGTCACATACTGGGCAGGTTACATGTTTCTTCTTAAGCAACTACGTTACATTGCCTTATGCGTTTGAAAAACGCGCTCTCGACCTATCTTTCATGGTTAAACCCAATCGCGTCTTCCGATCTGCACCTCCTACTCCGAACAAAGAGTATATAGTCTGGCTTGATAAGGTTCAATCCCAAAGGAAGGAACAATGGGAAAAATTGGGTATTTATGGCATGGTAGACATCTCCAGGACTGGCCCAAAGTATAATGCGGCCATGTTATTGGCTTCGATCTTCTTTTAGGAAGGATCGACCAATATGTTTCAACTTCCCTGTGGCATGTTAACACCGACTTTGCTTGATGTAGCTTCTATCACATGCTTAAATCCTTTATGCTTAACTTTCTCACTAACCCTAGAAACCCAACATGAATTCATCAATGATTGCCCTACATACAAGAACTTTATTTTTGACCATCATGACAAAACAAACGACGACGTCTCCGACCAAAAGCACATAGGTTTCTTGACTTTATCGTTATCATATTATGTTTTTTGTTCTAGTTTTCTACAAGTGGCCAAGAAATTCATTCTTCTCGCCATCCAGTTTCATGAAGGTCGAAAGATTTCTTTGAGTAAACTCCTTTTGGCCAACCTCTATCAATCACTTGGAGAGGCCTCTTATAAACTGAAGCACCTCCATGAAACCAATAATTCATTCATAATTTCAGGACCCTTTTGACTCTTGCAACTATGGATGAACACCAATTTTGAACCAAAACTTCATGTCACCACATCTGAAGCTTTACTGAGGCAAGAAAAAGGCAAAGCCATCAAAGGTACTAGGTTGGCTCTGATCACCCCCAAAAAGATCCAATCCCAAGGATTCTCCTAAAGTACATCAACTTATTTCTCGAGTCGATAATCTTTAATGGGTCAATGGCTCCTTTTGTGGATCGCGTTGTTCGACCATCCTGGCTTAGGAATATATTTCCTGGTGTTTCTCCTTCAGTGATAGCTATGTCGAATTCAATTTGGGCAGCCTTTATGAACCATACACTTTTGTCAACAATAATCAAAATTGTAACTATTGGTTATGGATTTGCTAGTTACCAGCCTAACTTAGTGGCAAGAAAATTTAGCTTTAGCCAATTCCAAATTTGCTCTATTTATGTTTGGGAAGAGGACATTTGCTGGTCGCACGCAATTCTAAATTCCAGTTTTGAAGACTATAAACTTTGCCCCGTATTCGTGCGCAATTAAGTTCTCAAACTCCCTACCTTTTAATTCCAACAATCATTTTTATGAAAATCGAATTCTACAACTGGTGGATGAAGTATTTCACTAGCCACCTCTCCGAGGAAGACTTTCGCAAAAGGCTCTCTAATGCCCTATCCGACATGCTAGAGCATCAAAACAACAAGATATACCTCTCAATCATCGTCCTCAACTTGCTTTTATTTGTTTTTTTTTCATTCTTTATCTTTCATATGATTCTGAAGCCCCAGTTAACAATGTCGTCGAAGCACATTCCAGCGCAGGAGATACAAGGCAAATAGAAGAGCCTAAGAAAAAGGTAAATATTTATTATTAACATGTCTTATTACCTGAACTAGTTCTCATAGTTTCCCTTTTTCACATTCAAAAACGTGATCCTGACTCCTCTACCAACAAATCCAAAAAGAAGAAGAAGAATACTACCACGGTTTCAACTCAGGTATACCATCTAATTATCTCCACTACTATTCTATGAACGTTTGTTTAAATCGAACTACTCCTTTTAGGTTACTCTGAAGCCAACAAAAATTTGAGTTAAAAAGGAAAGTTCAGAAGACACCGAGGAGCCCCTCGTTTTCTCAAGGTCGAGGCCCAAAGCTTCCCCAAAATCAACTGCTGGCCACAAGAAGAAAGGTACTCCTACAAAACCCAAATCCAAAAAAGATAGTGTTAACACCACTGCTGGTCCTTCTACCACAACCAAAATAAAAATGATTGCTACAGAGAAAGTCAACAAGGACGGCGAAAAAAGGTAACAAAAGACTCATAATCTTCCACCATCTGCTAATGAAATAATCAACAAACCTCAAGACAAGCCAGTCGAAGAGACATAACCCAATGCCTTCAAGGTATACCTCGACTTTTTATTTAAGTATCTAAAATTTTTTACTTCCAACTTTAACGCCATTCCTCCCTTTCCTTTCAGGACAATCTAGAGACGAAAAATACCAACGAAGCGACTCCCATAGGTATCCTTTGATCCACCCCTTTTGACACAATCTCACATATTCATTGGTCAGATTTCTTTAATTCCAACATTTCAACCATTCCTACAGCCCCTCAACCAACAAACAAAGAAACGGTCACATTCGCCCAACCACAACCTAATGTGGTATCTGACTTCAATTTGAACTCTCCTCAATGCATGGAAGAGATGGACAATAACATTGCTTCTGTTCACGACAATATTGTTCCAGACAATTCTCAGCCTAAAAATTCAGCAAAAGATAATGAAGAGCAAGTTATGCCTAACATCGAGATTGCCCCAGCTAAGGAGACTGTCCAAACTAGTCGCCAGAAGCCTTAGCAAGTTCAAACTGCCGCGCATGACTCGATGTCGAACACTTTGCTGAGCCAAGCATAAATTATTGTTCCCAAGAGGAAAATTCCTACTGAGGCTTTTAAAAGATTGCAGAAGCTACGCAGGTTGTCGACTGACTCCAAATCAACTCATTTTTCTTATGCGTCGTTGCCTGATACTGGCAATGACTCAGTCAACCTCCTTGTTCAATAATTAAAAGCTAACATATTTAAAGTCGACCTTCTTAATGCTATTGAGAAAGATGCTCAACTTTGAAATGACATTCATAAACTGCTAGCTGAACTTAACAAACATCGGGCGTCTGATGCCTTACTCAAATTTCTCTTTGAACTCGAAGCTTATTTTGATCAAGTATGTAAAGTCATTGATCTCAAACGCTCAACCGATTCTAAGCTGCATAAAGTGAAGGATGCCACGTCGGTGGCCTGGGATGCAAGCAGTATGTTTGAACAAGAAGTTGGCAAGCTTGATGCCAAACTTCAAGACTATACTGACAAGAAGACTTCAATTGATGAGAAGATTGCCAAGCGTCGCGCCAAGATCCTTGAGCTGACTAGAGAGATTCATGACCTGGAGAAGAAGAAGGCAGAATTGGCTTGGGAAAAATCACTCCCTACAAGAGAGACAATTGACGAAGAAGCCACTAGAGGAGTCGAACAAGCTGAAGCCACTCTCAACCTAGGGGTCGAAGCTACTTCTCTAGAAGAAATTCATGATCGACTCACTGTCAGGCTCGACTTTTCCAAAATTAATCTTGAAGAATTTAAATCAAAGTTTCCAGCTTAACTTGCATTCCCTTTAATTTTCACTTGTTTCTTTAACGTGATGCAATGACTATGCCATTTTGGCAATCTTTTAATACTATTTTGGCACTTTTATTTCTTTATTGCAAATTATTTTTTAGCGATTCGAATTTTTTGTAGCATAGGCCTATACCTCCTGAGGTATTTACCATTTACTCTTAGAATTTATTTATCAATCACTAATTCTTCGATCTCATTAGCGTTGTTTGAAAATACTTGAAGTACTTTAAATGAACCCTCCCAATTTGGGGATCACTTGCCTAAAGCTATGTCTCATCGGTCCAAAAGCAAAATGACTTTCCAAACACAATCTCCAGCCGAAAATGCTTTTGACTTAATTCTCTTATTATATGCTTTGGCAATTTATTCTTTTTGTTGCATTAAGGCATCCAACGATGCTAGCCTTTCTTCATCCAAATCAACCAGTTCATCTAACATCATATTCTAATATTGGTCTGATGGAATTTCGTTTTGGCTTTGAATTCAAACTGACTGCAAATAAATTTCACTAGGCAAGACATCTTCATGCCCATAAGTTAATCGAAATGGCGTTGTAGCTATTGCCTATTTGGGAGATGTGCGGCAAGCCTATAATACTTGGTCCAATGTTTTATGCCATTTGGCTTATTCCCAACATGCTTCTTAATCAAACTAATAATGGTTGTATTTGCATCTTCAACTTGCCTATTTACTTGAGCATAGTAGGGTGTTGAGGTCAATAATTTAATTCCCATTTCAAAAGCAAAATCCTGCATCTTTGGACCAATAAACACCGACCTTTGGTCTGTCGTGATGGTCTCAGGAATTTTGAATCTATAAATAATCTGCTTCTAGGGGTGTTCGCGGGCCGGTTTGGTTCGGTTTTGGGAGAATCTGATACCCAAACCAATAAAAAATATATGGATTGGTTTGGATTGGATTTACACAATTTTGTGATAAAACCCAAACCGAAGCAAACCAATAAACAACGGGTTAGTTTGGGTTGGATTGATCGGGAACATTAGAAACAAATGTGCAAAAATATTTTTAAAAAATATTAACTTATATTAACTAATTTTCCAAAATAATATAAAATTCTTAATTGTATTGTTTCTCCATATTGGTTGTGCATATCACAAATGACGTTTTATTTTTTTCTTCTTGAAGTTGAATACCTCATTCTAGTTTCCATGATAATGATGATATATATTATACTAATTAATTATGATTGGTTCGGGTAGACGGGCTCGCGGGTAGAATTTTGGAAATCCGTTGCCCGAACCAATTAACATTGGGTTTCATTGGTTTGGTTCAGTTTTTGCCCGAACTAAAAAAATGCCCGAACCAAACACAATGGTTTGGTTTGGATTCCGGTTTGGTTCGGATTTGCCCGAACCAATGAACACCCCTATCTGCTTCTGGATAAACTCAAATATAGCTTATTGATCAACATTAACCAAAGGGACTGCCTCAATCCACTTTGTAAAGTAGTCTATACTGACCAAAATATATTTTTGGCTCTTAGAAGACGCAGGCCGAATTTCTCCAATTAAATCTAAAGCCCATCCTCTAAATTGCCAAGGCTTTACAATTGCATGCAATTCACTTGCAGGAACATGTTGTATGCCCGAGTGGATCTGGCATTCCTAGCAATCGTTAGCAAAGTTAATACAATCTTTTAACATCATGTGCCAATAAATGCCCTGTCGACATAACAACCACTTGATCTTGTGCCCCACTTGATGATCACCATAAGCTCCACCACGAACACTCGACACACCCAAGTATGTTTCCCCCTTACTAAAGCATTCGAGTAACACTCTCTCAGGTGTTTTCTTAAACAATTCGCTGCCGATGAAAACATAGTTCAAAGATTTATACTTGACCTTTCGATCTATTGATCCAACTGGGTGCCTCAAGTAATCAACTATAGGTCTCCTCCAGTCAGTGTCAGCCAAATTTTCAATAGTAAAGATCTTAAAATTCTCTGGATCCACTTTCCAAGCATTGTTAGTGCTAGGTCTGATGGAGAAACTCTTGTTGACTGTACCCTTCCTCGTACTTCAATCAAATCCTTCAACTTTTCCTTAGGAACTTTATACCCTGAGGAAATTTGTGCCAATTCGTTCGCTTCGTGATTTTCAAGTCTAGGAATGTGTTGGATATCCACAAAGTCTAAACACTTTATCAGTTGATTTACTATAACAAAATATATAATCAAGTTTTCCTTTATACATTTGTATTCTTTCATTATTTGTTTTACGTCTAATTCAGAATCTCGTTTTATTTCGACTTGTTTTGCCCCTAATTCTAGCAAGATATCAAGCCCGGCTATTAAAGATTCCTACACAGCCTCGTTATTGGAGCAAGAACCTTCAATTCTATATTTAAACTTAGCCAAAATCTTGCTTGGAGAAACAATCAAAATTCCAACACCAGATCCATTCTTATGGTTGGAACCATCAAAGTACAACTTCCAAGGTTTCGTTACTAAATAATTCAAAGGCGTCTTGACTATCGCGTGATCCACAATAAAGTCAACGACCACCTAACCCTTCAAGGCCTTTAAGGGCACATATGTAATGGAATACTTAGTTAAAGCTAGTGCCCATTTTCTAATTCGACTATGCAAAATTGGCTTAGACAATATGTGCTTGATAATATCATAATGGGAAGACACATAAACATCGACTGGCTTTATGTAATGCTTTAATTTTATACAAGTAAAGTGCAAGCAAAGTCACATCTTTTCTATAAGACTATACCTAGTTTCTGCATCATTCAAGACTCGATTGAGGTAATATATGGATCTTTCGACTCCATTATCATCATCTTATGCTAACATGCTTTATATGGTCAAGTCTGAAGCAACAATGTACAACTTCATACATTTATTTCTAACTGGAAGGGAAAATATACGAGGATTTTCTAAGTACCCTTTAATCTCGTCAAACACCTTCTGATGCTCTGGTCGCCACATAAACTCTTCCTTCTTCGGGCGGAGTAGCGGCGAAAAGGCTCGAATTCTGCCACTGAGGTTCGATATGAACCTTCTTAAAAGGTTGATCTTCCTTAAAAGAGATTGCAATTCCTTTTTAGTCGAATGAGGCTTTGTCTCCTTAATGACCTTCGTTTTGTTCTGATTTATTTCGATCCTTTTTTTGTGGACCAAAAAGCCAAGAAAATCCTTTGCTTGCACACAAATAGCACATATGGGGGAGGGGGTCATTTTTAGCCCATATTTTTTCATCCTTTCAAATGAGTATCAGAGATGGTTGAGATGCCCGTTTCTTGACGCGGACTTAATAAATATATCGTCAATATATATTTGCATGAATGTTTAGATACAATCATGAAAGATATAGTTCATCACCCTTTGGTAAGTTGCCCCATCATTATTTAAGCCAAATGGCATCATTATCCATTTGTAGGTGCCTAAAGCTCCTGGGCATCGAAATGCCGTCTTCGACACATCCTCATCTGCAATGAAAATTTGGTTATAGCCAAAATAACCATTTAACACACTAAGGTACTCAAAACCTGTTGTTGAGTTGACCAACATCTCGACAACATGCATTAGATATTCTTCATTTGGGGTTGCAGCGTTCAGATCTTTGAAATCTATACAGACCCTCGACGTCCCATTTTTCTTAATTATTGGAACGATGTTGGCAAGCGATTTGACATACCGTGTAGTTCTTATGAACTTACTTCTTAGGAGCCTTTCGATCTCCTCCTTTATCTTAGACATAATCTCTAGGGTAAAATGCTTGGGCGTCTGCTTGACTGGATTTTCACATGCCTTTATTGGTAGCTTCAATTGCACCAATTTCGTGCTTAAACTTGGAATTTCGTTATAATCCCAAGAAAAACAATATCTAAATGACCTCTAACCTCATATTTGGATCAATGTTGGCGCTGATGTAAGTCGGCCTTCTGGTCGATCCATCGCCCAAAATTATTTCTTCTAGTGGATCCTGAGGCTGCATCTTCGTAGTAGACGCTACCAGATATTTTTCAAAGCCTAAAGGCTCGTCATCATAATACAGTCGAGCCTCTGGCCTTTCCGACCATCATCTTCCAAGCCTACTACTCGCGGCTCTTCGACTGGTTGAGGTCCAGCGTTGATTCTTTGGCTCACACTGAATACTTCGATCTCATTGGCTTCAATAACCATGTTTGGTACTTCAGCTTCTAAACCAGCTTTGAGTCTATTCTCGGCCACGTAGGTCGTGATTCGATTTAATGCATCGAACTCAATCATAATCACTGAATTCGTCTCCCTAGTCTGTTGGTCGTATTGCATCAAAGTTATAAAACCTTTCCCCCATAATCTCACGGTCCCACGTGAACCCATGGGTGGGGTGGAGTTTCAAAGAGAAAAATTCCTCCTCTAGAGGCACATATACTAATTTTGCTGGTGCATATGGCGAAATTTTGGCCAGATTTCTGTCAAAATTTCTCTTATCTACATGGTTTACTTCGGCCATGTAGTGTTCCTGATCAACTTCAATATTTTCCAATATCCCGTATTTGCGCCAGATTACTATCCTTTGGTGAAGTGGCGAAGGAACCGCCCCTATTCCATACATCCACTCTCACCCTAATAGCAAGTTGTAGTTGTCTCTTGACACTATCACCATAAAATCAGTGGGTCGAGTAATGGACCCCACCGTTATATCCACCGGGACGACCCCCATAGTATGGACAGTCTTACCTTCATAATTAGAAAGTACCATATTATAAGGCCTTAGATCTGTATCAAATTTCCATATCTTAGCCAACAAAAAGTGAAGCATTAGGTTCACCGCTACCCCACTGTCCACCTGAATTTTATTTATTGTGGTGCCTTCGACCTTAGCCCTATAAAAAAGGGATTTAGGTGGATTTTCATCCCCTCGTGGGGTCTTTCAAAGAACACATTTTACTCTTTAGTACACCCATTGTTCACTACAAAATAACATACTAGCTTGTGTTTCACCAGCTCTTCCTCTTCACAGTCTTCAATCTCAGCAACTTTTGTCACACAGTCGTACTCCCTGGGAAGCACATAAACTATATTACACAGGACATCGAAATCCCCCTCTGACCCAAAGTCAAAGTTGTCTGTAACCAATTCATCTTCTTTTACCTGCTCCTCTTCCTACTGGCTTCTTCGCTTCATCATTTGTCTGATTCTGATATTGCCTATTGTTACTCGACTCCACAACATCTCTTTCAGCTTTTTTCTTTCTCTAGAACCTCCTCCATTGCGTCCCTGGCATGGGGTTTTTTCCTTTACAATTGCTAGGTCCATACGAACGTCTCTCCGATATTTGGAAATTATCTAGATAAGTCATAAAGGACCCCCTTCCCATCTCAAAGGATCCCTGAAGAGAAAACATTGTGAGGTCGTATGCCCTAGGAAATTATGATACTTACAAAACCCATGTTTCTTTCTTTGTTCTAATGGTAATACTTTTGAGCTTAGGGGCACAAGCATTTGTCCATTTGCAACCAGCAAAATTTCATCGCATTTAGTTACATCGAAGGTGTAAGTCATCTTAGATAATTTATCATTTTCTTTAGGTGCTGAAGGATTCTTCTCGTTTGCAGGTGTAAGTTACTTAAATACATATGTGGGACCTGACTTTAGCTCAGCCATGTCAACCTCAGATTCATCGATATGGCTATATTCGACCTCAGAAATTAGGTCTTGGTCCTCCATGTCAACATAAGTTACACGCTCTTTCTTACCTTTACTCACTTTGGCTTTCTCAGCCTTTAGTCTTTCGACTTGTCGAACTCTGTCTGCCGACTAGGCCATATCTCTTAGATATTGTGTGTCTAGCTTCTTCCTAACAAAATATTGTAGCCCCCCAACGCCCATTTCAACAAGCTCATCTTCAGGTACTTGGGTAAAGCACCTCGTGTTTTAACAAACAGATTCGATTTAAAAAATCACCGATTGACTAAGCAAACTTTCTCTTCATGCTAGACAATTCTTTCAAACTAATCTTAGATTGCCCCGTGTAAAACTGCTCTTGAAACAGCCTCTTTAATTGAGTCCAATCATTAATTGAATGGGCATGCAGGGTAGTGAACCATGTAAAAGCATTCTTTGTTAGAGCACTAGGAAAAAAAATCTCATCGTTAAGTTCTCATTATTAGCTATGTCGCTTGCCGCAGTTAAGTATCGAGCAATGTGCTCGATGGTAGACTCATTAGTGTTGCCAGTGAACTTCGTAAATTTAGGGATGTTCTAGCCCCTTGGCAGTTCAGTTTGCAACACGTACTCTGAAAGGGGAGATGTGCATTTTGGCCTCTGCAGGACCATGTTCACCCCATTTTGTGTCATTATCCTTTCGACAATGGTTTCCAAGTTATTCTCCCATAACAGATTCCCCTGTCGAACCGGATGGACAACTTGATCAGCATCCTGTTTTCAATTAATGATTATGACAGGTGGACAATCTTCCTCTCTAAGCAACTCTTGTTTGACCAACTGGGGAACCACTTGTTGTCGCTGGTTCACAGTGTTTTCCTCTAACACCTCCCCATCGTTTCGAACCTGTCTAACGACCTGAGGTTGCACGATAGGTCGAACCTGCACGGGAGGATCCCCAAAAAAACAAGCAATTCTTGCCATTTGAGTTGCCAACTGCTGGTAACTCTGATTTGTGTTTTGAATCAATGGGTTGAATATCGTACATATCTGTTGTGTTAGAGTATTTACCATGTCATGGTTACTCTCATCCATTTGTTGCCGCATTTCCATGACATAACTTGTCGTCAAAGTAGGCATCTCCTGGGAACCAAATCCCATTCCCATATGGGGTGGCATAGTTCGACCAAAGTTGCTTATGACTGACCCAGATGCCATGATAGGCGAATATGCATTCACAACGTTATCAATAAATGTCAATGGATTATTATGTAAACTTTCCATCATTGTTGTTGGCATTTCATAAGGTCGCTTACGCCCTGGAATGGGCATTGTG
This sequence comes from Lathyrus tuberosus, assembly GCA_022829125.1. Classification (NCBI taxonomy): domain Eukaryota; kingdom Viridiplantae; phylum Streptophyta; class Magnoliopsida; order Fabales; family Fabaceae; genus Lathyrus; species Lathyrus tuberosus. The sequence goes on along the minus strand of JALAZF010000416.1, from coordinate 2,414,577 downwards.
AAATTCATGGTAAAAGGCCTAAAGTTTGACACCACAATAGGTCTCAGAGTCACTAGGTGACTCTGGGGTATGGGGATAAAACTATTCCTTCTTGAAGAGTTATTGGTGCAACCGTTATAGACGGTATCACCGTGGTACTAATAGTCGAAGGAATGGGATCAGTCGCTGCTGCAGAAATTGTACCCGTCCCAGCACTATTAGAGGCATGTTCTCCATTGTTATTTATAGGAATAGTCATTCTCCCGACGTATCTCCTTACATGTTTCCTAACTTCTCTCATTGTTATTTTACCACAACTTAATCTCATACACACTCACACTCGCAAAATAAGAAGTTAATGGAATGAAGAACTACAACTTTCAAAAATGTAAAGTAAAACACACACAAAAAGGTCCCACCAGGTGTGCCAATTTGTTTACTATGAAATTTGGTTAACAAAACAAGTGTCTATTAATACTTAAGGGATCAAACTCAAAAATCTCTTGGAACATATTTGTAGGTGTTTATGACTTTGAACAACATGTTTATTATGGAAATCGAAGAGTAATGTTTTGAAGATGGTTTCAATATTACTTTGAAACAAGGCTTGAGAATATAGGTTTTTTAAATAAACTTGGAATCAAAATACAAAACGAAGTAAAAACATGAATTGTAAAGTGAAATCGAAAAGTAACTTATTGCAGAAAAAATACTTGAGTGTAAAAAGACTTGAAATTTATAAATGGTGGAACGCATATGTACATTTTCCTCACTCGTTTCTCAAATGCGCAGATTCTTTGAGTTTACAGAAATATGAGTACAATTGCAGACCCTTTACAAAATGAACATGGGACCTTACATATACTACTCTAAAATAGCTGCCCAAGAACGGTCGACTAACCCTATTACGACACGTTTCAATCCCATGCAGCAGTTTCTTCTAACAAGCCTCCACGTGTCTTCGAGTAACCGTCTGTGTTAAACCAGTTCCCTCTCTTTTAACACCATTCAAATATCTTAACTACTTTTACTGGTCATCAGGAACCGACATCCTACATTGAAGTCCTTTGGGTCAACCATGTTACGACAACACACTCTGTAATATTCTCCACATGCAGTGCCCAAGTCAACATTGTTTCCATTATAATGATGAACTCCAACCTTAGCCAACATAGCTTAATACTCAATTTCACTAAGTCCCTGAACTCTTCAACGTTCTTCGACCTACTGCTTCTTCGACCGACATCACAATGGGTGACCCCCGACCTTTAGTTAGCTTGATCTTCCTTCAACTCCATTTTACCTTAACTTTCCACATGACATATTTATTGTTATTCCATTAATACTTGCCATTCATAGTTAAGTCGAAAAATTCAAGGTAACAGTGTCGTGGTAAAATGGACTGAACAATGTTCTTTTTGGAAAGGATTTTGATCGCACGGGGAGAGAAAATAGTTTTTCATATGTTATAATGTTTTTAAGAAGATGACGATTGCTCAAATGGTCGAGTTATACAACTAATATCCACACAATCAGGGAAATGAATAGTAGACACTAGATTGTTCCTTTTTCATCCTTTGAATTGCAAAAAGGATTAAATATTGTTAACATGTTTTGAATAGACAGCGAATACTCGAATGGCCGAGCAATACACCTCGTATTCAAGTATTTTGGGAAAAGAATAGTAGATAATATATTTTTCCTTGTTCGCCTGATTCATTGTGAAAATAAGTTCACTTAAGTTTTGATTATAAAAGAGGTTTGAGGTGAATCAAGTTAAGATTCTTAGATGGATGATGGTTGTTCGGATGGTCGAATTGGGCAACTCGTATCCAAACAAGTCATGGAAAAGAATAGTAGACACTAGACCATTTCCTTTTTCATCCTATGTGAAAAGATGTTCAAAAGTTATTAGATGTTTTATTTTAAATTAGAAAAATGCACTCAATGAAGATTGAGGTTTAATCTGCATTAATTCAAAATTAATCGAAAGAAATGAGGTTTAAAATTTTCACTTGACATTGCACCGAGGGTTTAATTCATTGAAAATATTTATTCTAATTATCCCATGATTATTTAATTAATTAAAAATACTCAATAAAATGAAGAATATAAATAAATAAAATATGAAATAAAAAATGAGGGGGTGTAATGTAACATTGGGATTATGGGGCTAGCAAATGAAAATGGCCCAAGGCTCAACAAGATCCAAATATAATAACTAAAACAAAAAAATTGCGTTCATCAAAAAAAGGAGGGGTGTAGATAGAAGTTAAGGTCCTCAGGGAGGCCTAACAAGGTGCGCCTGGGTCTAATTAGTAGGGGAGGGAGTCAACAGGGTTGACTCAACCTCAACCTCGTGATCAAACAACCAAATGATCAAAAAGTGATTAGGCGCTAGGCACTAGGCACATCGTAAGGGTGAATGTGTCACACTCACCCAAGTCAACAAGGTGAAAGGTCAATATATTTGAATGTTGTAACAATGCCACGTGTTTGACACGTTTAGGCCAGAGGAAATGATGGAGAGAGATTAAGGGAAGAGTTCAACCACACGGGGCTCCATTTCTGATTAATCCTTTCTTCGTCTCTCTCTCCCTCTCTCTCTCTATGTCTCTGTCTCTCTCTGTCTCTCTTTATGTCTATCTTTCTCTTTATCTCTCTCTCTTTCTCTGTCTCTCTGTCTCTCCCTCTCCCTCTCTCTCTCTCTCTCTCTCTCTCTCTCTCTCTCTCTCTCTCTTTTCATTTGATCACTATATCTCTTCTATCTCTTTCTATTGGGCCGGCCACCATGCTAACACCAAAAATCCATAACTAAACTGTAGCACCCCAAAACTTTCCCTACCTTTTTTCTAACCTTTTTCTGGTTTTTGTTTTGCACTCGTTTGCATTTTCATTAGGTCATAACTCATAATCATTCATTTTCATGGTGCTCCTAAGACATGGGATCCAAGTATTTTCTTGTGATTTTGGTTTTCCTTACTCAGAGGTGAACAGTTGAAGCAAGGTTTGAATTCATATTATTGTGAATATCTTCCTATTCAGAGGTTCATCAGGCTCCAAGGTTTTTCTATTAAGAGGATTCATCAAAAGTATCGGGATAGGATTTAATTGGTGTGAATCATGGTTTAACTTCTTCTCAGTTCAGGTCATCTTCTTCAAGACATTTCATCAGTGTACATATCAGGGAGGATCAGGATTCTTATTCATGGGTGAGTTTATGGACAATCATCAATTGAAGATCGTGAGATTAGGGTTTCAGATCAAGGAGATCAGCGGTCATCAGGAAAAAGCATTTGTATACTGAATTGAAGAGCATTGGGTCATGGTTAATTGAGTTTACTGATTGAATTCGTGGGATTCATCGAGGATATGAGTTTGGTGTGGATTGGGAGTCTGATCGGATTTAGACGTGTCAAGATTAGTCGTGTGGATTACTTAGAATTCAAGATACAAGTCCATTAAACCATATCCAAACTTCTCAATTCGTTTTTAAACCGCTTTTCAACCCATATTCAATTCATTATCCATATATAATTCATTCAAATAACCATGGTCCGTTTCATGTCCATTTTTAGAAATCCATTAAATCATCATCTAAAATGTCTAATTAGCCCTTTCCATTTTCTCCAAGCATCTCTTCATTTCCCAACCTTCAAAAGTTAGTTATATCAGGTGCAAACCTCACTGGAACCATTCCAACTGAAATTGGTATTGTCTTAACCTAATCACCATTGATCTTAGCTCAAATAGTCTTGTTGGTAGAATACATGATGAGGTTGGATATGTAGTAGTTTGAAGATCCTTGATTTGTCTTTGAATTTTCTCTCTGGTGGAATACCGAAGAGTTTAGGGATGTAGTCGAATCTTGAAGAGCTTATGTTGAGTAATAATAACATTTCTGGTTCAATACCGGGTTCGATTTCGAATCTTATAAATTTGATTAAGTTGCAGCAAGATATACCTGGGAAAGGAGTAAAACAACAATTACAAGCTCTTTGCAGCATTTATGCTTTATTTCTTCTTCATAAGCATTTGGGAGATTTTCTTTCTGCTGGCTGCATCAATCAAAAGCAAGGATCACTCGCGAATGAGTTTTTGAGGTCTTTGTATCCACAGGTTCGTCCTAACGCAATTGCGCTCGTTGATGCATTTAATCACTCTGATAACTTGCTTGGTTCGACTCTTGGACGCAATGACGGAAATGTGTATCCTAAGTTGTATGAATAGGCATGGAAAAATCCTTTGAACGATTCAGTTTGTTCCTGATGGCTTTCATTAGTATGTTCAACCAATTCTTAGGCAACAACTACGTAATGCCAGACTCTAGAGTATTTTATAATTGAGTTGAGCTACTCTTCAATAACGTTGAATGAAAGAATAAATAAATGAAGAAGAATACATAGCACAGGAAAAAGAATCTTAACAGCATATGTAAAGGTTCAAAAGCATTCAAAAGTTCATAACAGACAAAGTAATTCACAACAGGTTACAAGAAAGGGAATGATGCGTAGCAAGCAAAAGAAAATATATAGCAGCTCATATCAGTAAAAAAAAAGTTACAAAGCTGATAACAAATAAAAGTCCAAATGCAGAATTACAAATAGAAATTCATAACATAATTTATTCAGAGAATTACATAGCATTTCAACAGAAAAATTCCCATAACAGAAAAATCACAAACTCCTAATAGATTATAACAGAATTGACAAAACTCTAACAGAATTTGATACCAAACCCTCTCTCTCTCTCTCGATTCTTTCCTCTCTCCAAATTTCACCCCTGCCAATTTTTCTTCAATTTCCCTCTTGATTCTTCTGCAACTTTTTCTTCAAATCACCACTCTATCTCCATTCAATTCTCCCTGCTACTCCAAATCCACTCACCAATTCTTCATCTGCAAAAAACCATTCAACAACACTACAAGCTTCCATAACCTTCAACATACCTCTATCTTCATCTTCACAATTCTTCATTCATAACAACCTTCAAAACCGCCATTATCATCTTCAAGCTTTCTGCATAATTCAACACGCATTCAAGCTCTGCTATATCATCCTCAAACTCAAACCTGCAATCATCAAGAAACAGCAATTTAACCAAAAAAAACTCTGCTGCAGAAATCAAGAACAAAGCAGCAGCAACAATTTTAGGACGCGGAAGAAGAAAGCATTACAACATCACGCAACAAAAGAGGTGATTCAACATGCACGCAGTGCAAGAACGGATTCACGATACTCAAGAACATCACAGATTCAACAATAATTCAAATCATAATGACAACAGAAGTAGAAGAAGTAGAAGAAGAAGACAGAATATATAGCAAAATGAGAACGAGACGAAGGTTCCATACCTGTCGCAGCATTTCCTTCATCTTCGTCGTCGCGTAAATTCGGTAACCTTGCTCTGAACCCTAATTTGTGATTGATTAGGTCTTGTATCTGCCTTAGTTGTTCGTGTTCTGATTTGTAGTCCTCGGCTCATTAGTTTTCCGTGTCGATTCGCGAGCGAGACGATCGCGTGAGCAAGAGTGAGGTCTTTACTGAGTGAGAGTGTGAGTCGTTGTGATGAGGGCGTTAAAGCCTCCGCCGTTGCCGGCACGATGCCACGGCACGGCGGAGCAGTGCGTATCCGGTAGTATCTTTTGGACGGAAGAAAAGGGATGATGTTGAGGTGTGAGTTTGAAGAGAGAGTGCAACGCGAACGGAGGAGCGATGGTGATGTTTGCACCGGAGAAGAAGATGTAGGAGAGGAGGAAGGGCGCGGTGAAAAAGAATGGTGAAACATGAGTTGAACAGAGGGGAGGAGAGAAACGAAGGAGAGTTGTTGACTGCAGAACCATTAGGGTTCTCTTTGGTTTTAAAAAACCAGTTTCTGTCCAAGCTGAACCGGGCTTGTAAGCCCACATACTTTTTCAATTTCACACCCTCATTCTACCAGCGCACCCCCTGGACAAATGCCATTGGGCTTGAAAACCACAGCTCACGCGCCTGGCTGCTCTTGACACTCCCACAGAACTACTGCACCCCCCTTTTTGCACTTATTATTTAGTTTTTTAGTTTTTTATTATTCTATTTTTGGTTAGAATTTTAATTAGAATTGTTTGTTTTAGAATTTTAGTTATGGCGCTAGTTGTGATTAGAAACTCTTGATATTAGAATTTTGGATTAATGTTGATCTATGTTTTTGATTGGATTTAGATTTAGATTTTAATTTAGTCTTAATACTAGAAATTAACTTTGACTTTTAACATTGATTAGCGGTTGACTAATTGTAGATTAATTTTTGTTAGGATTTTGACTAATTAGGAGTAGATTTTTAATCCTAGTTTTAATCTCTTTGTAGTTTTGATTAATCTTGTGGAGATTTTGCATAGAATATTTTTCACAACCTTGTTTGGACTGATGAGATTTCGTGATGCAGATTATGCTTAGTCCCGGATATCGTTTGGATCAATTCATGATGTTAATTCTGGTTCTCCTAGTTGATTACCTTTGATAATGGTTGTTTACATTTGATTCTTGTTAGATACTGACATGTCTTGCATTTGATGTTAGATACTTGACTGTTGGACCCTCTTGCTTGTTTGAAGTACTTGATGACGTGATTCTCTTTCACCTTGGAATCTTCTTCCTTTGAGTCTTGAGCTTTTTGCGTGCTTTGAAGAGGCAACGAACCTTCTCCATTAGGTACCACTTGCATACTTGTATGAAGCATGCTTAGGTTTTAGCATTTTCGCTTATAACTTGCTGTTAAGTGAGGAGTTTTCACTCCTATTTATATACTTGGCTTGGATGCCAATTCACTGATACTTTGTTGTTGTTTGTCTTACTTTGTGATAGACGAAGAGTCACTCAACTTCCTTATAGTTGAGATCACGACATCGTTTTCATCTTGTGGTTGACGAATAGTCGCTCAACTTCCTCATAGTTGAGATCACGACATCGTCCATTTCTGTTGCATTTGCCTTGTTGGCGAGGAGTCACTCAGTTTTGTTTCTTGGCTGAGATCACGACATCGTTTATTTTGTGATTGAGTAGTCCTGTGTTTACTTGTGTTTGTTCACATGATCCCTTAGGATTCCTAGCTCCACTTAATTTCTGATTAAGTTGGAGGTAGGAGAGACATTAGGCTTTCAATCCAAGCATGATAACAATAGGTTAGCTCCCTCCTGATCCTGACCTTAGGGCCACAATGCATGATAACGTGTAGAACTGAGTTTCCTTTAGACCTTCTCATTTTTTCTCTCGCACCCATGCGATCGAGATCCCGTTCTCCCGTAGTTGCGTGAACTACAGATGCTCTGATTCCTCATTCCCTAATGAGGATACGTAGGCACAAGATGACGATGTCTTGGTGAGCACACTAACAACTAACTTCCCCTTTCTCTCGCACCCGTGCGGTCGAGACCAACCAACTAATCAAACTTTTTCTCTCGCCCTAGTGCGATCGAGACTCTTTCACCAAACAAGCAAAGACCCTGTAGGTCGAACTATGACTGTTCTAAATTCCTTTCTCTCGTTCGATTGAGGATACGTAGGCACAAGACGACGATGTCTTAGAGAGCAACCTTCCCCCACAATCCCGTAGTCCTCCGAACTACGTTGACTCTGACTTTCCCACTCCCGAGGGAATACATAGGCCTAGGACGACGATGTCCTATCGAGTCACCTTTTATTTTCTTTCCCCGTTTCTCTGTTTCCCGTTCATTTTCCTTTCCAATTAGCAGTTGAGCTTTAGATACCTACACCCTTTAATTAGAACAACAAGCGTGGATCACATCGAGTACGATGGACGCGAGGGGGTGCTAATACCTTTCTCTCGCATAACCGACTCTCGAACCCATACTATGGTTGCGATGACCTTGTCTTTCCCTTCTTCTAGGTTTTCTTCGATCGTTTCCTTTCCCCTGCGTCGGGATAAATAACGTTCGATGGTGACTTTTTTGTCTTTTCCGCCGGTTGATTTTCGCAGATGCACCGCCAACCAAAGAATTGATCAAACACGACTGAGTTCTTTAGAACATGATGAACACCATATGGTATTAATCAAACCTAAACCCATATTCTAAAAAAAATCTCAAAACCAAACAAAGTTCTTATAAACCATAACCAAAATGAAGCCCTAAACTATAAATTAGGCTTAGAATTAACGAAAAACCACAAAACTCACATATCAAGCATACATTTTAAGAACGCTAAAACCTAAATTAACATTACAACCTAAGGCAATCAACGATTAACAAAGGGGAATGGCCAATCAAATGTTCAATAACATATTACAAGCATAAAATCAAAAGAAAAGTAAGGAATAAAGCCTCGCCAGAGCTTGTGACTTTTGAGAAAACTGCAACAACCGACCTCCAGTGAGTTCTTTGACTTTATCTCTATCACTTTGTTGCTACTCTCTTCCTTTTACTCTTACTGTTTGCATATTTGTGGTCTCCGGTGAGGACGAGTGGTTTAGCTCAACTTTTCTTAAACTTCAGTTAAAAGTTTGAGAAGATTTTGAGGATGGGCTTTGGTGAGTGAGTGTGTAAGGATTTCAGCAGGGATTTTGGATGAATTTTCTCGTGTCTTTAGTTCACTTAGGGAGCATGCTTTATAGTGTAAGTAGGGGTGAAAAAGATAGGGAAAAAGAATTTGTTAGAGGAATTTATAGGGAATTTTATGATTCAGTGATTCATGTGTTAATCATTTGGAAGGTTAAGATTGAATTGGATTGAAATTCGGCTGGGTTTTGTGTTAGTTTTAGGGGAGTTTGTGTTAGTTTTCATGTATGTGCCATACCTTGAAAAATACAATCTTACGCGATGGTCGCGGAAAAAAATGTTCGAACAGAGTCGCCACCGAACTTTATTTATTCCAATGAAGGAAAGGGAAAATATCCACAAAACCTTTTTAAAATAGAATAATGGTTGCCGCAACCATATTTAGGGTTCGGGAGTCGATTACGTTACGAGAAGGTATTAGTACCCCTCACGTCCATTGTACTCAAAGGGAACCTCTTAATCTAATTTGTGATTGAATGTTAACTTATGCTAGTCGTTTTCTTAATAACGCAAAAGGATTAAAAAGAAGAAATAACAGAAACCTTAAAAGAGAAAAGGAGAGGTTTTTATTAGTGTACTCGCCAAGATCTCACAATCTCGTGCATACGTATCCTCATAGTGCAATAAGGAAATCAGAGCTTTGTAGTTCAGGGCACTACCGTTTTTTGGTTTGTTTTATTGAACAAGTGTTTAGATCACGTTTTAAAGGCTAAACATTGACTTGTTTACTCTTTTTGGAGGCTTAAGCACTAGTTTATATGTGCTTTAGAAGAGACTAAACAATGTTCTTTTAAGAAAAAGTTTTAATGGCACGGGGCGCGAGAAGTTGAATTAATATGTTGATTGTTTTGTTTGAATGACGATTACTCAGATGGTCGAGTAAGGCAACTCATATCCAAATAATCGAGGAGAGGAATCGAAGGTTCCAGACCATCTCCCTTTTCATCCTTAAATGCAAAAAAGATTTAATATAGTTAGGGTATTTTAAATGGACGACGAATACTCGAATGGCCAAGTAAGGCAACTCGTATCCAAGTATTCGGGAAAGGGAATAAAAGACTCTAGACCACTTTATTTTTCATCTAAGTTATTATGAGAATATGTTTGATTTAATTTATTTAAGAAAAGATTTAAGGTGAATCGAATTATAAGTTTTTTAAGAGATGACAATTGTTAGACTAATCGAGTAAGGCAACTCGTACCCATATAATTGAGGAGAGGAATCGAAGGCTCGAGATTGTCCTCCTTTTCATCTTTAATGAAATGATGTTTAAGTAAAGGTTAAGTATTTTGATGAATGACGAATACTTGAATGACCAAGCAAGGCTACTCGTATCCAAGCATTCGAGAAGGAAATAAAAGACTCTAGACCGCTTCTTTTAGTTTAAGTAATTGTGAAAATTATTTGAATTCGAATCAGATTAGGAAGCGATTTGAGATGAATCGTATTAGATTTTTTTTTAAAAGATGATAATTATTTGACTAATCGAGTAAGATAACTCGTACCTAAACAATTGAGGAGAAGAATCGAAGGCTCCAGATCATCCCCGTTTTTATCTTTAATGAAATAATATTTAAGTATGATTAAGTATCTTAATTTGATTTGAATAAAATACTCGATGTTGATCGAGGTTTGAATTTGTGTTCAAAACGAAGTAGGGATTTGAAATAATTTGAAGAGAAGACCCACTTGGTGTTGGGTTAAGGTTTTGGCATTTTGAAAGTTTAATCGCAAAAAGTTAAAGTTACTACTCACAAGATAAAAATTCTATAAAAAAACAAGTGTATGTAAATAAAAGGTGCTCATTGTAAGAAAGATCAAGAGTAAGCTAATGAGTGTTTGCAAGACAAAATTCATTGTAAGAAAGCCCAAAAGTAAGCTATGTGAGATTGATGGTGATGCTAAAAAGCAATCAACTTACAAAGGTGTTAAAAAGGGCTCAGCATTGAATCGAGAATTATTTTATCCTTTTTTGAAAATGGTTTGATATGATTCTAGTGCTTGAAGTAATTAACAGTTGGATATCATCATGAAAATAAACACAATGCATAGTCTAGATGAAATGAGAATTGCACAAGTGAATAGACTAATCAAGCACAAGATAATAAATTCAAGTAAATTCCACAAAAATAAATGAATAATTAACTAAGTTAAATAAAAATATTTAATAAAATTAATCAAGACATTAATTAATTAAATTAAATAAAATTATTTAACTAAATTAATAATCCACTCAAACAATTACAAGAAAAAAAGAAAACATACAAACACTACTACAAAACGCGCAAACAACAACGCCCAAGTCACCACGGTTCTTCCAAACACCGTGGTGACATCTCTAAACTCAGGCGCTAAATTTTTATTTTATTTTTTAATTATAAATTTTTATGGTATAATAACGGTTGACGTTATAACCGATATGATACAATCTATCTTTCATGGATTCGAACTTCAGCGCTCTCAAAAAATTTATTCATTTAACGTTAAGGCGCTGCTTTCTGTTTTATTTATTTTTAAATAAATAATAAAAGGGATATCACTACGGTTATTATGAGTAACCGTTGTGATATAAAATTTTATTCATTTAACGTTAAGGCACTCCTTTCTTTTTTATTTATTTTTAAATAAATAATAAAAGGGATATCACTACGGTTATTATGAGTAACCGTTGTGATATAATTTGCTATTATTTAAAATATAATTATGATTATTCTTGTAAACCGTGACGAAAAGTGATATTTTTTAATATATAAACGAAAGTATCTATTGCCTAGTTCAAAACGGTCGTTTCTCTCTAAAGAAAACCCTAACACAACCCTCTCCTCTCATGAATCTTAACCAATACTGTAACAAGTGAATGGCGAATAAAAGCTTAAAGGATATCTGACAGGAGCAATGTTCGGCACAAACTTCTACGGAGGCGAAGATAGTATGTTCTCCTGCTCTCTTCTTTCTACTATTCTTCTAGATGCTGTTGATGTTTAGAATTTAGGATTATTGTTTTAGGGTATGGTTTTAGAATGTTGTGGAAAACATTATGTTGTTGATGTTTTATGGTTAAGTTTGAAGTTTGTTGTGTTTCCTTGTAGATACATGGTTATGATGGTGGTAGCAAGCGTATGGTGGTAGCAAGCGTATAGTATGGTGATGGTACATATGGTTTTTGTTGCCATGGAAAAAAAATATAAGTATGAAGTTATTGTATAAACTTCATCCACCTTATATTTTTTCTTCATGGCATCACAAACTAGATGAACTTAATATATCTTGATTTGTTGCAGTTCCACGATTATTTTCAATAAGAGGTGCGTTACTAACTCAATGTATCTTGATTTGTTACAGTCCCACTTAGGGTTTTGTTTCAACTATAGCTAAATTTGTTTTGAATACTAACAATTTTATTTTATTTGAAATAGCTGAAGCTGTATAGTAAAGATGATACATGGTGATGATGATGGTGGTAGAAAACGTATAGTATGAGTTGATAAGGTACATATGGTTTGTGTAGCAATGGAAAAAAATACAAGAAGTATGAAGTCATTGTGATATTGTATGCTGTTAGTGTTTTGTTGCTAAAATAATGTATGTTTTTTTATTGTGTTGCATGGATTTGTTGTGTTGTTGTATGTTGTTGTTGTTGAAAAATGTTCTCAAAACAAGAACAAAACATTGCTAAGTCACAAGAAAGAGGCTTCTTGTGACTTAGCAATGTTTTGTTCTTTATATTCTTATACAGGTTGGCAGGAGACGAAGTTTAGTTTATTATATACTATGTATATTGTTGTTTCACTAACCTTTTAATGAAAATGCAATCATTTAAATTGACATAGAAACTTATAATCTGAAAATTAAGATGTATTTGAAAACCAACCTATATCAATCAATGTTTTCCAAATTGCATGTATCTCATTCTACACATTTTATGTTCTTTAACACATAATATATTGTTCAATGGTCTGATTGCTTCAATACATCGATATCTATGATTCTACTTTACCTCGTCGTCGTCGGTTATCACCGTGATTGTTAAGATCATGCTTGTTATGATGATAAGTCATCATAACAATCGCGATACTAAGCGACGATGATGAGGTAAACTATAATAAAAGATATCAATGCATTGAAGGAATCAAACTATTGAACCATATATGTGTTAAAGAACATAAAATGTGCAAAATGAGACGCATGCAATTCGAAATACAGTGGTGTGTTTAAGTTGGTTTTCAAGAATAGTTTAATTTTCAGATTATATAGTTCTTTACCAATTTTAATGGTTGTATTTCTTTAATGAGGTGTATGGTAAAACAAGCAATATACGTAGGTATATAATAAACTATGGGTACGTTTCACAACAGTTTTCTACATTAACCGTGATCTAATGTAATTTATTTGCTGCAGCTGGGTTTCGAACCCAGTACCGTATATATCACAGCGGTTGTTAAGCATAATTGTTGTGATATACAACGCGCTTTCTAGAATACAACAACGGTCCCAGAACCGTGATTATAAGTAGCGCATTTACGACAACACTCTACATAACAATGCCTTGATCTGCGTGATTATATGTATTTTCCAACTATTGTTAAATGGGTTTTCCATAGTAGTTAAAAAAGGAAAAGAAATAGGCCAAAGGGTAAAATAAAAAACTGGGGTGATAAGATCAAAACCACATCAGGCCCAAGATAGCAGCAAACCCAAGGGTTATGGAGTCCACATGGACTCTCAGTCAACATCATTGACCAGGGGAACGATCAGGACCATCAGATCACGAGATCTGATTTGGTCAACAGATCCGAAGGATGAAATGGCTAGAGTATGGCTTTACAGTGGGGGATCGCATGAGATCCCTGGTTGACTCAACGGTCAAAAAAACGTGTGGCAACATGGGAAGCTACTAATTTGCTTGGAAATTACACCTGGCGCACATACAAAATCAAGGAGAGGGTGTGGAATAAAAGAAACAAACGTGAAAGTGAAATCACTTTCTCTCTCTCTCTCTCTCTCTCTCTCTCTCTCTCTCTCTCTGTTTCAGAACATAAAGACGCTCCCTCCTATCTACCATGGGGTCGCGGGAGAAGGAAAACCCTCACGGTGTTCCACGGCGGCTTCCACTACCTTGGATCCTCGCTGAAAAACCTCAAACCATGAAAACCTAAACATAAACCCTCAGTAAAATCCTTTCCGAAACCAAATCTACCTTATTTTTACCCAAATTGTAGCCAATCAACGGGATCAGGGATTCTAGAACCCTAAATTTCAAAAACTCAAACCATCCCTAATTCAATCAAAACTCAACGACCAACAACGTTTCAAGCATCAGTCAAGCACAAAAAGTGTTTTAAACAAGCTAAATCAGCATATAAGTCTAAACATTAAACATCCACTTCAAAGATGTACAAAGTAATACATATCCAGACGTGGTGAAGTTAAAAGAAGAAGGAAAAATAAGGATTACCAATGCTTCAGGTAACAATTTCTAGATCCTTTTTCCCTTTCGCGTTCTGTCTTAGTTTTTTCCTCTTCTCCAATTTCTTTTGCTGCTTGTATGTTATTGTTGATTAGGACTGAGTTTGGAGGTTTAAACTCTCTTGACTTCGAATTTCAATGATAAATTATAATCTAGTTGTTTAGGGTTAGAGCTTTTAAGTGAATGGTTATGGGGATTTTTTTAAAAAAAGTTTCAGTAGGATTGTTGAGGTCTTCTAATGAAATGCACAGTAGTCTTATTTATATATGAACGATTTAGGGATTGGAAAACGAAATACGTGTAAGATTTTGTTGAAATTTTTCTTTAACTCGTGTGAATTTCTGAGCTTTCATCCCTTTTTGGATCAATCAGTTAGAAAAAAGAATTGCTTAAGTCCTGATTTCGTGGGATTTACTTGTGAGTGGAAATGCCAGAAATTCTTTGCCTGCAGAATATGCTTTTTGTTGTGACTGTACTGTAGCGCGGTTTTTGTGGTTTCGAATCACTATCGCTTTGGTACTACAGTTCGATTCATTTTTTATCCTATTGAAGCTGATGAAGGAAGAGAAATAGATGTCTCCAATTAACCCTGCTTGCATACTGAGGTTAAACAGTTAAAACTATTGGTTTACAGATGCGGCTTTAGTTCGTGGGTCTCTCTCTGCTTATTTTGTTCAGAACGAAATATCGGGATTGTTCATGGGGAATTTGATAGGAAACTGTGCCAGATTGGATGGAGGTAGGGGACTTTTGGGGTTTTTTTATTAGTTTGCTCGCTAAGATTCTTTTTCAATCTTATGCCTACGTATTCCCGAGATAGGGAAATCAGAGCGATCGTAGTTCCTCCTATTCTATGGGAGGAAATGCTGTTTTTGGTGTCTTGTTCAAAGCCCAAGACATGAAGCTAAAGGTGGTTTGTATCTTGTTCAAAGCCTAAGATGTGAAGCTGAATGGTCTATTTGTATCTTGTTCGAAGCCCAAGATGTGAAGCTAAAAGGGTGTTGACTTTAGAGAGAATTTGTCATCTCTAAAGGGGATATTTGGTCTGTTTGTCACAACTGTTGCGTGACTGGTTATAAAGGAGAATTACTTTAACTGGGATATGTGAATCCAACAAGGCCATAATTTCCTTTATAGGGGATTTTCAACCTGAAGGAGAAGACTTTAACTCAAGGGACGCTATGTGGTCTCAGTTTATGATTTAAACTTCCCCTCGATCCTGGTTTCTCACCAAGGAACTAGTCTCAATTTCTGGAATAAACCTCCCCTCGATCCTGGTTTCCTACCAAGGATATTGTCTAAGTTTCTTTTGTCAATAAACTTTATTGACAAGGGACGCTATGTGTAGCGGGTTTCCTCAAACTTCTTGCCGAATTTTCCTGGGGAGATGCCATTTGATGGAAAAAGTGGTGGGGAAAACGAGTCTCTTGAGAGACTGCTTTCGCTTGGGGTTACCACATTATACTTTTCTCGGGATCTTCTTGGAGAAATGCCATATGATGTGATCTAATTTTGAGGTGCCGATGACCTTTTCGTCAGTGAATTTTTCAGAGAAAAACTGTTGTACTGCTGAATCTCTGATTAAAAGGCTTTCTCTGGGGATTTTCCTTAATCCGGGAAAGCGAAGATAATATCTTCAATGGCGAAGAGTGATGTTTTTCGGAAGCTCTCTGGCTCTTCAGAGGTTCAAGTTATCAAAGTGGTCAAAGAACCACCTTCAATCCAGAAATAAACCGGAGGAGAGATCGCTTAGATGATTCATTTCCTGACGAGGAAAGAACTGACGACTCGATTGAGAAAACTCTTATCACTAGGTAACAAGACTGACTAGAGTGATGGTGATGCAATATGAATATGAATGTAAACAAATAATGCATGATGTATGTATGTATATGCTGACAAAACTGACGCGACATACAGACTAGTAGATGAACACGACTGGATACTCGGCCACAGTGGGGGATGAAAACTATCACTGGTTCACGATAGCAATTCTACCTTGCTTAGGAGAGACAGCCCCTGTCGGGAGCTATGTTTGTCAGGCTTAGGAGATAAGAACTCTGTCGGGGGTATCAGATGGGAAAGTCGCATCTGATACAGCTGATCCTTCATTCAGGCGCACTGGCTTAGAAGGAGTACTTTGATTCTGCACTTTGAAGCTCGATTACTTTTGGTGAAGCGATTGATGTTCTTTCGATGTTCAACAGTCAAAAGAAATTGTCATCTTTATTTTAAAAGCCAAAAAAGTTTTAACAAGTAAATTCATTTTTGTTTTATTTCAAGAACCGTTGATCATGTTAAAATGTCGTTCTGTAAAGCTAAAACAAATAAGAATTGCAAACAAAAGCACAAGGGCTCAAATTTTATTGATAGGATGGAAATCAGTCAAACGCGTGATTCCGTAGAGTATTTACAAAGTTAGAAAATGGTAATTTAAGGGAAAAGGGCTACATTGAAACATAACGACCACTATCCTTCTACCAACTTTGACTTCGGGGCATCCTGAGCTTCTGTCGAAGATGACCTTGACTGGAGTTTTCCTGATAGATGGCATAACTGCTGCCGAGGGACTTGCCCCTTTGTCGAACGTAGTTACTTGCCATTATCCCTAATTTTTGCCTGGATTGTATTGTGATGTTTCCAATCCACCGGGATGATTTTTGATCATGTCTCTAATTTTTTCTTGGACCGCCCTTTTGGGTTTTCAATCCACCGAGACGTTTTTTTATTTATTTAGGCGGAGTATTTCTTGACTACGCCAACATTTGTGGGGTAGGCAAATTCCTCTCCGTCCATGGTTGCAAGTCTTAGGGCACCGCCTGAGAAAGCTTTCTTGACCACATATGGGCCGTCATAATTCGGAGTCCATTTACCCCGGGAATAAGTGAGAAATGATTGTATATTTTTGAGCACAATGTCTCCTTTTCTGAAGACACGAGGTCGGACCTTTTTGTCGAAGGTCTTCTTCATTCTTTGTTGATACAACTGACCGTGGCATAGTTCCGTTATTCGTTTCTCTTCGATCAGGTTCAGTTCGTCGTGTCGACTTTGACACCATTCAGCTTCTGTTGGCTTAGCTTCCATCAATACCCGGATTGATGGGATCTCTACCTCTATGGGGAGAAATGCTTCCATGCCATATACTAGAGAGAAAGGGGTTGCCCCTGTTGCAGTGCGGACAGATGTGCAATAACCGTGAAGAGCAAAGGGTATCATCTCGTGCCAATATTTGTAAGTTACAACCATCTTTTGAACAATCTTCTTGATGTTCTTGTTAGCTGCCTCTACCGCGCCGTTCATCTTGGGTTGGTAAGGAGATGACTTATGGTGTTCGATCTTGAACTCTGTGCACAACTCTTTCATCATCTTATTGTTCAAGTTGGATCCATTATCAGTAATGATCTGGCTCGGAACACTATAACGGCAGATGATATTGTTTTTGATAACTCGGACTACCACTTGCCGGGTTACATTGGTGTATGACGCTGCTTCGACCCACTTGGTGAAGTAATCAATGGCGACCAGAATAAACTGATGTCCGTTTGAAGCCTTAGGTTCGATCATGCCAATCATGTCGATTCCCCATATGGAAAAAGGCCACGGGGAAGAAAGAACTTTGACATGCGTTGGTGGTACATGGATTTTGTCGGAGTATATCTGACACTTATAACACTTCCTCGTGTACTTGTAGCAATCTGATTCTATTGTCAACCAATAGTACCCCGCTCTTAGAATTTTTCTCGCCATTGTATGTCCGTTGGCATGAGTACCAAAAGATCCTTCATGAATTTCTTTTATCAGCATGTTTGCTTCTGGTCTGTCTACGCATCGAAGTAAGACCATGTCAAAATTTCTCTTATAGAGTGTATCACCGCCCAGGAAGAAGCTGCCTGCCAGTCTTCTGAGGGTTTTTCTGTCTTTCCTTAGTGCCCCAGGTGGGTACTCTTGTTTCTGAAGGAAGCATTTGATATTTTGATACCAAGATTTGTCGTCTATGACTGCTTCAATCGTGAAGATGTAAGCGGGCCGTTCAAGGCGCATTATGTCGATCTTAGGTAATTCATTCCATTGACCTACACTAATCATGGAAGAGAGAGTGGCTAATGCATCAGCCATGGGATTCTCCTCACGAGGGATATGATGAAACTCGACTCTATTGAAGAAGGGTAACAACCTTCTTGCGTAATCTTTGTACGAAATCAATCCTGATTGGTATGTGTTCCAATCTCCTTTGATCTGATTGATGACCAAAGCTGAGTCGCCATATACATCCAAATTTTTTATCCTCAAATCAATCGCTTCTTCGAGACCCATAATACAAGCTTCGTATTCGGCCTCGTTGTTTGTGCACTTGAACGTAAGTCTAGCGGTGAAAGGAATGTGGGTACCCTGAGGTGTTATAATAATTGCCCCAATTCCGTTTCTGTATTGATTGACAGCTCCGTCAAAGATAAGTCCCCATTGGGAATCTGGTTCTGGCCCTTCACTGGGTAGCAGTTCATCGCAATCTTTCATTTTTACATACATGACATCTTCATCTGGGAAGTCAAATCCGACTTATTCCTGATCGTCAATCGGTTGATGAGCCAAATGATCGGCTAAAACACTTCCTTTAACGACTTTCTGAGCGTGGTACTCTATGTCATGTTCTGATAACAACATCTGCCAACGGGTAATCCTTCCCGTGAGAGCAGGCTTTTCAAAGACATACTTGATTGGATCCATTTCAGAGATTAACTAAGTGGTGTGACGAATCATGTACTGGCGAAGACGTTTGGCTGCCCAAGCTATAGCACAACAAGTTTTCTCGAGCATAGTGTACCGAGTCTCGCAGTCGGTGAATCTCTTGCTTAAATAGTAGATGGCAGACTCTTTTCTTTTTGTTTCGTCTTGTTGGCCAAGTACATAACCCATTGAGTCTTCCAAGACTGTTAAATATATAATTAGTGGTCTTCCTTCCATTGGAGGTGATAGAATCGGTGGGTTCAACAGATATTCCTTAATACCGTCAAGGCAGTTTGGCAGTCTTTTGTCCAAACGCAGTCCTGGTTCTTTTTGAGTAATTTGAAAATCGGCACACACGTCGCGGTCATGAGGAATATGAATCTGGAGATGTAGTTCAACCGTCCCAGGAATCCTCTGACTTGTTTTTCAGTTTTCAGAGGAGTCATTTCTTGAATGGCCTTGACCTTGTCAGGATCAACCTCAATTCCTTTCTGGCTGACGATGAACCCTAAGAGTTTCCCTGAACGGACACCGAACGTGCACTTATTGGGATTCAAGCAGAGTTTGTACTTTCGCAAACGCTCGAATAGTTTTGACAGGTAGGTCACATGCTCCTCCTCTGTTTTAGATTTTGCAATCATATCATCGACATGCACTTCGATTTCTTTATGTATCATGTCATGAAACAGAGTAGTCATAGCCCTTTGATAGGTTGCCCCGGCGTTCTTCAAGCCGAACGGCATTACCTTGTAACAAAAAGTACCCCATGGGGTAATGAACAAAGTTTTCTCCATGTCTTTCGGCGCCATTTTGATTTGATTATAACCCGAGAATCCATCCATGAAGGAGAAAACTTTGAACTTTGTTGTACTATCTACCAGCATATCAATGTGTGGTAAGGGAAAGTCGTCCTTTGGACTAGCCTTGTTTAGATCTCTGTAATCCACACATATTCTGACCTTTTCGTCCTTTTTCGGAACTGGTACGATGTTGGCTAACCATTGAGGATATTCTAACGTAGCGAGGAAACCCGCGTCAATCTGTTTCTGTACCTCCTCTTTGATTTTGACAGCCATGTCTGGATGAGTCCGTCTCAACCTTTGTTTTACCGGCGGATATTCTGATCTCAACGGTAGATGATGTTCCACGATGCTGGTATCCAACCCTGGCATATCCTGATAGGACCAAGCAAATACATCGGGAAACTCTTTGAGAAGTTTCGTCAAACTTTATTTGACAGTTGGACTGAGCAGTGCCCCAATCTTGACTTCTTTTCTCTCTTCTTCCGACCCTAAGTTGACTGTTTCCAGCAGCTCTTTGTGAGGCTCAATGGACCTTTCCTCTTGTCTGAGTAGTCGGGAGATCTCCTCTGGACTTTCGTCGTCATCTTCTTCTTCAGCCCCAAATACCGGGAACTCAAAGTCGGGAGAAGGCATCGGAGCGTATGTTTCAACGGAGTTTAAAACAAGCAATCTGCATGACGTGATGATTTGTGTTTTAGAAGAGGTAGAGAAAATGCAAGTGTGTGCAGTTTATTTCTTTTACTGCTTGTTTTTATTATTGAGTTGTTTTTTAGGATTACCATTTTCTGAAAAACGAAAAGAGAAAACAGCAATTAATGCGGAAATTACAGAACGACGTTATTTTATTAATGAACAAGTCGATTCTTGAAACTACAGCCCTATAAAACAAAACTTTGTCGCTTTGGGCGAAGCGAAGAGGGATATTTACAGAAAGTGAGCCTTATCAAAACATTCGTTTCACCTGGGCAGGGTGAAAGGTTAAAGACGACAATTACTTTGACTTATGAACAATCTTCAGAACATCGACAGCAACCCATTGGCGGCGAACTCCTCGGTGAATCATAAAGTCTGGTACCTTCCTTCTTTTGTCTTCAGAAATAACGCTGATTTCTGGTGGAGCTGGATCATTGGAATCTGTCTCCCAGGCAGAGTTGTCGTAGGAGGATTCCTCAGTTGTATTTTGTGTAGTATTTGTACTCTCAACTGTATCTCCCCATCCAGTTGGTTGGATATCTTCGAACCTGATACGAGAGCTTTCAGGAGCGGTGTATTTGACCATGAAGTCAAATTTTCCACTTGGCTGTCCCAGGGTGTCCCACACTTCTTTGGAACTGGAGGAGTCATCACTCTCGATGACGTTGACCTCGGGAAAAGCATAGTTGATGAATTCTAGTCCGGCAAGCTTTGGGAATTCATCGTCGTACTGGGTATTTTTAGGATAACCTGAGTGTTGATCCCATGACATAGCGGGGACACAAGTATTCTGTTCAATGATGCTCAACTGATTTTCATTGTTTGGCTGATTTTCATTATTCGGCTGATTTTCTTGCCCCAAGTCTCCTGGGTACGGTTGCCAGATAGGCAGGCCATCCATTGGGCCATAATAGTCGTGGTCAAAGTTTTATTTCATCGGAGTGTCTTCCTCTAATGAGTTTGGGGGAGCACGGCATCCTTCCGGATCACAATCTCCATACATCATTTTGACATCTGACCTTGGTATAAATCTCGAACTCTTTGCGGGATAGCAAAATGGCGTATGTGTTTCGCCCTGAGACGTATAACCGTCCTCGTTAAGATAGGACTTCCATTCTTCCTCTGTATCAGAGGAATAATCTTTATTGATGGTATGCACTTCTTGAGTCACTGGTTGAAGGAAGCCTCCACTGTGGAAGAAGTTCTGAATGGGATGAAGACTTTCATCGTTAGCAGCTGTCTGGGTGCAGGTTGCAGAAAAACCAAGACCCTTCTTTGTTTTGTTATAAGTGGGAATGACAAGTTGTCCCCATCCTTTTGCATTGTTATTTTTTATCACTTCGAGAGCATCTCTGTATGAGGAAATCAAGGTTCCTTTCTCTGATTGATTCTCATTGCTCACCGTAAGCGCTTGGAACTGAGTCCCAACAACCTCCTCGGGTTCTACACAAGTAGATGATGATAAGTTGCTTACGAGCAAGGTCTGTTCTCCACAGACTGTGACGAGTTGGACGTTCTGGACGAACTTTAGCTTTTGGTGGAGGGTCAAAGTGATCGCCCCAGCCTGATGTATTCAAGGCCTTCCTAATAAACAACTGTATGTTTCCCAGATGTCCATGACCTGGAAAGTGTGAGGACCAATAGTTATGGGAAGGTCGACTTCGCTGATAACTGCTTTCCGAGACCCATCAAATGCTTTGACGATGACCTCACTGCCTCTCATCGGGGATCCTTTGAATGATAGTCGCATTAAAGTGGACTTAGGTATAACGTTCAGGGCTGACCCTGTGTCTACCTGCACGTTGGCTAAAGCACCGTCCTGGCAGTTGACTGTAATGTTGAGCGCCATGTTATGACGGCGACCTTCTTCGGGTAATTCCTCATCAATAAATCCCAAGTTATTGCAGGAAGTGATGTTAGAGACAATGCTATCGAACTGTCTGATTGTTACATCCTGTTCTACAAAGGCTTGCTCCAAGACTTTCTGTAGAGCTTCCCTGTGCGCTTCTGAACTAAGTAACAGTGATAATACTGAGATCTTTGAAGGAGTTTGTAACAGCTGATCAACAATGTTGTATTCACTCCTTTGGATGAGCTTCAGTATCTCATCATTGTTTTTTGAAAGGTCGGGATTACTGGATTGACCGACTGGTGGATTGGGAACTTCTGTTTGAGGTTCCTTTTCTTTGCTAGGTTCTCCAACTCCTCTGTTGAAGATTCTACCACTCCGTGTTACTCGACTGATGTCTGTAATATTCACGACGGAGGGTAACGGAATTTCCTTTCCATTCTCAATTGTTGTTGCACCGTATTTGTAAGGGATGACCTTAGTTGATTCATACGGTAGCAGTCCCGATAGATAGATGACTATGGGAGCCTTCTGATTTTTCTGACCATCGTAAGTAATTTCGATCCGTTCCCGGTTGGGAACTCTCGATTCGTCAAGTAGAGGGATAATGCTATAAACATCCCTAGCCCTCTGATGATCAGAGATTACGACAACGTCCTCGATTTGATCAGCGAAGTAGTTGACTGATCCAGAACTTGACCATGGTTGAATTTCTTTGTGGTCCAACTGACTTTGAAGGGTTGCTCGCACGAGGTAGCATCCTTGATTATCCACTGAGCAAACTCCGCACCGCTCATAGTTGTGTAGTGGCACCTGGCCACGTCCGCTTTGAATACAGTGTAACCTCACTAGATCTATTTCCATCGACCGAACATCCTGACTTTGATATCTAGTAGGATTCCCGTTAGTGATACTAATTTGCTGGGTGTCTTCATCCATATAGATTGGAAGCCATCAGTGGTTCAACAAGTGCTGAAGTGTTTCCTGGACAAGGGCACAACCCTGATCGTCTTCGCAACCCGCTTTACAGCTCTGATAATCATGTGATACCAGGAACCCGAGCCGGACCTGTTTATCATGTAACTCCACCAGGCTGATATTCATCAACCGAATATCAAAGATTTGAATCATGTTGATTTGATAATGATTCCTATCATGGTAGTCTTGAATCCATCCAAGATCCATCTGACGCTGGAGGGCCTCTCGTACAAAAGAGCATCCCTGTTTGTTTACCGAGCAAATCAGGCAGGAATTATAATCGTGACGCGGCAGATTATGATATTGGCTTTTCCTTGAGTGCATTGCCACCAATTTGACATTTATCGCACAGATATCGTGGTTTTGTATGATGTTGGAATTCGTACAAACCATGTTAACTCCACGAACTCGGTGCTCTTGGATCCATCCGAGATCCATCTATTCCTGTAGAGCTGATTGCACCACAGAACATCCTTGATTGATTTTAGAGCAGATATCACACTGGTGATAATTATGAGGTGGCACATGGCCATATCCACTCTGTCTACAATGCATCTTAACCAAGTTGGCCCTCAATAAGAGTACATCGTGAATTTGATAGGTGTTGTTAGACTCTCCTTCTATCAAATTGACTGTAGCATTCTCGTGTTGAGGCAGCGGGTTCGTGAGAACATTCAGATTCGTATCTTTGAAAGATAAGACCCCGCTCCTAACAAGTTTTTGCACATCGGATTTGAAACTGAGACAGTTCTCTATGTTATGCCCTGGTCCTCCTTTATGGTAAGGGCAAGTCTGATCCACCTTAAACCAAAAAAGCGGATTTTCCGGTATTGTAAGAGGAGACTTAGTCTGGACATGCCCCTTGGCCATTAGTAACGGAAATAGTTCTGTGTACGATACAGGTATAGGATCAAATCCTGGTGGCCGCGTTGTACGGTTGTTGTTGTATTGAGGACGAGCCTGTTGAAGAGGTTGTTGTGTCCTTTGCTGAAATTACTGCGACTACGGTTGGCTTTGAGCAACCTGAGGTTGATACGTAGCAACAGGCGCGGGGTTGATAGCAGGAGTTACAGCTGCTACTGGTTGGTACCGTCGCCTTTGCTTTCCGAGAGAGATATTCCCAATATCTTGCTCCTTTTTCTTAGGGAGAGCACTACCGTATTTTTTAGTACCGCTTATCGACCCCGTGTCTTTGACTAGACGTCCTTCTCAAACGGCTTCCTCGAGACGCACTCCCATACCGACCATTTTGGTGAAGTCGCTGGGCGCAATAGCAACCATTCTGTCATAGTAAAATGAGCTCAAGGTTTTTAAGAAAATATTTGTCATCTCTTTTTCCTCAAGAGGTGGACAAATTTGAGCCGCAATTTCACGCCATCTCTGAGCGTATTCCTTAAAGGTTTCCTTGTCCTTTTGCGACATTGATCTGAGTTGATCTCAGCCTGGTCCCATGTCCAAATTGTATTTATATTGTTGGACGAAGGCAGTGCCAAGATCTCTGAAAGTGCTAATCGTAGCTCGGTTTAAACCCATGTACCATTTTAATGCGACACCGGTTAAACTATCCTGAAAGTAGTGAATCAGTAGATCCTGGTTCTCCGTCTGAGCTGACATTCGCCGAGCGTACATCACCAAATGGCTTTAAGGGCAAGAGTTACCCTTGTACTTTTCAAAATCAGGTACTTGGAACTTGTGCGGACTTTCACATTAGGGACCAAGCAAAGGTCTGCGACGTCCTTTCCAAATAAATCCTGACCGCAAATAGCTTGCAGTTCCTTCTGCATTTCCAGGAAGTGTTCCTGGAGTTCATCCATTCTATCGAACATACTTTCCTTTCTACCAGAAGGTATCTGTGGAATCTGTCCTTCCGGGACAGTGTGCATCATAGGGGGTGGTATCGTTACTACGGTAGTGAATCTTGGCGTTTCCCGAAGTTTGTAACCTTCAGGAGTCCTCATTATGCCTCTGGCATCCTCGCTTTCCCGAAGT
Source organism: Lathyrus tuberosus (assembly GCA_022829125.1). Classification (NCBI taxonomy): domain Eukaryota; kingdom Viridiplantae; phylum Streptophyta; class Magnoliopsida; order Fabales; family Fabaceae; genus Lathyrus; species Lathyrus tuberosus. Next base: position 2,389,542 of record JALAZF010000416.1, on the reverse strand, counting down.
TTGTAATCTTCAGGCCCAGCGGCTTCTGCTATGATTCCCTGATCTTCAGTGATCGGCGGAACATATCCTTCCGGGATATAGTTAACAGGCATGCCCCAGGGACGATCTTTCAGCATTTGATACCTAGGATCATACTTCTCCACTATGGGCGTTGAGGTGATCTCTGAGATCACGGTTATTTGTAGCTGAGCTTCTGCCATGGCTTGCATGTCGTTACGAAGCTTTCTCATATCCTCTCTCAGAGCGTCGATCTCTTTTTTCAACTCTCTGTTCTCTTCCTCGAGATCATCCATCTTTTTCTGACGATTGGCCTGAGTATTGTATGAATGAGACAGATTGACTCTAGAACCGAGACACAAACGTGAGATTCGTAGGTAAGAAGAATACGTGACGTGAGAATGATGAATGCAATGATTATATTAATTGTTTTTTTGGTTTAATGAAAATAAACTTCGACAATTAGATTGCAAATATCAAACAGTGAGGAAACCCCCATTTTATTGAATTCAAAGGATTGCGGAAATGGAAATACAGTAAATTACAAGGTGCAGAAATAGAAACCTAAGCTAATGGGTCCCGAGTCCTCTCTGAGGAGAACTCAGGTGCTGATTCTGGTATTTTCCTTTTCTTGGACCGGGGCTCTTGGGCCGTTGTTGGGTTGTCATTCCTTTGCCAAGTGAAAGAAGCGAGCAAATTCCTTTGGTCATCCTGATTTTCTACAGCATGTTGCTCCAAAGTCTCAATTAGAGCATCCTTATCTTTCAGCAGTTGCTGTATTTTCTTACACTCCACATTGAGAATACAGTACTTGTTCTTCCAAGACCTCCTCTCCTGTTGAACTTTGTTGAGAGTAACCTGAAGTTTTTCCGTTTCAGTCATGAAGTACATGACAGATTCCCTTGGCGGAAGAACTCCGTGACGAGGATAAGGCATCTTTAGCTTGAGAGCTCTAGTTTGTACCCAGTGGAGATAAGGCTCCACCGAGACACAATCCGGTTTTCCTAGAGACTACCGTCCTTTCTTATGAACATGTTTCCAAGTGTGCATTATTTCCATCTTTAGTGCCCTATCATTTTCTCCTTCCTTAAAGAAAAGACCTTCCAGATGAGCATTACGCGGGACATGCCTCATCGGGTATCCAAATTGACGACAAACTAAAACTGGATGGTAATTGATTCCTCCCTTAGCTCCTATGAGGGGTACGTTGGGGAAGTTTCCACAATGGTCAATGATCCTGATCCCGTCATAAATCCTATTGTACCAATCTACGTCAGAGTTGGTAAGAGACGTGATTTTCTGCGACCAACGTAAGGCACTCTTATGATCCCAAAAAGCGGCAGACATAGGCAAATAGGAAATAAACCATTTGTATAGCAGGGGTACACAACACGTGATCATTCCTCCACGGTATAAATTCCTTAAGTGTACAGAATGATACGCATCTGCGAGCAAGGTTGGTACGGTGTTTCTAATGAGAAAAACCTTAATGGCGTTGATATAGACGAAGTTATCAATGTTGGGAAACAGAAATAACCCGTAGGTGAGCAAAACAAAGATGCTATCGAAAGCGGCCATGTTCCCTATACTAGCAAAGTATAGAGCTTTCTTTACCAGAAACTTGGCTGGTAAACCTGGGATTCCTCCCTTGGTGGTCATGTGAGTCTTGACTTCTGACTCATCCAAATAAATTGCTTTTGCAATGGTCTGATCCTTTGGAATTTCTTCCAGTCCAGAAAAGGGGGCTTGATCAGTAATGGGTAGATCAATTAGACGAGAATACTCCTCCAGCGTTGGTGCGAGCTGGTAATCCGGGAATGTGAAACAGTGATAGACCGGATCGTAAATTTGAACGAGTGCCTCCAGGATTCCTTCAATTACATGGACCCTTAACAGAGGTAGCAGACCTACGTACTTGGCTCTGAAAGCGTCAGGGTTAGTGATCATCCTTGCTAATCCTCTTAAATCCTCTAGTTTTGGAACCTTGAAGGTATACTTGTGAGTTTTTCTTCTACCGATATCCATTAGCGCAATCCTTTTCTCTCTGACATTTGCAATCATTGTCTTAGTTTAATTTGAAAAAGAGAGACTAGAAGAGAAAATTTTTCTTTGCCTAATGTTTTTTAAAATGAATGTATGAATGCAGCACACAAAAACATAGAAAAAACATGGGGTCAAAGGGTCGGTGTCATGAAGTCAAGGCTCTACCCATCCCAAAGGTTTATACTAGTGATTTTTGTACCTGTCTCTCAAAATCATTGATTCTTGTCGAGATAACATCAGCGGGCCGGGAACCGTGCTAGGTGATGTATTTCGAAGAATCTCAGAAGAGGGTAGTATCGCGTGACAACTATTTCCGATAGCTTCCGCACTACTGAAAGAGGTTTTTCCTAGGTGTATACTCAATCTTTCCACATGCGGCATCACACGCATTCCCATTAGCAGAAAAATAAACACAGATATCAATTAGGAAAAGCAGTATATATATTTGTCCTAATGTCCTAGACTTTTTAAGAGCTACGAATCCTATGATCCTAACAGAAAATGGCTCCCCGGCAGAGTCGCCATTCTGTGGTACCTTCCCAACTTAAAGGTTTTTGACCTAAGATCCTAGTGAGGGCCGATCCTAGCAATAATGACATTCCCCGATGGAACTTTCATTCGGTGATACCTTGTGAACCCAAGGACTCGTCCTAAGAGAAGGTTTCAACCAGAGAGATAAGAGAGACAAGATTCCTTTGTTTGGCCCCACGGTGGGCGCCATTTTTCCCGTGAAATTGTCTAAACTTAAGGTTTCCTCCTAAGAGACGGGAGAAGAACAAGTCTCTCCCACTGTGGTCGCCATTCTTCTGTAGCGCGGTTTTTGTGGTTTCGAATCACTATCGCTTTGGTACTACAATTCGATTCATTATTTATCCTATTGAAGCTGATGAAGGAAGGGAAATAAATGTCTCTAATTAACCCTGCTTGCATACTGAGGTTAAACCGTCAAAACTGTTGGTTTACAGATGCGGCTTTAGTTCGTGGGTCTCTCTCTGCTTATTTTGTTCAGAACGAAATACCGGGATTGTTCATGGGGAATTTGTTGGGATACTGCGCCAGATTGGATGGAGGTAGGGGACTTTGGGGTTTTTTTATTAGTGTGCTCACTAAGATTATTTTTCAATCTTATGCCTGCGTATTCCCGGGATAGGGAAATCAGAGCGATCGTAGTTCCTCCTATTCTATGGGAGGAAATGGTGTTTTTGTGTCTTATTCAAAGCCCAAGACATGAAGCTAAAGGTGGTTTGTATCTTGTTCAAAGCCCAAGATGTGAAGCTGAAGGGTCTATTTGTATCTTGTTAGAAGCCCAAGATGTGAAGCTAAAAGGGTGTTGACTTTAGAGAGAATTTATCATCTCTAAAGGGGATATTTGGTATGTTTGTCATAACTGTTGCGTGACTGGTTATAAAGGAAAATTACTTTAACTGGGATATGCGAATCCAGCAATGCCATAATTTCCTTTATAGGGGATTTTCAACCTGAAGGAGAAGACTTTAACTCAGTTTAGAGCAATGTCATCTTTCCTTAGAGCAACCAGAGGCTTGCCGCTTACAACAATTAGACGAGGGAAAAGGAGTTGTTGATGTTTGTATGCTGTGAGCAAGGCACATATTTTGATGCTAAAAGGTTGATTGCCTCAACCGGGGTTTTCCTTATACGAAGCCTAAGAGGAGGCTATTGACCCAACAAGAGGGAGTTTTTATGTGTCTCGTACGAAGCCCGAGAGAGAGGCTAAAAAGAGGTTGACTCAACAAGAGAGCGTTTTATATGTGTCTTGTACGAAGCCCAAGACGGAGGCTAAGAGGGTTTGACTCAACAAGAGAGTCTTTTATACTCACCAAGAGAGTGATTTGTATCTCGTACGAAGCCTGAGATGGAGGCTGAAAATGTTTGACTCAACAAGAGAGTCTTTTATACTCAACAAGAGAGTGTTTTTGTATCTCGTACAAAGCTCGAGATAGAGGCTAAAAATGTTTGACTCAACAAGAGAGTCTTTTATACTCAACAAGAGAGTGATTTTGTATCTCGTACGAAGCCCGAGATGGAGGCTGAAAGAGGATTGACTCAACAAGAGAGTCTTTTATACTCAACAAGAGAGTGTTTTTGTATCTCGTACGAAGCCCGAGATAGAGGCTACAAAGGTTAACTCTGCTGAGGAGAATCATTGTACAAAGCCCAAGAGGAGGTTATGGTTACTGTTTCAGTTGAGTGACAGGTCCAGTATGTTGGTTACAAGAGAAAATCAGTTCTTATATGGGTAATGTTGTACTCATGGATTTGATCTGAGGACCGGGATTATTTCCTGTTCTTTAAGGAAACGGGGAATCCGAAGGGTATTGAGACTGCCCAAGTCTACGGGTGTTTTTTCCTATTTTTGACAGGAACTTGAGAATGTCTTCGAGACTCAAGGAGATTAGACTGTCAAAGTCTAGAGTTTTATCTTTTGTACTAAGCTTAAGAGAGATCAAGAGACAGTACGTTTGCGGTAGAAAGATCTAGACTCTTTGAAAGACTGTTCTATTAAGATGACTAATTTATGTTCCTATATCTTTAAGAGGTCGTCGGGACAATTTGTACGAAGCCCAAGAGGAGGCGAGAAAAACTTATAAGAAGCTGAAGGGACAATTTGTACGAAGCCCAAGAGGAGGCTATCTTCCCGGAGGAAGAATCATTATACGAAGCCTAAGAGGAGGCTGTGAAAACTTCTAAGAAGCTGACGAGTCCTTGTACAACGCCCAAGAGGAGGCGGGGATACTTTTAAGAAGCTTGTGGGTCCCCAAATCCCGAGAAGTTCAAGACATGCCATTCACTGAGAATAGATTAAGCCTGGAAAGTTTGAGAATTTGGAAGAAACTCAAGAGATGCCATTCACGGAGAAAAGATCATCTCTGGGGAGTAGAGTTTCTTTGACAATGTCTAAGGGTGACAGTCTGTGAAAGGGTTCACCGAGAATGTTGCCATTCACGTCTCCATATTGTTTAACCCCAAGAGGAGGGAAAACTGTGTCTGGTAATCCTACGGGGATCTAGTTTTGTTTGTATTTAAGAGTGACCAACAGGGCTTTACCTAGTGCTAGACGTAGTTGCCGGGGAAAACTCTAAATAACTATACTAGTATTACGTAGTTGATATTTGACAAGTATATAAAAGTTTGTGAAAGAAGACTTACAGTGAGCAGCCCCACAATACAGTTATATATATATGAAAGCGGTAAATGAACGCAGGAAAACACTTACTCGATTGTAGAGCTTCCATGTTGTTTGGTTAGTTGTTCAACAAAGAAATTGAAAATAACAGTATGTTACAATATCAAAGGAGAAAGTGCTTTTGAAAGGAAAATTGGGGCTTACAGCTCAAGGAGAAGCCCTGGGTTTTATCAGTGACCGCACTGTCATTTTGTACAAGGACGTATACAAGTGACTGAGGCCCAATAAAGATTTTATGTACAAGGGGATGGGTCTTACACTCTCTCAAGAGGCCCAAAATGATTGAAAGTGAACAAAGATGGGTCTTATAGCTCAAGGAGAAACCCAATGGTTAATTTTGAAAAGGGCGACGATCGCGCCGAGGTTTTGAAAACACCGTGGGTCTTATACAATGACTGAGGCCCAAACGTTATTTGTTTCAAAAGGGGATTGGGTCTTACACTCTATTAGAGGCCCAAAATGATTTTGAATGGGTCTTATAGCTCGAGGAGAGACCCAGATGGCTTGTTTTAGACGGGCGATGATCGCGCCGAACTTTTGAAATACAACGGGACTTATACAACATTTGAGGCCCAAAATAGGTTTGTATTTACAAAGGATTTGGTCTTACACTCTATTAGAGGCCCAAAGAGTTTTTAAAAGGTTTGATGAGGGTTGAATTAATCAAAACCCTAATTTGTTTCCAAAATGTATTTTAATTGAATAAAAAATTCAATTAAAATGATCAAAATTGTTTAACATGTGGAAAACAAATTGTGATCTTGGATTAATGTTTCAAAAATCATGTTTTGACCTACAAAATGATTAGAAATCACTAAAATTTGCAAAATAAAGAAGGAAAAAATATTTTAAATGTCAAAAACAATTAAAATATTAATTCTTGGCAAAAATATCAATTATATGAAATAAATAATATTTTTGGGATTTTTTGGTAAAATAAAATATTTTAACATTTTTGTGAATTATTAAAAAAAGAATCAACTCAAAATCATTAAAACTCAGAGAGAAATTAATTTTTGAATCAATTAAATAAAATCACAAAATTCAAATATTCAAATATTTGAAAAAGGGCGCCAAGAACATGGCAAGAACACGCGCCCTTCCTCTGTTTCTGCAGATTTGCGTTTTCTATCCAATCTCACTGAATACTTGATTATATCATGCAATCTACATATCATCTACTCGTTTCAACCTCACGATCATGTCTATGGTCTTTAATTTCATTTATTTTAAACATGGAATAAGAAATCAAAGAGAAACCTCAAGAACCCTAAATTTTGCATGAAGGTTCAGAAATTCCATACACGATTCATACAAAGCAATTGATTGAGGGTAAATACTCTATGCATGATTATGAACATATGGCCAAATTATTGTGCAGCAAAAAATGCATGGATCATAGAGTTAGAAGAGCTCATGCTCACCTCTTGCAGCTGGTGATCGTGTTTTGGGTTAGAGGTGTTACAACTAGGTTCCAATGATCTGGATAGCTTCCCTAGGTGCCATGGAGTGTGTCTGGATGCTTGGAATGGATTGAAATGATCTGGAACTTGAGATGGTACCCCAACTGCAAATCTGTCAAAGGCTTGAGCAATTGGCTAGTGATTTTGTGATTTTGGTGTTCCAGATGTTATATGAGTGTTTGGATCACTTTTATATGATGTTTATGAGGTGTGTGTGTGATTGGTTTGGTTGGAATTGCTCTCAAACTCAAAACCCGATAGTGACTTGCTTTGGAAGGCAAATTTGGAAGTGAGAAGGTGATTTTAAGGAAAACATCTGTTTGATGGCTTTGGTGTACTCAAACTGAGCACAAATGAGCTCTATTTATAGTAGAGCAAGTTTGTTTTGGGATCAATAGTGAATAGCAACTGCAGCAGAGGTTTGGCCAATGTTGATCAATAGGAATCCAAGTCTCCTCTAGCCATTGACTAGAGGTTAGAGCACAGAGCCGTGGTTCCCTAGTTGTTGGATGAATCTTGACCGAATTCAGTTGCAAATGTGTCAGTCCATGCCACCTTGGTGCATCCATTAAATGCTCCAATCCAAAATTGGAGTATTGTCCCTCTTTTAGGGATTTCTAGGTTTGGCATGCTACTTCTTGTTCCAAAGACTTTGGAAGCTTGAATTAGTGTTTGTTCCCTTTAGATTTGATCCTCAGATGTGTCCAAAGTGATGACAAGGCTTGGAATTATCTGATTTTTCCAAATCGAGCAAAAGTGCAAAATTCTGCCTAGCCTTGGCAGTTTTCAGCAAGGCATATTGCCATTGTTATATCTCATGGCTCAAGTGGAATTTGATGGAGTTCTTGGACATTTTGGAAACCCCTCATATGATACAATAACTGTTTGATCATAATTGGTTTTGATACTTTTTGGATCCAAGTGAAAAATGCCCCTACATTTGGAAAAAAATGAAGGCAGATTCTGACTTAGTGAAAATTTCACTAAGTGTTGGAAAAAAGTGACATTTTCACTTTTCCTGATTTTGATCATTCCATAACTTGAAATCCATGGGGAATTGGAATGAGTGGTGGTTGAAGCTTTTGTAGAGGGTAATGAGAGCTACAAATCCAGCTTTGGATGGGAAGAAATGGTCTTGTGGTTTAGGAGTTATGATCCTCCAAAGTTGGTACCCTTGCCACTTTGTTTCATAACTTAGAAAAATTTCTAAGTTTTTTATGGTTACCCCTTTTACAAGTTATCCCACTTTTCTTGATTTTTCTTGATGAATGATGATTCCAATCATACATTAACATCATTTTGGGGTCAAAGAACCATAATTGTGAAAAATCTCAAAAAGTCAAAGTTTGACTTTTGTGCACAATTGACTTTTTGTCAGATGAATTCCAAACTGTGCGATCCTCTATAAAATCAAGTCCTTGACCTAAATCAAACTTTATGGATTGATTTCATAGGTGTTATAGGGTGTATTGAATCATGTCTTAGGGTTTGGGGGCATGTCCTGGTCAAAAGTCAAAGATACAGTTGACTTTTTCCACGAAACCCTAACTGTGGTTCTGATGAAATTGAAACTTGTTGCTCAAGCTTCTTGAATCAATCCATTGTTGCAAATGGATCAATGTGATGTATTTGAGACCCTCAAATCCCCTCTTGAGGTCTTGGCTCATGTTTTGTCCCAAAAGTCAACTTAGGGGTGAATTAGGTCAAGAAACCCTAATTCCTGGTTTTTTTGATGAATGCACCCCCTGAGGCTAAATTGACTTGATGATTGAGTTCATGAGATCCCTTGGAGCATCATAGGTTATGCTTTGAAGCATTGGCTCATGCCCAGAGGAAAATTTCCATCTGGAGGCCCTGGTCGACCAAACCCTAATTTGGTGACACTAGCGATCTTAAGGCTTGATCCACCTAGAAGGGAGAAACCTTGTGCTTAATCCTTGAAGTGGGAGTCCTCTTAATCCTTTGTGGATGTTTGAGAGGATAGACAAGTTGAAGATCATGTCATTTCTTGATTGATCCTTTGTCTAAGAGCTCTGAGAGGGCTTGAAACCCTAAGCCTGATTGTAGTGGATGCTCACCCCTCTTTGGGGAGACTAATGGCTCATCCATATGGTGATGATGATTTGCACAATGATGGGAAATCTTAGTGGTCAAAATTTGGGGTATGAAATGTACCTTTTGATTTTTTTATTTTGTATTGTGGCCCCCCCTTACACCCTTTGTATGAATTGCTGCAATTCTGTGTATATCATCATGCACGTGTATTTTTGCATTGCGATATGTGTGTGTTTTGTATTGATATATGATGATATTGACTTGATTTGGGATGGCCATGTATACACACATCTGGACACTCATGGTACAATTTTCTCTTTTTTTGTAGAGCGATGATGATGAATATGTGAGTGCAAAGCACATGCCTGGCACGAGAAGCTCGAGCCGAGGAATTGATGTGCAAAGATTTACAACCTGCAGCAAATTTTCATTTTTGTTGTTTTTGTGAACTTTGTATTTTATTCGTAGAATAATACGCTAAGAGAATTTAAAAAGGAAACTTACTTAATAATTACTCATTTTAATATCACTATATCTATTTATCATATATCTTTTTTTGAAAAAAAAACAAACTACTAGTAATGTTGAGACAAATTGACTTTAGAAGTTATTAGACCAAACTTATATAAAAATGTAACTTTAAATGACTTATTTAAAGTTTAAATGATTAAAAGGCATATGATTAAAAAAGATACAAGAATTTGTGCACATAGTCCTTAGGTGATTTTAATCAATTTAGACAAATCCAAATGTAATCAAAAGTTTTGAGAAATAACTCACAAATGGAATAACATTTTGAGGACTAGTGATCAAATGCACATATCATAGGATAGTGCAATATGACCCAAAGAAATCCAATTTGGGACCTTTATTAATTCATTTCCTTTTTTACCAATTAAACTAATGCATATGAAAAGATGTTTAAGACATATTTTGACTAAATGAAATAGTCATGATACCATATTGCAGTTGGTATTTTACTGAAAAAAGTTTGCATTCACAAAAGTAGGTCAATGATTAAATGCATGTAAATGAAACAGAAATATGATTGAATGAAAGGGTTACATGGCTGAGGATGAAATTACGTAGGACGAAATTGGGGTATGACAGTATGTAAGATGGGTGTTATGGCAATGTTGCTGATGGACAAGTGTTTGAGTGATGCTTCACGCATTTTCCTTTTATGTATTTGTTTCATTTGGTTTTTGTATTTGTTGTTTTTTAATTCAAATTACATGGTTTATGTGTATGTATGTTAAACGATGAGTTTGATGAAATGATCATTGATGAAGGAGGGTCACGGATTGCAACAATTTTTCATCTTTTTTTATTTATGTTCAATTAGCAAAAATATGGATGCATGTTCGTGAATATGTGAGATGTTTGATGATGCCTCTTCGATGGTGATGGCGTTAGCTTGTGTTTGAATGATGCGCATAAGTCATGTTATTGTATGTTAGTGATGCTAATGAGTTAGTTTTGTAGGGTGTAGGTGATGGTGCATGAACTTTGCATGATGGTGATGTTGTTGAAGAGGAAAACGTGTAGACTGATAAGATTGTGGATGACACACAGGGCTCCCACAAGATATGGGGCATTCTTTTTTCTTTTCTTTTTTTGTATTTTTTGTCTTACTATTAAAATTGTAAAAAGCTCTTTTGTACTTTTTTAAAAAAAAGTGATGTAATAAAACCTTTTGTATTATTCAAATCTTGTGTGTTCAATGCAAATGTACAAAATACAATTTTTATTTGGACTATTTTAATAGAAAAACTCTTTCTTTATTAATTATTTATCTTGTACCTTACTCTAATATGCAAAATGTAGAAACTTATTTTAAAACAACGAATGTACCAGTGGCCCAAAAACCAATACAATGCACTTTTAATGACAAGTCTTCTTCCTTTTTAATTCTTATGAGTTGAAAAATATCAAAATATTTTAGAGCCCTAATCATTCAAAACCTAAGGACAAAGAGCAAAACAAATGACCAAGAGATATGTTAAACCTACACATGTATGAGACGGTGAATGCTTCAACTGATTAAGATTGAAACATGATACATATTAAACTAATGTCTAAATGCAAAAATGGGGTAAATTCCATATGATATAATACAAAATAGAGACCTAAGGAACAAGGATGCCCCATCCCCGGATGTTTCCTGAGACCTTGGTGTCTTCATCCATAACATGCAGTTGTGTGTAAAATATGTATTGGGTAAACAAGCGTTGCATTAGGGGCCGTAGGATTCAACTATTTTCCCTGGATTCCAGTGAGTCGACTACCCTTTTTTGGGGTGGTTTATGTGTCCTTGGGACACTAGGATTTAAACACATAATTATAAATACCTAAATATCATGATAGCATAACCTAACTACAAAAAAAAATAGTCACATGCAATAGCTTCTCACCTTATGTGAGCCACCTCTCATTACCACAACAACCTTAAAGCCTCTGACAACCTTTAACCCCTATGGGTTGTCACACATCTTTACTTTTAACGAGTACAAGTTAAAAATACACCATAAGAGATATTAGGTGGTAAGAGATCACATATGTCTTGCATGAAGATCTGAGTTGTGAAGTTTATGTGAAATCACAAATTTTAACTAAGCTTGAGCCTAAATTTAATAAATGCTTCTTTGTGGGGGTATCCTACAAAAACAAAAGGGTATTGCTTCTACAATCTTTCTAAGGGAAAAATTTTTGTCGCTAGAATTAGAGAATTCTTGGAAAAAGATTTTATTTCCAAAGGAATCAGTGGGAGCAAATTAGAGCTTGGAGAAATTAAAGAATTAGAAAGTAGTGACACACATGTAAAATAACTATAGAAGGAAACACAAAAAGTTGTAGAAGAGGAACCTGTTCAGGTATAACAAGATCAATGTATGTCAAACAATATACATCACTAACCTGAGAGATATGAATATCTCATAACTGATCAAAATGATGTATTACTCATGCATCAAAATGAGTATGTGACCTACTAAGAGGACATCACTGGTCCTGAGTATGAGAAGTGGCTAGAGGCCATGAAATATGAAATGGATTTCATGTATACAAAACTCGTTTGGACCTTGGTAGAACCTCATTTATGGGTTAATCCTATAGGATGCAAGTGGGTCTTCAAAAAGAAAACTAACATGGATGGTAAGGTACGTACCTATAGGGCACAACTTATTGCTAAGAATTATAAGCAAATTCATGGTGTTGACTATGATGAAACCTTTTCACCAGTTGCAATACTCAAATTTGTTCGAATTTTACTTACTATTGCTACATATCATGATTATGAAATATTGCAGATGGATGTCAAGACTACTCACCTTAATGGGAATCTCGTTGAGGATGTGTACATGACACAACCTAAAAAGAAAGACACCCCCTTCACACTTCTATTATAAACACTCTGATACCAATTATTGGACAAATAACTTCAAGCACAAGATAAGGGTGTGAATCGTGGTATTTTGAATTAGTGATTAACTTTATACTCTTCTCGATTAAGATCGTGTTAGTAATTTCGTTTGAGTGAATTGCAGCAGAAATAAATAGTGAAAGTAATTGGTAGAAATTAAAGGCATATGGTCAGAGATATTGCACCAAAGATTTATATAGTTTTGGCCAAATATTAGCCTAGTTCTGTCCCCAAAAGGTCTTCTTAAGAGTTTGACTATAACTTTGAGCTTTTGAAGGTTATGCCCACAAACCTTTATACAAGTTAATAATGAGATTTTTACAGACTTATCCCCAACCACAAATAACTTTTACTACATGTTAAGCTAGAACCTTCTTAGAGATTTTTTAGGCTGATCTTAATAACCAAAAGCATAATTTTCTTTTGGCAAAGCTCAATAAACCAAAACAAATATTTTAAGATTGGTTTATCATACAAAGCAAACTCAGTTTTCTCAAAAGTATCACACTCTTAAGAATTAAACAAACAACAAACCACTTACAAAAATTCTTTCTCACAAACAAGTAAAGTTTTACTTATAAGCACTAAGACAATTTCAAATGAAAGATATCACTACAACGTTTTTTGTCTTCGACAACAATTGAAAAATGTTGCTAAAATTATGAAAAACGTTGCCTAAAGGAATAAAGGACCTTTTCCAGTCGTCCTCTATGCGAGCGTTGCCTATTGGTTGAGGCAACGTTTTTATCGCTTTTTGGCCACACTTTACTAAAACGTCGCCTAAATTATAGGGAAAAATGATGTTTTTTCAAGGCATTTTTGGGAACGTTTTTCAAATATTGTTATAACTTGCAACAGTTGCAAAACGTTCCCTAAAAGTGGTAGAGTGAGAATACTCTGTGGCAACAAATTTCAAATGTTGTCATATCTAGCAAAATTTACAAATTGTTCCCTAAAAGTGAAATAGTGATAATGCATTTATAAGTTAATAGGATTTTTTTATCATATTTTTCAAACATAAATTGCATGTACCACAAAATATGTGTTAATAAAATCTTCAAACATAACTCTAATACATAGAGTATACCCAAAACGCTAACACTACTTAATACTATAAGTTTAATACTTAGATGTACAAGTCTAGCAAAATGACAAAAAATATAATTTTTTTAAGTTTAGTCTAACTCGTTGTCATATTTATCATTCTTTCATCTCCTATGTCGTCTTCTTGATGTTCAGCACATATGTCGTCCTCTTGAAGTTCATCACCTACTTCATCCTCATCAGTTGCGCCGTACTCCTGAAATTTGTCACTTATGTTGTCGTCCTCTTTCATCTTCATTGATACCTTGCCGCATAAGAAAATGAAAACAAACTACAAGTAAACAAAATCATTCAAGACAATTCTTACAAATATTCAAGACAAACAAAATCAGCCACAACCTTTTTTTAATTGCAAATATATTATTAACAAGAAAATGTTTGAACTTTAAATAGTAGATAAAATTGATACAAAGAGTCCATAAACATGTGTCACTTGATTTATCTATTAGTTATCATGTCATCAAGAACCTACCATATTCCTTACTTTACTGTTTATTCTATAAACATATATATCTACCTATTATTAACTATATGAACTCAGAAGTAGAAGCAAGGAAACTAATAAATAAAACATCAACCTTCAACTCAAAAAATACTAGTACTCATAAATCATAATAAATACACAAACAGTTTCAGCCGAGAGAAGTATGTTCGAGAAAGTCAAACTTACCACCACAAGGTATCTACTGTCAAGGTCAATTCATGAGAGATAACAGTTCTTCCAATTACATGACCAAGGGGACACCTTGAAACAGAAAGATAAGTTAAATATTATATCCCAAAATATTTTACCATCTTGATTAAGTAAATTCATATAATATTTAAAAGAATATATAATTCAATTCAAACGAGCTATCTTCAATGCAATTTGTTAATGAATTTGGATTAAATAAAAATGTACCTATAAGCCTTACTTTTTTTAATTGTAACTATCATAAAAAATATTAAAAAATCCAAGATACATTTGTGGCTATGATGATCGATGGGAAACTGGAAATTAAAAGTTTACTCATGGTCTTGTTAAATTGAAAAATTCTAAGGAAAACAATAAAGAGCAAGAACAGAGTTTTCTTAAAACTGTATCAATCAAATTCAATAAGACGTAAAGGACAAACACGTAAAAAAAGGAGTCGATAATTTTGCAAAAAATAATATGAACATGTCTCTCTATATTCTTGTCATACCCTAAATTTTGACCACTAAGATTTCCCATCTGTGTAAATCATCACCACAATGTTGATGAACTTTCATACTCATTAGCCTCCCCAAAGATGGGTGAGCATTCACTTGAAACAAATAATTAGGGTTTTGAGCCCTCTTAGAGCACTTAGACAAATGATCAATCAAGGAATGACATGGTTTTTAACTTGTCTAAACCTCTTAAACATCCACAATGGATCAAGAGGACTCCCACATCAAGGATCAAGCACAAGGCTGCAGCATTCCAAGTGGATTAAGCCTCAAGGTCACCAGTGTCACCAAATTAGGGTTTTGGTCGACCAGGGCCTCTAGATGGAAATTTTCATCTGAGCATGAGCCAATGCTTCAAATAATTACCAAAGATACTCCAAGGGACCTCATGGACCCCATCATCAAGTCAATTTAGCCTCAGGGGATGCATTCACCAAAAATCAGGAATTAGGGTTTCTTGACCTAATTCACCCCTAAGTTGACTTTTGGGACAAAGCATGAGCCAAAACCTCAAGACATGATTTGAGGGTCTCAAATACACTACATTGATCCATTTACAACAATGGATTGATCCAAGAAGCTTTATTCACAAGTTTCATTTTCATCTGAACCACAGTTAGGGTTTTTGAAGAAAAAGTCAACTGTGCCTTTGACTTTTGACCAGGACATGCTCCCAAGCCTTGGGACATGATTCAATACACCCTATAACACCTATGAAATCAATCCATCAAGTTTGATTTAGGTCAAGGACTTGATTTCATAGAGGATCGCACAGTTTGGAATTCATCTGATATAAAGTCAACTGTGCCCAAAAGTCAAAGTTTGACTTTTTGATTTTTTGGTCAATTATGGTTCCCTAACCCTAAAATGATGTTAATGTATGATTGGAACCATCATTCATCAAGAAAAATCAAGAAAAGTGGGATAACTTGTAAAAGGGGTAACCATAAAAAACTTAGAAATTTCTAAGTTATGGAACAAAGTGGCTAGGGTACCAACTTCCAAGGATCATAACTTGTGATCCAAGCAACCATTTTGGATGATCCAAAGATGGATTTGTAGATCTTATGGAATACTTTAAAAGTGTCAACTACAACTCATTCCAATTCTTCATGGATTTTAAGTTATGGAGTGATCAAAATGGCTGAAAACATGAAATGTCACTTTTTCCAACACTTAGTGAAATTTTCACTAAATCAGAATCTGTTTCACATTTTTCAAAATGTAGGGGCATTTTTCACTTGGATCCAAAATGTATCAAGACAAACTATGATCACACATATGTTGTATCATATGAGAGATTTCCAAAATGGCCAAGAACTCCATCAAATTCCATTTAAACTAAGAGTTATGACAGTGGCAATATGCCTTGCTGCAACTGTCATGACAAGGCAGATTTGTGCATTTTGCTCGATTTGATCAAATTGTGCAAATGACAAACAAGTTTATCTATCTGAACACCTCAGGGGGAGACCAAGGAGGAATAAACACTGATCCATAAGCCTCCCAAGTCTTTGGAACTAAAAGTAGCATGCCAAACCTAAAAATACCTAAAAGGGGGACAAGACTCCAATTTTGTTTTGCATTTAATGGATACACCAAGGTGGCATGAACTGAGCCTATTCCAACTGAATAAGTCAAGGATGATCTCTGAACTAGGGAACCAAAGGCCTGTGCTCTAACCTATAGTCAATGGCTAGAGGAGACTTAAGATTCCAAAGTGACGCAATTGGACAATGAGCTGTTGTAGTTGCCATTCACTATTGCTTGCAAAACAAACTTGCTCTACTATAAATAGAGCTCATTTGTGCTCAGTTTAAGTACACCAAAGGCCTACAACACTAGCCTTTCTCAAAATCATCTTCTCACTCTAAAAAATGCCTTTCTTAGCAAGTCACTATCAAATTTTTCAGTAGAGAGCAATTCCACTCAAACCAATTGCTCTAACACCTCATAAACATCATATTTGAGCTGATCAAACACTAAACACACAACTGTAACACTGATTTCTCAGAATCACCAGCCAGTTGCTCAAGTTTTCAACCAAGTTGCAGTTGAGATGCCATGAAGTGATCCAGCCATTTCCAATCAAGTCCAAGCATTCAAACACACTCCATATGGTGTAGGGAAGCTGTTCAGATCATCAAAACTCATTTGTAACCCCTCCAACTCAAAAATCACATTGCTCTTGCTGTCACGACCTTCAAGTAAGCCTAAACTTGGTCATCTCTTAATCTATGCATATTTCCTCGCACAATACTTTTGCCAAATGTTCATAATCATGCATAGAATGTTTCACCTCAATTAATTACTTTGTTTGAATCGTGTATCAAAATTCTCAGCCTTCATGCAAATTTTAGGGTTCTTGAAGTTTTGTCGTGATTTCTTATTCCATGCTTAAAATAAATGAAATTAAAGACCATAGACATGATCGTGAGGTGAAAACGAGCAGATTGATATGTGGATTGTGTGATTTTATTAAGTATTCAGTAAGATTGGATAGAAAATGCAAATCAGGCCAAACCCAAAACTCGCGCTTGTTCTTGGTGTGTTCTTGGCGCCTTTATCACAATTTTGAATATTTAAATTTTGTGATTTTATTTAATTGATTCAAAAATTAATTTCTCTCTGAGTTTTAATGATTTTGAGTTGATTCTTTTTTTAATAATTCACAAAAAATGTTAAAATATTTTATTTTACCAAAATTTCCCAAAAATATTATTTATTTCATATATTTGATATTTTTGCAAAGAATTAATGTTTATTTGTTTTTTTAACATTTAAAATATTTTTTCCTCCTTGATTTTCCAAATTTAATTGGTTTCCAATAATTTTGTGGATAGAAACATGATTTTTGAAACATTGATCCAAGATCACCACTCATTTTTCACATGTTTTCAATACTTTTTATTAATTTTTTTAACAAAATTAGGGTTTTGATTAATTCAACCCTCATCAATCATTTTCAAATACTCATGGGCCTCTAATAGAGTGTAAGACCTAACCCCTATTTGAAACCAAACCATTTTTGGGCCTCAGATATTGTATAAGACCCACTGTGTTTTCAAAAACCTCGTGCGATCGCCGTTTTCAAACAAATAACCCTGGGCCTCTCCTTGAGTTGTAAGTCCCATCTCTTGTACAAAAATAAATCTTTGGGCCTCTAATAGAGTGTAAGACCCAATCCCTTTTTTAACCAAAACCTTTTTGGGCCTCAGACATTGTATAAGTCCATTTGCGTTAAAAAAATCTCGGCGCGATCGCCATTTCAGAACGAAAGTCATTTGGGTCTCCCCTCGCGTTGTAAGTCTCATTCCCTTTCTTAAAAACTCTTTGGGCCTCTAATAGAGTGTAAGACTCATCCCCTTGTACATAAAACTTTTTGGGCGTCACATATTGTATAAGTCCCTCTGTACAGTTTTCAAAACAACGGTGCAATCATCGTTAAAACTTGGGCCTCTCCTCGAGCTGTAAGCCCCAAGAATCTTTTCAAAGCACTTTCTCCTTTGATTTTGAATTCAAATATATGTTGTTATCAAAACTTTCTTTACTTTCTTTGTTGAACAACTAACAAAACAACATGGAAGCTCTACAACGGGTAAGTGTATATCCGCTTTCATTTACTGCTTTCATATATATAACTGTATTGTGGGGCTGCTTCACTGTAAGTCTTCTTTCACAACATTTTATATACTCGTCATATATCAACTGTGTAATACTAGTATAGTTATTTAGAGTTTTCCCTGGCAACTACGTCTAGAACTAGGTAAAACCTGTTGGTCACTTTCGAATACAAACAAAACTAGATCCCCATAGGATTACCAGATACAGTCTTCCCTTCTCTTGGGGTTAAACAATATGGAACAAAGAGAAAGGCAGCATTCTCGATGAACCTTTTCTCAGACTGTCACCCCTAGAAATTGTCAAAGAAACTATACTCCCCAGAGTTGATCTATTCTTCGTGAATAGCATCTCTTGAGTTTCTTCCAAATTCTCGAACTTTCCTGGAATAATCTCTTATTTGTGAATTGCATTTCTTGAACTTCTCTTGGTTTGGGGGACCCACAGGCTTCCTAAAAGCATCCCCACCTCCTCTTGGGCATTGTACAATGACCTTTCGGCTTCTTAAAAGTTCTCATGCCTTCTCTTGGGCTTCGTACAAGGACCTTCACGACCTCTTAAAGGTATATGACAGAACTTAGTCATCCTTCGTTAGAGTTGTCTTTCTAAAAGGAGTCAAAGCCTTCAGACCAATTTTAGGGTTGATACTCATCCCTTAAACGAGTCGGCCTCCTCTTGGGCATCATACAAAAGATAAAACTCTACCATTAGACTTGGACAGTCTAATTCCCTTGAGTCTCAAAGACATTCTCAAGCACCTTTCAAACATAGGAGAAACCCCGGATTCTGGATTAATATTCAGCCGAGTTAAAACTTGTGGGTTCTAAAAACCCTGTCTTTCTCCCAAAAATCCCCAACTAGGGTCAGTTTATCCCAAATCAGAACCTCAAGGTATCTGATACCTCGACTCTTCTGTAATCCTCAGCAAGAGTTGACTCCCCACTTGGACCTGCCTCGGGATCTCAAGAATCCCCGGCAGAAGTATAGCCTCCTCTTAGGCTTTGTATAATGATCCTTCCTCAGCGAAGTCAGCCTCCTCTTGGGCTTTGTACAATGATTCCCCCTAGCGGAGTTAACCTTTTCAGACTCTCTTGTTGAGTCCATCACTTTTCAAGACTCTCTTATTGAGTCACTTTCCTTTTAGCCTCTATCTCGGGCTTCGTACGAGACAACAAATCACTCTCTTGTTGAGTATAAAAGACTCTCTTGAGTCAACCTTTTTAGCCTCCGTCTTGGGCTTCAGATAAGACAGATAAAAGTACTCTCTCGTTGAGTCAAACCTTTTTAGCCTCCGTCTTGGGCTTCGTACAAGACATATAAAGGCACTCTCTTGTTGAGTCAGTCACTTGTTAGTACTCTCTTGTTAAGTCAACCCTTTTAGCCTCTATCTCAGGCTTTGTACGAGACAAATAGTAAACACCCTCTTGTTGGGGCAATAACCTCCTCTTAGGCTTTGTATAGAGAAATCTCCGGTAGAGTCAATCAACCTTTTAGCATCAAACTTGCACTTTGATCAAGGCATACGAACATCAACAGTTCCTCTTTAGAGATGACAAGTTCTCTCAGTCAAACCTTTTAGCTTCAATCTTGGGCTTTGAACAAGACACAAAAAACCCTTCAGCTTCATATCTTGGGCTTTGAACAAGATACAAATCACTTTTAGCTTCAATCATAGGTTTTAAACAAGACACCAAAACATCTTTTCCTCCCTTAGAATAGGAGGGAACTACGATCGCTCTGATTCCCTATTTCGTTAAACGGGAATACGTAGGCATAAGATTGCAAAATCTTAGCGAGCATACTAATAAAAAACTCAAAGTCCAGTACCTCCATATATCAATCAAAAAGCATCAGATCTAATACCTTACCAAAAGCCTCACAAATAGTCCAGACACTGTATTCTTAAGCAAAATAACCTAAGAAAGACCCCCCTATTTTGATAGCATATGTAAACCAACAGTCATATGTTTAAGCTCAGTATGCAAGCAGGGTTAATTGGAGACATCTATTTCCCTTCCTTAATCAGCTTCACAGGATAAAAAATTAATCGAACTGTAGTACCAAAGCGATAGTGATTCGAAACCATAAAAATTGCGCTACAGCAGAATGACGACCACAGTGGGAGGTATTTATCTCTTGCAGTCTTACAGTGGGAGCATTTCTCTCTCACAGTCTTAGGTAGAAAGCCTTAAGTTCACAAAGTACCACAGAAATGACGACTCTGCTTGGGAGTCATTGTCAGTATAGGATCATAGGATTATAGAGGTCTAGGTGTTAGGACAAATATATATACTGCTTTTCCTAATTGATATCCGTGTTTATTTTTCTGCTAATGGGAATGCGTGTGATTCCGCATCTGGAAAGTTTGAGTATTCACCTAAGATAAGTGATGGCACTAGACGGGTAATCTTACAGAGAGTGACTCCCAAATAGGAGGTCACGGTTGACCATCGAATTAGTGGAGATACCCTTTGCGAATTCAATGCCTATACGAATTCGGTTGTTGAAAGCATTTTGTTAAATCTGAGAAGCTGAGGATTTTAGTAGACTGAAACCATTTTATAGTGCGGAAGCTATCAGAAATAGTTGTCATGCGATACTACCCTCATTTGAGATTACTCTAAGATGCTACAGCTCGCTTGGTGATCCGCTTGCTGTCGTTATCCCAAGAGGGGTCAGTGATTTTGAGGACAAGTACAAAAATCACCAGTATAACCTTTGGGGATGGGTAGAGCCTTGACTTCATGACACCGACCCTTTGACCCCATGTTTTTTCTATGTTTTTGTGTGCTGCATTCATACATTCATTTAAAAAACATTAAAACAAAGAAAAATTTCTCTTCTAGTCTCTCTTTTTCAAATTAAACTAAGACAATGATTGCAAATGTCAGAGAAAAAGATTGCGTTATGGATTTTGGTAGAAGGAAGACTCACAAGTACACCTTCAAAGTTACAAAACTAGAGGATTTAAGAGGGTTGGCAAGGATGATCACCAACCCTGAGGCTTTCAGAGCTAAGTATGGAGGACTGTTGTCTCTGTTAAGGGTCCATGTAATTGAAGGAATCTTGTCCACGATAATCCAGTTCTACGATCCGGTTTATCACTGTTTCACATTCCCGGATTATCAGCTAGCACCAACACTAAAGGAGTACTCTCACCTGACTGATTTAGTTATCACTGATCAAGCTCCCTTTTCTGGACTGGAAGAAATTCCAAAAGATCAAACCATTGCAAGGGAAATTTATTTAGACGAGTTAGAAGTCAGGACTCACATGATCATTAAGGGTGGTATCCAAGGTTTACCAGCCCAGTTCTTGATAAAGAAAGCTCTGTACTTTGCTAGTATAGGTAACATGGTCGCTTTTGAAAGCATCTTTGTTTTGCTTACCTACGGGTTATTTCTGTTTCCCAACATTGATAACTTCGTTGATATCAATGCCATTAAGATTTTTCTAATTGGAAACTCTGTACCGACCTTGCTCGCAGATGCTTATCATTCTGTACACTTAAGGAATTTGTACAGCGGAGGAATGATCACATGCTGTGTACTCCTGCTGTACAAATGGTTCATTTCCCATTTGCCAAAGTCTGCTGCATTTTGGGATCAAAAGAGTACTTTACGTTGGTTGCAAGAATCATGTCTCTTACCAACTCTGACATCGATTGGTACAATCGAATCTATGACGGGATCAGAATTATTGACCGTTGTGGAAACTTCCTAAATGTACCCCTCATAGGAACTAAGGGAGGAATCAATTATCGTCCAGTTTTAGTTCGTCGTCAACTCGGATACCCTATGAGGCATGTCCCGCGTAATGCTCATCTGGAAGGTCTTTTCTTCAAGGAAGGAGAAAATGACAGGGCACTAAAGACAGAAATAGTGCATGCTTGGAAACACGTTCATAGAAAAGGACGAGAGACTATAGGAAAACCAGACTGTGTCTCGGTGGAACCTTATCTCCACTAGGTACAAACTAGAGCTCTCAAGCTGAGGATGCCTTACCCTCGTCAAGAAGTTCTTCCATTAAGGGACCCTGTCCTTTATTTTATGTCTGATATGGGAAAACTTCAGTTTACTCTCAACAAGGTTCAACAAGAGAGAAAGTCTTGGAAGAATAAGTACCATATTCTCAACGTGGAGTGTAAGAAAATACAGCAACTGTTAAAAGAAAAAGATGCTATGATCGAGATTTTAGAGCAACATGTTGTAAAGAATCAAGAAGACCAAAGGAATTTGTTCGCTCCTTTCACTTGACAAAGGAATGACAACCCGACAACGGCCCAAGAGCCCTGGTCAAAGAAAAGGAAAGTACCAGAACCAGCACCGGAGCTCTCCTCAGAGAGGACTCGGGACCCATAAGTTTAGATTTCCTTTTACGGCACTTTGTAATTACTATATTTCCATTTCCGCGATCTTTGAATTCAATAAAACGGTTTTCCCCACTGTTTGATATTTGCAATCCAATTGTTGAAGTTTACTTTGAATAACAAAAATAAATAAATATAATCATTGCATATCATTCATCATTCTCGCATAAACGCATTCTTCTTCCCTGCGAATCTCACATTTGTGTCTTGATTCTAGCGTCAAACTGTCTCATTCGTACAATACTCGGGCCAACATTCAGAAGAAAATGGATAATCTCGAGGAAGAGAACAAAGAGCTGAGAGAAGAAATCGACGCTCTGAGAGAGGATCTGAGAAAACTTCACGATGACATGCAAGCTCTGGCAACAGCTCGGAGGCAACAACAACAGACAGTGATCTCAGAGATCACATCAACGCCTATAGTGGAAAGGATTGATCCTCGGTATAACATGCCAAAAGATCGTCCCTGGGGCATGCCACTCAACTATATCCCGGAAGGATATATTCCGCTGATCACTGAAGATCCGAAAACTGCAACCGGAACCGCTGGGCCTGAAGGTTACAAACTTCGAGAAAGCGAAGATGCCAGGGACATGACAACAACTCCTAAAGGTTACAAACTTCGGGAGGCGCCAAGAGTCACTGTCGTAATGACTATACCACAACCCGTGGTACACACTGTCCCGGAAGGACAGATTCCACAGATACCTTCTGGTGGAAACGAAAGTATGGATAACAGAATGAAGGAGTTTCAGAAACAGTTCCTGGAAATGCAGAAGGAACTACAAGCCATTTGCGGTCAGGATCTATTTGGAAAAGACACCGCAGACCTTTGTTTGGTCCCCAATGACGCTCGGAGGATGTCAACACAGACAGAGAACCACCAGCTACTGATCCATTATTTTCAAGATAGTTTAACCGGTGCCGCACTCAAATGGTACATGGGTTTAAACCGCACTAAGATCGCTACTTTCAGAGATCTTGGCGCTGCCTTCGTTCAACAATATAAGTATAACCTGGACATGGCACCGGACAGAGACCAACTCAGAGCCATGTCGCAGAAGGATAAGGAAACCTTCAAGGAGTATGCTCAGAGATGGCGTGAAATTGCCGCCCAGATTTATCCACCTCTCGAGGAAAAAGAGATGACAAAGATCTTCTTAAAAACCTTGAGCTCATTTTACTACGACAGAATGGTCGCCAGTGCGCCCAGTGACTTCACCGAGATGGTGGGCATGGGAGTTCGTCTTGAGGAAGCAGTCTGAGAAGGACGTTTAGTCAAAGACGTTGGATTATCAAGTAGTACAAAATGATACGGTAGTTCTCTCCCTAAGAAAAAAAGCAGGATATTGGGAATATCTCTCTCGGAAAGCAAAGGCGACGATACCAACCAGTAACAGCTGTAACTCCTGCTATCAACCCTGCACCTGTTCCAACGTATCAACCTCAGGTTGCGCAGAGCCAACCGAATCAACAACAATATCAATAAAGGACAAAACAGCCTCTTCAGCAGGCTCGTCCTTAATACAACAACAACCGTACAACGCGACCACCAGGGTTTGACCCTATACCAATGTTGTACGCAAAACTATTTCCACTACTACTGGTCAAGGGACATGTCCAAACCAGGTCTCCTCTTACAATACCGGAAAATCCATCTTTTTGGTTCAAAGCGGATCAGACTTGCCCTTACCATCAAGGAGGACCAGGGCATAACATAGAAAATTGTCTCATCTTCAAATCCGATGTACAAAAGCTTGTTAGCAGCGGGGTTTTATCTTTCAAAGATACGAATTCAAATGTTCTCACGAACCCGTTGCCTCAACACGAGAAAGCTGCAGTAAATTTGATAGAAGGAGAGTATAACAACAGCTATCAAATTCATATGCATCGCAGACAGAGCGGGTATGGCCATATACCACCTCACAATTATCACCAGTGTGATGTCTGCTCTAAAGACAATCAAGGATGTTCTGTGGTGCAATAAGCTCTACAGGAACAATTGGATCTCGGGTGGATCCAAGAGCATCGAGTTCGTGGAGTTAACATGACTTATGCAAATTCCAACATCATTCAGAACCACGACATCCATGTGATGAATTTTAACTTGGTGGCAATGCACTTAAGGCAAAGCCAGTATCATAATCTGCCGCAGCACGATTACAGTTCCTATCTGATTTGCTCGGTAAACAGTCATAGATGCTCTTTTGTACAAGAGGCCCTCCAGCGTCAGATGGATCTTGGATGGATCCAAGACTACCATGATAAAAATCCTTATCAGATCAACATGATTTAGATCTTCGATATTCGGTTGATGAATACCAGCTTGGTAGAATTACATGCTAAGCAAGTCCAGCTCGGTTTTCTGACTTCGTATGAGTATCAGAACTGTAAAATGTGTCGTGAGAGTGACCAAGGATGTCCTCTCGTTTAAAGAACTTTGCAACACTTGTTAAACCACTGGTGGCTTCTGATCTATTTAGACGAAGACACACAACAACTCAACATGACTAACGGGAACCCTACTAGGCATCAAAGTCAGGATGTTCGATCTATGGAAGCGGACCTAGTAAAGTTACACTGCATTCAAAGCGGACGTGGCCAGGTGCCACCACATAACTACGAGTGTTGTAGAGTCTGCTCGGAGAATAACCAAGGATGCTACCTCGTGCGAGCAGTCCTTCAGAGTCAGTTGGACCGCAAAGAGATTCAACCGTGTCCAGTTTTGGGGTCCATCAACTTGATGCCCGACTATTTCGCTGACCAGATCAAAGATGTTGTTGTAATCTGTGATCGTGAGAGGACCAAAGATGTTTGTGCCATCATCTCTCAACTTGACGAATCGAAGGTTCTTAACCAGGAATTGATTGAAATTACTTACAATGGTCAGAAGAATCAGAAGGCTCCTGTAGTTATCTATCTATCAAGACCATTACCGTACAGATCAACTAAGGTTATGCCTTACAAATACGGTGCAACAACAGTTGAGAATGGAAAAGAAGTTCTATTACCCTCCGTCGTGAATATTGCAGACATCAGTCGAGTAACACGAAGCGGTCGAATCTTCAACAGAGGAGTTGGAGAACCTAACAGAGAAAAGGAACTTCAGACAGAAGTTCCCAATCCACCAGTCGATCAATCCAGTGATCCCGACCTTTCAAAGAATGATGATGAGATGTTGAAGCTCATCCAAATGAGTGAATACAACATTATTGATCAGCTGTTACAAACTCCTTCAAAGATCTATGTGTTATCTCTTTTACTCAGTTTCGAGGCTCACAGGGAAGCTCTACAGAAAGTCTTAGAGAAGCCTTCATGGAACAGGATGTAACAATACGACAGTTCGATAGCATCGTCTCTAACATCACTTCCTGCAATAACTTAGGGTTCAGTGATGAGGAATTGCCAGAAGAAGGCAAAAGTCACAACATGGCGCTCAATATCACAGTTAACTGCCAGGATGATGCCTTAGCCAGCGTACTGGTAGATACCGGATCGACTCTCAATGTTATGCTGAAGTCCACTCTAATGCGACTATCATTCAAAGGATCTCCGATGAGAGGCAGTGAGGTCGTCGTCAAAGCATTTGACAGATCCCGAAAAACAGTTATCAGCGAAGTCGACCTTCCCATAACTATCGGTCCTCACACTTTCCAAGTCACTTTCCAGGTCATGGACATCCGAGCAACATACAACTATTTTTTGGGAAGACCTTGGATACACCAGGCTGGGGCAGTCACTTCGACGCTTCACCAAAAGCTGAAGTTCATCAAGAATGACCAACTCATCACGGTCTGTGGAGAACAAGCCTTGATCGTGAGTAACCTATCATTGTCCACTTGTGTAGAACCCGAGGAGGTTGTTGGAACTCAATTCCAGGCACTTTTGGTGAGCAATGAGAATTAATTAGAGAAAGGAACATCGATCTCCTTGTACAAAGATGCTATCGAGGTGATCAAAAGTAACAATGCAAAGGGATGAAGACAGTTTGACATTCCTACTGATAACAAAACAAAGAAGGGTCTTAGTTTTTCTTCAACCTGTACCCAGACTGCTACTAACGATGAAAGTTTTCATCCCATTCAGGACTTCTTCCATAGTGGAGGTTGCCTTTACCCAGTGTCTCAAGAAGTACATACCATCAATGAAGGAGACTCCTCCGATACAGATGAAGAGTGGAAGTCATATCTTAACGAGGACGGTTATATGTCTCAGGAAGAAGTGCCTACGCCATTTTGCTATCCCGCACAGAGTCCGAGATTTATACCAAGGTCAGACGTCAAAATGATATACGGAGATTGTGATCCGGAAGGATGTCGTGCTCCACCAAACTCATTAGAGGAAGACACTCTAATGAAAGATAACTTTGACCACGACAATTATGGCCCGATGGATGGTCTGCCTATCTGGCAGCCGTACCCGGGAGACTCGGGGCAAGAAAATCAGTCGAATAATGAAAATCAGCTGAGCATTATTGAAAATAATACCTGCATCCCCACCATGTCATGGGATTAACACTCAGGGCATTCAGAAAATATCCAGCACGACGATGAATTTGCAAAGTTTGCAGGACTAGAATTCATTAACTATGCTTTTCTTGAGGTCAACGTCATCGAAAGGGATGACTCATCCAGTTCCAAGGAAATATGGGACACCTTAGGACAACCGAGTGGCAAGTACGACTTCTTGGTCAAGTACGCTGCTCATGAAAGCTCTCGTATCAGGCTCGAAGACATCCAGCCAACTGGATGGGGAGACATACGTGAAAGTACAAATACTATGCAAAATACAACAGAGGAATCCTCCTACGACAACTCTGCCTGGGAGACAGATTCCAACGATCCCGCTCCACCAGAAATTAGCGTTATTTTTGAAGACAAATCAAGAAAGAAGGTACCAGACTTTGTGATTCACCGAGGAGTTCGCCGCCAATGGGTTGCAGTCGATGTTCCGAAGATTGTTCATAAGTCTAAGTAATTGTCGTCTTTATCTTAACCTTTCACCCTGCCCAGGTGAAACAGATGTTTTGATAGGGCTCACTTTCTGTAAATGTCACTCTTCACTTTGCCCAAAGCGACAGAGTTTTGTTTTATAGGGCTGTAGTTTCAAGAATCGACAAGATCATAAATAAAATAACGTCATTATGTAATTTTCGCATTAATTGCTGTTTTCTCTTTTCGCTTTTTCAGAAAATGGTAATCCTAAAAAACAATTCAAATAATAAAAACAAGCAGTTTTCAGAAAATACACTGCACACACTCTTCCATTCTCTCCATCTCTTCTAAAAATAAATCATAACGTCATGCAGATTGCTTGTTTTAAACCCCATTGAAATGTACGATCCGATGCCTTCTCCCAACTTTGAATTCCCGGTATTTGAGGCTGAAGAAGAAAATGACGAAGAAATTCCGGAAGAGATCTCCCGATTACTCAGACAAGAGGAAAGATCCATCGAACCTCATAAAGAGCCGTTGGAAACGGTCAACTTGGGTTCAGAAGAAGAGAGAAAAGAAGTCAAGATTGGGGCACTACTCAGTCCAACTGTCAAAGAAAGTTTGATAAAGCTTCTCAAAGGGTTTCTTGATGTATTCGCTTGGTCCTATCAGGATATGCCAGGGTTGGATACCAGCATCGTGGAACATCATCTACCGTTAAGATCAGAGTGTCCGCCGGTAAAACAGAGATTTAGAAGAACTCACCCAGACATGGTCGTCAAAATCAAGGAGGAAGTACAGAAACAGATTGACGCGGGTTTCCTCGCCACATCAGAATATCCTCAATGGTTAGCCAACATCGTACCAGTTCTGGAAAAGGACGGAAAGGTCAGAATGTGTGTGAATTACAGAGATCTAAAAAAGGCTAGTCCAAAGGACGACTTTCCTTTACCGCACATAGACATGCTGGTAGACAGTACAACCAAGTTCAAAGTTTTCTCCTTCATGGATGGATTCTCGGGCTATAATCAGATAAAAATGGAGCCGAAAGACAAGAAGGAAACTTCGTTCATCACCTCATGGGGTACTTTTTGTTACAAGGTAATGTCGTTTGGGTTGAAGAATGCTGGGGCAACCTATCAAAGGGCCATGGCTACTCTTTTTCATAACATGATACACAAGGAAATCGAGGTATATGTCGATGACATGATTGCCAAATCTAAAACAGAAGAGGAGCATGTGACCCACCTGTCAAAACTATTCGAGCGGTTGAGGAAGTACAAACTCCGCTTGAATCCCAACAAGTGCACCTTCGGTGCCTGTTCAGGGAAACTCTTAGGGTTCATCGTCAGCCAAAAAAGGAATTAAGGTTGATCCTGACAAGTTCAAGACCATTCAAGAAATGCCTTCTCCGAGGACTGAAAAACAAGTCAGGGGATTCCTAGGACGCTTGAATTACATTTCCAGATTTATATTCCTCATGATCGCGACATGCGTGCCAATCTTCAAATTACTCAAGAAGATACAATCATTTCTCACTGATTCTCGGGGCAAATGGACCCCGAATTATGACGGCCCCTATGTGGTCAAGAAAGCTTTCTCAGACGGTGCCTTGAGACTTGCAACCATGGATGGAGAAGAGTTTGCTTACCCCACGAATGTTGACGTAGTCAAGAAATACTTCGCCTAAAAAAAACGTCTTGGTGGATTGAAAACCTGAAAGGGCGGTCCAGGCAAAAATTAGAGACATGATCAAAAATCATCCAGGTGGATTGGAAATCTCAAAGTACAATCCAGACCAAAGTTAGGGATTCATGGCAAGTAACTATGTCTGACACAGGTAAATCCTCAGCAGCAGTAATGCCATCCATCAAAAAACTCCAATCAAGGTCATTTTCGACAGAAGCTCAGGATGTCCAGAATTCAAAGTTGGTAGAAGGATAACGGTCGTTATGTTTCAATGTAGCCTTTTTTCCCTTAAATTACCATTTTCTAACTTTGTAAATACTCCATGGAATCACGCGCTTGGCTGATTTCCATCCTATCAATAAAATTTGAGCCCTTGTGCTTTTGTTTGCAATTCTTATTTGTTTTAGCTTTACAGAACGACGTTTTAAAGTGATTAACGATTCTTGAAATAAAACAAAAATGAATTTACTTGTCAAAATTTTCTGCTTTTAAAATAAAGATGGCAATTTCTTTTGACTGTTGAACATCGAAAGAACATCAATCGCTTCTCCCAAAGAAGGTTAAGCTTCAAAGTGCAGAATCAAAGTACTTTTTCTAAACCAGTACACCTGAATGAAGGATCGGCTGTGTCAGAGACCATGTTTCATCTGACACCCCTCGGCAGAGTTCTTATCTCCTAAGCCCGACCAACGGTTTTCCCCACGGGGACCATCTCTCTTAAGCAAGGCAGAATTGTTATCTTGAACCAATGATACTTCTTCATCCCCCGCGGTGGCCGAGTATCCAGTCGTGTTCATCCGTCAGTTTGTATGTCGTGTCAGTTTTGTCAGCATATACATACATATATCATGAATTATTGATTTACATTCATATTCATATTGCATCACTATCACTCTAGTCGGTCTTATCCCCTAGTGATAAAAGTCCTCTTGTCACTCGAGTTGTCAGTTCCGTCCTTGTCAGGAAGTGTTGCGTCTGAACAGTCTCTCTTCCAGTTTATTTTTGGATTAGAGTTGGCCCTCGACCACTTTGATAACTTGAACCTTTGAAAAACAAGAAGACCGTCGACGAACGTCACTCTTCACCATTGAAGATAATATCTTCGCTTTCCAGATTAAGGAAAATCCCCAGAGAAAGCCTTTTAATCAAAGCTTTGGCAATATAGCAATTTCTCTCTGAAAATTTGCTATCAAATGAGGTCATCAGCACCTCCAAATTGGATTGCATCACATGGCGTTTCTCCGAGAAGACCTCGGGAAAAGTATGACGTAATACCCCCAAGCAGAAAACAGTTTTTCAAGAGACTTGCTTTCCCCAGTAGAGTCAACAAATGGCATCTCCAACGGAGAAGTTTGAACACCTCTACAGCTCAGACCAATAGGTTTCCCCAGCAAGTCTGACATCAAAACTTTTTCCCATCAAATCTCATATCCCCAGGAAAATTCGGCGAGAAGTTTAAGGAAAACCGCTGCGAATAGCGCCCCTTGTCAAGAAAGTTTATTGACAAAAGAAACTAAGACCAGTTCCTTGGTAGGAAACTAGGATCGAGGGGAAGTTTATATCAAAAACCTAGACCACTTCCTTGGTAGGAAACCAGGATTGAGGGGAAGTTTATATCAGAAACTTAGACCAGTTCCTTGGTAGGAAACCAGGATCGAGGGGAAGTTTATATCAGAAACTTAGACCAGTTCCTTGGTAGGAAACCAGGATCGAGGGGAAGTTTATATCAGAAACTAAGACCAGTTCCTTGGCTGGAAACCAGGATCGAGGGGAAGTTTACACCAGAAACTTAGACCAGTTCCTTGGTAGGAAACCAGGATCGAGGGGAAGTTTTTACCTTTTCTAAGCACCATCGCTTAGCAAAAGAAGATGGATGAGCAAACTGCCATTCATAACCACCGTCAAAATTTTGGGTATTCCGATATTTAATCCTCTTGCACCCTAATGCCCGAAAACCTTCGCCATTCACACCTTCGGGTTCAAGAAGATTAAATAGGGGCATCTGTCATACCCCAAATTTTGACCACTAAGATTTCCCATCATTGTGCAAATCATCGCCACAATGTGGATGAACTTTCATACTCATTAGCCTCCCCAAAGATGGGTGAGCATTCACTACAAACAAAGAATTAGGATTTTGAGCCCTCTTAGAGCACTTAGACAAAGGATCAATCAAGGAATGACATGATCTTCAACTTGTCTAAACCTCTCAAACATCCACAATGGATCAAGAGGACTCCCACATCAAGGATCAAGCACAAGGCTGCAACATTCCAAGTGGATTAAGCCTCAAGGTCACCAGTGTCACCAAATTAGGGTTTTGGTCGACCAGGGCCTCCAGATGGAAATTTTCATCTGAGCATGAGACAATGCTTCAAAGCATAACCCAAGATACTCCAAGGGACCTCATGGACCCCATCATTAAGTCAATTTGGCCTCAGGGTATGCATTCACCAAAAATCAGGAATTAGGGTTTCTTGACCTAATTCACCCCTAAGTTGACTTTTGGGACAAAGCATGAGCCAAAACCTCAAGACATGATTTAAGGGTCTCAAATACACTACATTGATCCATTTACAACAATGGATTAATCCAAGAAGCTTTATTCGCAAGTTTCATTTTCATCTGAACCACAGTTAGGGTTTTTGAAGAAAAAGTCAACTGTACCTTTGACTTTTGACCAGGACATGCTCCCAAGCCTTGGGACATGATTCAATACACCCTATAACACCTATGAAATCAATCCATCAAGTTTGATTTAGGTCAATGACTTGATTTCATAGAGGATCGCACAGTTTGGAATTCATCTGATAAAAAGTCAACTGTGCCCAAAAGTCAAAGTTTGACTTTTTAATTTTTTGGTCAATTATGGTTCCCTAACCCTAAAATGATGTTAATGTGTGATTGGAACTATTATTCATCAAGAAAAATCAAGAAAAGTGGGATAACTTGTAAAAGGGGTAACCATAAAAACTTAGAAATTTTCTAAGTTATGGAACAAAGTGGTTAGGGTACCAACTTCCAAGGATCATAACTTGTGATCCAAGCAACCATTTTGGATGATCCAAAGATGGATTTGTAGATATCATGGTATACTTTAAAAGTGTCAACTACAACTCATTCCAATTCTTCATGGATTTTAAGTTATGGAGTGATCAAAATGGCTGAAAACATGAAATGTCACTTTTTCCAACGCTTAGTGAAATTTTCACTAAGTCAGAATCTGTTTCACTTTTTTCAAAATGTAGGGGCATTTTTCACTTGGATCCAAAAAGTATCAAGATAAACTATGATCACACATATGTTGTATCATATGAGAGCTTTCCAAAATGGCCAATAACTCCATCAAATTCCATTTGAGCTAAGAGTTATGACAGTGGCAATATGCCTTGCTGCAACTGTCATGGCAAGGCAGATTTGTGCATTTTGCTCGATTTGATCAAATTGTGCAAATGACAAACAAGTTAATTCATCTGAACACCTCATGGGGAGACCAAGGAGGAACAAATATTAGTCCATAAGCCTCCTAAGTCTTTGGAACTAAAAGTAGCATGCCAAACCTAAAAATGCCTAAAAGGGAGACAAGACTCCAATTTTGTTTTGGAGCATTCAATGGATGCACCAAGGTGGCATCAACTGAGCCTATTCCAACTGAATGAGTCAAGGGTGATCTCTGAACTAGGGAACCAAAGGCATGTGCTCTAACCTATAGTCAATGGCTAGAGGAGACTTAAGATTCCAAAGTGATGCAATTGGACAATGAGCTGCTGTAGTTGCCATTCACTATTGCTTGCAAAACAAACTTACTCTACTATAAATAGAGCTCATTTATGCTCAGTTTAAGTACACCAAAGGCCTACAACACTTGCCTTTCTCAAAATCATCTTCGCACTCTAAAAAATGCCTTTCTTAGCAAGTCACTATCGAATTTTTCAGTAGAGAGCAATTCCACTCAAACCAATTGCTCTAACACCTCATAAACATCATATGTGAGCTGACCAAACACTAAACACACAACTGTAACACTGATTTCTCAGAATCACCAGCCAGTTGCTCAAGTTTTCAACCAAGTTGCAGTTGAGATGCCATGAAGTGATCCAGCCATTTCCAATCAAGTCCAAGCATTCAAACACACTCCATATGGTGTAGGGAAGCTGTTCAGATCATCACAACTCATCTGTAACCCCTCCAACTCAAAAATCACATTGCTCTTGCTGTCACGACCTTCAAGTAAGCCTAAACTTGGTCATCTCTTAATCTATGCATATTTCCTCGCACAATACTTTTGCCAAATGTTCATAATCATGCATAGAATGTTTCCCCTCAATTAATAACTTTATTTGAATCGTGTATCAAAATTCCCAGTCTTCATGCAAATTTTAGGGTTCTTGAGGTTTTGTCTTGATTTCTTATTCCATGCTTAAAATAAATGAAATTAAAGACCATATACATGATCGTGAGGTGAAAACGAGCAGATTGATATGTGGATTGTGTGATTTCATCAAGTATTCAGTGAGATTGGATAGAAAATGCAAATCAGGCCAAACCCAGAACTCGCGCGTGTTCTTGGTGTGTTCTTGGCGCCTTTTTCACAAATTTGAATATTTGAATTTTGTGATTTTATTTAATTGATTCAAAAATTAATTTCTCTCTGAGTTTTAATGATTTTGAGTTGATTCTTTTTTTAATAATTCACAAAAATGTTAAAATATTTTATTTTACCAAAATTTCCCAAAAATATTATTTATTTCATATATTTGATATTTTTGCAAATAATTAATGTTTATTTGTTTTTTTTAACATTTAAAATATTTTTTCCTCCTTGATTTTCCAAATTTAATTGGTTTCCAATCATTTTGTGGATAGAAACACGATTTTTGAAACATTGATCCAAGATCACCACTCATTTTTCACATGTTTTCAATACTTTTTATTAATTTTTTAACAAAATTAATTCCTTTTTAAACAAAATTAGGGTTTTGATTAATTCAACCCTCATCAATCATTTTCAAACACTCATGGGCCTCTAATAGAGTGTAAGACCCAACCCCTTTTTGAAACTAAACCATTTTTGGGCCTCAGATATTGTATAAGACCCACTGTGTTTTCAAAAACCTCGGCGTGATCGCCGTTTTCAAACAAATAACCCTGGGCCTCTTCTTGAGTTGTTAGTCCCATCTCTTGTACAAAAATAAATCTTTGGGTCTCTAATAGAGTGTAAGACCCACTCCCTTTTTTTAACCAAAACCTTTTTGGGCCTCAGACATTGTATAAGTCCCTTTGCGTTAAAAAAATCTCGGCGCGATCGCCATTTCAGAACAAAAGTCATTTGGGCCTCCCCTCGCGTTGTAAGTCCCATTCCCTTTCTTAAAAACTCTTTGGGCCTCTAATAGAGTGTAAGACTCATCCCCTTGTACATAAAACTTTTTGGGCCTCACATATTGTATAAGTCCCTCTGTACAGTTTTCAAAACAACGGTGCGATCATCGTTAAAACTTGGGTCTCTCCTCGAGCTGTAAGCCCCAACAATCTTTTCAAAGCACTTTCTCCTTTGATTTTGAATTCAAATATATGTTGTTATCAAAACTTTCTTTAATTTCTTTGTTGAACAACTAACAAAACAACATGGAAGCTCTACAACGGGTAAATGTTTATCCGCTTTCATATATATAACTGTATTGTGGGGCTGCTTCACTGTAAGTCTTCTTTCACATCCTTTTATATACTCGTCATATATCAACTGTGTAATACTAGTATAGTTATTTAGAGTTTTCCCCGGCAACTACGTCTAAAACTAGGTAAAGCATGTTGGTCACTCTCGAATACAAACAAAACTAGATCCCCATAGGATTACCAGATACAGTCTTCCCTTCTCTTGGGGTTAAATAATATGAAACAAAAAGAAAGACAGTATTCTTGGTGAACCTTTTCTCAGACTGTCACCCCTAGAAATTATCAAAGAAACTCTACTCCCCAGAGTTGATCTATTCTTCGTGAATAGCATCTCTTGAGTTTCTTCCAAATTCTCGAACTTTCCTGGAATGATCTCTTATTTTTGAATTGCATTTATTGAACTTCTCTTGGTTTGGGGGACCCACAGGCTTCCTAAAAGTATCCCCACCTCCTCTTGGGCGTTGTACAAGGACCCTTCGGCTTCTTAAAAGTTCTCATGCCTTCTCTTGGGCTTCGTACAAGGACCTTCATGACCTCCTAAAGGTATATGACAGAACTTAGTCATCCTTCGTTAGAGCTGTCTTTCTAAAAGGAGTCAAAGCCTTCAGACCAATTTTAGGGTTGATACTCATCCCTTAAACGAGTCGACCTCCTCCTGGGCATCATACAAAAGATAAAACTCTACCATTATACTTGGACAGTCTAATTCCCTCGAGTCTCAAAGACATTCTCAAGCACCTTTCAAACATAGGAGAAACCCCGAATTTTGGATTAATCTTCAGCCGAGTTAAAACTTCTGGGTTCTAATAACCCCGTCTTTCTCCCGAAAATCCCCAACTAGGGTCAGCTTATCCCAAATCAGAACCTCAAGGTATCTGATACCTCGACTCTTCTGTAATCCTCAACAAGAGTTGACTCCCCACTTGGACCTGCCTCGGGATCTCAAGAATCCCCGGCAGAAGTATAGTCTCCTCTTAGGCTTTGTATAATGATCCTTCCTCAGCGAAGTCAGCCTCCTCTTGGGCTTTGTACAATGATTCCCCCTAGCGGAGTTAACCTTTTCAGACTTTCTTGTTGAGTCCATCACTTTTCAAGACTCTCTTATTGAGTCACTTTCCTTTTAGCCTCTATCTCGGGCTTCGTACGAGACAGCAAATCACTCTCTTGAGTCAACCTTTTTAGCCTCCGTCTTGGGCTTTAGATAAGACAGATAAAAGTACTCTCTTATTGAGTCAAACCTTTTTAGCCTCTGTCTTGGGCTTCGTACAAGACATATAAAGGCACTCTCTTATTGAGTCGGTTACTTGTTAGTACTCTCTTGTTAAGTCAACCCTTTTAGCCTCTATCTCGGGCTTTGTACGAGACAAATAGTAAACACCCTCTTGTTGGGGCAATAGCCTCCTCTTAGGCTTTGTATAGAGAAATCCCCGGTAGAGTCAATCAACCTTTTAGCATCAAACTTGCACTTTGATCAAGGCATACGAACATCAACAGTTCCTTTTTAGAGATGACAAGTTCTCTCAGTCAAACCTTTTAGCTTCAATCTTGGGCTTTGAACAAGACACAAAAAACCCTTCAGCTTCATATCTTGGGCTTTGAACAAGATACAAATCACTTTTAGCTTCAAAAAGAGTGACCAAGGAGGATTCTTACTTTTGCAGAGATGAAAAGCAGTGGCGGCAATGTTACTTCAAAGGATGTTCAAAATTGGTCTTCGTTTCGACAACACACTCACAGAAACACAACAACACAACTGAAAACACACTTGCAACAACACGTCTGACAAAAATATGAATGACTACACATAACAACATGACCGACGACACACAGTAACACGATTTCATTTAGTCGTTCGTGATTTCGTTTCGTTGACATTAGGTTTTGCAAAGTATCTTTCCTTTCTTTCACTGTATGAACTATTGGGGTTGGTAATGTGACTGAGCCTTAGACTTGAGATGACCCAGATAAAAAAATTTTCTAAATATTTTTAACAATTTAATCTCATTTCATAAAGTATATATTTTTATTATTAAATTAAATAAATTTAATAATATTTCAAAAAAATTAAATAAAATATTATGATGTTTGGAAAAAAATTACCGCCTAATTTTTTAGGTAAATCTTTTTATAACATTTGAAAAATATAATTTTTTTAAAGAATAATCCAACAATCTAAAATTGTTCCCATAAGTATTTAATGAGACGTTTATTCGCTATTGTCAAGGATAAATTATAGGAACGCTAGAAAATCGTTCCCAAAAGTATTTTAGAGAACATTTGTGAGGTGTTGTGAGAATTGTGTTGGCAACAGGCAAAAATTATTGCCAGATCATTTTTAGGCAACAATTTACACATGTTGCATAAAAAGTGTTGTTAGAAACAATAAATGTTATATATATATATATATATATATATATATATATATATATATATAGAGAGAGAGAGAGAGAGAGAGAGAGAGAAATTTTGAAGAAAATGTAAATCGTTGGAAAGTGTCGTGAAATGAAGAGGAGACGAGCCTCTTTTATATAAGAGTTGGAAAAACCAAAAAAAAAAAAGGAAATTATCCATGAGCGAAATTAATGAGCCAATCGATTGGCATAAAACTATAATCAATTGGTCAACTATCCAATTGATTGGCTTATGGCTCTAATCGATTGTCTAACTCGTAAAAGTTTTTCCAATCGATTGACACAAGTTACCAATCGATTTGTTAGTTCAAAAATTGCTTGGATAATTTTTAATAACTTGGCTTGGATTAGAAAATGATTTTCAAGATAAAAACATTTGAAAAATATGTTTTAAGATGTGTGTGAGCATGCGCACAAGCGCGCGTGTGTGTTTCATTAGTACTTCAAAGATACTTCCTTACTTTTACAAAACTCAGGTCACTCAGACAAATAAATAGACATTGCCCGGCGAGTTTTGACACTTTATCTGAGACTTCAAGATTCTTTGCTAGATTGCTTATGATCATATAAGCACTTTAATCTCAAGTCTTCTTTTGATGAGGCATGTGATATTTCTCTGCTTATATCACCATCACCAAGGTTGAAAGCTATTGCCACTGACTTTAATCGTCACTGTCGTTATCAAAACTCCAGATGGATCTTCTGCGGGATTTTCAACTTGATACCTACAAGAACATAGATTCACATTTGACATACTAGAAGAAGCCAACAGGGTATGCAAATTACAACAATAAATTTATGGATTGAAGTAAGCTTCCAGAAGCTGAAGTCTTCATTTTGATGAAACTATAAAATAATGTGTATTCATTAAAAACAAATATGACTACCGTGTCTATAAGAAGGTTAATGGAATCATAGAGGTCCTTCTGATATTATATATACATATGTCATACTACTTATTTGAAACGATGTCCTTACTTCGCAACAAGTGAAAACTTGGCTATGGAAATGATTTTCTATGAAAGACTTTGGTGAAACAACCTATATATTAGGAATCAAAATCTCTAAAGATAAATCACAAAAATTAACTGGCCTAAGTCAGATTAAATACATAGGCAGAGTGTTGAGACGCTTTAATATGCATAATTCTAAAAAAGAGTTCATACCTATGCAACATGAATTGTGACTATAAAAAACTCAACCTCTACAACTTTCGAAGAAATTGATTACATAAATAAGATCCCATATGCATCCACAATAGGATGTATCATGTATGCCAAGTTATGTACTCGACCAGATGTCTTATATGCTTTAAGTGAAACGAGTATGTACAAGTTTGATCCCGATGATGCTCATTGGGGTGTTGTCAAGAATATCCTTAAGTACTTGAGAAAGACTAACGACTCATTCTTGATATATTGAGGTTGGAAATAACTCGTTGTAATTTGATACACTAATGCTAACTTTATTAGAAATAAGGATGAATTTATATCGTAATTTGGTTATGTGTTTTGCTTAAATGGTGACGTTGTGAGCTGAAAAAGTTCAAAGCAGGATACAATTGCTGATTCTACAACCGATACCAATTATATTGATGCCTCAAATATAGTAGTGAGAGTTGTTTGGACCAAGAAGTTCATTCCTGAACTTGGCATAATCTATTAACATTGTGGAACCCATTAATCTCTGATGTGATAACAATGGTGCCATTGCACTAGCTAAAGAGCCTATATCTCACCAATAATCCAGACCCATACTTATGTGATATCACGTCATTCGAGACATAATAGAAATATGAGATGTGAAGATATGTAGAGTACCAACACTCGACAATATCACCGAACCCGTCTCTTGCGCAACATAAGCATGATGGTCATATAAGATATATGAGTATTGGGTGTATACCTAATTAACTATAATGCCCCAGAGGCCAATAGTTTTATTATAACTTGGTATTTGTATCAAATCATCTATTAATAACAATAACATATTTATTTGTTATGTCCGTTTTTATGAAATAATCAAGTCCTTAAGATATATAGTTCGTTTAATGAAACATTAAATGTGACTTAATCATGCGATCCCATTAAACATATGAACAATATTCTTAAAGTATCAATAGTTGAGCTTTATTGTGAATTGGGATAACATAAAAGCATAAAGACTATTATGTGGATAAATTAATGATCACATCTCACAGATCATGAATAAATAGTTATCAAGTCTTCATTTAGGTATGCATATTAAAAGTAATATTTATACTTGATTCACCCACCATTAGAATAATACATAGAATTTAACGCAAGTGTCATAAGTTATTCTCAAGGTGATAGTGGTATATTCCACCATTCGACTTGAATCCACTATGGACCCATAGACATGGAGTCGATTACTTTACTTTTAATCAAACATCGTCCGTAACAGGTTAACCATAAAGATGCTTGATGAGTACTCCACAAATCACGTTGAAAGACATGAGTAGCCTAGATAAAAATTTTCAATTATGCGTAATATGATAAAATTTTAAGGATCCAATATTGAACTAGACAAGGGTGACATTGTCTATGCATTATGTTTAATATAAACACGAGGGAAAAAAAGGTAATTCAACACATAAACATTATCACATAAATATTTTGTCTGACCCTATTACATTTTCGTGACTTGGGTAGCAATGATGTGTTGCTAGATGCCGTTCACTGTTTATTATACTAAATATGTGATTTGATATAATTGTCAACGTTAAGAAAACCTATAGGCCCATAAGGACAAATTGAGGGGAGAAAATGAATGAGTGAAGCTTATTTGATTGTGCGCTCTTGCAATGCACCATCGTTAATTAAAGAAACGCAGTCCAACATAAGGTACAATGCACTTAAGTGTAATATGGAACATTGTAAGGTACAATGTACTCAAGTGAAATAAGGAACTTTATAAGGTATGACGTACTTAAGTAAAATATAAAACACCATAAGATACAATACACTTAAGTGAAATATAATACACCGTAAGCTACGATGTGCTTACTAGGATTATTCAGCTTGCAACCCACACAAGTGGTTCTATAAATAAACCCTTGTGTTGAAGTATTAGTTGTTTGACTAAATTTGGTTTGTGAAACCCTAACCTCTCTTTCTCTCTTTCTCTCCCCCTCACACACACACACACACACACACACACACACACACTCTCTCTCTCTCTCTCTCTATCTCTTTTTCTCTCTTAAAGTCTTCATACGTAATAGCTAACATTGAGATTAAAGGCACCTTGTTATTCTGTTAATGTGGACTAGAGCATTGTTCTTCGTTTAGTGCTTATGACGATTATTTGTATTACGAGTCAACAGTTAATCACCACATGAGGTAAACATTCTATCATCAATCATATCCATTTGTAAGAATCAACTAAAGGGAAATTTTTATTTTTCGTTGAATTTTATATCGCGATTTCCCATCTGTTTGACCATGTAATAATTAACAAAATTGAAGCGGTGGGCAAAGTTCATAATGAGACAATTAACAAGATATATGAGACTACTTTAGGTAAAGTATTATTGTAATTATTTAATTAGTTGTTAACCAAAATTAATCTAATGTTATTTAGTGATTAATATATGTTGATGCAAGTATGAAAATATCAACATCTTAATGGTATTCGTAAACAGAAGAATGAGTGAAAGCACAAGAAGATAGAGCCCCGTGATAACCTATTTATTCCAAATAAATCCATCAAACTATGAAGCTGTTACATGAATCATATAAAACTCATTGACCCACATGCCTGCTGTATGACATTAACTTCTATTTGGTTGGGTACGGTGCAATATTGCGTAAAATCCAATACTCGCGATAACGAGTCTTGCACCAGTTTAGGCATGTGCAAATTATTCCAAGATATACTTCTATCTTTGTTGTACATATGTTCACGCGAGAGTTGGTAGATAAAATGTATGTTGATCACTTTGACCATGTCTTGTTTGCTGAGGACCGATACAATAATTTTTTGAACAGTTGGGACACTTCGACATGATACATGAGGTGGTATATTAAGATATCATATCCCTACATGGTTCTTGCACCTAATACACAATAGCTGGTACCAATTGAGGATGGAAATTGATAAAAGAGGTAGAAAAATAGGAAGACGATAGTCAAATCCCTGTTTGAACACATGTATAATATATGACATTTAAGTTACTATTTCATGGTGTTGTAAAAAAAGTATTAAAGTTTATGATGTTGTTCAAAACATTTTATTTTAACTTCACAATAGAGAATAATGAGTTCTTCTGACCCTCAGTCAAAATGATTTTTAACCTAATAAGAATTTACTAGAAAAAGACTATTCCCTCATTTACTTGTGATCAATATCGATGTTATACTATTTGACTTGAAGGATTAACTAGACCAAATGAGTTGTCGTCTCAACCACCACGACATAAGAGTGATGATTATTGTTGAGTATGTCATTCCATTAACAGTGATGATGGATACGTTCAGTTCGCCAACATGTAACTTTAAAACGACATAGCTATAAGAACCACATTCTTGATATTTACTCAAAATTGTACTAAGGGATTGATTGAGTTACATGTTACCTTAATGAGTATTATATTAAGAGATCCATTGAATTAGACAATTCCTTAGTCATATATGTGCGTGCTATGTGTTTAAGCTTGATTCATCATAAATATAAGATAAAATCATTTAAAATTTATGAAAAGTAACTAGTTTCTCTTATTTATAATCTTGTTTATTAATAATTGATATTTTTAAATTATTATGATATATTATTGGTGTTATTGATGTCTTATATTGATTTTTTTAATTTAATGAATTGTTTATGTTTTAAATGTTAATTTTAAATTTGGAACCTTTAATAAAACAAATTGTTGATTATAGTAGAAGAATAACGTTATAGAACTATTAGAAGACTTCTAAAAATTAGAAAGTTAGTAAAAAAACAATTCTCATATATAGTCTTATTTATTAATAATTGATGTTTTTAATTTATTCTGATATATATTATTGGTGTTATTGATGTCTTATATTTATTTATTTTTCTAATTCAATGAATTGTTTATGCTTTAAATGTTTAATTTAAATTTGGAATCCTTAATAAAACAAATTGTTGATTACTCCCTCCGTCCCACAATGAGTGATCCAGTTGACTTTTCACACAGATTAAGAAAAAATGAATAATTGAAGAAGAGAGAATGATATTTTTACTAAAGTACCCTTATGATGTATTGAGAATGATAAAAGTAATATTAATTAGAGGGTAAAATAGGAAAAATTGCATTAGAAATTGAAATGGATTATATATTCTGGGACACTATTTTATTCTAAATGGGTCACTTATTATGGAACGGAGGGAGTACAGTATAGGAATAATATTATACAACTTTTAAAAGACTTCTAAAAATTAGAAAGTTGATAAAAAAACAATCCGTAAATATAATGTAAGATTGGCGATGAATGAGATGCGAATCCAATCATTTGATCCATTTTGACATAAAATAAAAATATAAAAATGGACTTTAATCCATAATAGACAATTGTTTAGTTTAAGTTGGTATAGTGCCAGGTACTGTGTTTGTTTGGATTTGAATTTGAACAACTAATTATTAGTTAAAAAATAATTAAAAAAATACAAATTTAAATATTTTTTAATCAGAGATGTTACATTTGAAATCAGGCATAAACATACTAATCTTTTTATTATCTATTGTGGTATTCTTTGGACGGGAGGATTGCGCGCAGAGATATTCGATTTATTTATAAAAAAAAAATGACAGCAAGTGAGTATGACGGCAAAGGAAAGTGGTGAGTCCGTTGAGGTCGAGGGATCTTGAGCGTCCGATTACACTCCACCCACAGCAC
This sequence comes from Lathyrus tuberosus, assembly GCA_022829125.1. Classification (NCBI taxonomy): domain Eukaryota; kingdom Viridiplantae; phylum Streptophyta; class Magnoliopsida; order Fabales; family Fabaceae; genus Lathyrus; species Lathyrus tuberosus. The sequence continues at coordinate 2,346,484 of JALAZF010000416.1, read as the reverse complement.
AACACAAACACAAAAGGTGATAGTGAGTGCGTTGGGTGGGTGCCAGAAACCCAAACTTTTCTCTCCTCAGCCGCGGAGCCACCGATCGATCTCTATTTCTTCTTCTTCTCTGGTTTGCTTTGCTATCTATCTTCTTCCTTCTTTGTTTTCCGATTGTTTTTCAGCTCCATTTCATTTCATTTCTCAGCTAACGGAATTTCCAACTTAGAAACTAAAATTAAACACTGTTGCTTCAGACGGTATACTTTGATTGGTTATAGATCCAATCATCAATTCCCGATCTGAGAGAATTGAAACATACAACACTTGAATTCATAATCGTCAAACCCTAATCCCCAAACCTGCACCATCATGTTCGTAAGATTCCTTATAGGATGAGAGATATGCTCAAGAGTGGTAGTCTTTCCCGTAATTCTACTGGTAGTAGTAACACCACCTCTAAGTCTGCCGCATCCGCTGCTGCCGCCGCCGCACTTAGACTCGCTTCACCTCAACAGTCTTTCAGACGGTTAGGATTGTGTTCCCAGATTTCTACCTCTGGGGAACACTCTTCTCCTATTGTTTTCCCTGAAAAACGTGGTAAACTCAAAGCTTCCAAGAAGGGGAACGATGCGGTTAGGCCAGGAGGTGGTGGTGATCAGGATGCCGCGGGTAAGAATTTTGAGCATAGGATTGACATAGGTGGTGGTGGTGGTGGTGGAGATGAGAAGTCTGATTTGTTAGGGTATGTGGTATTTTCTGGAAAATTGGTTTTGGATAAGAGGAAGATTTCTGTAAATAACAATAAAAATGATACTCAACAAGCTTCTTTTGATACTACCAACCAAGCCTCTGTGGATGCCAAACTAACAAGCAAAGCTTTAATTTGGGGATCTCATGTGCTGCACCTTGACGATGTCATCTCGGTAATGAGTTGCTTCGATACTTTTTGTGATAATCAAAACAAACTTTTTTTCGGTTATAGGGAAACAAAAGAAACATGACTAATTGGTTTTAGTATGTGATGTGTTACTTTTAAACAGGTTTCTTATCATGCTGGTCTTAAACATTTCACAGTGCACTCGTATCCAATGAAAAAGGCTTCATGTGGTCTTTCTTGTTTTATTAAATCTCGAAGGAGTCGCAAGGACTTTCGTTTTGTGGCTTCTACAATAGAAGAGGCAATTCAGTGGGTTGGTGGTTTTGCTGATCAACACTGTTTCGTTAACTGTCTTCCTCACCCTTTAGTGTCTTCCAAGAAGCAAGCGTCCTCTGAATTGTTTCAAACCGATACCCCTCCTGAATTGCTCTTTAGATGCAAAACTCCACCCAAAATGCTTGTAATTTTAAATCCACGCTCAGGCAGAGGTCGTTCAAGTAAAGTTTTCCATGATACCGTGGAGCCAATTTTTAGGGTATGTTACACTCCATCCTCAATCGTATAAGCTGTATGTATGCCTGTTGTTATGTCTATCATTGTGATGGTATGTATATTTGACGCTATCTTTGAATTTCGATGAAGTCAATAGCTGCAGGATTGATAATTATAGCAATATATCTATATTACTAAGTTCAAATTTTCGTTGTTTTGTCAACATACTTTTCTTTCATATTATTATTCATACGCAACTTCAGTTTTTGATTTCAATACTGCAACCGTTATAGTTGAACTACTTGCATTACTTTATATATATGAATATAAATATACTATGCAAGAGGAAGGATGAGTAAAGCAGCTTGTGGCTTATACTTTGACAGCTTGCTGGGTTTAGATTGGAGGTAGTCAAAACAACATCTGCTGGTCATGCCAGAAATCTTGCATCCACTGTAGACATCAGCACTTGCCCTGATGGTAAATTCACTTGCTCTATAGAATGGACACATGTTAGTTGTAGTTTTCTTTAGCACTTCTGAAATGTTTTCTTTTCTCATAATATTCTTTTTTTTCTTGAAATTTTGCCTTCTTTCAGGAATTATATGTGTTGGTGGTGATGGGATAATCAATGAGGTCGGCACACTGTTTTAATTATTCAGCGACCTTTTCTCTGTATTGGCTTGTTCATTTCAAATACTGTCTTCTTACTATATTGCAAGTTTTATCTCCTAAAAGGCTTTTCATGTATTGTCTTGATTTGATAAAACAGGGCGATAATCCATAACGAGAAGAAAATGCAATGATAATCGAAACATTGAGAGGCTTGGTTCTCGCCCCCAATTTTCCTACAGAGTCTATCTTACTCTTGATCTCTATCCTCTTATATCACATATATCATAACATAACATAGAATTTCAGCCCCCTCCACTGCTCTGCCAAATGCCAAGCTAGCAGTTTGTTAGAAATGGTCACAATGTATCCCTTGCCCTATTGGGGTCTTTGACTTCCCACTGTCCATATCCCTCTTACTTATTTAAGCTATACCAGGCTTGCTATTCAATGGCAGCAAAGTAAAATTATAATCTTAGTGGTAGAATTATCGTAAATCAATGTAAAAAGTTTCTCTTAGGGCTTCATATGAGGTGCTTCAATAGATCATTGTTTCTTCTTTTATTATTTTCTCTGTTGCACTTTTCCTACCATTAAGTGAACAGCACATTGCTTTTATTTCTAAGCATTGAACACTGATACGGGGGATTTTTTTTATTGAGTTAATTGCAATCAGTTCATTACCTTGGAGATTGCTAAAATGACAGCAATCTCCAAATTTAGCCGAGTTTGGATTGGATAACGAGTTACAAATGTACACGTTGGACAGTTGGACCGAAAAAAGAGAAGTCTCCATACTCCTCTCTGGATTTGTGGAGAGGCAAGTTTAGTCAGGAAAGACTGCCAAGAAAATACAGGAGCCTTCATTTTAGTCATTTTATGTATCTTTAAGAACTGTTCAGAAAGTCTTCTCTAGATGTGTTTTTGAAAAATTATCTTTGTAAAAAGCCCTGGTAATTTTTAATCCATATAGCAATCTCCAGATAATGGATAAATCTTTGTTGTCGCTGTTGTTTTTGCACGAGAGATATATGAGTAGTTGAGAGATTACATAACACAGACAAGGAAAACCCTGAAGATAGGAATAAGTCTCAAATTTCAATAACCATCACCCAAATTGAAATATTTTGTTCTGTGGATTAGCACTCAACTAATTAAGGGGCTGTTGGAAGACTTGACAACTTGCAAAAGCATGGAAAAATATCCTTTTATCACAGCCACATTGATTTTTAAATCCAAGATTACCTCATAGAATCCGAGAATAGAAAGAACATTGACGAAACTTTGTTTTCCTCTTTTTTAAAGAGGATACTATTATTTGCCAACTGTGGGTGATAGAACATATTCTCATCTGAGTCAGCTTTGCTGCCCTTGATTAATCCCTGTCAAAATCTCTGAAAATTGCTCAATCGAAAACATAAACTAGAATAAACAAGAATGGAGATGAAAGATTCCTTGCCTAGACCTGTATCATAAAAATGTTTTGGATCTCTATCATATCATTATTGTCTATATTTCAATATAAATAAAGAATTGTTCCTTTCACTAGAATTTCATCCGTTAGATTGTTGCTCATGAATATTTTTCAAAAAATATGGGTGTTATTCATTATTCCAACAAAAATAGTGTATATTACACTCCATCATCATTTTTTAAACAATCATACTTTAAGGTTGTGTTTTTTCGCAGAAGGAGTAATGTTCCTTCATATTTTGAACACACACCCCGACAGACTCATATATAATATCTATATACACACCGTTGATGATGGGCAAGTTATATGATGCGGCGGTTTATTTGTAGGTTGTTAATGGTCTCCTTAGTAGAGACAATCAAAAGGAAGGAATATCTATACCTATTGGAATTATACCAGCTGGTTCTGATAACTCACTGATATGGACTGTTCTTGGAGTAAGGGATCCGATTTCTGCGGCAATGGCTATTGTGAAGGTAGCATTATTTTTGTTTTTCTACTCTTAAATATTTGATGAGAATCCATGAGTGTTATTATATTTATGCAAGAAAGTAGACAATGATATGATAGCTATTATTATATTTATATTTATGTCTTGCTTCAGCCATATTTGTTTTTCGGTGCATCTCTCTCAGAGAAATACCAATAAAGGGAATTGCACAAAATGTGATTTAACATCTTCAAATTGTTTGATCATGCTAGCAAGCCTCTTAATATTTTTCCTACTTAATGTACTATTGTTAATCTTTTATGATCAATTGTTCGTTCATTATAACTACGACTTTTTGGCCAGTCTTTAATTTTTAAGTGATGTTCTTCTGTTAATCTTTTTATATCGATCCATTTTAACATTATCTTATAAAATACTATTCAAGTTAAAATAAAACAGGAAAACAGTAGTAAGCATTCAAAGTGGGACACAGTATGACTATGATTCGATGTTCCCTTAAATGTGTATGGAGGGCATTTCTTTTATACTTTATTTGGACTATACTACATATCACTCCGTTTTTGGTAAAAACAGATGACCGTTTTTTTGATTGGAATGACACTTCTATTTTGCATGTCAACAGTTATCTAGATTTATTGATAACACTGATACTTCATAAACACTTGCAGTTACCTTATATAATAATGCAATTTCTTGGTTCAGGGGGGCCTTACCGCTACAGATGTCTTTGCTGTTGAGTGGATTCAGAATAATAAAATTCACTATGGATTAACAGTCTCATATTATGGTTTTGTTAGTGATGGTAAGTCAATGGCATATACAAACACTTTTATACTGCTTGGTTTTTAGTTAGTGCCGGGTTCCTTGCTTCCTGTAGCCACAAATTTTTAGCAACTGTGGTTTAGCTTAGGTTCATATTTTGCAGACGATGTCTTCCTTGAGAATATTTAACCATGATTAGCCTTAAAGTTGAAATGGTCAAGAACCAATCACTTCAAAAGCTTAAGTACTCCTCACACAAGAACCATTTAGAATTGTGGTGCATACAATTCTCAGAGCCACCCTAACCTTGTGTTGAAATTCAACTTTTGTTGAAAAGAATAGCGTCTCACTAATTAAGAGAACATGTATTAATCTAACGCCACCTCTCTTTAAAAGATCATAGGAACTTTTGGTAATAAGTAGGGTAGTGATATGGGCTTTTATATGCAATATACATGGACATGTTAGGAATAGGAAGTAGTAAAAATGTGGGTCGGGGGTGAAGGCCGAAGAAATTGTTAGGAAGAACAGAGGTGTTAACATGCTGCATTTAGGCGGCTCTGTAAATTGTCCATTATTATCTTGACCACTTTTTCATTTTGAAGTCTGTAACCTTAATGACAATTTAACCATAGGCACTATGTAACTGATAACATGGAGAAAAAGATACGAATGAAAGATAAAAGAAAAGCTAGGGGTACAATAAGACCTCGAGTTAGCAATTGAAGGAAATTGTTCAATGCAGTGCCACAATTATTAAGTTTGTCTTTTGAATGGGCATTAAGTGTTTATGTCTAATGTTGCAGTGCTGGAACTTTCTGAAAAATATCAGAAGCGCTTTGGCCCACTGCGGTATTTTGTTGCTGGATTTCTCAAGTTCTTATGCTTACCGCGATACAGCTATGAAGTTGAATATCTTCCAGCATCAAAAACTGAGAGAGAAGGAAAGCTTTCTGGTGAAAAGGATGTAGTAGACATATCGGAGCTGTATACTGACATCATGGGTAGATCAAATAAGGATGGATTGCCCAGGGCATCTAGTCTTTCAAGTATCGACTCGATAATGACTCCGAGTCGGATATCTGGTGGAGATCTGGATACCTGCAGTAGCACTCATGCTAGCACTGAACCTTCTGAATTGGTGCGTGGCTTAGATCCAAAGTCAAAACGCCTATCATCTGGAAGGAGCAATATCACATCAGAGCCAGAAGTCATTCATCCGCAGCTGCCTCTATCTACAACTCCAAACTGGCCACGAACTAGATCTAAGTCAAGGAATGATAGAGGATGGACTGGATTGACCACCACACATGATACCTCTAAATGGGGGAATACAACAAATGATAGAGAGGATATATCATCTACACTGTCTGACCCAGGTCCTATCTGGGACGCTGAACCAAAATGGGACACAGAGGCTAATTGGGATGCGGAAAACCCCATTGAGTTGCCAGGGCCACCAGATGATACCGAAGTAGGACCCACGAAGGAGGCTGTGCCTCATTTTGGAGAGAAATGGGTTGTTTCAAAGGGACAGTTTGTTGGCATTCTGGTTTGCAACCATGCTTGTAGAACTGTTCAGAGCTCCCAGGTGGTTGCTCCCAAGGCTGAGCACGACGATAACACTCTAGATCTGATCATGGTTCATGGGAGTGGAAGGCTGAGGCTGTTGAGATTTTTTTTACTTCTACAGATGGGCCGACACCTTTCACTGCCATATGTTGAATATGTGAAGGTATTTGCATTAATAATTGTTTTACTTTTTTTCTAGTGGATGTTGGAAATTACTGCTAAACCATTTTACACACTACATTATTAATGATTAAAGTGCACTATATAGTGATATGGCTAAACAGGTAAAATCTTTAAACGAGGTACTATATTTCAACCTTTGGCCTTCCTTTTTCGAAGACTACGGTTGAGAGTTGTGGTCCGTTTCAAGTGTGTATTATGTCCACTTCAGTTCGTTCGAGAGTGATATCTTGTTTGGCATATCTTGCCATGTTATTAAGTGTGCAGAAGCTGCACATTCTCTTTTTGCCCTGGTAACAGGTGCATCTATATATGTTGAAGTTGTATAAACTCATTGCCCATTTGGATGCAGGTAAAGTCTGTCAGAATAAAATCTGGAAAACACACTCACAGCGGATGTGGGATTGATGGTGAGCTTTTTGCACTTAATGGACAGATAATTTCTTCTTTACTTCCAGAACAATGCAGGCTTATTGGTCGCTTCCGTATATGATTAGTGTGAGTACTTTTCAATTCTTTGATGGGTTTTGGTTAGCTCATGTATCTTCTCCTTTATGATTCCCGATTCCCAACTTGTCTTGTCAAATTCCTTGTCACTGTAACAGCTGAGCTTTGTAAATCCTTGGTTCCGGTTATATGTATCTGTTGTTGCTTGTTTATCCGTCTTTTTTTATTTATTATTTTCGAAAAAAGAAAAAAAAACTGCACATTTATGCATTTTCTGCAACAAGAAGCTGAATGTATTACTAATCTCCATTTCCTCTAATTGATCATTTGATTATTTTATTCTAATGCTTTAGATTTTGATCCTGTTTCTCCATATCTGTAATCTGTTCATATATTCATTCAGTCTGCAATCTATTTCCATAACATGGTGTGGACTTCTGAGATGATTGTGGATCTACATTCAAGTTTGTATTGAAGGCTGTCCAAGGGCTAACTGTCTAACCATTTTTGATGAAGTCCTTAAAAAATATTAATTAAAATTGAAAGACAAGAAAAGCAGTGAGTGCCACATTAACTATTCTTGCCCTAGCATTTGTATCAACAGCAGGTGGTGAGACTTCAACGACATTTTTTGTAATTGATTCCATAGAAGCCCGCTTTGATTTTAAAATATCAACAGTGGACATAAGATTATGAACTTCTAGTTTTCCTTTAAAAGTAGGAATGCGTAAGTGACGGAATAATCCCAAATGAAAAACTATATATCTCTAGATCTTTGATGAGTAATTGCTCTAAAATAACAAGTTGACTTTGAAGAATTAACAATTTGTCCAAACTAAAAACACAGGGATGCAAACTATGAAGCGTGGACACCTGAAAAACGGTGTGTCCGTGTTGGGGTCGGATGCTTGCATTGACACTTGTAATTACGTTTTAAATTTTTCATTTTTTTCAAATTATTATCGATGTTTTGTGTCAGGGTTAGAGTCGTGTTTGGGTTGTCTGTTTCATAGGTTGTAAATGATTCATTAAACCTCTCATCAAGTTGTGATGTGATAAGTATATAAAACATGAGAATAACACAGGTTGTAAATGATTCATTAAACCTCTCATCACGTTGTGATATGATAAGCATATGAAACATGAGAATAAAACGTAAAATAACTGGTACAACCAGAGTTCAGAATTCACAAGACTAGCGGTGTACTTCTGCTCATTTATCATAAGATACACTTGACAATTTAGAGTTGGACTTGTTTATCTATACACCGAGGCTGTGTTTTGGCATCACAACTTTTGAGTTTAAGGCAGTTAGATCGCCCATGTCTATCGTTGAATCTTTAAATGAGTCTCGCTCAAATTTTTATATATTATTTTATCCTTTTTGATTATTTAAACAAATTAAATATATTTTTTAAATTAGGTCGGACTGGTTAGACACTTAGACTGTAAACTGGATGGTGAAGCAGTTTGATAAGATTATTGGACTATAATTGCAATTGACAAAGTGAAAGTTTGATAAGATTATTGGACTATAATTGCAATTGACAAAGTGAAAATCGGTGTGATCCAACTGATTTATTGGTCAGACCAGTGAACCGGCATATATCTTGGTTCGGAGAGTTAATCTTTTTATATTCTTTTAAAACTTAATTATAGTTTTGATCCCTTATTTTCATTTCTCTTTGGTATCCTGTTTTAAAATCCGATTTTATTAATATTTATAACTATATTAATTATTTATAATAATTAAATAATGTTAAAATTATAAAATGAAATTTTGTCAAATTTTAAGAATTGGATTTGTAATATTTCAAAACTATTAAAATTGTAGTTTTATCAAGTGTACCATAAATTTCTTTGATGTTTAATTTGGTTAAATAGAAGAGTTATATATTTACAATTCTAATGCAATTCTCAATAAATTTAGTTATTATTAATCACATAATATAATAATATAATAAATTTAAAAAAATTAAAAAATTAATTATGCGATAGAATAATATATACTATAAATTAATAAAAGTTTTAAATGAATCATGTTATCAAAGAAAAACTAGTAACTAACCCGTGCGTTCGCACGAACCTGTCTGTTCGAGGATTTTATGTATGGAGCTGTAATTGTTAATCAAATTGAAAAGAAAAGCGGTAAAATTATAAAAATAGATATGATTGAAATTAAAAATTTGTATTGGTAAGTATAAGAAAATGTTGTGTGTTGTAAAAGAAGGAATTAAATTAATTATTGATATAAATTCAAATAATGCAATGATGATTGAAAATATTAAACAAAAAATATTAATCAATAGGTAGACCAAAAACAAATGAAACTAAAGAATAATAGTAAATTTAAGAATAATAATGTGATTAAAACTTAAGAATAATAGTAAAATTATTCTTCAAAGGGATGATGGTGAAGTGGTTACTGATCATCAAAGTATCAAGCAAGAGGTCCAGAATTTCTATAAAAACCTCATGGGTAAAGCTGCTAATTCATTGAGGCACATTGATATTGATGTTACGAGAAAAGGGGCCCAAGTTACTAGAGTTTAAGGAGAGTTCTTAACAGCTACAATAATAGAAAATGAAGTTATAGATGCTTTAAAGGGAATTGGGGATATGAAGGCTCCTGGAATTGATGGCTATGGTTCCGAATTTTTCAAATCTTGTTGGAGTATCATTAGGATTGATATGATGGCTGCTATAGAAGATTTTTTGAAAAGGGGAATTTGTTCAGGGCTTTTAACAACACTATTGTAACCCTCATCCCCAAGAATGATAATGCCAAGACTGTGAAAGATTATAGACCTGTTGCAGGGTGCACCACTGTTTATAAAATCATTTCTAGAATCCTGACAAAGAGATTGGGTGCTGTGTTGCAGAATGTTATTCACAAAAGTCAAGCAGCTTTTGTGCCTGGTCAAAAAATCCATAACCATATTCTGTTAGCTTTTGAATTATTGAAAGGTTATAATAGAAGGGGAGGGACTCCTAGATGCATGATGCAGTTAGATTTGCAGAAGGCTTATGATATGGTTGATTGGCAAGCCTTAGAGAACATCTTACATGAGATAGGAATTCCTAACAAGTTTGTTGGATGGATCATGAATGTTACCTCCACAGTTAGTTATAGATTTAATATTAATGATGCTTACTCCGATGTTCTGAAGGCTCAAAGAGGTATTAGACAAGGGGATCCAATGTCCCCTTTGTTGTTTGTCACTATTATGGAATACTTGAATAGAATCATGTATAGTATGCAGCTGAATCCTAACTTCAATCATCACAGTAAGTGTGAAAAGCTGGGCCTAACACATTTATCCTTTGCTGATGATGTTTTACTCTTTTGTAGAGGTGACTATCAATCTGTTGAGATGATTCTTGATGCTTTCAAAGTTTTTTCTGAGTCCACAGGTCTGAGTATTAACCCCTATAAGTGTAAAATTTTCTGTGGAGGCTTGTATCATAGCGGGGTTCTGATTATGAAATCTTTGTCTGGTTTTGAAGAGGGCCTCCCCCCTGTGAAATATCTAGGGGTGCCGTTGTCTAGTAAGAAGTTGAGCATTAATCATTATTTGTCGTTAATTGATAAAATCTTAAATAGAATGAGGCATTGGTCTGTGAAGTTGCTGAGCATGGCTGGTAGATTACAGTTGGTTGAGAGTATTTCTGTTGCAATAGCTCAGTACTGGATGAATTGTTTCCCAATTCCTAAAGGTGTGATTAAAAAAATTAATGCATTATGCAGAACTTTCATTTGGTCGGGTACGACTGATAAGCAAAGGAAGAGCCCTGTTGCTTGGTCTAAGATTTGTAGGCCTATCATCCAAGGGGGTTTTGATTTGTTAAATTTGGTGGTGTGGAACTGTGTTTTTTTACTGAAGTGTTTATGGAACATTTGCCAAAAGGATGATAATTTGTGGGTTAAATGGGTCCATGAGTATTATTTGAAAGGGCAGGAGGTTATGGAGGCAGTGCTTACGAATAGCTGTTCCTGGATTTTGAAACACATAATGGTTAAAAGAGCTACTGTCCAAAGTATGCATCAGATTTTGGATGACATGAAAAAAGTTAATAAGTTTTCAATGAAGAAGATATATTTGCTTTTGATTGAAGATCAGAATAGAGTTGAATGGATTCAGCTGATCAGTCGTAACGATGAGAGGCCTCGTGCTAGATTGCATTGTTGGATTGCTTGTCAAGGTCGTTTTGCTACTAAAGTGAGGCTCAAGAAATTTGGTCTGTTGCAGGATGCTACTTGTAGTATTTGTGGTGTGGCTGAAGAAAGCCAATATCACTTGTTATTTGACTGTTGTGAATTGAAGAGGATTTGGAAAGAGGTTTTGAATTGGCTTGGATTCGATCATAGCCCTTTATGTTGGAAGGATGAATTGAGTTGGATTTTGAATCACTCTAAAGGCAAAGGGAAAATAGGTGGTTTATTAAAGATGGCGGTGGCTGAAGCAATTTATGGAATTTGGCGTTACCGTAATGCAGTGATCTTTGAAGATACTAGAGATAATAGCAAGATTACTAAAGATATTATAGATAGCATTGTTTATAGAGGTTGGAGCAAAACAGAATATAGATCCCTTATAGCTAAACTCTTAATGTCTTAATTTGTTGCTTTGGTTGTTGTTGGTTCTTGGGCTGGTTCGTTGGCGACCGCTTTGTATATTCTTTCTATTTTGAAATATAATTTTTTATTTCAAAAAAATAAAAAAAATAATAGTAAAATTAAGTTGAAATGATAATACATGTAGAAGATAAAACGTAAACAAAAATATCAATAATAATATGATTAAAAAACTATTAAAAAGTAAAGGTGTGCCCGTTTATAATAATAATATTTTTTTCGTATATAAAAAAATTTGAATCAAGATTAATATTGTGGCCGTTTATAACAATAGTAATTTTTTCGTATATAAAAAAATTTGAATCAAAATTAAATTTGTGCCCGTTTATAACAATATAATTTTTTCCGTATATAAAAATATATGAATCAAAATTATAGTTGTCCCCGTTTATAACAGTAGTATTTTATCTTATATAAAAAAAATTGAATCAAAATTAAAGTAGTGCTCGTTTATAACAATAATATTTTTTTCGTATATAAAAAAATGTGAATCAAAATTAAAGTTGTGTCCGTTTATAACAATAGTATTTTTTTTCGTATATAAAAATATCTGAATCAAAATTATAGTTGTCCCCGTTTATAACAGTAGTATTTTATCTTATATAAAAAAACTTGAATCAAAATTAAAGTTGTGTCTGTTTATAACAATAATATTTTTTTTTGGCAAAATATCATTTTTGGTCCTTTAACTTTACCTCGGGGTTCATTTTGGTCTCTTAACTTTAAAAAGTGTCATTTTGGTCCCTTAACTCTTCAAAACGTTCCATATTAGTCATTTTGTCTTATTAGCGACAAATTTAGCGACTGATTTTTGAATTTTTCCGTCGCTAATAAGACGAAAAGGACTAATATGGAACGTTTTGAAGAGTTAAGAGACCAATATGACACTTTTTAAAGTTAAGGGACCAAAATGAACCCTGAGGTAAAGTTAAAGGACCAAAAAGAGTATTTTGCCTAATTTAAAGTATACCTGTAACAGACTCAAATAGCCAGCAAACTGTTTGGTCTCAAATACCGTCACCACTCCAAGGGTTGTATACAACTGGGTCAACGCAGCACACCCCAAGCTCAACTGGTGTTCTCGAGGCTACTGAAGAGGCACAAGTTCTGAACATCAATATAAACAACAAACTTATCCGCAAAGAGAGTACATACTACTATATGTAGCATGTACGCCCTAGCGGCAACCTCATACCTACCAGCAACTACAAGCTGGTTGTATATCTTTCGAAGCCAATGCATACGAATGTGCGCACCCCTAGTCACAACAAGCTCCTCCAGCACCTCCGCCTCAAACAAACTCAAATCATGTGCCACAACTTGACATGCAAGGGTCATGTTAAGAACGAGGTCCGTCCAGAATCTGTCGTCGAAAGGGAGATGGAACAATGCAAAGACATCATCCAGAGTGATAGTCATCTCCCTGAACGGAAGATGAAATGATGACGTATCCTTGTGCCTCCTCTCAACAGAGGCACTAAGCAATGGAGCATCCAACAAGGTGAGGGAGTAGTGGGCAAAATCAAGCAACTGAAAGTCCCGTATAATCTGATTGACCTGCTCAGGCATTGGAATCTTTGGGAAGTCCTTCATCTTCGACCCGTGAGATGTCACTTTCAGTGTGGGCCGCTCCTGTGAAAATAAAATATAAACAAATTAGTTGATATCTCATGTGACAGACATACATAAACAAAAATATAAACTAAACATAAAAGACATATACCTCCTCCTGCCATAATCGTAAGGCCACATGCTCAGCATACTTTGTAAGCACAAATCGGTTAGTTGAAGAAGCTGTAACCTCTGTGTCAACATTAACCGATGGGCCCGACTCACCAACAACATCATCTGGTTGTACCTCCTCAACAACCTCCTGAGCAACCTCCTGAACAACTGGATCAACCACCTGAACCGACAAAAATATTGGGTACTGTACCAGATGTTTTAAAATTTTCGATAGAAAATACCGGAAATTATGAAATTTCAGGTAGAAAATACCAAAAATTTCAAAATTTCCGATACAAAATACCATAAATTTAGGAATTTCTGTGGAAAACTCACTTGTTTCAAAATTTTCGGTAGTTGTTTAGAAATGTCCGGTATTGCCCCTGAAATTTGAAAAATCCGCTCCATGAGAACCGTAAATTTTGAAATTTTGGGAAAACCCTTGATGCACATATCACATTTAGATCCAACATCATTCACGTTGATGTATAATACCCTAATATTATTCAGTGTGAATGGTACTTATGTGTCACATAAAACACCTAATTCTACTCCACTTCAATAAACCAACTTGAATCATATGGTATAAGTCTCTTTAGAACACAATAGTGTATTATTGACACCAAATTTAGAACCTAGTTCCAACCCTTCCAATTGATGTTCGAATGCACATGGGCATAAAATAAAAGTCCTTAACTACTTATAACATGTTTGGATTGACTTTTGGAATGCTTAGAATCAATTCTAGAGGTATATAATTGATTTTGGGTGATTTTGAGGTGTTTGTTTTATAAAAAATAGAATTGATTCTACTTGAAGCTAAAATTTGTAACTTCTACCTCCAGAATTGATTCTGGGTAATTTTTACACTGGAATTTATTGCTTAACTCACTTTTACATAAATGTATCAAAACATTAATCAATTCTACTAAACTCAATTATCTTAAAATCAATTCTACCAAACTCAATTCTGCTAGAATCAATTCTGTTCACCGCCAATCCAAACACACCTTTAAACAACTTAGGTTTACATGCCAGACTTCATCATTGATCAGACCTTATCACAAACAGATCAAACCAATTAAAGTACAAATAACTTAAGAGATGCAAATATACAATTCTAAGTAACCAATCACATACTGTAATAACATTAATTCAATTGCAAGTAAATATAAGTTATGCTTTAGTTATATAAATGCCTAGTTGTTGTTAGTGCTAGAGAGAAGAAGAATTATTAAACTAACAAAGAAAACCTTTTAAACATACTTAGTAAAGAAGATACTTGATTAAACTCACTAGTGTTGAATAATTTCAACCAGGATGCATGGTTGTCAAGATCTCGATCTAGATCTTAAAATCTTAAGATTTTACGATCTCATTCACTCCCAACGATCTGGATCTTAAGTAAAATCTTATTTGTAGCCAAATTGTAAAAAAATAGTAAAATCATTGATTTTGTGGGATCTTTGTCAGTTTTGACTATGATTGGCCGCTTTCAGCCACTATCATTAAAAGATGAGAAGGATGACAAGATGTAGAGGCGCAATAATTTTGGTTCGACGGGGACAAATGCGTGCCTTTTGTAATTATGAAGTTTTAGATTTATGGTTTTGAGAATAAACATCTCACTTATAGGATTAGTCTTAACCAATTGACTTATGATAACTCTGGTAATTGATCAAATATGTCCTTAATGTCTAACAAATGTTCCATGTGGTAGTAATAAAGTATAAAAACTCAATCATACATGTCTAAAGAATATGAAAAAGAGTCATTTTATTCCGAGTACATTTTCATACTAACATACTCTTGATCTTACAAAACATAATTGGGTAGGATCTTCCGATCTTAATTACGATTTTATATTTTACGATATTGATATTCTCTCCCGATCTTATGTAAGATCTCGATTTTGACAACCTTGCCAGGATGGCGGTATAAGATCGGTTAGCCCTTTATAAAATGCATTTGAAAAGGGAAATTTTTGCAATTTAAACATTGTTATATATATATATATATATTATTTCGGACTGGGCCAGCACCTGCCCTACGGTCGGGCAGGCCCAGGCCCAATGACCAACGAAGGCCCAACAAGGCCAAGAACCACCTCCGTGTCGGGCACATGCTAGTCCCCTCAGACGTCGGACATGCGGGGTAGAAGACCGTCGAGCAGAGGCACGTAGTACCTCTCCTCGACGCCCACGTGCTCCTCCCCACGAGGTCATGTTCTCTTGTAACTTCCCACTCCCGAAGGAATCGGTCTGCCCTACTTCCGGAGATTTAGGGACCGTTACACCAGGGCGAAGACCACGTGCTGGTCTTCACTACGCCACGTAAGCCCTGATAGTTACTTGGATTGGGCCTGGCAATCCAACCCAGTGCAAGTAACCGTTGGCCCCGCGCTGGGGGCTCTCTATAAATACCCTCTCGCTTGAGAGGGTCAAGTTACACAATACATTCTAACTCTCACACTTGTTCTTCTGTACTTGCCTTTCTCTGACCGTTATCTTACTTGAGCGTCGGAGTACCTTGCAGGTACACCTCCCTCCGCTGTCTTTCAACATCACCGGAGCTGAAGTCCACACGACGTTGCTGGCCACTGCATAACTGTCTGATCCAGGTATGATCAGTGGCGCCGTCTGTGGGAACCATTGCTTCCCCGTTTTTCCCTCAACGATAAACCAAAGCAATCCTCTCGTTCATCACCAGCATGGCTAACAACCCGTCTGCAAACAAAGCTCTGGACACCGTCCTCTCGAGAACGGAAACCACCGCTAGGACGTTGCTGCCCCCAATGCCGAGCCAGGCGATGTGAGAGACGGGCATACCGCCTCCCCCAACTCCCGAGACATGGATTACGACGCCGCCCAGCAGGACGACCAACAAGCCGTCTTTCAGCTAGTTGCTCCTCCGCCTAATGCAGATTCGAGCACTGTGGCCCTATTTGCCTTGGTCAATCAGACCAACCAGCTGATCGCGCACCAGAATCTCAGAATTGAAGCACTCGAGTGAGGGCGGGCACGATGATCTTCCCCGCGAAGACATCGTCGTCCACCTTCGCCTCGCCGTTCTCCTTCCCCGCGAAGGACTCCTTCAGAAGAATCTCGGACCCCCTCGCCGGTGCGCGAGGGCCATCGGCCGCGCCTCAAACGTCCCCAGCCGGCTTCCCAGAAGCGCCAGCGTTCCCCACCTCGGAAGGAACCCAGGCCCTCGTCAACTACCAAGAAGAGCAAGACCACCGAGGAAAGGACGAGGAACCGTTCGAGGAATTCCCCTCCGCGACAAGGACCTGGTTGACATCACCGATCCCCTTCAGGGTCCCCAGCCGGAAGCGACGACGACCAGAGGACCCCCCTATCATGGGAGATCATGGACGCCCCAATTCCTCCGGGCATGGAGAAACCCCTACCACTGGGGACCTACGATGGCCTGGCCGACCCAGACGATCACGTCGAAAGTTTCGAAGCCATGCTTGACTTCAGAAATGTCAGGGGGGCCATTAAGTGCAGGCTTTTCCCCACAACCTTACGGAAGGGCGCCATGACTTGGTTCAAGGGTCTGGCACCTGGGTCGATCACGTCTTGGAAGCAACTAAGGCAACGCTTCACCAAGCACTTCACAGCATCTCGTCGACACCCGAAGACGGAGGCCACCCTTGAGAGCATCTTCCAGGGGAAGAACGAATCTCTCAGGAACTACATTGAGAGATTCAACAGGGAAGCTGTCGAGGTTCATACGACCGATAACATGAAGAAGTATTTAATCATCCACGGACTACGTTTTGGATCTGATTTTGCCAAGTCCGTGGGCCTCCGCAGACCTCGTCGTCTGGAGGACCTCCTCCAACGAGCTCAGTCGTACATCGAGCTCGAAGAGTCGGAGGCAGCAGAGATCGCCCTCAAGTCGAGGCGCAAGGAAGGCCCCCGCGGCCACAAAGAAGACTCTCCTACTCGACGCGGGGGAGAAAGGAAGAAGGAAGGCCGACCCAGGGACTCCCGCGAACAGAAAGGACCAGCTGGCCTGTTCACGTAGTACACGCCGCTTAGCGCTCACCACGCGCGAATCTTCTCCGAGTCCTCCATCTCAAAATTTCTGAAAGGAGGCGTCCGCTTTCCGAAGCCGACTCCCCCCAAATTAAACACGGACAAGTCCAAGTACTGCACGTTCCACCGGAGCCACGGATATTTCACAGAAGACTGCATCCATCTCAAAGATGCAATTGAGATCCTGATTAAGGAAGGGAACTTAAAGAAGTACGCCCAGAAGAATGATGCTCCTCGTCCCAGTTCCCGGGAAACCCAAAACGTCGAGGAGACGACGCCTCCTCCCGACGAGAGTCGGCTTCAGGTCGCCCTCAGCGTCACTCGACCCGAAGACTTTTTCATCCACGGAGACATTGAGAGCCAGGAAGCAGTTCGCAACATGTGAGCGAACTTCCCCCACGAGGACCCCATCGCTGCCCGTAGCACCTGGGAAGGCTTCCCCAAGACAATGGTTATCTCCGGGGGTGGTTACGAGAAGTTGTCCGTCGGCTCGATCAAGCGGAAATTTGACGAACTGGAGTCCGCAACGTCGGCGAAGACCACTACTCTCGAGAAGATGCAAGGGAAATCAAACCCTATCACCTTCTACCTCGAAGAGCTCCCCGGCGGAGCGCCCAACGCCACTATCCCCCTCCTGGTCCGGGCACAGATGGCGAATTTTGACGTTCGAAGGATCCTCGTCGACCAGGGCAGCTCGGTCGACATCATGTACGCTCATCTGTTCGGGACTCTCCAGCTCGACGAGAGACATCTGACCCCGTACGTCGGTTCAGATCTACAGGGGTTCCACGACACCACCACCAGACCATGGGGCTACGTGGAGCTGATGGTCACATTCGGGACCGAAGACACTGCCTGACAAGTGAAGATCCGCTTCCTGGTGGTCGAATGTCCATTCCTTTACAATTGCATCCTCGGGAGGACCACCCTGGCCGAACTTACAGCGGTGCCATCAACGGTCCACCTCAAGATGAAGTACTACACGGCCAGCGGACGAGTAGTTACGATGCACGGGGACATAGACGTGGCCAGGAGGTGCTTCGACGCTGCCATCAAAGGCATGAGTTCCATCGGCACCAAGCCCAATACCGGAGTAAAGTCATCCCCAGACACCGAACAGAGGCCTCTCCCGCGCATCAACGCGGTCGACCTCGACAGCAGGTTTCCGGGCGAACCCGATGAAGACGGGGCAGAAGACCTTGACCTCCAGGCAGAAAACAATGGGCAGCCTCTCCACCCAACGTGCCCCATCCCTGACGGAGACTTCGAGCTCATCACCCTAGGGGACGATCCAGACCGTAACGTGAAGATTGGCACCGGGCTCCCCGACTTGGCGAAGAAGCAGCTGAAGACATGCCTCCGGAAGAATGCTGACCTATTCGCGTGAGCGCCTCCGAAATGCCTGACCTCGACCCCGAGGTGGCCTGCCATCAGCTCGCAGTAGATCCAGCCGCTAGGGCCATAGTTCAACGTAGGCGTATGCAATCTCCTGAAAAAGCGGAGGCTGCTGAAAAAGCTGTAAAAGACCTCCTAGAGGTGAATTTTATTTCGGAGGCCAGGTACACGACCTGGCTGTCCAACGTTGTACTTGTCAAAAAGAGTAATGGAAAATGGAGGATGTGTGTTGATTATACCGACCTTAACCGGGCTTGCCCGAAAGACTGTTATCCGTTGCCTAACATCGACCAGCTGGTCGACAATTCTGCAGGTTACAAGCTATTGTCCTTCATGGACGCCTACTCGGGGTACAACCAAATCCCCATGGATAAGGCCGACAAACAGCACACGGCCTTTATGACCGAGTCGGGCAATTACTACTACAACGTAATGCCCTTCGGACTCAAGAACGCCGGCACGACCTACCAACGGATGATGAACAAGGTTTTACGGGGAGAAATCGGCGACATGCTCGAGGTCTACATGGACGACATGATCGTCAAGTCCAAAGGAGAAGTCGACCACGCCGCGCACCTCAAGAAGGTGTTCGACACAGCGAGAAGATGCCGCATGAGGTTCAATCCCGATAAATGCACCTTCGGCGTCCGGCCAGGTAAGTTCCTCGGCTTCTACCTCACGGAGCGAGGAATCGAGGCCAACCCCGACAAGTGTAGGGCTTTCTCCTAGATCCCAACTCTGAACTCGAAGAAGTCAATACAGTCACTGAACGGGATGCTCACCGCCTTCTACCGATTCGTCGCCAAGTCTGCGCAATACGCACTCCCATTTTTCAAAATTCTTCGACAAAGAGCGATGTTTGAATGGAGCGAGGAATGCGAGCAAGCGCTCCTTCACCTAAAACAAGTCCTATCGCAACCCCTGGTCCTCTCACGGCCCGAGAGCGGGGAGACACTGTTCTTGTATCTCACAATCACGAGTGAAGCGGCCAGCGCCATCCTCATTCGGGAAACCTCGGACGGGAAAAAACCGATTTACTTCACGAGAAAAGCCCTCCAAGGCCCCGAGCTCAGGTATCAGCAGATAGAGAAAGTCGCCCTGGCCCTCGTCACTGCGGCCAGGAGGCTACGCCACTACTTCCTAGCCCACACTGTCGTCGTAAGGACCGAACAGCCTATAAGGCAACTCCTTGGACGACCAGATATGGCGGGGAGGATGCTCAGGTGGTCGCTCGAACTCGCCGAGTTTGACATCCAATACAAGGGAAGGAAAGCCCTGAAGGCTCAGGTATTGGCCGACTTTGTGGCAGAGATGACCGTCCCGAAACCTTCGACCAACGGATCCCATAAATGGACGATCTATGTCGACGGGGCATCCAACCCGAAGTGAAGCGGGGCGGGCATCATCCTCGAAAATGAGGAATGCATCCTGATTGAGGTATCCCTCGAACTATCCTTCCCGACGTCGAACAACCAAGCAGAGTATGAGGCTTTCCTCGTCGGGCTTCGACTGACCGAGAACCTCGGCGCCATGGAGGTCAAAATCTTCACCGACTCTCAGCTCGTTGCCTCGCAAGTCTGAGGAGAGTACCAGGCCAAGAACGACAGCCTCATCGAATACTTGACCTTGGTGAAAAAAAAGATGAAAAAATTCACCTCCGCGGAAGTAACCCACATCCCTCACGAGCACAATGCCCGAGCAGATGTCTTGTCCAAATTGGCAAGCACAAAGAAGAAGGGCGGAAACAAATCCATCATACAAGAAGTGCTTTCCCGCCCGAGCATCGACAAACCCGTTCCAGCGACGGACGTGAACGCCATTGGGGACAGCAATTGCTGGATGACCCCGGTACACGAGTACCTCACGACGGGCAGACTGGCCGAAGATCCCAAGGAAACGGGGATAGTAAAGCGACAGGCATGCTCATATGCGATATTCAAGGATAAGCTATACCGGCGAGGGTTTTCTATTCCCCTCCTCAGATGTGTCAAGGAGACCAAGGTCCCCGGAATACTCCAGGAAATCCATGAGGGAATCAATGCACAGCACCTCGGTGGATGATCGTTAGCCCGTAAAGCACTTCGGGCAGGGTATTACTGGCCTACCATTCAACAAGACGCCAAGGAACACATCAAGAAGTGTGATAGATGCCAGCGACACGGGGACATGCACCTCGCTCCTCCTAACGAGCTCAAAACACTGTCCTCCCCGTGGCCATTTGCGTGGTGGGGGATGGATATCCTCAGACCTTTCGTCGTGG
Source organism: Lathyrus tuberosus (assembly GCA_022829125.1). Lineage (NCBI taxonomy): Eukaryota > Viridiplantae > Streptophyta > Magnoliopsida > Fabales > Fabaceae > Lathyrus > Lathyrus tuberosus. The sequence goes on along the minus strand of JALAZF010000416.1, from coordinate 2,325,576 downwards.
GATCGTATCAAAACAAATACCTCATCGTCGGGGTGGATTATTTTACGAAGTGGATCGAGGCGGAAGCGTTGGCCAAAATCACGACCTTCAACATACTACGTTTCTATAAGAGGAACATCCTCGCCCGATTCGGCGTACCCCAAGCTATTGTCATCGACAACGGAACACAATTCACCGACAGGAACTTCCAAGACTTTGTCACCAAACTAGGCACGAAGCAGAACTTCACGTCGGTCGAGCACCCTCAAACGAACGGGCAAGCCGAAGCGGTGAACAGAGTAATCCTCCGAGGACTGAAACGTCGATTAGGTGACGCCAAACAACGGTGGGTCGAGGAGCTACACAACGTCCTCTGGGCCTACCGAACAACCCCGCATTCCACAACCGGGGAGACCCCTTTTCGTCTAACCTACGAAACGGAAGCGGTGATTCCCGTAAAGATCAGGGAACCCTCAAGGAGAACAGAAGCCCTCCTCGACGGAGACACGAATAACGAAGCCCTGAGGGAAGAGCTCGATTTCGTCAAGGAGACGCGTTCGAGCGCTTCTCTCCGGGAAGCTTTACTTAAATAGAAAATAACTTTACGTTATAACGACAAAGTTATCAAACGTGATTTTCAAGTAGGCACCCTCGTCCTACGAAGGAACAAGAAAGATTCGCGGAAAGGTAAACTCGCCGCAAACTGGGAGGGCCCGTACCGCGTCCGCGCGAAAACGGGAACAGGAGCCTACTTCCTCGAAAATATGCACGGGGAAGACCTTGCTCGACCATAGAACGCTGAGAAGCTCAAACAGTACTACAGTTAAACACTGCCCGCAACATACTAACATCGCGGTTACGGGGACGCACTAGGGTACAAGCGCGACACCCCTATACAGAACACGACGATCAGAGGTCGCGTTATGTGTGCGCGAGGACTTTTTATCCGACGAGGACACCTCGATCGAGCTCCGCCGTCGTCGTACCAATCAGGCAGAACACCCAGCTCGCGATGGGAAGTTAACGCCAAGAAGCTAAGACCTCGACCGAGCTCTTAGCCTCGTTGAAGGTCGGAATACACTTCCGGCCACTGGACCAGCTCTCCACGCAGTCGAGGATTATCGAAGTCGAGCAGGCCCCAAAATCTCTATTACTTCAAAAACAAAGTATAGCAAATACAATAACATCACACACGAGAGAAAACATACAAGCATAACACGAGCAGATAAACGAAAAAGCATTAAGCGGGCAGAAGCCCATTGTACAGGTGTTACAGACAAGTATCAAAAAGCCCCTGGCACGCAGGCCGGACATAGGCATAAAAAAAATAAAATGGCTCGCAGGCCAAACAAGACAAGAAAGGAAAGATCTAATCAGCGATGGTCCCCTCTGGCTGCCCGTGCTCTTCCGCCCCCCCGCCGACCTCGTCCTCTTGCATCGGTTGCACAATCTGACCATCGACCAACTCATATTCGGGGTCAGTTCCTTCAGTTATAAGGTTGGGGTTGAGGACCCGAAGCTGCTCCACGGCGTTCCGGAAGCCTATGTCCGCCACCACGAGGTTGTCCTGCTCGGCCTCCCTGAGCTTCGCTATCAGCGCTACCCGAGAAGTCAATAACCTGTCCTCCCCAGTTTCTTCCTCGGCGGGGCGAGCAGGGTCTTCCAATTCAGCGACCTTCTCCAAGAGGCTTTTCCTTCCCTCCTCGGATTTTCGAAGCTTCTCCTCAAGCTGTTTCAGGTTTTCGTCCTGCTATTTTGATGCTCGGCCTGAGCTCGGTTCAGTTCTTTACACTCAGTCAGCTCCTTGCCCACTTTTTCCACCTCGGAAACAACAGACTGGAACCTCTCTTGCAGCCTGGTCAGCTCGGCTGCTGGACAAGCCTCTTCGTTCAAGATTAAAGCCGTCGAACAAACTCGCATAACGGTGGACAAGTCCTCAAGTAGGGCTTTCCTCCTCGAAACCTGAGGAGCACCCAAGACGGTATGGACTTCGGCAGCAGAGATACCTGGAGAGTTGGCACTCGAGAAGAAGTGGGGCCTCGAGTGACAAGGAGGAAGTATGAACTTCTCAGAGGGAGTGTTGTTCTCAACCGTCAGGTCGACGTCCACCTGCCCGTCTGTGCGCTGCCGTTTCAGAGACCCTTGGCTACTGGGAGACTGACTCCCGTGGGGAGAGGACGAAGAATCTGAGGGCACTGAAGTCGTGGAAGTATGATGTGCTCGGAGCTGTTCGACCCGACCCATTTTCGAAGCACGAGTGCTTTTCAGTTTCTTGAGACGCTCCTCGGCACTCGACATCTTACCTACACAGAAAACAAAGAGGTTAGTAATTCGAAAAGAAGGACGAAGGGAAAGGCAGGTCAGGGAGGCCACCCCACCTAACAGCTTGAAAGCCTCCTCGTCAGAAAACGTCTCGAGGAGAGCCCTAGTGTTGATCAATCGACGCTCCGTTAGGACCTCCCCATCGTCGTCCAGAAGGAAGTCCCCGTTCGGCGTCACGAACTTGGCTTTGTTAAACCCACCGACGAACTTGACTATGGCCTCGTGAGCCAAGCGATCCCCTTCACAGAGTTTACCAGGGCTGACGATATAGTTGTCCGTTCCCCTCTTGAAGTGTTCTTCAGTCCAGAACAACGGGAACCTGGGCACGAGGGCCTCCTCTCGCCGCCCATATACTTCTTCGACGACCCGATGGTACACTGAATTTATGGCCTCAAGTGTGACCGGCCTCATGAGGTAGTACCGGTACTTAAAATCTCGCACAGAGTCCATATAAGTGTGAAACAGGCTGCTCACCTGCTTGAAGGACACCCAGCCATGCTTGCCGTCGACGGCCTGCCGTTGAAGATGGAAAATACGAAAAAATAGGGGCATAGTCGCCCCAATCTTCAGGTATTTGTACACGAGCTCGAAAGCCCTGATGAAAGCGAGAGAGTTGGGGTGAAGTTGAGAAGGGGCCAAACGCAGCCAGACAAACACTGAATGTTGAAAATCCATGAAGAGAAAACACCACCTCGCCTTGTCGAACATAAACTCGTATACGGGAAACCGCATCCCGCTATATGCCGAGCATATTCGATGATGTGGCAAAGGCCTGAACACGTTCCACGACTTTGATGAACCCACTAGGCGGTGCTCGACGGTGCAAAATATGTCGGCCTCGTCCAGGTCGACAAACTCGGAGATCATGTTTACGGCCTCCTCGCATGCCCACTCGTCGGGCAACCTCTCCCCGGCGCTGATTGTCTCCGCCATAGGTGAGTCGGGCTCGTCGTGAATATTTAAAGATCCCTCGGCCACTTGCAATACGTCCATTTACCTGAAAAATAGAAGGAAATGGTGAATTTGATGACCCATATCAAATCCAACCCTCCACCGCTGATCAAGTGAAAGGGCGAGGAAGGAACGTCGGGAAACGCGAACCCGCGACCATCCTCAGGTCTGCGGGGAGTGGCGTTGGGAGGGACCCCGAGATATTCGACCCACGTCCCCGTGACATTCTTCGTGTCCCCGGGGATCTCGTCAGTTATCCCCGGGAGACTCAACAAAAGAATTGAGAAATGTTCATCTCACGACCCCGGGACATTCTTCATGTCCTCGGGGATATCATCATCTCTCCCCGCGAGGTTCAACGATTAAACTAGGAAATTCCGCCGTTTTCGCCGGATATTTCGTGATTTCCATGGGAACTTCACCAGTTCACCATAGATTCACCCTACAAATGCAAGTAAAAGAGGAAAAAAGAGAGAACTTACTTCGAAGGTGTTTCTGGTAGGGTTCCGGTGCGGCTGTCAGCGGCGGCGAACGGAGGCGAACGGCGGTTGAAGGGAGAACAAAGGAAGGGAAAGTTTGAGCAAAGGGAGAGCGAAAAACGAAAATGAAACGAGATGGGCCCTATTTATAAGGGTCTCACGAGCCCCGAGAGCTCCTAGGCAATCGATTACGCTACCCTAGCATAGCCGCCCTAGGCAATGATGAGATGCGACATGTGGCACACGCTCTCCCACGCATGTCTCTTCATTCCCCAACACGCGTCCTTCTATTCTCCCCGGTTCAAACTTCTTGTATCCCCGTGACGACGCTCATCCGCGACCAGCCTAGCTCGAGCGGAGCGAGTTTTTTCTCCCCGTTTTACCGACCACTCCTTGTCTAGGCTCCCTTCCCCGACGGGATACGTCCTCGACATATTGCTGGCCCTTAAGTCATTACTCTGACACCTCAGAACAACCACTTGGGGGGCTCCTGTTCCGGACTGGGCCAGCACCTGCCCTACGGTCGGGCAGGCCCAGGCCCAATGACCAACGAAGGCCCAACGAGGCCGAGAACCACCTCCGTGTCGGGCACATGCTAGTCCCCTCAGACGTCAGACACGCGGGGTAGAAGACCGTCGAGCAGAGGCACGTAGCACCTCTCCTCGATGCCCACGTGCTCCTTCCCGTGAGGACACGTTCTCTTGTAACTTCCCACTCCCGAAGGAATCGGTCTGCCCTACTTCCGGAGATTTAGGGACCGTTACACCAGGGCGAAGACCACGTGCTGGTCTTCACTACGCCACGTAAGCCCTGACAGTTACTTGGATTGGGCCTGAAGTCCACACGACGTTGCTGGCCACTGCATAACTGTCTGATCCAGGTACGATTATATATATATATATATCAGACATGGAGGTAGCTTCAAATATTTTAGTCTTTTTATCAAAGACCACAACCTGCAAAAAGACAATAAGAATGTCAAACCGTAATCTTATGTCTAACTTAGTAAAGTTTTAAACCCTAATCTTATGTTCTTCATAACATAGAGAAGGTGACTATATAGGAAGTTGGTTCAGGAAAAACGCTTCATTCGAAATAAAAATGAAAATGAAAAAAAGCTAGATTTAAAACAAAAATGAAAACACAGAAACAAGAAAAGAAACCAAAAGTGGTACATACATGTAAAAATGGAGAATAGTCATGGGATGACTATCACGAACAAGACGAAAATGAGATTGTTGGTTGTGATTTACGGCGGCGCAAAACCGCAGGTTCATATTAAGGGTTGGGGTTAAAATCAAATTCTGGAAAAGAAGGAACATGGAGAGAGAGAGAGAGAGAGAGATAGAGAGAGAGAGAGAGAGAGAGAGAGAGAGAGAGAGAGAGAGAGAGAGAGAGAGAGAGAGAGAGTGTTTTCCAGTATTACTAATAATGTACATCTCTTCTAGCGTGGGGTTGCCAATAAAAAATATATGGATTGGTTTGAATTTGATTTACACATTTTTTTTCATAAAATCCAATCCGAACCTAACCAAAAAATAACGGGTTGGTTTGGGTTGATTGATTTTGATATTTTTTTAAAATATCTAATTTACATCAACTAATTTTCCATATTAATATAATTTTTTTTTTAATATTTCTCCATATAAGTTGTGAATGTCACAAATGACATTTCATTTTTTTACTTCTTGAAGTTTAATATCTTATACTAGTTTTCATGATAATGATGAAATAAATTATATGAATTAATATGGTTGGTTCGAGTAGACGGATTTCATTGGTTTGGTTGGAATTTTGCCAAAATTAAAAAAATGTCCGACCCAAACACCATAATTAGGTTTGGATTCCGGTTTGGTTCGAATTTGCTCGAATCTATGACACCCCTATTCTAGCGTTTATAGGCAGACGGGTAATGTTACATGTTGTTTGAGTTTCTTAAATCGGACCCACCCATTTGAACCCAGACAAAATCTCATTTTGGGCCCGCAGAACCGCCAAACCGTGTAACCTGACCCTATTCGATTTTTTTGCTTCAGTTGATGTGGGTTGGACCGGTTTTCGAATTTTTATCCTCTCAATATCTTGTAATATCTTTAATTTTTATTTAATCTACTTGTGATTTATATAAAAAAATCATAAATAAAACTATACAATAAATATTGCATTTTTTTTCTTAAAAATATATATCTGCATTGTTAAATGTTTATGGTACAAAGATCAAATTAAATTACAATTAAATCATAATTTCATATAGAAAAAATGATGATTTTAAATATTGTCAGAATAAATAGCTGAAATTTTCATTCAATATTTTATATCCGTTTCGTATACGTATATTTCTAACCATGAAGAAATGTCCTATAAAAGAATAAATTGATATTGTATTTAAAATAATCTTTAACTTAATCACAAATTATTTACAACAATTTATTTGATTATAGATGGAAGGAAACAATTTAATTTTCCCCTCAAATTAACTTCATTGAGAAAATCAAAAATATTTTTTAGCTTCTATATTTTCAATAGAGATATCCGCATATAACATATCTTGGGAAAAAGTATGGTTTCCTCCATGTGGTTTAGGTTTAGCAGGTTCTCAGTGTGATGCTTCACTTGATGTATTGCCTCTTCATCATAATTTTATAATTACAATAGTGAAATTTAACATACTTTTAAATTAAAAGTTTTCATTCAGAACAAACGTGATTGTTTTGCATATGCTTAAAGTTTCAAAATACTGCAAGATGTTTACCGCCTCCATAACATAATCTGTCATAAAAAACTTGAGATTTTCTTGCTTTTGTTTTTAGCTTAAACTCCTTGCCTTGGGGCAAGGGGCCTTGGCATCTGTTGGACTATCTTGATTTCTGGACTGATAAAGATTAGTTCTAATAAGGCTGTAACATTTGTTGGTTTAAAATTTCTTATGGATTGGAAAGAAATAAAGAGAAGTAAAGGGTACAGAAAAACTAAAAGTTTCCATTTGGACGGAGAGAAGTGGCAAGCACTTAGGAGATCATGAAGCAATATCTTCATTTTTCTTTACAGTATTCCCAGAAAATTACAATGCAAATGACATGGCAAGCGTCTTCATGGAATATGGGATCCTAGTAGAAGTATTCATACCTTCCAGGAGGGATAAAAGAGGAAATCGGTACGGTTTTGTGAGATTCAGAAGAGTAGAAGATGAGAGGATCTTGGCAACAACATTGGACAACATCCAAATAAATGGCAGGAAATTGTTCGTCAATAAACCAAGATTTAATAGACAAAGGGAGGCGGTTGGAGAAAGGTACAGAGGTTAAATAGTGATGGGAACTATGGGAGTAACAAAACCTCATAACACAAGGATGAATTGGAGAAAGCTCAGAATGGGAAATTCTTATGCTGAAGTGGTTAGAGACAGAGGTAACCAAAGGTGGAAACAACAGAACATTACAAAAGTGCAAACAAGGGAGATACGAAGGAGACGATTCTCAGGTGGACAGGACTGACATTCAACATTGAAGATAAGGAAATGCAGAGGTTTGAAAAAGCTTATGTGGGAGTAATCAAGACTCCAGGTAACACTTATAACATACAAGAGATTTTCAACAGGGAAGGTTTTTTTCATGTTAAAATCACACCAATGGGAGCCAAGATGTGTCTGCTTGAGGATATTGAGGAGAATGCTGTTAGGTCTTTGATAAAAGATGAAGAAGAATGGTTGTTAAACTGGTTTGAAGACATTAGACAATGAACCTCTTCTGAAGTTGACAAAGAAATATTGACATGGGTAAAATGTTTTGGATTACCATGTCATGCTTGGAGACATGATTTTTTTCAAATACATCTCTAGCAGAATTGGAGACTATGTCTGTTGCGATGAAGAAAATGAAACTCACTCAAAGTTTGATGTTGCAAGAATATTGATTAAAACAAAATACACCAGTTATTTGAATGAGGTGATTAATATCGAGATTAATGGAAGGGTGTTTTGCATTAAGCTAATGGAAGATAACCATGGCCCGAAGAGGATAATGTTCCATGACAAGAAGAGAGATTCTAGTGATTCAGAGGAATCATTTGTAGAGGAAACAGAGGATGAACCTGAGGAAGAGGACGAGGAGTTTGAAAAGTATGTCAATGGTGGAAATTCAAAGGAAGAAGATGAAGTAAACAATCACAATGATAGATCAGAAGGAGGCGGCGATGAAAGAAGGGTGTCAGACATCGGGAAGAAGGACAAACCAGGTAGTTTGAAAAAGACGATAGGGAGTCATAATGACTATGCTAGCATTGGAAAGGCACAAGAGGATAATATAAAGTCAAATTTAGGAAGCAATGTTGAAAAACTTCATGATGAGATAAGGTCAGAAGGGAGGGATGCATTTAATGAAGGTACTCCAAAAGTTGTTCGGATGGGACAGAATAAAGGGAATTGGAGTGATAGATTGGAAAAGGTCAGCGAAAGTAATAACAAGTACTTTAAGAAAAACAAAGGGCGGGAGAAATTGAATGAGGACACTCTGGACAACATCTTGGTAATGGGTCTAAACAATGATACAGTGAATTATAAAGTTGGTGTTGGGCCTAAAGCTCCACTGGTTATCAAACCTTGTCTTAGTGGGCCGTCTGGGTCCAAAATATGTAGGAAAAAGAAACCCTTGTCTGAAATATACGAGAAGATTCAGATACCATACGCACCCTCTTATTACTCAACATTACTTCACTCTTCAATTATAGTCAAACCTCATAACTCTTCAAATGAACATCATGAAGAAACAATTTGCATCTCATCCCAGAAAGAAAATAGCAATTCCAATTATTCAGAAGGGTCAATTCTCTGTTGTGGATCTTTATCTGACAAGGACGTGGAAAACGACAATGATAGGATTAAGAGGAAACATAATGATGTCCCAAGGAAGGTTTGGGATATATTGAAGGAATTGGGAGTTGAAGGAGAAGAGGATGATGAAGCTCTAGATGGTATCATTATAGGATTGGAAATGAGGGATAGATCAAGAAACCAGAACCAGAAGGAGACAAACATACGAGTTCCACGAATATCACAACTTTTAACATAAGAGGGTGCAACTCTTCCATTAAAAGGAGAGTCAAACATCTAATTGAGAAGGAGAAGATTGAATTTTTCCTAATACAAGAAACTAAACGCCAACATATAGATGCTAATTTTGTCAACGACATTTGGGGAAGAGGGGAGTTTGATTGGTCTGCAATAGATTTTATTGGCCAATCTGGAGGTATGTTATCCATTTGGAACAAGAAATCATTCCAATATATTTTTAGCTTTTCTGGCATTGGTTATCTTGGTGTTCATGGTCTTTGTAGAGGTAGGGCATTATATATTGTTAACATCTACTCATCATGTGTTCTGAGTGAGAAAATAAGATTATGGGAGGATCTTGTCAGGGTGAAATCAAATCTACCAAGTGGGGATTGGATTTTAGGGGGGACTTTAATGCAATTAAGGATAAGGGGGAGAGGAAAGGCAAGGGGGGTTATAAGTATGTTGAGATGGAGGAATTTGGAGTGTTTATTGAAGACATGAAATTAATTGATCTGCCTATAGTAGGAAATAGATTCACCCGGTTCAACTCTAGTGGTTCATGTAAGAGTAGACTTGGTTGATTTCTTATTTCGGAGGATCTTTGCATATGTTGGAAGGCTGTCAATTAGAAGGTTGGAAATAGGGATTTCTGACCATAGACCAGCTTCGTTGGTCCTTAACGATAGGAATTGGGGTCCCAAACCATTTAAATCTATTAATGCGTGGTTTGATCATCCTGATTTCCTTAAATTTGTGAAAGAGGTCTGGGAATCTTGTCAAGTCACAGGAGATGTTTTCAGCATACTTATTCAAAAAATGAAGATTCTGAAATCAAGATTGAAATGGTGGAACCATAATGTCTTTGGAATTATGGATCTTAAAGTTGAGAAGGATATTGAGAGGCTTAATGATTTGGAAGGTGAAATGGCAGACCTGGATTCTGAAATTCATGACAGCATATTGAAAGAAAGAAGCAAGGTTATGGAAGACATTTGGAAGAAGCTACACTTGAAGGAAAGTCTATTATTTCAAAAGGCAAGAGAAAAATGGTTAGTTGAGGGAGATAACAACTCAAAATACTTTCATTATATCATCAATAGCAGGAGGAGAGAGAATAACATTTTAGCCATGAGCATTGGATTGAATGATCAAGAGAAAGTGGAGACAGTGAAACAGCATATTCATGACTATTTTGAGGAAAAGTACAAGAACAAGTCTGTTAGAGGGTTTAACCTGGATTTAAGTGCTTTAGTGGAACTCAATGAAGAGGAGAATTGCAGTCTGACTGATCCTTTTTCAGTTGAGGAAATTTTAGAGGCTATCAATTCTCGTGATGGCAACAAAAGCCATGGCCTAGACGACTTTAATTTGAATTTCATAAAAACAACTTGGGAGATAATTGGAGATGATATTACTAAGTGTATATATGAGTTCCATGAGAATGCATTCTTACCAAAAGCTTTTTGCTCTTCCTTCATTGTTTTGATTCCAAAGAGAGATAACCCCCAATCTTTGAGAGAATTCAGACCAATTGCTTTGATTGGGTCCATTCAGAAAATCATTTCCAAAATACTTGCAGCAAGGCTAAGTAGAATCATTAGGAAATTGGTGTCTCAAGCTCAATCAACATTTATCCCAGGTAGACAATTACTGGATGGTGTTTTGGTGGCCAATGAAATCCATGACTATATGATTAAGAAGAAGAGAAGAGGATTTATGTTTAAGGTAGACTTTTCTCAAGCATACGACTATATAGACTGGAGGTTCCTAGTAAAGGTCATGGAAGCAATGCACTTTAGTCCAAAATGGATTACCTGGATTAGAGGTATAATCTGTAATAGCTTTGGCTCTGTGTTGGTGAATGGAAGTACCTCCAAAGATTTCAAAATGGGCAGGGGTCTCAAATAAGGAGATCCACTTTCTCCTTTGTTATTTGTCCTTGTAACTAATTGTTTGACAATGATGGTGAAGACTACTGAAAGCAATGGCATGTTGAAGGGCTTGAAGATTAATGAGGTGTTAGTTCTTGTATTGGCTGGAATTTTGGTAAAACAAAGTTGAACAATGTTGATGTCATATGTCTGATGTCTTAACATTGGTTCCTAACATTAGTTGTTGCATGGTTGAAGTTTTATATGCTGATGTTAAACTTGATGTCTTGACATCAGTTATCAGAACATCAGAACATCAGGTTGTGATGTTTTAGGGCTGTGCGTGTTTGTTTGTTTTGAGGATATCTATTAGAGAGATTGGATGCGAATATCTTGGAGAAGATATTTTTAATCAAATATGGGGCAGATCATGTAACTAACATTAGAGCTGATTTGAAAAGATTTAAAAAGATTAGAAGATCAAATCTGTTTTAAATTCTGTTTAATAACAAATCAAATCAGATATTTTTGGAAGAGGTCCAAGCCCAAGTCAGAATACTATTTAAAGCAGCCTCAACCCTTGTTGGAAGAGAACGAAGACAGAGAGCTAAAGACTGAGAGTCAATTTGAGTTTTCGTGTGTGTTTTTGTAAACCATTCATGTTTGAATTGGTGTTACTATTTTGAGTTGTAAGTGTATTCACTCTAGAGCTTTTAAGCAAGAGTGTGTGGTTCTTGATCAAAGCTGTTAAGCAGAATCAAGGTGGGTTTTAAAGTGTAATCTTTGAATTGTATCACTGAGGTGATTTAGGGAGTGAGTGGTTTCTCATATCTAAGTGGTCTCTTAGGTAGAAGTGTCATTGGGTAGTGATTAAGATTAGTAGATGTCAACTGGGATTGTTGAGTCTGTAATTTAATACTACTTATAGTGAATTTCCTCCCTGGCTTGGTAGCCCCCAGACGTAGGTAGTTAGACCGAACTGGGTGAACAATTCATTGTGTTGATTTACTGTTGTTATTACCTTGTTCATATAGCAGATTGTGTTGTTGTGACATCACACTCAACATCACACATCTGATACCAGAATTTCAATTGGTATCAGAGCAGGCATCCTGCTCTGCATCTGGGTGAGATCTAGGGCTGCTACTTTCTGGTACAATGGACAAGGAGAGTGGTGGATTTGTGAATAAACCCCCTATTCTAGATGGCTCTAATTATGACTATTGGAAATCACGGATGGTTACCTTCTTGAAGTCATTAGACAGCAGGGCTTGGAAGGCTGTCTTAAAAGAATGGAAAGCACCTGTTGTTGTTGAAAAGGATGGTACAACAAAGCTGAAACCTGAGGAAGATTGGACCAAGGAAGAAGATGAGCTTGCACTTGGAAATTCAAAAGCCTTGAATGCCATCTTTAATGGTATTGACAAGAACATCTTTAGGCTAGTAAACACTTGTGAAGTAGCTAAGGAAGCTTGGGATGTCTTGAAAACTACTCATGAAGGAACTTCCAAGGTCAAGATGTCAAGACTTCAATAGTTGACTACTAAGTTTGAAAATCTGAAGATGAAGGAGGATGAAACCATTCATGATTTTCACATGAATATTCTTGAGTTGTCCAATGCTTCTAGTGTTTTAGGAGAAAGAGTGACTGAAGAGAAGCTGGTAAGGAAAATTCTTAGATCTCTTCCCAAGAGATATAAAATGAAGGTGACAACTATAGAAGAAGCCCAAGACATCAGCAAGATGAGGGTTGATGAGTTGATAGGTTCTCTTCAAACCTTTGAATTAGGAATGGAAGAGGAACCTGGAAAGAAAACCAAAAGTATAGCCTTGGTATCTAGTTCTGAAGATTCTAAGAAAGAGAATGGTGCTGAGTCTCAGGAGGAGCTGTCCCATGCCATTGTTTTGCTAGGAAGACAGTTTAATAAGGTTATGAAGAGGATAAATAGGAGTTATAATCCTAATGTCAAGAACATCACATCTGACACCAACAGATCTAGTGATCAAGTGAAGAAAACAAGAGATGAAGAAAAGTCCAATCATGACAAAGGAGTTCAATGCTATGAGTGTGAAGGTTATGGTCATGTCAAGAAAGAATGTCCTACATACCTCAAAAAGCAGAAAAAGGGGTTATCTGTTTCCCGGTCTGATACAGATAGTGAAAGTGAAGAAGAGAATGCCAAGGATGTTAAGTCATTGACTGGACTATGTGCCTCTGATGGAGAATCTAGTGATGGTGAATTGAACTTTGAAGAGCTGGCATCTTCTTATCAAAAGCTATGTCTGAAAAGTGAAGAGGCCTGTCAAGAAGGGGAGAAGCAGAAGAAGATTATAATACAACTTGAGACTGATAAAGCTGAACTTGAGAATGAAGTTTTGTTAAAATCCCAGCTTGATCAAATGTCAAAATCCATCAGAATGTTAAATAGTGGAACTGACACTCTAGATAAAATACTTGAAGCTGGAAAAGGGGCAAGCGATAAGACTGGTCTAGGATATGAGGGTGAGAAGAAGATATCTGCAGAGGCTAGTTCTTCTGGGGTTAAACAGAACATTCCTCATCATCATGAAAAAGGACATGGTTCTGGAATTAAGAAGGCTGTCCCTCACCTGGGGCCACAAAATAATGGAAAGGGTTATGGTCTTGTACCTAAGAAGTTTTTGCCTCAACCTCAAGGAAAACCTCAGGTTTCTGGAGCTAGGCAGTATATGCCTCCCCAATACCATAGGAGTATGCAGGCTTCTAGTTTCAAACATAACATGTTCCATCCGATGTCTCAACATCAAGGGAAAATGTATGGTTTTGGACCTAATAATGCTGTGCCTCATGGTTATGGCAGAAGAAGGCCGCATCATCATGGTAAAAGACAGCCTAATCATTACAAAAGACAGACTCATCACTACAGAAGACAACCTAGTTATGGGAGAAGACAACATTAATATTTTGACAGATGGCAACCTCAGCAGTATGACAGAAATCATCATCAAGGTGGCAGATATTTCAATCACTTCAGAGAAGAGATTCATAGAGTGAGATGTTACTATTGTGAAAAATTTGGCCATATACAATCTTCTTGCTTTAAACTGCATGGTTATCCCAAATCTGTTCCTCAACCTAGACAGAAGCAGAATAGGCCTCAGGCTGTTAAACAATGGGTTCCTAAAGCTGCTGTCACATGTCTATTAGCTCACTCATCTGTGAGAACCCCAACTAGGGATGGTTGGTATTTTGACAGTGGTTGCTCAAAGCATATGACTGGTTTCAAGAATCATTTGGTGGATATTAGGACTTACTCCACAAATGATGTAACTTTTGGTAATGGAGAAAAAGGGGAAGCTAAAGGAGTTGGAAAATTGAATTGTGAGGCTGGACCTAATCTTGAAAATGTACTTCTTGTCAAAGGATTGACTGCTAATTTGATTAGCATCAGTCAGTTATGTGATGAAGGATTCAAAGTTAGCTACACTAAAGATGAATGTTTAGTGACTAATGAGAAGAGTGAAGTCGTTATGAGGGGAGTTAGATCCATAGATAACTGTTATTTATGGGTTCCTCAAGAGTCCAACTCATCATGTAATGTCAAGGATGATGTTATGACATCTGAATGTGACATTAGAAGGATCACCAAACAACCTAGTGTTATGTAACTATTCAGAGGAAATATTGAAGAAACTAAAGTCATAGAGGTTGATCATTCAGATATGAAGGGTAATGACAATTTCCCTAAAGATATGTGTGCTGAAATTTGTGAAGCCTTAAGTAGAAATTTGGGCATGTGGAAAAGGCATCAAAGGTTAGTGACTTATGGTGTGCATTTATTAAATTTCAAAAATTTAAAAGGAAATTTGTTTTGGTGGGGAAAATACATTTATTGGCTTTTAAATGATCAACAAAAGCAGCCCCCTTACCTTAGGCTATCATTCCCTATTGTTACTCTCACACGCTACGTCAGTCTCCACACTCCAAGTCCGTTCATCTTCCCCCCTAAGAACAAAAATTACAAAACACCTTTGTTCATCAGTTGTTACACATGAACAATGTCTAAACAAGTGTCATCTCCATCCAAGAAGCCTGCGTCCAAAAGTTCCACTCATGCAAATTCTAGGGTTTCGACAGAAGAGGTATCTTTGGATGAAGCTATGGACATTGCTCCTATCTCTATGATTCCAGCTTCAGAAAAGAAAAGACCTGAGAAGTATCAACCTAAGAGGCCTTCAAAAGGTAACACTTCTCATCAATCTGCGGGTAGGAAATTTGATGATAGCGAAAGTAGAGCGTTTGTCACTAGTGTATTGTTTGGAGACAAACCTACTCCTAAGACTACCAACCCTCTTCATCAAGCTGTTGAAGAAAGGGTAGATGTGGACAAGAGTATTGATCAGATTGTCACAAAATTTTTTGAGAAAGGGATTTCTGTGAAGGGAATATCTAGACCTCTGAGTCAAATGGCTGCTGATCAATCCGTTAGAGAAAAGGGTGACATGGAAACTTCTGAAACCAATCTTCACAGATTGGCTGTCTCTGTCATTGAAGATGCTGAGATTGAAGATGAAGTTGAAGTTGAAGCTGAAGCTAAAAGAGAAAGGGATACTCATGTTGAAGATGAGGTTGATGTTGAACATGATGTTGGAACATCACCTGCTAGGGATGTTACTCCTAGTCCCAGAGGGAAGAAGAATGCTGATGTGGTGGATGTTGTTGACTTATCTGATAATGAAGTAATTAGTAATGCTGTTCCTGGTATTGGCAAAAGATGGAAGAATAGAAAAGGAAAGAATGTGGAATCTTCTCCTAAGATGACAGCTGAAGGCAAGAAGAAAAAAACATCTGTTATTGGTCCAACAAAATCTTGGAGCAAGGTTGCTGTGACTTCCAAAAAGAGAAAGATTAGAGAAAAATCTGAATCTGAGTATGATGTTGAGGAAGATGTTCAAGACATCACCCCTGTCAGAAAGTCCATTTTGAAGAGAATTTCTGATAAGGTTCCTGAAGTGCCAGTGGACAACATATCCTTTCATTATGCTAACAGTGCTCCAATGTGGAAATTTGTGTGTCAAAGGAGATTAGCTCTGGAAAGAGAGCTTGGCAAAGATGCATTGGAGATGAAAGAAATTATGGAGCTCATTCATGTTGCTGGCCTGTGGAAAACTGTGACTAAATTCTCTAAGTGCTATGGTGGACTTGTTAAGGAATTTGTTGTTAACATTCCTATAGACATTTCTGATAAAAGAAGTGTGAACTTCATGAAGGTGTTTGTTAGGGGTAAATGTATTAATTTCTCTCCTAGTACCATCAATAAGTATCTTGGAAGACATGATCAAGAGGTTTGTGAACTGGAAGTGACTGATAATGATGTGTGTAAAGAGATCACAGCCACTCAAGTGAAAGTCTGGCCACTGAAGGGTAAATTGACAGCTAGCAAACTCAGTATCAAGTATGCTATTTTGCACAGAATTGGAGCTGCTAACTGGGTACCTATTAATCACAAAACCACCATAGCTGTGGGATTAGGAAGGTTTATTTATGCTGTTGGGAAAAAGGTTAAGTTCAATTATGGAAATTACATATTTGATCAAGTTGTGAAGCATGCTGCCACTAATATAATCAAGATGCCTATAGCATTTCCTTATCTTGTCTGTGGAGTGATCTTAGATCAACATCCTGGAATTTTAACTAGTTCAGATGTAGCATGTAAGAGGGAGTCAACTTTATCCTTGCATCCCAAGCTATTTGTTGGGAATCATGTTCCAGACATTGTTGTAACATCAAGTTCTGGTGTTAAGAAGGCCAGTACTAAAACTGAGTTGATTGAAGAATTGAAAGCGGCCTGCAAGGATCTTGAGATGGTGATCAGTACTAGCACTGCTAGAAAGATGAAAATTGAGCAGATGATCAAATCCTTGGAACAGGGTGAAGATGATGTGAATGTCAATACTGTAGATTCAGGTTCAGAGGAAGGTGATGAAGATGTTGTAGATGGTTCTGATGCTAATGAAGATTGAAGTGTTGCTTTTTCTGTTTATTGCTTTTGTAGTTTGTAGTTTTTTTTTGTTTCTGCACATTGTGTGCATGGTGTGTAACTTGGATAAAAGTACTTTTATGCTTATCTGGGTTTTGTTCTATGATTTGTCTTGTCTTGTGGTGCTGACTTTTGACTGACAAGGAGAGCTAGTAGGACTAACTGTTGTAATGTGTTAGGGTATAACTTGTTGGTTGTTGGCCAATTGTGGCTAAAAAGGGGGAGAGTTAGCCTTTGTGCCTATGTGTTACCTAGTTGTCTGTTGTAGTTCTAGGCTTGAGGGGGAGTGTGCATGAACAGCTGGTATGCTGGTTCTTGTTTTGAGGGGGAGTTTAGCTATGTGCAGTTTGGTTATGATTGCTGCTGGTTGTGTTTTGGAATGTTAGGAGTTTAAAGTTTTTCCGCTGCAGGTACCTCTGATGTTGGCAGAGATTGTTTTAGCCAAAATTAGCCAAAGGGGGAGATTGTTAGTTCTTGTATTGGCTAGAATTTTGGTAAAACAAAGTTGAACAATGTTGATGTCATATGTCTGATGTCTTAACATTGGCTCCTAACATTAGTTGTTGCAGGGTTGAAGTTTTATATGCTGATGTTAAACTTGATGTCTTGACATCAGTTATCAGAACATCAGAACATCAGGTTGTGATGTTTTAGGGTTGCGCATGTTTGTTTGTTTTGAGGATATCTGTTAGAGGGATTGGATGCGAATATCTTGGAGAAGATATTTTCAATCAAATATGGAGCAGATCATGTAACTAACATTAGGGCTGATTTGAAAAGATTTAAAAAGATTAGAAGATCAAATCTGTTTTAAATTCTGTTTAATAACAAATCAAATCAGATATTTTTGGAAGAGGTCCAAGCCCAAGTCATAATACTATTTAAAGCAGCCTCAACCCTTGTTGGAAGAGAACGAAGACAGAGAGCTAAAGACTGAGAGTCAATTTGAGTTTTCGTGTGTGTTTTTGTAAACCATTCATGTTTGAATTGGTGTTACTATTTTGAGTTGTAAGTGTATTCACTCTAGAGCTTTTAAGCAAGAGTGTGTGGTTCTTGATCAAAGTTGTTAAGCAGAATCAAGGTGGGTTTTAAAGTGTAATCTTTGAATTGTATCACTGAGGTGATTTAGGGAGTGAGTGGGTTCTCATATCTAAGTGGTCTCTTAGGTAGAAGTGTCATTGGGTAGTGATTAAGATTAGTAGATGTCAACTGGGATTGTTGAGTCTGTAATTTAATACTACTTATAGTGAATTTCCTCCCTGGCTTGGTAGCCCCCAGACGTAGGTAGTTAGACCGAACTGGGTGAACAATTCATTGTGTTGATTTACTGTTGTTATTACCTTATTCATATAGCAGATTGTGTTGTTGTGACATCACACTCAACATCATACATCTGATACCAAAATTTCACGAGGAAAAATCCATAAGTATTTTACAATTTGCGGATGACACACTACTATTGTGTGATGATTCCTGGGCTAATATTTGGGCTGTAAAATCAATAGGAAAGTTCCCATTCAAGTTCCTAGGTTTAACAGTTGGTGGAAGCCATAAGAAAATATCTTATTAGAAACCTGTTGTAGATTCAATCAAAGCTCATTTATCCTCTTGGGGGGGAAGGATGCTCTCCATTGGTGGGCGTGTGACTTTAATAAATTCAGTCATAACAAATATTCATGTGCATTATCTATCTTTTTATCTGGCTCTTGTTAAGGTTTTGAAAGAAATCAAAGCAATTCAACAGAATTTTCTGTGGGCTGGTGACTGGGACAAGAGAAGCATAGCTTGGGTGAGGTGGTCTCAAGTTTGCAAACCAAGAAAACAAGGAGGACTTGGAATTAAAGATATCTCTTTATTTAATAGAGCACTTGTCACAAAATGGTCGTGGAGGATCACTAATGACTGTGGAGCCATATGGAGTGGAATTATAAAAGCTAAATATGGTAATGACCTGAACATCATCTCTTTAGGTCACTTCAAGAACAACTCAAGGCAAAGATCAAGTTGGTGGAAGGACATCACCCAATTGTGTATGCCTTCAAATTCACAGGGTATATTTATTATATTAACTTGGAAAGTGGGAAATGGTGGTAATACATTATTTTGGCATTCAAGATGGATTGGTGGAATAGCCCTCAAGTTTCAATATCCGGATCTATACAATTCTTCCCCTGCCCAAAACGCTCTGATTGAAGGACGCGGAGATTGGATTGATAATGTATGGAAATGGGACTTAATAGGAAAGAACATTATCTTAAATGAGGATGTTGCTGGGACAGCAGGAGAGCTATTATAGATAATTGAGGAGGTGAGCCTGAGTCATGAGGCAGATTCTATTAGGTGGCCAAGTGTTTGCTTGGAAAATTCGCAAACAACCGCTGATCTCCTAATCTATGAAAGATTGGTTTACTTACAGGACCGATCGAACAAATCCTAGGACAATGTGCTTTAACAATTTTGGTAATTTTTGTTAGAAAACCTTTTATTTATTGAATTCATCATGGTTTTTATCAATTCTGTATTGTTTTGACAAAAGTAACAAAACTTTGCTCCTTAAATAAAATGGCGAAATGTAAATGATTTGCGAATAAGAAAATGACGGTATTGTAAAGGGAAATGCAAAAGGAAAAAAACTTTAAACTTTTATTGAAATGCAAGGAATAAAAAACTGGTGTTTCTTAACGTACATTTTCTCAGTAAGTACTCTTTTCTCTCACGGTTACTTTGAGTATTTCTTGAGTGATTTGTACAAATTCTAAAACACACCGAAAATCCAACACTAAGACTCCCTATTTATATACAAACGAAATAACCACCAATAACAGCTATTTCTCCTAATGGCGACAAATGGCATTCTGCATGCATTCGTCTCCTAGATGCATTCCACACATCCAATTTCAAAAGCGAAACTCCCTCCTGAAATTTGAATTTCAAACACCCGTCGAATGGGCCTATTCCTCTTGTGTCGAAACTATCCTTCATACTTGGAAAAATCTGCCAATGCTTTCCCTAAGTACCATTTGTCTTCGACTTGCCTTTCTCATCAAAAAACCTTCTGGTCGAAATGACATGTCGAATTGACCTATCAAATTTTCAACTTTGCTTCTTGAACAATTACCTTGGCGTCGAAATTAGCCACCTACAAATTGCCCCCCAAGAAATGCATTTTCGATAAAGGGAGAAAATCATTTTTTGTTAATGCAATTCGACGCCATTTAATAAATCGACCAGTGACTGTTCATATGACTAGACGTTAGAAGTATCAGAATCTTCATTGCACTTTTCTCAAAACGTCTTTTCAGCCCACGTTTTAAGATCTTCCATCATTACTACTCTAGCCCCTAGTAGATCATGGGTCAAAACGTAACTGCCACCGTCTGAATTATCCACTTCGAAACCTCCACGTGTCCCACAATCTTTCATTACTTTTTTTATTTCAATTTCTGAACTTCAACTGCTTCCCTCTTTCTCTCTATAAATAAGCTGAAGAACCTTATATTACCCCTTTTTACATTTTTCTCTTTCTCAGAACAAGAACTCCCTTCGCACTTCATCTTCTTCATTTTCTCTATCTCTTCTGTAATCAACAATGGCATCTTCCGCTACTCCCAAAAACGCGAGTAAAGATTCCAAAAAATCCAACAGCTTACCACTGGTACACAAGATCCTTGGGCCCAAGGTGGTGGGAAACCAACAATACGTTTCCGAGCCTCCAAATAAAGAGGAGAAACACTGTATTTATCGGTCTCAGGTATTTATTCCTCTCTTGATTTATGGTAAATCCCATGTAATGCTAGGACCTTTACCTGACTTAAAATTAGACCCGGTTAAGGTACAAGAATTTTTCCCAACCTATCACCGTTACAAACCCATAGCTAATGGGGTTAGACCTAGAACTGACAAGAAAAAAGTTATAGACGAAAAGTCCCAAGTAGATGTCCAAGGATCCCCTTCTGAAAAAGTCATAAACTTAGAGTATATGAACAATTTTAGAATCTTTAGATCCTGCCCTTTGTCGAAAGACCCCTCTGACTACCTAGCTTGGTTGGAGAAGATAGAGAAGGTTAAAGCTAATGTTTGGAAAACTATGGGCATTTTTTATCTCATTCAACCGTCGAAGGTAGGACCAGGATATTGTCCCTCCATGCTTCTAGCTTCCCTTTACTTCTGGGACAACACTTATAACAACTTCCACCTTCCTTGTGGGATGATTACACCCACTCTTTTCGACATAGCTGCCATAACTCGCTTAAGTCCATTAAGAGTGGATTATGACCCTAACCTCCTATCCGACAATTCCATAGGCTTCGACACCAACAAGGCCACTTTTACAGCCTATATCGACAATTATCACGATAAGGAAACTGACGAAGTATCTGATCAAGAGCATGTAGCCTTCTTGGCCCTTTGGCTGTCGAGATGCATTTTTTGCTCCAGATCTCTCCAAGTGGCGAATCGCTATATCACCATAGCAAATCAGCTTCATGCTGGACACCGGCTGTGTCTTAGTGAGATGATCTTGGCGAACCTTTATGAATCCCTAGGCGAAGGGGTTACCACCCTGAAGAATATCAAAGAGAAAAAGAGTCTGCTGTTGTCAGGACCCTTTTGGCTCTTACAATTGTGGCTCAATGCCACCTTCAAAGCCTCCCTTCCCAACAAGTCAACTGTAGACGAAGCTGTTCTGGGGGATAGAAGAGTCGAAGGCATCCGTTTGGCGCAGTTAACACCCTATGGCGAAGGTATGAGCCTTCAACAAACCTTTACCAGCTATGTCATGATGTTTGCTAAATGTCACAACTTTACTCCTAACATGGCTCCTTTTGCTGATAGAAAGGTTGGACCTGCATGGTTTACCAGAAAACTTTCGTTTGAGTCGAAAGCTCTAGAAGACGAATTCCTCAACGTCTGAGAATCTTTTCTCACTCCTAGGCTTTTAGTTTCCAGACTTGCTCCCTCAAAGCTAAAGGTTTCTCTTGTCAATTACCAACCCAATCTGGTCTCTCGACAGTTTGGGTTGATACAAATAATACCAAAACCCCTCTTTTCACGAAAAGGCTCTTTGATTCACTATAATATGACCCACACCGAAGAAGAATGCTCTGAGTTGCTAGCGAAGTATTCAAATCTAGTCGAAATCCAACCAGTGGTCTTTCGACCTAGCTTCCTCTGTACTCAAGAGTTTAACGAATGATGGAGGGCTTATTATGACTCTCAATTTTTCGACGTGCCTTCTTTCACCATTCAACTGACTAGAGCCTTTGCCCTTGTGCAGGACAAGACAAAGAAAGGTACTTCAAGACATGTCAAAGAAATCCAAGCATTCCAAAGATACTTTGAAATTGCCTATAGGCCTAATGAACTTAGTCGAACCATAAGCGAAGCAGCTGTGACTTTGAAAGAAAAATTTACCAGAAAACTGGACGAGTTAAAACTACCAGCGTATGTTCGACCAGAACAACGTTATGAGGTAGCCTTTAACCTCTATCGACCAAGATTTCCCCCACTACCATCTTCTAAATTTGGCGTGGCTTTTAGCCCTCCATTTCCAGATTGGTTCACTTGTGGGGATTCTTTGAAACTTCTTCGCCAGGAATATCAAAAACGTGCTAAGCGAGTGGTTCCGACTAAGTACACCTTGGACAATTTCAAAGGCCACCTTCATATTGGCATAGAACACGTTCGCGTGGAAACTCCTATATATGAAGGTGTGGAATGGGAAGATATTCGACCTCGCTTTTTCCTTTTTACCTACACATGTATATGTTATTTTATGTTTGACCCTTTTCTTCCTTCCTTTTCTAGCCATCAAGATTACGACCAAGAAGTCAGCTGCTGGCGAAGCGTCAATTGTCGGAGATGCAGAAACCCACAAAGATGCTACCAAAACACCTTTGGCGAAGGTATTACTTTACTTCTCTTTTTGGTCAACACATATTTTCTTATTTTCTAGCATACTAATAAAAGTTCTTTTGTTCCACAGGGGAGTCGAAGACCTCCATCGACACCAAAGAAAAGAAAAGAAAAAGAATCTGAAGTCAAAGCTGTCGACACCGATGATGGCGACGAATCACCAGACCAAGTGAAGCCTTCAAGGAAGAAAAAGAAAACAACCAAACCTCAACCACAAAAACCTCCTGCTTCCAGAATATTGGAAAAAACTCCCCTTAAAAATCCTGGCGAGAAAGTTACCCCTGCGCCAGCAGAAAGCGAAAGTTCTAGTCTTAGGACTAAGATTCCCAAGGCATGGTTTTTTTCTTCATTTTTTTCTTTTCAACGCTGAAAGGCAGTTTTACTCATGTTACCTCTCTTTATTCCTTTATTTTCCAGGTCCTTGTCGATACTCACAGGCATCCCATGGTCCAAGTTCTCCCAAAGACCAGCAGTGATCCTACCTACAAGTCAACCAGCGCCTCCAAACCTTCTCCTAAGGATTCGACAAAGGAATCAGCTACTGAAGTGAATCAGTCCACTGCTGTCTCTAAACAAATTCCAGACGTAGTGGAAGAAGAAACTGGTCCTGAGGCTGACAACTTAGTCGACATTGGTGGGGACACTGTGATGCCTACTGCAACACTTACCACAGATAATGATCCTGAAGACCATTCTCCCCTCAACTTACAAGGTGCTGACGAAGGAAAGGATGAGGAGGCCGAAACTGATGGCGAAGAGGAGGAAGAGAAAGTAGGCGAAGAGCTAACAACTCCCTTGGCTGCTACGGACGAAGAAGGAGAAAGCGAAAAAGAGGACCATGGTGAACCAAACAAAACTGCTTCGACGACTACAACTTCGACCCGACTCTCTCAAGAGGAGCTTGATAATCTAAAGGTGCAAAGACCCATTGAGTACCTAAAGGCCATGCTTAGTTCCCGCTACAATTTTGCCGATACTACCATTAGTAGTTCGACCACCTCAGGAACTACCTCTGACGCCAAATCCGTGGACGAAACGCTGGCATAAATTCGACAAAAAATCCTCAACATTGACTTATTTCAACTTCTGGAGAATGACTCATCTGCTTATTTTGACCTAAAAAAGATCTTGAAGCAAATAAATGTTTTGGAGGCTCCTCCTGAAGTTACTGATGTGGTGCTGGACCTAACTACTCTAATAGACCTTGTAGTGACAGACTTTAATCGACTTCGAGATTACTCCAAGAAGCTCGAAAACAAGACAGAAACCCAACTTGCTGAGTGGGATGCTGCCTCAAGTTCGTCCAACAAAGTAACTAAACTAGAAAGAGCGTCTGAGCAAAACAAGAAAGAGGCAACTTTGTGTGGCGAAAACATCCTCAAGTGGAGAAAATAAATCGCTGTTCTTCAAAAAAAAATTTCTCAAGTGGAGAAGCGTCAAGAAGAACTGCAACAAATCAACCAAGAGGAAATCACTAAAGAACTTGAAGTTGGGGTTCACCATGTGGATAGGGCTCGAAAACTTGGTGAGGAAATCGAGGAGCTCTCGAAAGGCAAGGCACTTTGTGAGCGTCGTCTTCAGATTCAGAAATCCAAATTTGAAAAGCTGAAAGAATCTTTCCCCATTTAAATATTTGTAATTTTTGTTTGGCCTTTTAAGGCCCTTTTTGTAATGACATTGGAGCTATTTTATTTGGCGAAAAGATTTCAATCCACCATGTTGCTTATTTTCCTATATGACTATTCGACTGCTATTTTTACTTCTTGTAATGTGGGCTTGTATTTTTTCAAATATTTCTCATTTATTTTTAATATTCGCTTATCTTTGTCCAATTCCTCGACTTCATAAGCGCCATTGGAAAATATTCGTATGATTTGAAAATGTCCTTCCCACTTAGGGGACCATTTTCCCATGAGCCTATCTTTTCGATCCATGGGGAGAATCACTTTCCACATAAGGTCACCAATCGAAAAAGCTTTATTTTTTACTTTTTTATTGTAGAATTTCTCCACTCTTTCCTTTTGCCTTTTCAATAAGTCTAACGCTTTTAATCTTTCTTCATCTAAATCCACTAATTCATCTATCATCATATTCCAATATGCATCTGATGGAATTTCATGATGTCTTTGAACCCTTATTGACTGCAAGTATATTTCGACTGGTAAGACCGAATCATGGCCAAATGTTAATCGAAAAGGTGTAGCATTTGTAGCTTCCTTAGGAGAGGTTCGACAAGCCCATAGAATTTGGTCTAACGTTTTGTGCCAACTCTTTGGTTTTCTTCCCACGTGCTTCTTTATTAAACCAATTATAACCTTATTTGCAGCTTCGACCTGACCATTGGCTTGAGCGTAGTAAGGCGTTGATGTGAGGAGTTTGAAACCCATTTCCTTCGCGAATGCTTGCATATTCTTCCCAGTGAAAACAGATCCTTGATCCGTTGTTATTGTCTCTGGGATACCAAACCTGTAAATGATGTGCTTTTGAATGAATTTGATTACTGCTTCTTGATCCAATTTTACTAAGGGTATGGCTTCGATCCATTTCGTAAAATAATCTATCCCTACCAAAATAAACTTCTGGCTTTTTGAAGAGGCCGGTCGAATTTCTCCAATCAGATCCAAAGGCCAACCTCTAAAAGGCCAAGGCTTTATTATCGAATGTAATTCACTTGCAGGAACATGTGGTATCCCTGCGTGTATCTGGCACTCTTGACATCCCTTAGCGTATTCGACGCAATCTTTTAACATAGTTGGCCAATACATTCCCTGTCAGAATAATAACCACTTCATCTTCTAGCCTGCCTGGTGTGCCCCACAAGCCCCGCTGTGTACATTCGACAAAGCTATGTATGCCTCAGATTCGCCTAAACACTTCAATAGTATACCTTCCGGAGTTTTCTTAAATAGTTCGTTTCCTAAAATCACATAACTCAAAGCTCGATACCTGATTTTTCTTTCGACTGGTCCTGTTGGGTTTTGTAGGTACTCTATTATAGGCTTTCTCCAATCTTCAGTCATTGAATCGTCTATGTTAAAAATTTCAAAATTTTCTTCGTCAGCGTATCCAAGCTTTATCGTTTCCAAATCTGACGGGGATAATCTAGCTGACACCACTCTTCCTCTAACTTCAATAGCTTTCTGTAGCTTTTCCTTCGACACTTTGTATCCTGAAGCTATCTGCGCTAAATCATTCGCTTCCTGATTTTCCATTCGCGGGACATGTCGAATCGTGACCATATCGAACTTTTTTAAGAGTCGATTAGCTATTACAAAGTACATGATTAAATTCTCCTTAACACATTTGTACTCCTTTGTTATCTGCTTTATGACTAACTCAGAGTCTCCCATTATTTCGACCCGAGTTGCCCCCAATTCCAACAAGATTTCAAGTCCTTCTATCAAAGCCTCATATTCTGCCTCATTATTTGAGCAGAGACCTTCGACTTTGTACTTGAATTTTGTTGGAATTTTGTTAGGAGAAATAACCAGAACACCTATTCCAGTTCTATTTTTATGACTAGAACCGTCGAAGTACAACTTCCATGGTTCTATTTCAATATAGTCCAAAGACTTTTCATTTATAGCGTGGTCGACTATGAAATCCGCCACTACTTGTCCTTTGACAGCCTTTAAAGGCAAATATGTCAAAGAATACTCAGTCAATTCTAATGCCCATTTTCCAATTCGACTGTGCAAGATTGGTTTAGATAGCATGTATTTTATAACGTCGAAATGAGAAGAAATGTAAACATCAACTGGTTTTATATAGTGCTTTAATTTCATACAAGAAAAGTACACACATAAACACAACTTTTCAATCACACTATATCTAGTTTCCGCATCGTTCAAGGCCCTACTGAGGTAATAGATGGCTCTTTCGACACCATTCTCATCCTCTTGAGCCAACATGCTCCCTAAAGTCTTGTCCGACGCAGATATGTACAACCTCATACTTCTACTTCTACAAGGTGACACTAAAATTGGAGGGTGTGTCAGGTACTCCTTGATCTTGTCGAAGGTATCCTGCTGCTCTTGTCCCCATTCGAAGTCTTCATTCTTTAGTCGAAGTAGAGGAGAAAAGGCTTGCGTCTTCCCACTAAGGTTGGAGATAAACCTTCTGAGAAAGTTGATCTTGCCAAGTAAAGACTGCAACTCCTTCTTTGTAGATGGCGCTTTCGCCTCCATTATTGCTTTGGCCTTGTTTTGATTGACTTCGATCCCTTTCTTGTGGACCACAAAGCCTAGGAAGTCTCCCGCCTGCACACAAAACACACATTTGAGAGGATTCATCTTCAGACCAAACTTCCACATCCTTTCAAAGGATTGTCGAAGATGGTCTATATGACTTTTCCCTGAAACAGACTTTACAACAATATCGTCAATGTAAATCTGCATAAAATCCTCAATGAAATCATGAAAAATCGAATTCATTGCTCGCTGATATGTTGCCCCAGCATTTTTTAAACCAAAAGGCATTACCACCAATTCGTAAGTGCCTAAGGCTCCAGGGCATCAAAATGCCATTTTTGGAACATCTTCTTCAGCAATACAAATTTGATTATAACCAGAGTACCCATCAAGCATACTAAGGTACTCATGTCCCGCGGCAGAATCAACAAGCATTTCCGCCACTGGCATAGGATATTCATCCTTTGGGGTAGCCGAATTCAAATCTCGAAAATCAATGCATACCCTCAACTTGCCATTTTTCTTTATTACAGGAACTATGTTAGCAATCCATTCGACATACCTGGTTGGACGGGTGAACTTGCACCTAAGGAGTCTTTCGAGTTCTTCTTTAATCTTCGAGAGGATTTCTGGGGCGAATCTCTTTAGAGTTTGCTTAACAGGCTTCCTCTCAGGTTTTATTGGTAACCTTAATTCGACCAGGCTCCTATCCAGCCCGGCCATTTCGTCGTAGTCCCATGCGAAACAATCTTTAAATTCTTTTAGCAATTGGACTATTTCGACCTTGAGTTGGGGGCTCACTTTCGTGCTGATATAGGTTGGTCATTTCTTTGCCCCTGATCCCAAGTCGATTTCTTCGAGTGGATCGTGAGCCATCATCTTGGTATTTGCTGCTAAAGGATCCTTTTCGAAACCCAACAGCTCGTTGTCATAAATCGCGTCAAGCCTCTGGTTTTGCAAATCTCCTAGATCTTTATCTGGAGGATCCCTATCAGGATCCTTTTCGGGACCTTGTTGATCTGCTTCAATTTGGTTGGCTTCGACAGCCATATACTTTACTTCGGCCTCCAAGGCCGCCTTGAGTTTGTTCTCGGCCATATAAGCCGCGATCTTTTTGAGAACTAGTGACTCACTCATTGTCACTAAATTCGATGCCCCAGCCAGTTGGCCGGATGTGTGAGGTTCCAAAGATGTAGTCTTCTTCGCCAACTACCTCTCTATCCCACTGGAACCCGTGGGTAGGATGAAGGTATAATGAGCAAAAAGCATTATCCGTTGGTGTCATGTCGAAAGTGGCTGGGCTACACGGAACTATGTGAGCCAAATTCCTATCGAAACTCCTCCTATCCACCTGGTTCACTTCAGCCAAATAATAACTCTGGTCCGCCTCTATATTTTTGACTATTCCGTCTGCGCGCCAGATTGTTATTCGCTGGTGCATTGACGAAGGGACGACACCAATACCGTGTATCCATTCCCTACCCAAAAGAAGGTTGTAATTTGCTTTCGATGCTATCACCATAAACATAGTTGGCTTCGTGATGGTTCCAACAGTCAATTCTACCTGTATCACACCCATAGTAGTTCCTACTTTCCCTTCATAATTTGACAATACCATGTTGTGAGGTTTAGTGTCGGAATCATCTTTTCCAATTTTCTTTAGCATAAAATGCGGTATCAAGTTGACAGCCGCTCCTCCATCGACCAGAATCTTATTCACCCCTACGTTACCCACTTTTCCCTTTATAAATAGGGGTTTCAAGTGGTTCCTCATTGAGTCATCTGGCCTTTCAAAAAATGCGTTCTGCTCTTCAACGCATCCATTGTTCATAATATAGTAGCAAACGGGCCAGTGCCTGGCCGTTTCGACCTCTAAAGCTTCCTCTTCTTCTTCGACTTCCATAATTTGATCATACTCCCTAGGGAGCACTGAAATGACATTACATGTTATATCGAATGATGCTTCTGACTCTGAGTTAAAATCGTTTGTCATCTCATCATCCTTGGAGACTTCCTCCTTTGACGCTTCTTGCACTGGGGCAGTAGGTGGTTTGTCATACTTCACTTCTTCCAGCTGAGTCGAAGTCTGAATGTTGCTACTAGTTTCTAGCTTGTCTTTTGCTGCAGCCTCCTTCTCAGCCTTCTTTTGACATTGGTATCTCTTCCATTGTGACTTCGTCATGGGATTCTTGCCCTTATAATTCTCAGAAGGGTAAGTCACCCTTTTGGACTTCTGGAATTCTTTTCTGTATGACACAGAGGATCCCCTCTGCACTTCGAAATCCTTCCATTTTCCTTGCCCCTGGGCCTGTCGGATTGGATTAACCCACCTGTCATCTGGAGCTTTGGTTGTCGGTTTGAATGTGTTAGGGCATCTTTCGCCTAACCTTTCTCTATTTTGGTCCCCTCTTCTGGGATCGAATCTTTCTCCAGAAGGCCTCCAATTTCCTCTTCTCCTTGCCCTATCTATTCCTTCTAAGTTTTGTGCTACCTTTTTGTCGAAGACGACACTATAGTGAGGGCAAAGCATCACCTCAGACCTTTTCCTCTGGCATCTATGAATAAAATCTGCCAGATTCTCTTCCTCCTTAGGGTAAGCCATTTTCTGGTACTCCTCCCGTTGACGTTCTTTGTCAACTTGCATTGAAGCATTCTGAGTTACTTCGACCATGTTTATATTGGCAGGTGACTCTGCATCCACGCTCAACTTATTCAGTTTCAAGTTGAGGCCCTCATTGACCTCATGTTCCTTCTTCATTTGATTGAAGTCCTCCGAGATTTTATTTGCCAGAACCTTTGGGAGTGAACTTCTGGCCACCTGTGGGCTGATGAATCCAACAGTTTTGTCCTTTGGGTCCTCCGAGATTTTCTTTGTCAGAACCTTTGGGAGTGGACTCCTGGCCACCTGTGGGCTGATGAATCCAACAGTTTTGTCCTTTGGGTTCTCCATGGTTTTTCGCAGAATACCAACAACACCTAGTTTGTAAGAACCTTCAGCGGTTCCTTTGTTGATTTTGGTGAAACCCTCCGTAGTTTCATTGTTGACTTTGTCGAAACCCTCAGTGGTTTCGTTGTTGATGCCCTCAGTGGCTTCAGTAATATAGTTATTGATGATCTTCGCCCCAAGGTCTTCAGTGCCCTTGACCATCATTGACTGGTTCACGCACTCAGTTGTGACTTCGACCATGTCACCTTTGTCAGCGGCGTCTTCAGTAACCTCCACCATATTCACGTTGTGGTCGAAACCATCAGCAGCCTTCATCACATTCATGCTATCGTTAAAGCCTTTAGTAACTTCAACCATATTTACTACGGATGGCTCCGCATAGTGGGCCTCCACCACCTGCAAGGAACTTGAATCCACTTTCGCCTGGGATTTCGACTTGTCGCCGAATTTGAGCCTTCCATCTCTTATTGCGTTCTGCACTAGGTCCCTGAAAAGGAAACATTGAGACGTTTTATGACCCAAAAAGTTGTGATATTTGCAAAAACCTCTCTTTTTATGTTGTTCTAAAGGAGGCACCTTAGTACCAGGAGGTACTATCATTTGGCCATCCTTGACCAATAAATCAAATATTTCGTCACATTTTGTAACGTTGAACGTATAAGTTCTCTTAGGGAACTTGTCGTTTTTCTCCGATTCGACTGGATTTTTTCCATTCGATGGAGCCAAGACTTTGCAGGCATACAATGGACCCTGTTTTAATTCTGCTAAATCTACTTCTTGTTCGTCGAAATTTGACAATTCCTCTTCGTCATCATCCTCACAAACTCCGACATAAGCTACCCTTTCTTTCCTATTTTTATTAACCCTAGCTTTTTCGGCTTTTAGTCGTTCGACCTGTCTAACCCTATCAGCTAATTGGGCCATGTCTCTTAAATATTGGGTGTCTAATTTCTTTCTGATGGAATAGTCAATGCCACCAGCGGCCATTTCGACTAACTCATGCTCTGGCACCTGTGTGAAACACCTTGCCTTGAGCAATCTGAACCTATTCAGATAATCATCAATTGGTTCTGAGAACTTTCTCTTTACGCTAGCCAATTCTTTCAGGCTTATCTTCGTCTGCCCCATGTAAAATTGTTCATGGAACAATCTCTCCAACTGGATCCATGTATGGACCGAACCTGCAGGCAAAGACGTGAACCAAGTAAAAGCATTTTTCGTCAGAGAACTTGGAAAATATTTTATCTTCAAGTTCTCATTGTGCGCTATTTCGCCTGCTTCGATCAAGTAACGTGCCACATGTTCGACTGTCGATTCACTCGTGTCTCCCGAAAACTTAGTGAATTTGGGGACTTTCCACCTTGGGGGTAAATCTTCCTACAATATATATTCAGATAATGGTGACGTGTAACTAGGCCTCTGTAGTCCTATATTTACCCCATTTCGAGCCATTATTCTTTCGACCATGGCGGCTAAATTTTTTTCTGCTGGCATGTTATTACAACGTATTCGTTGCACAACATCATCAGCATCCTGACCCCTATTTACTATCACCCTCGCAGGTTCTTGCTGAACAGGAATTTTGACACGGGGTGGTTCGACCACTGCTTCTTGGTCTCGAAGGTTCGCCTGAGGAACATTTATTGGCCTTTGGTTTATAGTAGGTTCTTCTTCGACCGCTACCCTTGGGATCTGAACTTGCTATTCCCTTGGGGGAGGTTTGGGGACACCGAAGAAATCAGCAATGCGCGTCATCTGTGCTGCCAATTGTTGAT
Source organism: Lathyrus tuberosus (assembly GCA_022829125.1). Taxonomy (NCBI): domain Eukaryota; kingdom Viridiplantae; phylum Streptophyta; class Magnoliopsida; order Fabales; family Fabaceae; genus Lathyrus; species Lathyrus tuberosus. Next base: position 2,294,079 of record JALAZF010000416.1, on the reverse strand, counting down.
TTGTTTGTGTCGTGTTTTGGATCAAAGGATTGAATATAACCCCCATTTGTTGGGCTAACATCTGGACCATATCATGGTTACTCTCATCCATTTGTTGCCTAATCACTTGCGCAGAGTTATTGGTAATGCTTGGCATGTAAGTTTGATACCCTGTTCCTAAAGGCTGGCTAATTCGACCCATATGGTTCACACCCGAACCAGACCCTTGCAAAGGCGAAGTTAAGTTCATTGTTGGATCCGTAAATGTTGATGGGGCGTTGTGCATACTTGCCATTACTGAAGTTGGCATTCCATATGGTTGTTCCCGGTTTAGTGGCATCGAAAACCCAGATATAAAGGGTCTGTACATACTACCTGAAGGGGGTGGAGTCATTTGAGGCATTTGAGGTCCCATAGTTGAAAAACTAGGCGCATTTTGGGGAATCAAAAGTGCAGGCGTCGAACCCGCTGTTGATGGCATAGCCTCTGATACTGATACTGAGGCCGTATTGCCCCCATTCGAAGGATTAGGGGGTGGTATTTCATTATTCGTAGAATTCTGATTGTTAGGAGGATTTGGATTCGCCATTCTGCGTACTCGTCTTCTTCTGGGTCTTTCTTCGTTATTTGTGGCTATTTTACCACTTCTTAGTCTCATACAACAAAACGAAGAAAAATTTCTTACGAGTAAAGTGTAAAATGAAGGTTTTCAAACGTTAATAGCACAAGGTCCCACCGGGCGTGCCAATTTGTTTGCTTGGAAAATTCGCAAACAACCGCTGATCTCCTAATCTATGAAAGATTGGTTTACTTACAGGACCGATCAAACAAATCCTAGGACAATGTGCTTTAACAATTTTGGTAATTTTTGTTAGAAAACCTTTTATTTATTGAATTCATCATGGTTTTTATCAATTCTGTATTGTTTTGACAAAAGTAACAAAACTTTGCTCCTTAAATAAAATGGCGAAATGTAAATGATTTGCGAATAAGAAAATGACGGAATTGTAAAGGGAACTGCAAAAGGAAAAAACTTTAAACTTTTATTGAAATGCAAGGAATAAAAAACTGGTGTTTCTTAACGTACATTTTCTCAGTAAGTACTCTTTTCTCTCACGGTTACTTTGAGTATTTCTTGAGTGATTTGTACAAATTCTAAAACACACCAGAAATCCAACACTAAGACTCCCTATTTATATACAAACGAAATAACCACCAATAACAACTATTTCTCCTAATGGTGACAAATGGCATTCTGCATGCATTCGTCTCCTAGATGCGTTTCACGCATCCAATTTCAAAAGCGAAACTCCCTCCTGAAATTTGAATTTCAAACACCCGTGGAATGGGCCTATTCCTCTTGTGTCGAAACTCCCTCTTGAAGTTTTTAGGTGTCACTATTCACATGGTTGAGCTTCATCCCAGGTTGTAATTGGAATTATGTTCTACACAAGACAGAGTTAGACACAATGTCTCAGACAATGTGTACAACATTATTATAATAGATTAATAGATACAAGAAATTAAATCATAAAGCAACAAAGAACACAAAGGATTGTTAACCCAGTTCGATGCAACATCACCTACCTCTGAGAGGCTTCTAACCCAAGAAAGGAAATCCACTCTCAATAGTATTGGTACAATGGTCTTAGATTAACAAACCTCGTTTAATGCCTCTCTATCTAATACTACTCGTGTATTTCTATTTTGGACTACTCTAAATATAAAAACCCCTCTCACTTTCTCTTAATCACTACCCTAGTGATCAATATGTACAATAGGTTTAAAGAATGTTGAATTATAACTCAAGTAAAAAATAAACCTCTATGCCTTTAATATTGAACTTTGGTGCTATAGATGTACACAATTAACAACAAGTACAAAGACTCAAATATCAAACCCTAACACACTTTAGCTTCAATTCTTGCACTATCTTTGTTGTTAGAAAAAGTATTATTTTATAACAAATTATTTGTTGAGCCTGTGCATCTGAATTGAAACCAAACAAACTTTATTTTAATGTAGATTTTGAAGGTGAGAAAAATACAAGAAGGGGGTTGAATTGTGTTGGCTTTTTCTCTTTCAAGCTTTTTCTTCTTCTGCTTCTGATGAATTTTAATCAGATTCTGAACACTTAATTAAGAGTCTGACTCATATTTACTAGGTTTACTTCTGAGAGTCCTTAACAGATTATGAACCAGAATCTGACTTAGAGTATCAGAGTTGATAGCAGCGGAATATAGTTCAGAAGCAAGTAGAGTAAAGCAGAGACACATGCAGATAAAATGGTTCCTCTCACAACTTGAGAGTAGTTCATTCCCCTTGTACATCCAAGGGATTTCCATTATAACCAAAATGATTACAAATGCTCAAGCACCAAGCAAGAGACTTCCAATGCTCAAACCCACAAGTAAGAGACTTTTATGCTCAAACACACAAGCAAGAGACTTTCAATGCTCAAACCCACAAGTAAGAGACTTCTATGCCCAAGCACACAAACAAGAGACTTTTGACTCTATAACAATTTGTTAAGAGATTTGGGTAATAACTATACTTGATATACAATCAGGGGTGTAGATAAAATACAACTTAAAAAGAATTTTATGACTTAAGAACTTTTAAAATATACACAATGTTAATATGCTCTCAGTCTAGCAAATTTGACAGAGTAAATTCTCTCTGAATTGTCAAGGTTGAGAGTATTGTATATTAGTGTATTCTTCAGTAGTATAATTGAGACAACCTATGTCCCATTAGTGAAATTCTAATGAAACCTTTAATAAAAATATAGAAAATTTGAAAGTTTTAAATAACAAGACTGAATTAATTAAAAACATACTGCTTCACATACATATGCTTCAAATATATTTTACATAGAGTTTGACATCGTTAAGACTAGTGGCCTTGCCACATAGATAAAACATAAAATAAAAGTACAGAAAGGATACCAAAACAAAGCATAACAAAAAGGGCCTCCTAAGTCCAACGAGACTGGCACTTATACCGGCTGTAGTAGTAGGGATATGATCAGCGTTTGACAAAACGCTAACAACTCCCAATCTAGATGTTATAGTAACCCGTCTCCACGTCACTTCATATCCTTTCCTTCTGAACTGTCGGGAAGTAAGCAAGATTCGCGCTCGTTGTCTGATCGTCATAGATTAACCCACAAAACAAAAAGGGAAACATGACTAAGATTTATGTACAAGTTTAAAAGTGGGAATGAATGTGTAAAATAATAATATATATGGCAACCACAATTATTCAAACAAACGTATCTTTATATATACTCTATCTCTATTGATTCTATTGCATCCTTGAACTATATGCTGACTCAGACCACTAAACGCTGTCAATGGTATCTATCACATTTACCAAGATTAGATATCACAAGACCACATGCCACCAACGTACTCCCAATTACCAAGAGCTACGCCACCTAACTTCACACAGAGTCTAGGTGTTATAAGTCGATCGTCCCTGAGAATTCAGGCCAAGAACCTTGCCTTGCCTAGCATGCATAGATAATAATCTTCGTCGGGATTGTAGGCGACCGATCAACCTCGGGCGTCCCATACCGCACGACAGTGGACTTACACATTCCTCAATGCAAGTCTATATGATCACTCAATCATCTTGTGGCAACTCTCAACCATAAGTATTAAGTTAATACTTGGGAAATATCGTATCAACCCTTAAGGTTATACTTATTATCAAGATACTTAGGTTGAGTGCCAAATCCATCACATGTCTTTTCGTATTTCTTCTTAGCATGATACTCAACTCTACATAATCAGTTCAGTTTGTACAATGAATAATTGTATGGTTGACTTCCCAGGTAAGAGAGGTGGAGCATAAAGGACATAGTCGACCAAGTCTTTCCTTAGCCAGAATCCAACCAAATACAACTACTCAATGTATCAAACTTCCCTTATGTTATTGGGGATCTAATACTTAATATCTAGTAATGTTGTTCTCTCCTTAATAGATCATTATTCTTAGTCTAACAATCACAATCATTCAAGTATAAATAAAATAAACAATTTAGACAATTAATCAAACAATGCAAGCACAATACAACCTCAAATTGTCATAGATTATTCCTATGATAAATAATTAAGGCCGACGTAACCTCGCTCACTGATTCGTAAAAATCATTATTCGAGAATAGGCTCTCCTTACTTATTTATCGCTAGTAGGGCTTGGGTCACCACTACACACATATATATTAAGCTATTTTACGCTAATCGTCCCAACGTATACGAAATCTTGCCCCCACTTTTTGTTGTTGAGCGTTGTTGAAAGTCCACGAGCGTTTTCTCCAATCTTTGCCAAGAACCAAATTTACGATAACCGTTGAATTGTACGAAATTTATAAAATTATTAGAATATAATTTATGGTTAATTAAACATACTTCCATTACAACTTAAAATATTTATTTATTAAAATATTTAATAATAACTTCCATTATATTTAAATAATTATTAAATTCAAATATAAATTAGACTATACCTCCGTTTGGATTTGTTCGTTTTAGAAAATTATCAAGAGTATATTCCTAATAACACTTAAATTATAATAATACTTGGGCATTATAACGACTTAAAATGGTAAAGTTTATTTTGGACTTTATAAGTTCAATATCTCGACGTCTAAATGGATTTGCATGGAAATTTTAAAATAACATTTATATAAATAACATAAATAAAATAATATAATTAAAATAAAATGGACATTATAACGACTTACCGGTTACTTATGAAAATGATTTGAGCAGAACTTTGATGTATAAAACTCCTTTGAAACTTTAGAAGAACTTTTACCATAAAATAACTCTAAAAGTTACGAACCGACACCGTGAGAACCTCAATAACTAAAACTAATATTGCTATATGAATAAATTAGAGAAGGAAAGAAATAAAGAGGTAAGAAAGAAGATTTGTGAATGAGTGAATGAAAATGGGGTGGGAAAGATCCCTATTTATATTAGTTGTAAAATATAAAAATAATATAAATGTGTCTTCTTTTGCCCATACCTTCTAACTTTTCAACTCTTACTAGTAAATATAACTTTATCAAATATTTACTAGTCTTACATCAATAGTTCTTTAGATGTTCTAGTATGACTTTGTAAAAATAATTTATGAGAAAGGTATGAGAGCTTGATACTTTAATGTTTCATGACATAATATCGTTTATGATATTAATAAAAAAATGAGATATATATTTCTTTTATAAAAATGAAATGATAATAATAATAAAAATAATAATAATGACAACAAGGATAATTATTATTAACTTAAGATTATTTTATTTACTAATTTGCTTGTAGAGTAAAATGATAATATTCAAATAAAATAAAATCAAATAATAATAATAACAAAACAACAACAACAATAATAATAAAAATAGTATGAATAATTAATTAAATTAAAGTTAAGTATTTTTAAGTATTAATTTCAATTTTAAAGTTAAGTTTGTAAAATGAAACAATGATATTCAAATTTAATAATAATATTAATAATAAAAATAAAGGGTAATTAATTGATAAACTAATTATTATAGGTGCTAGTTTCAATATTTAGATTTTAATAATTAGCAATGTTAAAATCTCAAATCTAATCAGATATATTATTTAAAGTATGGAAAATTAGGATGTTACATTACCACCCCCTTAAAAGAAATTTCGTCCGCGAAATTTAGCGTACCTAAAACATATGTGGATACTTCTGACGCATGTCTTCTTCCCTTTCCCAAGTAGAATCACCAGTCACATCATCCCACACAACTCTAACCAATGGTATCTACTTTCCACGAAGTTCCTTAATTCGGTGATCTAAAATCTTGACAGGTAAAGCCTCATATTCCAAGTTATCTCTAAGTTCCACAGTTTCAGGCTCAATGACATGTGAAGGGTCAGGATAATACTTCCTCAGTTGTGATACATGGAATACATCATGAAGATTAGACAGGTTTGGCGGTAAAGCAATGTGGTATGCTACAGGTCCAATCCGCCGTAGAATTTGAAAAGGCCCGATAAATCTTGGTGTTAACTTCCTAGTTTTGATTGCTCGTGTAATTCCCACTCTAGGAGTTACCCTAATGAACATGTGATCTCCTGCCTCAAATTCCAAAGGTCTTCTCCTCTTATCACAATAACTTTTTTGACAATCCTGTGCAACCTTCATTTTTTCTCTAATAAGCTTAACTTGATCTGTCGTTTGTTGCACGAATTCTGAACCCAATATTTTGTTTTCTCCAACTTCATACCAACATAAAGGTGTACGATACTTTCTTCCATACAATGCTTTATATGAAGCCATGACGATACTTGAGTGAAAGCTATTGTTGTAAGTAAACTCAATTAATGGTAAGAACTCATCCCAACTTCCTTTGCGTTCAAGAGCACAAGCTCTCAACAGATTCTCTAATGACTGAATTTTCCTTTCAGACTGGCCATCTGTTTGGGGATGATAAGCTGAACTTAACCTCAGTTTGGTTCCTAACTCTAAATGCAGCTGATGCCAAAAATTTGACGTGAATCTGGGATCTCTATCACTAATTATACTTGAAGGTATCCCATGTAATCTAACAATTTCCTTTACATATACCTGAGCTAGTCTCTCCAATTTAAACGTCTGGTTGATGGGAATGAAATGTGCACACTTTGTCAACCTATCAATGACTACCAAAATTGTATCATGCTGCTTCTGAGTCTTGGGCAAAGCGATTACGAAATCCATAACTATTCCGTCCCACTTCCACTCTGGAATGTCTAAAGCTTGTAACAGTCCGGATGGCTTCTGATGTTCAATCTTTGCCTTCTGACATACCAAACAACTTTGAACATATTCTGCTATATGCTTCTTCATTCCAAACCACCAAAACATTTTCTTCAAGTCTTGATACATCTTTGTGGCTCCTGGGTGAAAACTCATCTTACTTTTGTGGCCCTCTTCCAAAATCAACTTTCGAATATCCTGGTTTTGAGGTACACACAACCTTTCTCTAAACCATAGGATTCCATCCGTCTTTATGTTAAAATCTCCATTTTGACCATCTCTTATAGTTTCCTTTAGGTTCATTAGATGGTCATCAAGTTGTTGTTCATCTTTGATCCATTTCAGAAATTCATTAGACACGACAATAGCGCCTATGAATATACTTCCCTCATTGTGATGTACTCCTAAGTTTAAATCCACGAATTGGTTAATCAACTCTTCTTCCCTCAACATCATTGCAGATACATGAAGTTTCTTTCGACTCAAAGCATCTACAACAACATTGGCCTTTCCTGGATGATACTGCAACTCAAAATCATAGTCCTTCAAGAATTTCATTCTGCGCCTTTGTCTCATGTTTAGATCCTTCTGATCAAATAAATACTTCAGGCTTTTATGATCACTTAACACAATGAACTTTGATCCATAAAGATAATGCCTCCAAATCTTTAAGGCGAACACAATTGCTGCTAACTCTAGATCATGAGTCAGGTAGTTCCTCTCATGCACCTTTAACTGTCTTGATGCATAAGCTATCGCCTTCCTTTCTTGCATCAACAAACAACCAAGACCTTGATATGACGCATCACAATACACATCAAATTGTCCTGATGGATCTGGTAAGATGAGTATTGGTGATGAAGTCAATCTTTCCTTTAACTTCTGAAAACTTTCTTCGCACTCTTTAGTCCATTCAAAGTTTTTACCTTTCCTCGTTAACTGAGTCATAGGCAAAGAGATCTTTGAAAATCCTTCAATGAACCTCCGATAATATCCAGCTAGTCCAAGAAATCTTCGAATCTCTACAACATTCTTTGGACTTTCCCACTTTGTTACTGCTTCGACTTTACTCGGGTCTACTACAATACCTTCTTTACTGATTACATGACCAAGAAATTGTACCTCCTTCGACCAAAATTTACATTTTGAGAATTTTGCATACAATTGACGATCCTTTAATATCTGTAGCACAATTCTCAAATGTCCTCCGTGCTCTACTTCATTCTTAGAATAAATCAAAATGTCATCAATGAAAACTACAACAAATTGATCTAAGTATGACCTAAAGATCCTATTCATGTAATCCATGAATATTGCTGGAGCATTAGTCAAACTAAATGGCATAACTAAGTACTCATAGTGTCCATAATGGGATCTAAAAGCTGTTTTTGGAATATCATCCTCCTTCACCCTGATCTGATGATATCCAGACTTCAAGTCAATCTTCGAGAATACTGATGCTCCCTTCAACTGATCCATCAAGTCATCGATTCTAGGTAAAGGATACTTGTTTTTCATAGTAGCTTTATTAACCCGCCTGTAATCTACACAAAGTCTAGAAGAACCATCATTCTTCTTCACAAACAAGATTGAAGCTCCCCATGGCGATACACTTGGTCTAATAAATTCCTTCTCTAACATCTCGTCTAATTGTTTCTTTAACTCAGCAAGCTCTGAGGGTGACATTCGATAAGGAGATATAGATATTGGTCCAGTGCCTGGAACCAAGTCTATAGCAAACTCCACTTCCCTAACCGGTGGTAAACCTAGAACATCTTCTAGAAAGACTTCCGGGAATTCACAAACCACTAGAAAATTTTCAACACTAGGGGTTTTTCCTACTGACATGGAGAATAACATCATAAATTTTTGAGTGAGGGTTTCAACCTTGCTAACTTCTCCACTATCTTCTCCAAACGTAAAAATTTTCTTCTTGCATCCCAAGTTTACATCGTTGGCTGATAACCAATCCATTCCTAAGATGACATCTAGGTCTTGTAGCGGGAGTACCACAAGATCTACTAAGAATCTTCTATTTTCTAAGATTACTGGACAATCTACACAGACTGAACAAGTTACCATTCTTTCTCCCGAGGGAGTTGTAATGGTCAACTTATAGTTGATATCAACAATTTCAAATCCCAAAAATTCAGCACATGATGTAGATATAAAAGAATGTGTAGCTCCTAAATCGAATAATACTGATACCAGCTTATCTCCAATTAAACATATACCTTGAATTAACCCAGCTGACTTTGAGATCTCAGCTCCTCTAATTGCAAATACTTTTCCAGTGGTTGGTTTATTGTAATTCTGAGGTCTCTGACCAACACTTGGTCCTCCATTCCTTGCTCTCCCTAAATTGTTATTGTTTATTAGACCGCTCTTCTGGCCTGTTGGTTGATTTTGTCCTTGGGGACAATCTTTGAGAAAATGGCCTTTCTGACCACGGCGAAAACAAGCTCCAATATCTCTATTTGGACAATCTTTGTTAAGATGTACCCCTCCACAGCTGTAACACTTGAACATTAACCTCCTAGAATCCTGTTTATGATAAGGTGTAGGCCTTTGATATGGCCTTCCCCCTTGTTGGGTCCTTCCTCCATGACCTCAGTTAAAGTGGCCCTTGTGATTGTTGTTTCGAGTTGGTCCTCCTGATCCATATTGATTCTTCCTATTGTCAATTCCTTCCAACTCCAGACACCTTTCTGTCAGCTCACCAAAGCGCACAATATGCAGAGGTAAAACTGCCATCTGGATATCATATTTTAATCCATCTTGATACTTTTCACACATCCATTCTTCCCTTGGATGCAAGCGGCAAAACTCAGAATACTTTAGCAAGGATTCAAACTTACTAGTATACTCTCTCACTGTCATCACACCTTGACGCAGGTTCTGAAATTATCTCTCCTTCTCCTTCCTACATTACTTTGGAAAATACTTCCCCAAAAATTCTTCTTTGAACAAGATCCAATTGATCTCTCTTCCTTCCGCTTCCAACAATCTATATTTTTCTCTCCACCAAGCTTCAGCATCGCCTGTCAGCATGAATGTTGCATAACCAACCCTTATATTCTCTCTACATTGCGTGAAAGAAAATATCTTCTCTATCTCTTGCACCTATTTCTCAGCACCCTCTGGATTAAAGTCACCACCAAACTGTGGTGGTTTTCCTTTCAGAAACGAGTTCAATCCCGTATCTTCATGCACAATTTCCCTTTGTTGTTACTGAAAAAGTTGATGATCTCGAGTGATTTGCAGAATTTGAGCATTTTGTTGTGTTTGAACTAACACAGTTGCAGCAAGTTCACGAGCATCTCGAGTGTCATCTTGAGAGTTCGTTCTAGTTTGGGAATGATCTTCTCGTCCCATGGGAATGGTAGGTGCTCCTTCGGGAGTAACTTCATCACTCGCATTCCTACGTACACCTCTAGTAGTGCCTCTACCAGCACTCCTACCACGCCTCTCATTTCTGACGTTCTGAACCATAACTTCCTGAAAAGGATAAGTTATTAGGTTCAATCATTCACAAGACATAAAGAACATAACAATTATGTATATTTATATCCCAATGAATGGTTCATTGATAAGGATTTTTGTCAAGTCTCTCACAAGCAAGGGATAGTTATGTCTAAAATGTTGAATTAATGCTTTAGACATGCTTATATCTAGAATTCGGGCAAACATAATAAAAATATATCAATTTATTCAATAACAACGATTACAAAAACCATGACCATGTCTCATTCAAAAACCTCTATTTGTAAACAAAGCTAAGACTAATAATGGTAAAACTATAATTATCATTATTGCTACGAAATCTTTACCTAATTCTTCATGCTTGATAATACCAATAATAAAAAGGATAATGACAAGAAGAGTGATGAATAAAAAAAACATTTAGCCATTTGAAAGGTATAGATAAATATTCTGAAATTGATATGAAAATAATGAATGGGTGTGAAGTATTTATAGAGTGAATTTTGTGAAGTGTCCGTTACGTTACCGTTGGGTTTGTGACCGTTGGGGAAAGGAAATAAAAAGTTAAGTGTGTTAAAGACGCTTCCTAGATCACTGTACTAGAAGGCTCTCAAGATGAAGACTCAACGTTTAGAAGAAAAGTTATCATCCAGTTTGGAATTCAACTTCGTACAGTCAGTATAATTCTAGACACTTACGGTCCGAACTGAATCGACCAGCTCTGATACCATTAAATGAGACAGCCTATGTCCCATTAGTGAAATTCTAATGAAACCTTTAATAAAAATACATAAAATTTGAAACTTTTAAATAACAAGACTGAATTAATTAAAAACATATTGCTTCACATATATATGCTTCAAATATATTTTACATAGAGTTTGACATCGTTAAAACTAGTGGCCTTGCCACATAGATAAAACATAAAATAAAAGTACAGAAAGGAAACCAAAACAAAGCATAACAAAAAGAACCTCCTAAGTCCAACGAGATTGACACTTATACTGACTGTAGTAGTAGGGATATGATCAGCGTTTGACAAAATGCTAACAACTCCCAATCTAGATGTTATAGTAACCCATCTCCACGTCACTTCATATCCTTTCCTTCAGAACTGTCGAAAAGTAAGCAAGATTCACGCTCGTTGTCTGATCGTCATAGATTAACCCACAAAAAAAAAAGGGATACAGGGCTAAGATTTATGTACAAGTTTAAAAGTGGGAATGAATGTGTAAAATAATAATATATATGGCAACCACAATTATTCAAACAAACGTATCTTTATATATACTCTATCTCTATTGATTCTATTGCATCCTTGAACTATATGATGACTCAGGTCACTAAACACTATCAATGATATCTACCCCATTTACCAAGATCAGATATCACAAGACCACATGCCACCAACGTACTCCCAATTACCAAGAGCTACGCCACCTAACTTCACATGGAGTCTAGGTGTTATAAGTCGAACGTCCCTGAGAATTCAGGCCAAGAACCTTGCCTTGCCTAGTATGCATAGATAATAATCCCCGTCGGGATTGTAGGTGACTATAATGCCCTGTATAATATATATACCTAGAATAACACAATACAAGCATTTTATTTGGTACTGACACCATCATAAGTGCCTAATGGCATAATTCACATACTTGCCCATTTCTAATCCATAATACAATCTATGGTACAAGACATGGAAATTAGCCAAGACAAAAATCTAAGATCAATATACAATATCCTCAATTGTATACTACAAATAAACAACAGAATAAGCTCAACTAAGCTTCTCTTGAAACATCCAAGCATAGTTCCCCTTGTAAATCAAACCTGCAAATACCTCCCGAAAATAATCAACAATAGTGGGGTGAGATACATCAAATCTCAATGAGTTCCCTATCTTATGGATTCTCTCGGCTTTACAGGGTTCTAACAATCCTAACTCAAGTCAAGGGGAAGGGAAATGACCTTGAGTTCACAATCTCACACTATATGGAAACATGTCACTGGGGATGGGCCAAATTGCCATCCCTAAATAAAACATAACAATTACACATGTTCCATACTAGTGTCTTCCTCTCTCCTAGACCAATACTCGTTACGGATGCACTTTTCTACATCGAGTGTCCGAGCATCGCCATCTAGTTTTCTATCAAAATTCTATTCACAACCTAGAATCCTATCATTAGGTTTGGGGTAAGGTTTCTCACTCTTCCTTATTCATTTTAAGCATGTTATTCTCTCAATTATGTTCAACAACAATATTAGACAAGCATATTACAACATCAATCATAAAACACACATGATAACATAACATGTCAAACATAATCCACATAGTAGTTCACACACATTTTAAGGCATACAAGCCACTATTATCCTCTACCAAGCATCGTTGGTTAAATCATGGTCTCACATCACCATTTAATAGCACATTGGATTCTCTTTCCAAGGCTTCAAGTCCCATATCAATCGGCTTCTTGATTCATGAATTTTGGTGGAGGCGAGGACTACAATATTCACACATACATTACTTTTCCATATTTATCTTATCAATCCATAGCATATAGCCATGTTTCTACCTCACCATCACATAGAGTATTGAAATAGCTTTCCAACGCTTCCGACCGTGCGTCAATCCGAGTTACGAATCAAAAGTTATGAAGGAAACAAAATGGAAAAAACAGTCATCCGCGCCCTACGCAACGCAACGTGCTGGCAGCGCCCTGGGACAGAGGGGTCGCGCTAGCAGTGTGCCGCAGCGCCCGGGGAGTGTCCAGGGCTGCGCAGAGCACCCCCAGGCTTGGCAGGGCGCCAAAACCAGTCCCCATAGTCAAAAACTCCATATTCTTCACCCAAAACACTTCCAATCCATATCCTATCAACCCCAATCATAACCCGACTATATTACGCTGTTTATTTCGCGTTCTATCCGTTAGAAACATCAATTTCACATTATCATTCCCAATCCAATATTTCTAACTTAAACTCTAACATTTTCAAAATTTCTAAAACTAAAGTTCTAACTAGAACCCACCTCAATACAAGATGATGATGAAGAAGATGAGTTGATTTGATGAAGATCCCAAGCTTCCGTTTCTTCTTGCTCTTCCTTTCCTTCTTTCTCTCTTCCCACGTTTTCCTTCTTCTTTCTCTTTTCCCACTTTCTATTTCTTTCTCTTCCATATATATATATATATATATAAAATACCAATATTATATAATATAATTCAATTGAGTAAAATATCTCCAATTGATATTTTATCGTCTTACACCAATTGATCAATTATTTAAGTTACCATAAAATTCTCTCTCGAACTAATAATTATTGATCTGTCTCTTTTATTAAATAATTGATCTTCTCAGAGTTCACTAGTTGCTCTATTGATCTCAAATGAAAATACTTAAAGTACTTAGAGGATTCTATTCATCCAATTATCCAAAGATAGAGTACACAAAAGCACATCTGATCTCATCTGATATCCAATTGAGCATTTAGAAAATATAGGGTATTACACTCTCCCCCCTTAAATTGAAATTCGCCCCCGAATTTCCTCCACTCAACAATAACTGCAACTTGTATCCTTGTCTTAGATCCACACTTAACTTTACTTCCGTTCAAATTGCCGACATATTCCAATTCCAACTTGACTTCACAGACCAAAATCCTTATTTTTACAATATAACAAACTTCATGTCCTTAGTCATACTCTTGTTCCAATATTGGGTGAATTTTCAACTTGCTTTTCCTCAATTCATCTGTTCTTTCATGCAAAAGACTTGGTTGCATCTTACTTCAGAAAGAATATACCATTATATACTCTTCTACCGAGTCACAAAACAAAACTGTAACACCTTATCTCAAATTGGGACAACAAACACTCAACACATCTTCAAGATGCAACTTAGTGATTTCTTATCTTCATGCAATCACTGACGACTATCCTTTCATAAATTTCTTAACGTTCAAAACCACTTCATAGATTGTCAAACAACTCCTTTACTAGTTCCAGTTAATCTGATGTTATACATTGTAACCATTAAGTCTGATATTTCATTTCTTTCGTGTCACACCAAAAGGTAACACACTCAAAACAAGATCTCCTTATTTCCATACTTACAAGCAATAATCCTTCTAACTTCTTATTATTCTGATATAACTCTTTCATCTATCACCTTCCACTGCGCAATCCAAAATTCTAACAGTAGAACACCACGGTTTCTTAAGTACTACCAGGTAGCTAACAGTCTGCGGAGAAATACGCTCATCCATTGGGGTCCTTACTAACCAATGGTACAAGAAACTTACTGACGTATTATGGTAGAACAAGTTCTTTGCCAACACAAAATATTATAACATTTGTCCAACTCTCTCCAGACGATAGAGGTGTAGGAGTCACACTGTTACAACCATAACATATACAACTCCAGATCCATTTTAAGCTCGAATCAATATATCCAAAATAGTTTAACAACCTCCGGTTCTGGTTACAACATTCCAAATCAATTCGCCTTACGGTTTCCGACGTACTCAAGGTTCCTTGTTGATACGAGATCTCAATCAATCATATGTGAGTCACCACTTAACAGAACTTAAACCATCCAAAGCACAATTGTGAGTTTTCAAACCACTCACCAATTCACAAACAATACTCCACATACACACACTTTTGAAGTCCATACTACACTTCTTATATGAATCCACTTCTCTCAATTGTTTTATTCCATAAACAATTCAATTTACATGCTTAATTCCGGAACACCTAATTCTCACCCTTACTTGAAAGGATAACCTTCAAATTTCCTTCTCTGGGTAAAACACAATTGCACACAACTGGTACCCCTCTCCCGGAGCCTAAATCCAATACCATGAACTTGCGGAAGATAGCAATTACTAACTCTGACCAACCGCTCATACCTTACTAAACACCATAAATTAAAATATCCAAACGATCTTTACAAATCAATACTTCGTGAGTATTCTCTAACTTCGTCATTAAGACTCGCAACGGCAATATGCCTAATACTTTCTCATACTTAATACGAATTCACAAGATTACTTCCCCTAAAGTCAAACTCTCTCATCGTCTGAACAATTGGTCAATTACGCAACACCTTTCCAGAAGTCACGATTCCAAAAACACAAATCCGTCCTTCATTTACTTGCAATCCCGTTTACATTCGCACAATACTCTCCACTCGGAGCAACATAAGGTTACAAAACACAGTTGATGGTTCCTAAGGGATTTCACAATTTACACACATGTTAATCCATTAACCTTCTGAGTTAATCAGTTAACTCCTCAAAATTCAGTGCAAGGCATCATCTTTGCACGTGTTAATCGGTTAACCACACTGTGTTAATCGATTAACACCGCTGCAGAAACTAAAAAACCAATTCCCTTTAGTTCAAAAGCCCTCCCTACTCAAAACCATCAATCCAGTTTGTTCTAACCCACAATATCATTCTCCACTTGTGGCTTTTAACTTGTATAACTTTCACTAACCTTGATCCACTCAACGTAAAACCGACAAGGTCGACGACACACTCCAACCAAGTGACAAGGCAAAATTCCAAATTCTGACACGATCACAGCACAAAACTTCAGCGGGGTAGTTCGTTTTCTACTCAAACAACTACACTAGCGGGAAGTCAATAATGACGACATTCTTGGGTTTTCGCCACAACTCATGCTTGATTCGTCCATAAGCAAAATCCAATGCACAACCATTATACGGTACCACAAAATCGATGGACATCTCATAACAAGCATACCACCTTATTCTCTCACTTGAATTCTTGGTGAAAATTAAAACAACAACGTTCTTAGTCCAATAAAAGGTAGATTCCGAATTTTCCAATCATTCACAAATACAAAAGTTTCTCTATACTTGAAAATAAATCGGGGCAATGCATCCTCTTGAAGAACCTTTCCATCACTTCGTACACACTAACCGGAATTTCTTACCTTCCACCATCCATTGCACACCATACTTACACCTAATTACTTAATGGAAGATTCGCAACCGACAATTCTCATCAACTATTTACAAAACCCTTCCGGTATAAATCGTTCCATGATTTACACTTACTTCGTAATAAGTCCTGATTTGCTTCTTGTTGTTTTACCACAATCTTACTTCTTAAAATACAATATTCACTGTTTCATAAAGTACGTCCCTTCACACTTGTCTCAAGAATGAGAATCCATCACGTACACTTGTGACCACGGTGCTAATACTACGCTTGTTCTCAATACCAAGGTGTAACTTCCTCATTTCATATCATACTACTAGGGTCCTCACGGGTGAGCCATCCGTGATTACACTTCCTTAACTATAGGTCCATCAACACCTTAAAAACTCCATTGCACACTCGTCCAAAATACATTCCATTGTCACTTCCTCTTAACATACCGGTAATACCGTTTTCCACACTGCATTTACTTCACCCTCCGTTGTAATCCTCTTAGGTCCAAATATAAAATCACCATACTACAATTTCCTTGAATCCAAGGTACTTACTCTGTTTCTCGACACAACTTCTTCCGGTCCGTATCACTACAATTTCTGTTACTAAATGAAGTTCATTCTTTCTCCACCACAACACCCTAAATGGTTCCTTGGGCACTTTAACATTTCCAAATTCCAAATTGGTCTCTCATCGAATACAGAAAATCCCGATGTATCATCTCGAACTTAATCTCTCTACATAACTGAATATACACAATTCATCATCCACTCTTCGTCTGGCACATACTTGTTTCACTTGAAGCATGTAAACACATCCTTGTGTTCTTCACACACTTCTCTACTACTTTAGGTTCCCATAAAAGCCGAACGTCCTTAACTATCCACTTTTAACCAGTTGGAAGATATTGTTCTGAACACATTCCTTAAGGTACTCTCGTCCATTTAAGATACCATAACGACCTTAGAAACTGAAGCATCAATACTTATCTCACTTTCAGACCTTACACCACGCGTTCCACAAAACAACTTTTCTTTTTCACGGAATGAGATTACTTGAAATCCTTATCCATACTAGTGGTCAATCCAGCTCCACTAGCGATTTTACATATTCCTCAATATCTTAACCAATCATCCAATAGAGATCCTTAACTTTCAGACTCCATCATTTCCAAAGGATTTCCCGAACAACACTTCACTCTTTAATTCCATGCTACCCAAAACCCAACTTCTATTAAGACCTCAAATGAGCTGACCAAAACTCCACACTACTAACTCTTGGCTTGAGCCTACCCTCACAACACAAGTTCCGACAACACTTCAGAGTCCTCGTGGTCGCTCAACCATGATTCTACCTATCACATACATAACATTAGGTTGATCATGCCCAACACTACATAATATGATATTAAGTTCCATGCTGGCATGACACATTTAAGAGGCGGGAATAGATTTACTTATGATGTTTCAAGCCTAGGCCGAGGACACGACCTGCTCTGATACCAATTGTAATGCCATGTATAATATATATACCTAGAATAATACAATACAAGCATTTTATTTGGTACTGATACCATCTTAAGTGCCTAATGGCATAATTCACATACTTGACCATTTCTAATCCATAATACAATATATGGTACAATACATGGAAATTAGCCAAGACAAAAATCTAAGATCAATATACAATATCCTCAATTGTATACTACAAATACACAGCGGAATAAGCTCAACTAAGCTTCTCTTGAAACATCCAAGCATAGCTCCACTTGTAAATCAAACCTGCAAATACCTCCTGAAAATAATCAACAATAGTGGGGTGAGATACATCAAATCTCAGTGAGTTCCTTATCTTATGGATTTTCTCGGCTTTACAGGATTCTAACAATCCTAACTCAAGTCAAGGGGAAGGGAAATGACCTTGAGTTCATAGTCTCACACTATATGGAAACATGTCATGAGTTCACCAACTCACAATATCACTAATCGGTAACCTGTACCAAGGTATCCCTCTATTCCCGTCCACTTCTACGTCTATAAGTCGACCCGAGTCATGGATCCTTGTAGTTACTTAGCATACGAAATGTATTCGGAATTAAGGGACACATTATCTCCTTAATTCGTCACTTCACATGGCCTCTCTTCCATCACAAGTCTCTACCTGTAGGTTCCATTCGTACTATAACATTGGGAATCAAACCTGCCAAGTAATTGTGTCTGCATTTCAGAGGAGCTCGAGACTCATGAATGCCTCTCAAGGGCCATGGTTACGATTGCGTGATCATTAACATAACGCGATTGTATTTAACAATCATAAGGCCACATTAGCCTTTTAGGCCTCTCATGCCTTTAGGCCTCTTTTGCCTTTAACAATAAAACATAACAATTACACATGTTCCATACTAGTGTCTTATTCTCCCCTAGACCAATACTCGTCACGGATGCACCTTTCTACATCGAGTGCCCGAGCATCGTCATCTAGTTTTCTATCAAAATTCTATTCACAACCTAGATTCATATCATTAGGTTTGGGGTAAGGTATCTCACTCTTCCTAATTCATTTTAAGCATTTTATTCTCTCAATTATGTTCAACAACAATATTAGACATGCATATTACAACATCAATCATAAAACACACATGATAGCATAACATGTCAAACATAATCCACATAGAAGTTCACACACATTTTAAGGCATACAAGCCACTACTATCCTCTACCAAGCATCCTTGGTTAAATTATGGTCTCACATCACCATTTAATAGCACATTGGATTCTCTTTCCAAGGCTTTAAGTCTCATATCAATCGACTTCCTGATTCATGAATTTTGGTGGAGACGAGGACTACAATATTCACACATACATTACTTTTCCATATTTATCTTATCAATCCATAGCATATAACCATGTTTCTACCTCACCATCACATAGAGTATTGAAATAGCTTTCCAACGCTTCCGACCGTGCGTCAATCCGAGTTACGAATCAAAAGTTATGAAGGAAACAAAATGGGAAAAACTGTCATCCGCGCCCTGCGCAACGCAACATGCTGGCAGCGCCCTAGGACAGAGGGGTCGCGCTAACAGCGTGCCGCAGCGCCCGGGGAGTGTCCAGGGCTGCGTAGAGCACCCCCAGGCTTGGCAGGGCGCCAAAACCAGTCCCCACACTTAAAAACTCAACATTCTTCACCCAGAACACTTCCAATCCATACCCTATCAACCCCAATCATAACCCGACTATATTATGCCGTTTATTTCACGTTCTATCAGTTAGAAACATCAATTTCACATTATCATTCCCAATCCAATATTTCTAACTTAAACACTAACATTTTCAAAATTT
This sequence comes from Lathyrus tuberosus, assembly GCA_022829125.1. NCBI lineage: Eukaryota > Viridiplantae > Streptophyta > Magnoliopsida > Fabales > Fabaceae > Lathyrus > Lathyrus tuberosus. The sequence continues at coordinate 2,274,525 of JALAZF010000416.1, read as the reverse complement.
CTAAAACTAAAGTTCTAACTAGAACCCACCTCAATACAAGATGATGATGAAGAAGATGAGTTGATTTGATGAAGATCCCAAGCTTCCTCTTCTTCTTGCTCTTCCTTTCCTTCTTTCTCTCTTCCCACGTTTTCCTTCTTCTTTCTCTTTTCCCACTTTCTATTTCTTTCTCTTCCAAATATATATATATATATATATATATATATATATATATATATATATATATATATATATATATATATATATATATATATATATATATATATATATATATAATACCAATATTATATAATATAATTCAATTGAGTAAAATATCTCCAATTGATATTTTATCGTCTTACACCAATTGATCAATTATTAAAGTTACCATAAAATTCTCTCTCGAACTAATAATTATTGATCTGTCTCTTTTATTTAATAATTGATCTTCTCAGAGTTCACTAGTTGCTCTATTGATCCTAAATGTCAATTCTTAAAGTACTTAGAGGATTGCATTAATCCAATTATCCAAAGATAGAGTACACAAAAGCTCATCTGATATCCAATTGAGCATTTAGAAAATATAGGGTATTACACTCCCCCCCTTAAATTGAAATTCGCCCCCGAATTTCCTCCACTCAACAATAACTGCAACTCGTATCCTTGTCTTAGATCCACACTTAACTTTACTTCCGTTCAAATTGCCGACGTATTCCAATTCCAACTTGACTTCACAGACCAAAATCCTTATTTTTACAATATAACAAACTTCATGTCCTTAGTCATACTCTTGTTCCAATATTGGGTGAATTTTCAAGTTGCTTTTCCTCAATTCATCTGTTCTTTCATGCAAAAGACTTGGTTGCATCTTACTTCAGAAAAAATGTACCCTTATATACTCTTCTACTGAGTCACAAAACAAAACTGTAACACCTTATCTCAAATTGGGACAACAAACACCTAACACATCTTCACGATGCAACTCAGTGATTTCTTATCTTCATGCAATCACTGACGACTATCCTTTCATAAATTTCTTAACGTTCAAAACCACTTCATAGTTTGTCAAACAGCTCCTTTACTAGTTCCAGTTAATCTGATGTTATACATTGTAACCATTAAGTCTGATATTTTATTTCTTTCGTGTCACACCAAAAGGTAACACACTCAAAATAAGATCTCCTTATTTCTATACTTACAAGCAATAATCCTTCTAACTTCTTATTATTCAGATATAACTCTTTCATCTATCACCTTCCACTGCGCAATCCAAAATTCTAACAGTAGAACACCACAGATTCTTAAGTACTACCAGGTAGCTAACAGTCCGCGGAGAAATACGCTCATCCATTGGGGTCCTTACTAACCAATGGTACAAGAAACTTACTGACGTCTTATGGTAGAACAAGTTCTTTGCCAACACAAAATATTATAACATTTGTCCAACTCTCTCCAGACGATAGAGGTGTAGGAGTCACACTGTTACAACCATAACATATACAACTCCAGATCCATTTTAAGCTCGAATCAATATATCCAAAATAGTTTAACAACCTCCGGTTCTGGTTACAATATTCCAAATCAATTCTCCTTACGGTTTCCGACGTACTCAAGGTTCCTTGTTGATACGAGATCTCAATCAATCATATGTGAGTCACCACTTAACAGAACTTAAACCATCCAAAGCTCAATTGTGAGTTTTCATACCACTCACCAATTCACAAACAATACTCCACATACACACACTTTCAAAGTCCATACTACACTTCTTATATGAATCCACTTCTCTCAATTGTTTTGTTCCATAAACAATTCAATTTACATGCTTAATTCCGGAACACCTAATTCTCACCCTTACTTGAAAGGATAACCTTCAAATTTCCTTCTCTGGGTAAAACACAATTGCACACAACTGGTACCCCTCTCCCGGAGCCTAAATCCAATATCATGAACTTGCAGAAGATAGCAATTACTAACTCTGACCAACCGCTCATACCTTACTAAACACCATAAATTAAAATGTCCAAATGATCTTTACAAATCAATACTTCGTGAGTATTCTCTAACTTCGTCATTAAGACTCGCAACGGCAATATGCCTAATACTTTCTCATACTTAATACGAATTCACAAGATTACTTCCCCTAAAGTCAAACTCTCTCATCGTCTGAACAATTGGTCAATTACGCAACACCTTTCCAGAAGTCACGATTCCAAAAACACAAATCCGTCCTTCATTTACTTGCAATCCCGTTTACATTCGCACAATACTCTCCACTCGGAGCAACATAAGGTTACAAAACACAGATGATGGTTCCTAAGGGATTTCACAATTTACATACATGTTAATCCATTAACCTTCTGAGTTAATCAGTTATCTCCTCAAAATTCAGTGCAAGACATCATCTTTGCACGTGCTAATTGGTTAACCACACTGTGTTAATCGGTTAACACCATTGCAGAAACTAAAAAGCTAATTCCTTTTAGTTCAAAAGCCCTCCCTACTCAAAACCATCAATCCAGTTTGTTCTAACCCACAATATCATTCTCCACTCGTGGCTTTTAACTTTTATAACTTTCACTAACCATGATCCACTCAAGGTAAAACCGACAAGGTCGACGACACACTCCAACCAAGTGACAAGGCAAAATTCCAAATTCTGACACGATCATAGCACAAAACTTCATCGGGGTAGTTCGTTTTCTACTCAAACAACTACACTAGCAGGAAGTCAATAATGACGACATTCTAGGGTTTTCGCCACAACTCATGCTTGATTCGTCCATAAGCAAAATCCAACACACAACCATTATACGGTACCACAAAATCGATGAACATCTCATAACAAGCATACCACCTTATTCTCTCACTTGAATTCTTGGTGAGAATTAAAACAACAACGTTCTTAGTCCAACAAAAGGTAGATTCCGAATTTTCCAATCATTCACAAATACAGAAGTTTCTCTATACTTGAAAATAAATCGGGGCAATGCATCCTCTTGAAGAACCTTTCCATCACTTCGTACACACTAACCGAAATTTCTTACCTTCCACTATCCATTGCACACCATACTTACACCTAATTACTTAATGGAAGATTCGTAACCGACAATTCTCATTAACTATTTACAAAACCCTTCCGGTATAAATCGTTCCATGATTTACACTTACTTCGTAATAAGTCCTGATTTGCTTCTTGTTGTTTTACCACAATCTTACTTCTTAAAATACAATATTCACTGTTTCATAAAGTACGTCCCTTCACACTTGTCTCAAGAATGAGAATCCATCACGTACACTTGTGACCACGGTGCTACTACTACGCTTGTTCTCAATACCAAGGTGTAACTTCCTCATTTTACATCATACTACTAGGGTCCTCACGGGTGAGCCATCCGTGATTACACTTCCTTAACTATAGGTTCATCAACACCTTAAAAACTCCATTGCACACTCGTCCAAAGTACATTCCATTGTCACTTCCTCTTAACATACTGTTAATACCGTTTTCCACACTGCATTTACTTCACCCTCTGTTGTAATCCTCTTAGGTCCAAATATAAAATCACCATACTACAATTTCCTTGAATCCAAGGTAATTACTCTGTTTCTCGACACAACTTCTTCCGGTCCGTATCACTACACTTTCTGTTACTAAATGAAGCTCATTCTTTCTCCAACACAACAACCTAAATGGTTCCTTGGGTAATTTAACATTTCCAAATTCCAAATTGGTCTCTCATCGAATACAGAAAATCCCGATGTATCATCTCGAACTTAATCTCTCTACATAACTGAATATACGCAATTCATCATCCACTCTTCGTCCGACACATACTTGTTTCACTTGAAGCATGTAAACACATCCTTGTGTTCCTTCACACACTTCTCTACTACTTTAGGTTCCCATAAAAGCCGAACGTCCTTAACTTTCCACTTTTAACCAGTTGGAAGATATTGTTCTGAACACATTCCTTAAGGTACTCTCGTCCATTTAAGATACCATAACGACCTTAGAAACTGAAGCATCAATACTTATCTCACTTCCGGACCTTACGCCACGCGTTCCACAAAACAACTTTTCTTTTTCACGGAAAGAGATTACTTGAAATCCTTATCCATACTAGTGGTCAATCCAGCTCCACTAGCGATTTTACATATTCCTCAATATCTTAACCAATCATCCAATAGAGATCCTTAACTTTCAGACTCCATCATTTCCAAAGGATTTCCCAAACAACACTTCACTCTTTAATTCCATGCTACCCAAATCCCAACTTCTATTAAGACCTCAAATGAGCTGACCAAAACTCCACACTACTAACTCTTGGCTTGAGCCTACCCTCACATCACAAGTTATGACAACACTTCGGAGTCCTCGTGGTCGCTCAACCATGATTCTACCTATCACATACATATCATTAGATTGATCATGCCCAACACTACATAGTATGATATTAAGTTACATGTTGGCATGACACACTTAAGAGGCAGGAATATATTTAATTATGATGTTTCAAGGCTAGCCCGAGGACACGACCTGCTCTGATACCAACTGTAATGCCATGTATAATATATATACCAAGAATAATACAATACAAGCATTTTATTTGGTACTGACACCATCATAAGTGCCTAATGGCATAATTCACATACTTGACCATTTCTAATCCATAATACAATATATGGTACAATAAATGGAAAATAGCCAAGACAAAAATCTAAGATCAATATACAATATCCTCAATTGTATACTACAAATACACAGCGGAATAAGCTCAACTAAGCTTCTCTTGAAACATCCAAGCATAGCTCCACTTGTAAATCAAACCTGCAAATACCTCCTGAAAATAATCAACAATAGTGGGGTGAGATACATCAAATCTCAGTGAGTTCCTTATCTTATGGATTCTCTCGGCTTTACAGGATTCTAACAATCCTAACTCAAGTCAAGGGGAAGGGAAATGACCTTGAGTTCACAATCTCACACTATATGGAAACATGCCATGAGTTCACCAACTCACAATATCACTAATCGGTAACCTGTACCAAGGTATCCCTCTATTCCCATCCACTTCTACGTCTAGAATTCAACCTGAGTTATGGATCCTTGTAATTACTTGGCATACGAAATGGATTCAGAATTAAGGGACACATTATCTCCTTAATTCGTCACTTCACATGGCCTCTCTTCCATCACAAGTCTCTACCTGTAGGTTCCATTCGTACTATAACATTGGGAATCAAACCTGCCAAGTAATTGTGTCTGCATTTCAGAGGAACTCGAGACTCATGAATGCCTCTCAAGGGCCATGGTTACGATTGCGTGATCATTAACATAACGCGATTGTATTTGACAATCACAAGGCCACATTAGCCTTTTAGGCCTCTCATGCCTTTTGGCCTCTTTTGCCTTTAACAATAAAACATAACAATTACACATGTTCCATACTAGTGTCTTATTCTCTCCTAGACCAATACTCGTCACGGATGCACCTTTCTACATCGAGTGCCCGAGCATCGCCCTCTAGTTTTCTATCAAAATTCTGTTCACAACCTAGAATCATATCATTAGGTTTGGGGTAAGGTTTCTCACTCTTCCTAATTCATTTTAAGCATGTTATTCTCTCAATTATGTTCAACAACAATATTAGACATGCATATTACAACATCAATCATAAAACACACATGATAGCATAACATGTCAAACATAATACACATAGAAGTTCACACACATTTTAAGGCATACAAGCCACTACTATCCTCTACCTAGCATCCTTGGTTAAATTATGGTCTCACATCACCATTTAATAGCACATTGGATTCTTTTTCCAAGGCTTCAAGTCTCATATCAATCGGCTTCCCGATTCATGAATTTTGGTGGAGACGAGGACTACAATATTCACACATACATTACTTTTCCATATTTATCTTATCGATCCATAGCATATAACCATGTTTCTACCTTACCATCACATAGAGTATTGAAATAGCTTTCCAACGCTTCTGACCGTGCGTCAATCCGAGTTACGAATCAAAAGTTATGAAGGAAACAAAATGGGAAAAACTGTCATCCGTGCCCTGCGCAACGCAACATGCTGGCAGCGCCCTGGGACAGAGGGGTCACGCTAGCAGCGTGCCGCAGCGCCTGGGGAGTGTCCAGGTGTTCACCGGCGCGAATAACCACTGGCCTTTCATCGCAGGTTCGCTTGCGGGATCGGCCAAACAAATCCCAGAACAAGGAATTGAACGCGTATGTTTATGCTGCGTTTCAGTTTGTCTGAGTTTTTTAGTGCAAGTGTCACACTGAAGTGACCTGGGTGACGCAAAGGGTTTCTTAACGGTTGCGAGTTGGATGCAAAACAAAACAAAGAAATACAAGGAAAAAGCTGAGCGAGAAAAACAAGAGAAGTAAAGACTTTAAATTATATGCGGAAAATAAATTGCATTAAGTAAGATTTGGACGCAAGTGTACATTTGTTTGCGGGAGTGAACTCGTTTCTCGCTAAGCTTGGTACTTTGAGTATTTTCCCCTTACAATGTGAAAAAATGCGACCTCTAAAATGAAAAGAACAATGCCTTATATAGGCCTAAAAAATAACTGTTTGTCTGCTCAAACATTTTCTGAAACTGACACGTGGCACCCCACTCTCTTTTCAACTTCCCATAGCCTTGGAAGTTTCAAACTTTTCCCGCCTAAACACTTATTCCTTGAAGTTGAAAATCAGCTTGTCACCTCATTCCCTTCTGACGCTAAAGCTTGTCGAAGTTTCTCCGACACGCCTTTCTGCTGGCGTCGACTCGACACTTTATCGTGCTTCTTTTGCGCTGACATGCCCTGGGCCACTTTGTTCGCCGGCGCGAACAACCGCTGGCCTTCCGTCGCAGGTTCGCTTGCGGGATCGGCCAAACAAATCCCAGAACATGGAATTGAACGTGTATGTTTATGCTGCGTTTCAGTTTGTCTGTGTTTTTTAGTGCAAGTGTCACACTGAAGTGACCTGGGTGACGCAAAGGGTTTCTTAACGGTTGCAAGTTGGATGCAAAACAAAACAAAGAAATACAAGGAAAAAGCTGAGCGAGAAAAACAAGAGAAGTAAAGACTTTAAATTATATGCGGAAAATAAATTACATTAAGTAAGATTTGGACGCAAGTGTACATTTGTTTGCGGGAGTGAACTCGTTTCTCTCTAAGCTTGGTACTTTGAGTATTTTCCCCTTACAATGTGAAAAAATGCGACCTCTAAAATGAAAAGAACAACGCCTTACATAGGCCTAAAAAATAACTGTTTGTCTGCTCAAACGTTTTCTGAAGCTGACACGTGGCATCCCACTCTCTTTTCAACTTCCCATAGCCTTGAAAGTTTCAAACTTTTCCCGCCTAAACACTTATTCCTTGAAGTTGAAAATCAGCTTGTCACCTCATTCCCTTCCGACGCTAAAGCTTGTCGAAGTTTCTCCGACACGCCTTTCTGCTGGCGTCGACTCGACACTTTATCGTGCTTCTTTTGCGCCGACACGCTCTGAGAGTCCACACCCCACCGCCAGTCGAAATCCAGTGTCAACAAATTGCCCCCTAAAAAGGCCAGTTTCGACTGAATATTGTGTCGATGGAGAAATCTGGCTTTTTGGTTTCTCGCAGGATTTCGACGACCTTCCTTTTGGCACTTTTGCCAATCGTTTTGTCTTCTTTCCCAACACGTGGCAAGCGCCGCCTGACACGATGATGGCAATCTCATCCCACGATTTCCAAGAAAAATGCCATGATGGCTAGTCTCGTCCAAGTTATGGGCTTTGACACCAAACCCCACTTACTTTCATAAGATGAAAAGTTTTGATTTTTCATCTTCTACATGTGCCCTATAAATAGTCCTCTTTAGAAACCCTTTCCACTTTTCGTAACTCCTCTTTCAAGAAACCGTCATTTGCTCTAAACTCAGACTTTGATTTTTTCTTTCCTAACGCTCTGCACCTTTCTGCGTCTCTTTCTTCCAATGGCTTCATCAAGAACAGCTACCACTCGCATTTCTCAAACCACTGGCAACAACCCGGTTGCGTACGTACTTTCAGAAGCGGAAACACATCATCCTCTTCCTCAACCATCTTCAGCTGATGAGACGGTGGTGGCCAACTGGTGCTGTCAAATGGTGATTCCATTTGAGGTGGAGAACACGCTGTGTGGTTTCCATGGTCCCCTTCCAGACAACAAACCTAATCCTCAAGAGCTTCAAAAGTTCTTCCCTTGCTTCGACCAAACGATCCCACCCGCTTTCGAGAAAGGGGATACCTTGGATCTCAAATACATGGCACCAAAGTCTAGAGTTTTCAGGTCTATGCCAACTCCAGGAAACAAAGATTATCTCGCCTGGCTCGACAAAGTTGAGGGAAAACGTCAACAACAATGGAAGGATTATGGTATCTTCGACGCCATCCAACTCTCCAGAACCGCCCACAGGGTTAACCCTTGTTTGCTGCTGGCGTCGATGTACTTTTGGGAAGGGTCGACAAACACATTCCACCTTCCTTGCGGCATGTTCACGCCGACACTTTTTGATGTGGCGGCTATCACTGGCCTTTCGCCACTGGGTGAAACGTTCGACCCGACTTGGGAGACGGAGAACTCCTTCGACTTCGAGCGTGCTAGTTTCCAAAACTACATCGAGGATCATCATGACAAACACTCCCAAGAAGTCTCCGACGAGGAACACATTGCCTTCTTAACCCTCTGGTTATCGTACTACATGTTTTTCCCTGGCTCTTTGCAAATAGCCAAGAGTTTCATCAATTTGGCCATTCAGATTCATGAAGGCCAACAAATATCTCTGGCTTAACTTCTGTTGGCTTCCCTTTATCATTCTCTTGGCCTGTCGGCCATGAGACTGAAACTCCTCCATCAAACCACTAAAGACTTAAACATCTCCGGGCCTATGTGGTTGTTGCAACATTGGCTCAACGCCACCTTCGAGCACAAATTAGGATATCCAGCCTCTGCAAAGATGAAGCGTCTCAACAAAGCACGTTCTGTCGAGGGACTGCGACTAGCCTTGATGACCACCCAGGAAACTCCAAGACAAGCCCTCTTTATGAGGTATCTCAGTATGTTTGTGGAAACTTCCTCTTTCGTCCCGACATGGCGCCATTTGTGGAGCGTAAGTTTGGACCTGACTGGTTCAGAAACCCGTTCCCTGGAGTCTCACCTCAAGCTGCTGCGCCGTCGAATGCTATATGGCGGGCGTTTCTTACTCCTACCATGATTTCTTTCCATATCAAAACAGGGAACAATGGGTATGGTTTTATGAACTATTGTCCAAATCTGGTGGCCCGACAATTTGGCTTGAGCTAAATGTTCCCAAAACCCTTAGTGAGGCATCCTGAGGACATAGTCCGGTCTGGTCGACGCCTAACTCACGTTGGTCACAAAGCTTGCATGAGGTTCGTCAGATCCTCTCAACACTTGGAGCTACCGGTTTTCTCATTCCGGCCTTCCTTTTTCACTACTCAGGAATTTGAGGCTTGGTGGTTGGAGTACCAGACTCAAGCTTTCACTCCCAATCTCTTCTTGGCAAATGTGGTAGACGCCTTTGCTTCTACAGCTGGCATCCCTAAACCATCGACCATTGTAGATATCGACCCTGCAGATGAAATTTCGACAAAGGTAGATCCTGGATTCTTGATCTTGTTTTTTTTTGTAAGTCTGGACTAAATAGTGACAGTGCTGCTTTCAGGGGCGCAAACGAGAAACGACCACTGCGTTGACTTCCACCAGACCTGCCAAAAAACCTAGGGCCCACCTTGCACAAGTATGTTTATTTTCATGTTCTGTGCCTTTGTCCTCCCTTTGTTCTCACATTATTTCTGCGCAGGTTTCTGAGAAAGCAACTTCCCCCGAACGGACTGAATCGAATGAGAGTACTCATTCCCGAGTCTTTACTGTAATAGCTCCAGCATCTCCTCCCTCTACCCCTTTGGTGAGGAAGAAAAAGACTATAACGCGAAGGACACCTTCGAAAACCAGCGCCTCGACAGCAGCCCCAGTCGTCCCGAGGAACCTTGAGGACGTTTTCGAACCAATTCCTTCTGTCGCCCTCCCCAAGACAACAACTCCTGTGCATATAATCCAACTTTATTTACGTCCCAGATGACCTTGGGGGTGACGAAGCTCACCGGTGTTTTATCTTTTGCAGGAAAATGTGGTCATTTCGACCACTGTTGGTGAGGGTGATACCGGATTGGCCGCAGACGCTCCTTCTGTTAGCGCAACCATTACACCAAGTCCCCAAAAGATTGATGAATTTCATTCCCTCGTGTCTGAGGAAAACTTGGCGAAGACATCTCCTGTTTCAACTGAAAACGTCGAGCCTGATGATACACTCCCTGGGGTCACTATCACTCCTTCGCCTGCCGTGGATACTGTCGTCGGAGAGAACCTCCAGATCCCCGAACACCAACCAGAGAAGGCTTCACCTGCTGTTGAGGAATCTCCTACTCCAGAGGCACTCTTGGCAGACAAGGCCACCAATCCAGCGGCGACTCTAAGAACGCTACACAAACTTCGGCAGACAGCCGAAGAGATTCGCCCCACCAGTTCAACCTCAATCCCCACTCCAGAAGTGGATGCTTCTTTCAATCTCAAACTTCAGTAGCTGCGGTCTTACCTTTTTGAGGAACAGTTTCTGGCGGCCGTTGCTGAGGAATTCGACATAGCTAATGACGTCTTCAACCTTCTGAGTGAACTCTCTGAGTTCCAGCTTCCTGCCCCCATGGCCACATATCTAATCGAATTCGGAGCTTTCTTTACTCAAATGGCCAAGGACCTCTCGACGCATCATCAGGTCGACGCCCAAATTCGGTTCCGACATGAAGACATGAAGCGCGAGTGGCATCTTAGCTCCGTCTGTGAACAAAATCTTGGAGACTATGAAACCAAGAAACAAGAGCATTCCAACAAACGCCAAGCCTTCGATCAGCAGATATCTGAGTATCAAGCCTAGATCACGGAACTGACAAAAAGGATAGCTGAGGTCGAACATCAAAAAGCCTCTTTGGACTCAGCTGAGCCCTTTCCTTCTCAAGAAAACATCGACCACGAAGTCGCTCAAGGCCTTGTTCATGTCGAAGCGGCTATGAAGATTAAGGATGCTATCAGCCACATGCAACGACAAAAGGTTATTCTTGAGAGGAAAATAACTCACGAGAAGGTCCTCTTTGATGATTTTAAGGCTTGATTCCCTGAATTCCCTTAGGTTGTATTTTGGTATAATGTAATGCACCATTTTTGTAAGCCATTCTTGGCCCTAAATTTAATGAATATTATGTTTTGATGTGAACCTCTTGCAGCATGGGTGTGTATTTTTATAAATATTTCCCATTTACTCTTAATATTCGTTGGTCTGCCCCCAACTCCTATACTTCGTATGCGTTGTTACTAAACACTCGTGTCACCTGAAATGGTCCCTCCCAGTTAGGCGACCATTTTCCCATCGTTTGATCTCGTCGATCCATGGGCAACACCACTTTCCAAACATAGTCATTTGCGGTAAAGGTTTTCCCTTGGACTTTCTTATTGTATGCCCTGGCGACTCAAGCCTTTTGGCGCAACAACACATTTAAAGCTACCATTCTTTCCTCGTCTAAGTCTACGAGTTCGTCTAACATCATCTCCCAGTATTGCTACGACGAAATCTAATATTGTCGTTGCACTCTGACGGATTACAAGTGTACTTCTGTGGGTAACACAGCGTCGTGTCCGTAGGTTAGACGGAATGGAGTCGAGTTTGTCGACGCTTTGGGTGATGTCCGACAAGCCCACAACACTTGACTCAACGTCTTATGCCAGTTCTTTGGCTTGTTCGCAATGTGCTTTTTGATTAAGCCAATTATTATCTTGTTTGCTGCTTCAACCTGACCATTCACTTGAGCATATTATGGCGTCGAAGTAACCAACTTAAAACCCATTTTTGCCGCAAACTCTTGCATCTTCTGTCCTACAAACACAGAACCCTGATCTGTTGTGACTGTCTTGGGTATCCCAAATCTATACAAGATATGATTCTGGATGAAGTCTATCACGGCCTCTTGATCCACTTTCACCGAAGGCACAACCTCTATCCATTTCGTGAAATAGTCTATTCCTACGAGGATAAATCTTTGCTGCTTTGACGAAGCTGGCCGAATCTCTCCTATTACATCTAAAGCCTATCCTCGAAAAGGCCATGGTTTGACAATCACATGTAATTCGCTGGCTGGGACATGCTGAATGTTGGGGTGCTTTTGGCAATCCTGGCATCCTTTCGCGAAATCTATACAATCCTTAAGCATGCTGGGCCAGTAGAAACCTTGTCGAAACAAAAGCCATTTCATTTTTTGGCCAACCTGGTGAGCCCCACAAGCCCCACTGTGAACCTCAGAAATTGCCAAATATGCATCAGTGTCCCCCAGACACTTGAGCAATACCCCTTCTGGAGTTTTCTTCAGTAACTCGTTTCCCACTAGGACATAGCTCATGGCTCTATACTTGGTCTTTCGATCGGTGTTGCCCAGTGGGTTCTCCAGATACTCTATAATTGTCCTTCGTCAGTCTGTTGGTGGCATATCGTTAATGAAAACCTCACAACTTTCTAAACCCTCGACCAAGCTCATCGAGACTTTGGGTATCGACCAACTTGGTGGTGCGTGTACATTCGACGCCATCTTTTTCCTAGTTTTGACGAAGCCCTTGAACTTACCTTCTGACACTTTATACCCAGAAGCAATTTGTGCTAGCTCGTTAGCTTTTTGGTTTTCCATCCTTGGCACATGCGAGATGCTGACAATTTTGAAATGTTCCAGCAAACGCTTCGCAAGCGAAAAGTAACTTAAAAGATGTTCCCTTATGCATTTATACTCTCTTGTGATTTGTTTAATCACCAATTCTGAATCTCCTTTTATCTCCAGCTCTTTGGCTCCCAAGTCTTTGAGTATCTTAAGACCAGTAATTAAGGCTTCATATTCTGCCTTGTTATTTGAACATTTGCCATCAAATTTACATTTAAAGGTAGTTGGAATTCCCTGTGGGGAGATTATTAGGACTCCAACACCTGCCCCGTTTTTATGGCTCGACCCGTCAAAGTACAATTTCCATAGGGCGACATCGATGCTATGTATCGACGTTTCGATTACAGCGTGGTCGACAATGAAGTCCGCCACTATTTGACCCTTCATCGCCCTTAAAGGGACGTATGTCAGGGAGAATTCAGTTAACGCTAGTGCCCATTTCCCAATTCGACTATGCAAAATAGGTTTAGATAGCATATGCTTAATGACATCAAAATGCGACGAAACATAAACATTAACTGGTTTGATATATTGCTTCAATTTCATACATGAGAAGTACAAACATAGGCACAACTTTTCAATCATAGTGTATCTAGTCTCAGCATCTATCAATATCCTACTAAGGTAATAGATGGGTCTTTCGACGCCACCATCATCCTCTTGTGCTAACATACTGCCTATGGTCGTATCCGACGCTGCAATGTACAACTTCATGCTTTTATTTATACTAGGTGGTAATAGGATTGGAGGCCTCGTAAGGTATTCTTTGATCGCGTCGAAAGCCTCTTGTTGTTCCTGCCCCCAGCGGAATTCACTTTCTTTCTTGGTCTTGAGCAGTGGTGAAAACACTTTCGTCTTGCCACTTAGGTTTGAGATGAACCTCCTCAAGAAATTTATCTTCCCCAACAAAGATTGGAGCTGTCTCTTTGTTGTCGGAGGCTTGAGATCTAAGATTGCCTTTGTTTTGTTTTGGTTGATCTCGATGCCTCACTTGTGGACTACGAAACCCAGGAAATCCCCTGCACGAACACCAAAGGCACATTTTAGTGGATTCATTTTTAATCCATATTTTCTCATTCGCTCAAATGAGCGTCGGAGGTGGTTGAGGTGACCATCCTTTGATGACGATTTTATGACTATGTCATCAATGTATACCTGCATGAAATTCTCAATAAAATCATGGAATATAGCATTCATAGCCCTTTGGTAGGTTACCCCAGCGTTTTTTAACCCAAAAGGCATCACCACCCATTCATATGTCCCCAAAGCTCCAGGGCATCTAAATGCGGTTTTGGGGACATCTTCTTCGGCTATGAGAATTTGATTGTAACCGGAATAGCCGTCGAGCATGCTCAAATACTCAAATCCCACGGCTGAGTCGACTAGCATCTCTGCCACGGACATTGAATATTCGTCTTTAGGAGTAGCGTTGTTCAAATCCCTAAAGTCAATGCATACTCGAAGGGTCCCATTTTTCTTAATAACAGGAACTATGTTTGCTATCCACTCTACGTACCTCGCAGTTCTGATGAACCGACTTTTGAGCAATCTTTCAATTTCTTGCTTGATCTTCGACGTCACTTCTGGGGCGAAACGTCCAAGGGGTTGGTTTACTGGCCTTTTGCCTGGCTGGATTGGGAGACGATGCTCAACTACACTCCGACTCAAACCAGGCATTTCTCCATAATCCCATGCAAAACAGTCCTTGTATTCTTTCAATACTTTAACCGGTTTAGCCTTCATTGTTGGTCCTACCTTGGTACTCACGTAGGTGGGCCTTTTTGTTGTTCCATCCCCTAAGTCGACTTCCTCAAGCAGGTCTTGGGCTTGCATTCTATGCAGTTCATGATCTGGTCCCTTTTCAAACCCTAGAGGCTCATCACCGTAAATACCATCAAGCCTCTGATTTTCTTTGTCATGGTCGGCTCCCTTAGTTGCTCGGAGAGTCATGTCTTTTTCGAGTGCCGACATTTTTCTGTTTTTAGCCAGATAGGCCGAAATCTGAGTCATGCTTTCTGACTCAGCAGTCATCTTCACCAGTAGTGGACCACCCTGTTGGTGGCATTTCCATTGGCTCCATACCTTCGTCGGAAGCGTCCCAGATGAACCCATAGTCGGGGTCTAGGTTCAGGACACGACCCGTGTCGACGGAGGTGTAAGATCCTGATCCGTCATCACAAGGAGCCAAATTGGCTAAGTGCTGGTCAAAAGATTTCTTGGTTCCCTTAGCTTCGTCGACTTTGTAATAGCTTTGGTCTGCTTCAATATTTTCGACGATGCCATCCTTCCTCCAAATGATAAACCTCTGGTGCATAGTTGATGGTATTGCCCCAATTCCATGGATCCACTCACGTCCCACCAATAGATTGAAGTTTGCCTTCGATTTGATGACCATGAAGAGTGTCAGCCTGTTGGTTGTACCCACTGCCAAGTCCACTTGGACAACCCCCAGGATGTTACTGGTCTTGCCTTCGTAGTTGGACAAGACCATGTTGTGCTGTCGGAGGTCAGTCTCCGTCTTTCCAATTCTCTTAAACCAACTGTGAGGCATTATGTTCACAGTCGCTCCACCATATACAAACACTTTGTTGACAGACACCCCATCAATCTTTGCCTTTATGAACAATGGCTTCAAATGATACATCATCCCAGGGGTGGGACGTTCGAACATAGTCGTTTATTCCTCGACCACGCCACTGTTCATCACATAATAACATAGTGGTTTGTCATCCGCATTTTCCCCTGTGATGAAGTCTTCTTCAGTCTCAGAGATCTCAGATACCACATCATACTCAGCCGGTAGCACTGACACGATACCACAGTTTACCACGAAATCTTCGCCATGGGTGTCGTCATTGGTGTCGTCGTACATGTCTTCATCAAAATCCCCTTCGGGTGATGGGTCATACTCTTCATCGGACTGAGGAGAGTATTTTGGCTCCTCTTCATCTGACTGAAGAGTATACTCTGGTTCTTTCTTACTTTCTGCCAACGAAGTACACTTTGAGCTCTGGGTCGACACCACTTCCTTTTCTCCTGAAGCGTTCACAGTTACTGCCATGGTCTGGTTTGTCGCCACCTTGCTCTTTTCTACCCATCTTCCCTTTGGGTACTGACACTTATGTACAGATATTCCGACGTTCTTCACTTTTGAAGCTGTAGCCTCTCTTTCAGCCTTCTTATTACGCTGATAGTGCCTCCATTGGGTCCTAGTCATAGGGTTCTTTCCTTTGTAGTTGGGGGACACCCTATATCCTGCTTGTTCGACTCTTTCATCAGCGACATTCGCCTCCTTCTCCAAATCAAGAGCTTTCCACTTTGGTCTTTTGCTTCCTTTCTGATTTACCGGTGCCATCCACCTTTCCTGTGGGGAGTCTGATGGGGGCACGAAAGTTTTAGGCCTTGCCCCTTGGAACAGCTTCCTGTACTCTTCATTTCGACGAGGGACCCCGCTCCTGTCGAACACGAACCTTGGGACAGTTGGCTCGCTCTCTGGCAGCACTTCTTTCTTGCTTGCCTCGTACCTCTCAGCAGCTTTCTCATCGAACACGGCATTGCACCTGGGGCATAGCGCGGCTTTGGAGCCGCTTATCCTGCACTTTTCCTAAAAATCTTCCAAACTTTCACCAGCCTGGGGGTATACTGCTTCGAGTTTGCCCTTTGCTTTCTTGTCGGAACCCTCAGTAGTTTCGACCATCATGCATTCTACCACTTCAGCCATTGGTGGTTTGTCGAGGCCCTCAGTAGCTTCGACCATCAAACATTCGTACACTTCCGAATACAACGCCTCTTCAACCTTTAGTGGGTCGGTGTCAACCTGCATCTTCGGCTTCTCGCCAAATTGGAGTCGACCCTCCTTCAAAGCCTTTTGCACCAAATCCCTGAAAAGAACACATTGAGCTGTTTTATGACCAAGGAAATTATGAAACTTACAAAATCCCCTCTTTTTCTTTTATTCTAGAGGGGGATCTTTCAAACCAGACGGAATAATAATTTGACCATCTTTAACCCGTAAATCAAATATTTCATCACATTTCGAAACGTCAAAAGTATAAGTTTTAGCGTCGTGTTTATCCGTCTTGTTAGTTTCGGTGGGATTTTTCCCATTCGATGGTTTCAATAGCTTGCATGTATAGGGAGGTCCTGGCTTAAGCTCAGCCACGTGGAGCTCACTTTAGTCGACGGATTCTTCGTCGTCGGACGAGTATTCGTCAGCAGCCACATAAGCCACTTTTTATTTTTTACGATATCTGTTAGACTGGGCTTTTTCAGCTTTCAATCTTTCGACCTGGCAAACCCGGTCAGCCAGTTGCGCCATATCTCTAAGATATTGCGTGTCCAACTTCTTCCTGATCGAATAGTCCAGGCCGCCAGCGGCCATTTCGACTAACTCGTGTTCATGGACTTGAGTAAAGCAACGTGCTTTCAAAAGTCTAAATCTATTTAAGTACTGGTCTACCGACTCCGTGGCCTTGCGTTTGACGCTTGCCAATTCTTTCAAACTTATTTTTGACTGTCCCATATAGAATTGATCGTGAAATAGCCTCTCCAATTGTGCCCATGTGTGAATGGACTGAGGGGGCAACGTGGTGAACCACGTGAACACATTCTTTGTGAGGGAACTTGGGAAATATTTCATTTTCAAATCATCATTGTTCGCTATGTCGCCCGCTTCGGTTTGATACCTAGCGACGTGTTCAATGGTGGACTCTTCTGTTTCCCCAGCGAACTTGGTAAAATTTGGCACTTTCCATCCCCTGGGTAACTCTGTTTGTAAGACAAAATCTGGTAAAGGGGATGTATATGTTGGCCGTCGAAGGCCAGGGTTCGCCCCATTACGGACCATGATACGTTCGACCACAACTTCCAAGTTATGTTCTCCAGTCAGGGCGTCCTGTCGAACCTGTTGGACAACAAAATCCGGGTCTTGGTGCCTATGGACAATCACAGGTGGCCTTTGAACCCTCCTAGGAGTTTCTTCGAACTCGCGGGGTTGTTCTATAGTTTCGTCGAAGGCTTCATCCTGACGAAGGGGCGTCACCGGTCGCGGCGGTGGGGTCTGTCGACCCTGAACCCTAGGGGCGCCTAAGAAATCACGGATTCGTGTCATCTGAGTCGCCAGTTGCTGGTAACTTTGGGTTGATTCTTGTATCAGTGGTCTTAATATTATACCCATCTGCTGAGTCAACATGTGAACCATCTCATGATTACTCTCGTCCATTTGTTGCCTCATGACCACGACGGAACTAGAGGTAAAGGTCGGTATGGATTGAGAGGACAGGTTGAATCCTGGAGGTCGAACCATTGGGTTCGACAAGTGTCCTATCCCTTGATAAGTCGAAAATACTGGGGACGAACTTTCTCCAAACAAATGTCCGCTAGAATGCACACTTGACATGAACTCTGGTGGCATTCCATACGATCTAGGTATGGGCATGGTGATACTAGGCATATATTGCCCTGTAGTACCAGCCATTGTCGACCTTGGGTCGTTTCGACGCGGGGTTGTAATTGGTCCGCTAGGAGAGGTTGACACTGCTGATATGGTACCAGAGCCAACATCAGTTGTGTGTGTCCCCACCGCAGTTTTTGTCGAAGATGACTCTTCGTTTGGTCGTGGTATTACCATCTTACCACTACGCAGAAACATATACTCAATTCACACGGGTCCCACCGGGTGTGCCACTTTGTTCGCCGGTGCGAACAACAGCTGACCTTCCATCGTAGGTTCGCTTACGGGATCGGCCAAACAAATCCCAAAACAAGGAATTGAACGCGTATGTTTATGTTGCGTTTCAGTTTGTCTGTGTTTTTTAGTGCAAGTGTCACACTGAAGTGACCTGGGTGACGCAAAGGGTTTCTTAACAGTTGCGAGTTGGATGCAAAACAAAACAAAGAAATACAAGGAAAAAGCTGAGCGAGAAAAACAAGAGAAGTAAAGACTTTAAATTATATGCGGAAAATAAATTGCATTAAGTAAGATTTGGACGCAAGTGTACATTTGTTTGCGGGAGTGAACTCGTTTCTCTCTAAGCTTGGTACTTTGAGTATTTTCCCCTTACAATGTGAAAAAATGCGACCTCTAAAATGAAAAGAACAACGCCTTACATAGGCCTAAAAAATAACTATTTGTCTGCTCAAACATTTTCTGAAGCTGACACGTGGCACCCCACTCTCTTTTCAACTTCCCATAGCCTTGGAAGTTTCAAACTTTTCCCGCCTAAACACTTATTCCTTGAAGTTGAAAATCAGCTTGTCACCTCATTCCCTTCCGACGCTAAAGCTTGTCGAAGTTTCTCCGACACGCCTTTCTGCTGGCGTCGACTTGACACTTTATCGTGCTTCTTTTGCGCCGACACGCCCTGGGAGTCCACACCCCACCGTCAGTCGAAATCCAGTGTCAACACCAGGGCTGCGCAGAGCACCCCCAGGCTTAGCAGGGCGCCAAAACCAGTCCCCACACTCAAAAACTCCATATTCTTCACCCAAAACACTTCCAATCCATATCCTATCAACCTCAATCATAACCCGACTATATTACGCCGTTTATTTCACATTCTATCCGTTAGAAACATCGATTTCACATTATCATTCCCAATCCAATATTTCTAACTTAAACTCTAACATTTTCAAAATTTCTAAAACTAAAGTTCTAACTAGAACCCACCTCAATACAAGATAACGATGAAGAAGATGAGTTGATTTGATGAAGATCCCAATCTTCCTCTTCTTCTTGCTCTTCCTTTCCTTCTTTCTCTCTTCCCACGTTTTCCTTCTTCTTTCTCTTTTCCCACTTTCTATTTCTTTCTCTTCCATATATATATATATATATAATACCAATATTATATAATATAATTCAATAGAGTAAAATATCTCCAATTGATATTTTATCGTCTTACACCAATTGATCAATTATTAAAGTTACCATAAAATTCTCTCTCGAACTAATAATTATTGATCTGTCTCTTTTATTAAATAATTGATCTTTTCAGAGTTCACTAGTTGCTCTATTGATCCTAAATGTCAATACTTAAAGTACTTAGAGGATTCCATTAATCCAATTATCCAAAGATAGAGTACACAAAAGCTCATCTGATCTCATCTGATATCCAATTGAGCATTTAGAAAATATGGGGTATTACAGCGACCGATCAACCTCGTGCATCCCATACCGCACTGCAGTGGACTTACACATTCCTCAATGCAAGTCTATATGATCATTCAATCATCTTGTGGCAACTCTCAACCATAAGTATTAAGTTAATACTTGGGAAATATCGTATCAACCCTTAAGGTTATACTTATTATCTAGATACTTAGGTTGAGTGCCAAATCCATCACATGTCTTGTCATATTTCTTCTTGGCATGATCCTCAACTCTACATAATCAGTTCAGTTTGTACAATGAATAATTGTATGGTTGACTTCCCAGGTAAGAGAGGTGGACCGTAAAGGACATAGTCGACCAAGTCTTTCCTTAGCCAGAATCCAACCAAATACAACTACTCAATGTATCCAACTTCCCTTATGTTATTGGGGATCTAATACTTAATATCTAGTAATGTTGTTCTCTCCTTAATAGATCATTATTCTTAGTCTAACAATCACAATCATTCAAGTATAAATAAAATAAAAAATTTAGACAATTAATCAAACAATGCAAGCACAATACAACCTCAAATTGTCATAGATTATTCCTATGATAAATAATTAAGGTCAGCGTAACCTCGCTCACTGATTCGTGAAAATCATTATTCGAGAATAGACTCTCCTTACTTATTTATCGCTAGTAGGGCTTGGATCACCACTACATACATATATATATATTAAGCTATTTTACGTTAACCGTCCCAACGTATACGAAATCTTACCCCCAACTTTTGTTGTTGAGTGTTGTTGAAAGTCCACGAGCGTTTTCTCCGATCTTTGCCAAGAACCTAATTTACGATAAACGTTGAATTGTACAAAATTTATAAAATTTATTAGTATATAATTTATGATTAATTAAACATACTTCCGTTACAACTTGAAATATTTATTTACTAAAATATTTAATAATAACTTCCATTATATTTAAATAATTATTAAATTCAAATATAAATTAGACTATACCTCCATTTGGATTTGTTCGTTTTAGAAAATTATCAAGAGTAGATTCTTAATAACACTTAAATTATAATAATACTTGGGCATTATAACGACTTAAAATGGTAAAATTTATTTTGGACTTTATAAGTTCAATATCTCGACGTCTAAATGAAATTTGCATAGAAATTTTAAAATAACCTTTATATAAATAACATAATTAAAATAATATAATTAAAATAAAATGGATATTATAACGGCTTACCGGTTACTTATGAAAATGATTTAGGCAGAACTTTGACGTATAAAACTCCTTTGAAACTTTAGAAGAACTTTTACCACAAAATAACTCTAAAAGTTATGAACCGACACTGTGAAAACCTCAATAACTAAAACTAATATTGCTATATGAAGAAATTAGAAAAGGAAAGAAATAAAGAGGTAAGAAAGAAGATTTGTGAATGAGTGAATGAAAATGGGGTGGGAAAGACCCCTATTTATACTAGTTGTAAAATATTAAAATAACATAAATGTGTATTCTTTTGCCCATACCTTCTAACTTTTCAACTCTTGCTAGTAAATATGTCTTTATCAAATATTTACTAGTCTTACATCAATAGTTCTTTAGATGTTCTAGTATGACTTTGTGAAAATAATTTATGAGAAAGGTATGAGAGCTTGATATCTTAATGTTTCATGACATAATATCATTTATGATATTAATAAAAAAATGAGATATATATTTCTTTTATAAAAATGAAATGATAATAATAATAAAAATAATAATAATGACAACAAGGATAATTATTATTAACTTAAGATTATTTTATTTACTAATTTGCTTGTAGAGTAAAATGATAATATTCAAATAAAATAAAATCAAATAATAATAATAATAACAAAACAACAACAACAACAATAATAATAATAATAATAATAATAATAATAATAATAATAATAAAAATAATATGAATAATTAATTAAATTAAAGTTAAGTATTTTTAAGTATTAATTTCAATTTCAAAGTTTAGTTTGTAAAATGAAACGATGATATTCAAATTGAATAATAATATTAATAATAAAAATAAAGGGTAATTAATTGATAAACTAATTATTATAGGTGCTAGTTTCAATATTTAGATTTAATAATTAGCGATGTTAAAATCTCAAATCTAATCAGATATATTATTTAAAGTATGGAAAATTAGGATGTTACATTACCACCCCCTTAAAAGAAATTTCGTCCTCGAAATTTAGCGTACCTAAAACATATGTGGATACTTCTGATGCATGTCTTCTTCCCTTTCCCAAGTAGAATCACCAGTTACATCATCCCACACAACTCTAACCAATGGTATCTGCTTTCCAAGAAGTTCCTTAATTCGATGATCTAAAATCTTGACAGGTAAAGCCTCATATTCCAAGTTATCTCTAAGTTCCATAGTTTCAGGCTCAATGACATGTGAAGGGTCAGGATAATACTTCCTTAGTTGTGATACATGGAATACATCATGAAGATTAGATAGGTTTGACAGTAAAGCAATGTGGTACGCTACAGGTCCAATCCGCCGTAGAATTTGAAAAGGCCCGATAAACCTTTGTGTTAACTTCCTAGTTTTGATTGCTCGTGCAATTCCCGCTCTAGGAGTTACCCTAATGAACATGTGATCTCCTGCCTCAAATTACAAAGGTCTTCTCCTCTTATCGCTATAACTTTTTTGACGATCCTGTGCAGCCTTCATTTTTTCTCTAATAAGCTTAACCTGATCTGTCATTTGTTGCACGATTTCTGAACCCAATATTTTGTTTTCTCCAACTTCATACCAACATAAAGGTGTACGATACTTTCGTCCATACAATGCTTTATATGGAGCCATGCCGATACTTAAGTGAAAGCTATTGTTGTAAGTAAACTCAATCAATGGTAAGAACTCATCCCAACTTCCTTTGTGTTCAAGAGCACAAGCTCTCAATAGATCCTCTAACGACTGAATTATCCTTTCAGACTGACCATCTGTTTGGGGATGATAAGCTGAACTTAACCTCAGTTTGGTTCCTAAATCTAAATGCAGCTGATGCCAAAAATTTGACGTGAATTTGGGATCTCTATCACTAATTATACTTGAAGGTATCCCATGTAATCTAACAATTTCCTTTACATATATTTGAGCTAGTCTCTCCAATTTAAACGTCTGGTTGATGGGAATGAAATGAGCACTCTTTGTTAACCTATCAATGACTACCCAAATTGCATCATGCTGCTTCTGAGTCTTGGGCAAAGCGGTTACAAAATCCATAGCTATTCCGTCCCACTTCCACTCTGGAATGTCTAAAGGTTGTAACAATCCGGCTGGCTTCTGATGTTCAATCTTTGCTTTCTGACATACCTAACAACTTTGAACATATTCTGCTATATGCTTCTTCATTCCAAACCATCAAAACATTTTCTTCAAATCTTGATACATCTTTGTGGCTCCTGGATGAAAACTCATCTTACTTTTGTGGCCCTCTTCCAAAATCAACTTTCGAATATCCTGGTTTTGATCTACAGACAACCTTTCTCTAAACCTTAGGATTCCATCACTCTTTATGTTAAAATCTCCATTTTGACCATCTCTTATAGTTTCCTTTAGGTTCATTAGATGCTTACTTTATTATCATGTTTTCCTTTATCTACTTATGAAATCTCACCCCCTTCTGTTTGAATGTTGCCTTTACATGGGCATCGTGTAGATAACTTGTAGTAGAGGAGTTGGAGTAAGTAGAAGATGAGGTCTTCTATTTTACCTTTTGTGTCAGTGTCTGCTCTGATATGTAACACCGTGGTCTTGGAACGCTTGTTTTTTTTATGAAGGAGATTTTTAGACATCTTTAATTATTTCGTTGTGGTTTATGTTATTGTTGAAGAAATAATTATACTATGTATGATTAATTATGTTGATGCTTCCGCTATTGCAATAAAAGTTTGAATTTCAAGATATGTGAAGTTGTATTAATCATTATAACTAATTTTCAAAGATTGCACGTGTTACATATTATTGTGTGTATGAGCAACTTGTGTGATGAATATTGTGTGACATCCTAAATATCTGTCTGAAATTACTCTGATTTTATTTATATTATGTGAGGTATATTTGTGGTGTTACAGAGATGATCAATGGAAAAATAACTGAAAAGCCTTCATCAAATGAAAAGAAAAGAAAAATAATCAATCAAGAAGTACCTATAGAAGTATATGACTCTGACTACTCAATTCCCACACCTTTTCAATTTCCCACAACTGATGAACTATTTAAAGTCTTAATTGGAAACATAAATTTTATTAATGACATGTTTAATTTCATAACCCGACACTTCATTCCAAAACCAAACAGAACTGCCTCGGGATCTGTTATATGATGATTTTGATAACGAATAGTCTCACATAATTGCCTAAGTGTATTTAATTTTATGTGATTTCCTACTTTCCATAATTTTAATTCAAAAATATCCCATTTGTACTCTCTATTCCTTAAAATTTCCCTTTTGTAACTTTAATTCCTAAGCATTTTGAATTAAAGAGTGATATCTTCCCTTCTCTATATGTCTTAATTGCCTATGTTTGCATATTTATACTATCACAATGCATCTTTACCCCTACCCCCCCCCCCCCCCCCCCCTTTTGATTTCGACAAATGGGGAGAAGTATAATCTCAAGAGAAGTATAGTATACTTTGTATTTAACTGAGGGGGAGTTTAATTACTCCAAACATACATGTGTTATTTTTTTTACCACCTCCCCTGAGAGATGCGTTGTAATCATCAAAAAGGAGGAGAATGCGGAACCTTGTTTTGCATGTTAACTTAAGTGATATACCTTTAAAAATATTAATTTTTGATGATGATAACTAATGTTTAAAGATGACAACTAGAAGTTTAATGAAGAATAAAGTCAAGAAAGCGGTTAAAGAAGAAAACCAAACTATTGGGGTTTGATGATGAACTTGACTCCCTGATGATGACAATTAAATGGAATCTAACTCAAGCATCATCTCAAGTAAACTCAAGAAAGTATCTGCAAGAAAGGAAACATCTGACAAAGATTTGAAGTATATGAAAGCCTGTCTCGATGTGTCTGTGTGAAAATATTGTAAAAGCATAATGGCATTCTCGTAAAAGTACATGGCTAAATTCCACCCCCCCAATACATACAAACTTGTTATCAAAATTTATTTTCTCAAGATAACATTTTGAAAAACATCTTGAAGTCATGTCGGGTAAGTTAAGAGCTATCAGAAAAGCTCTGGGGGGAATTTTTTGTTTATACCAATTGATTGACACTCTTCTAATCGATTGGAACAATTCAAAAATGTGCCCTAAAAGATTTGGACAACATATTAATGATGAATAACGACTAGATATCTTTCCCTTCCTTTTTTAACTTGGTAATCAATTATTTTAGGCTCATCAATCGATTGGTGCATGATGTCAATCGATTGGCAAGTCATAAAAGGACTTTGAAACTTTTTCCTTTTTTATGCTAACCTTTAGCCTATAAATAGATGTCCTTTTAGACTCTTTTTTATGTCAAGAAACATGGCTTTCACTTCTCACTTATCACTTCTCACTATCCCTCTCTAAAAATATTTTTGTTTACTTTCTCTCACTAAAGGTTTAGCCGAAGTGCTTTTCGAAAAAGTCCTTTTGTGAGTGAGAAAATTGTAATTCTGGAAGGGTAATTTTGTAAGTTCACCAAGAAAGTTTCATTTTTACCTTGGTTGAACATTTTATTCACTTAGAGATTATTTGTTTTGGTTCAAAGCTAAACCCCTAAAGAGCTTTGGTTTGGGAATTATGTGATCAAGTCTCTATTTAGGTTCGAGATTAGTCCGCTGTTAAAATCTCATAGGTTCTTTGTTAGCCCGAGATAAAACTAAGATTTTAGGTTCAAGCTTACCCGACAATAAAATACTGGTAAGATTCGAGATAAGTGTGTGATAAAATCTCTCATGTTCTTGGTTAGCCCATGATAAAAACCAATGTTAGGTTCGTGATCAAAACCCATTATTAAAAGCTCTACAAGGTTCATGATTAGTCTGTGGTAAAATATTTGTTTAGAAGCTTGAAGACTAACATCTCCAAGATTCTTGTGTAAAGAAGACTAACAACTTTAATCTATCATTTGGAAGGATGACTCGCCGCTTCACTCCTCAATGTATTATTTGGATAAAAGTTAGCGATAAACTTCATTTTCCTTGTATAAGGGTGTTCGTAAGCATTACCTACTAAAAACTCTCAAATTTATTGAATTCTCCCAAGATTAAATCTTAGGGACATGACTAAATCATTTTTTATTGAACCTGCATAATTCCCGATGTTCTTCTCTTTTCCTCAAACTCTTTATTTCCACACTTTATCTTCTGCAATTTTGTTTTCCATTGTTTATTTATAAATCCTTTTTAAAAATGTTTTCAAACTTTGATTCACTACTACGAAAAACCCATTTAACAACGGTTGGAAATGACATATAATGACGCAGGCGAAGGCATTGTTATTTAGATTGTCGTTGTAAGTTCGTTGTTTCTACAACGGTCTAGAAACCGTTATTGAAAGGCAGGACCCGCGCCATATATCACAACGTTATGATAATAAACCATTGTGATACATACACTTAGGTACTGGGTTCGAAACCCATCAACAGCGAATTATGTAAAACATAAATTGCCTATGATCTCGGTTACAATAGATAACCATTGTTGTAAGTACCCTGAGTTTATTATATTAAATGTAGATTGCTTATTTTCCAAACACCTCACTAAAGAAATATACATGGAATCAATTTGATGAAGAAGTCTATAATTTTCAAATTAAATTGTTCTTGAAAACCAACTTAAACAAACCAATGTTTTCTTATTGCATTCGTCTCATCGTGCATTTCACGCTGTTTTACACACATATATATATATATATATATATATATATATATATATATATATATATATATATATATATATATATATATATATATATATATATTGTGGTTTATTGATCTGACTCCTTCGATATATTGCTATCTTCGATTATAGTTAAATTTTCATAAGAAAAAGACATTGGATAATCAGCCTCATCATCATCACTTATCATCATAATTTTTATAATCAGAAGTTTTACGATTATAAGTGTTGATGGAGAGGCAGATTAACTAATAATTTGTTGTTAATGATATTTAACTATAATGGAAGATGGCGATGCATCTAAGGAGCCAGATCATTATACCATAATATATATATTAAACATCGTGAGATGAACGATAAGAGGGATGCAATTCGAAAACATTGATTCATATAAGTTGGTTTTCAAATACAACTTAATTTGCAGATTATAAGTATCTATGTCAAATTAAATGAATGTATTTTAAGTGAGGGTTAGTGAAACAAACAATCTACATAGAATATAATAAACTCATACAACATTTTATACCAGATTCAGATATTATAAACTCGTATAATACGCTTGCTACCACCAGCATCATCACCCTGTATCATCCCCTTAACCTGTAAGGAAACACAGCAAACTTCAAAAATGAGCATCCTCAGTTGAAAACAAACCCTAAAACCATAATCCAGTGAAGAGTAAAGAGAGGAACAGGAATAATGCACCTTTTAATGAAACTAATCGCGGAACAGGAATCAATTATGATGTTCAACTAGTTTGGGAATCAATGAAGAAGAAATATAAGGAGGAATAAGCTTACACAAAAGCTTCATACTTCTTATATTTCTTTCATAGTTTCTAAAACTAGATGAAGTTTTCTTACACTGTTGTTTCTTCATTTACTAACATCTTGTTCGCGAAGCTATGAAAAAAAAGTATAAGGTGGATGAAGTTTCCATCATAGCTTCATGCTTCTTATACATTTTTCCATAGCTACACAAACATTATGAAGTTTCCAAAGTATGGTCTTTGTTAAGGTAGTGAAAACGAATATGAAAAAAATGAGAACAATCAACAAAAACAACATGCAACAAACGAGATAATGGGAAATATCTAACAATAGATGGAAGAAGAAGAATATCTTAATGTATGAAACACAAGATTCACGACTAATGGTGAAATGAAGAGAAAAAATGGGTTCTAGGGTTTCACTTTGAAGGCAACGACACTACTGTCAATAAGTGAAAGTTATTTCGCTTATATATGGGTAAACTATTTCACAACGGTTAACAATACCAACCGTATAGATAGGTATTTATTAATTATAAATATATCATTACGGTTAACCAGAAGAACCGTAGTGATAACCCTTTTATTTTTGAATTTTAAAATAAATAAAAAAGAAAAGGTGCGCCTTAACGTTAAAGGCGCATTCCTGTCCATAATGTAATTCAAACATCAATAATGTAATTCACAATGCATCTGCAGTTTAAACATCACCAATGTAATTCAAACCCTAATTCAACTATTACATTTCATAACAAAGTAAACATTAAACATAAAGGAGACAAGAAAACATAACATCTTGAGATTTCCAAAAAATATCTCTGATTTCAGTTTGTTCTTCAAATTCTTATTCTTTTTCTTTAAATCCTCATACATAACCTTTAAATAGCCCACAACTTCCAACTCTGACTTCATAATGCTCTCATATTCATTTCCATCTCTTTCTCCCACGTCTTCATCCCATATGAACAAATTACATGTTTCATCGCTCCTCCAAAATGGACATCTCCAAAAAAGCCTTCCTTTATTTTGTCCCTTCTTGCATTGGTACGAAACCATACGACCATCACAACCACAAAAATTTCCAGATCGAGATTTTACAGCGGAAGAAGACATAGAAACACCTTTGGACGATTTTGTCTTCAAATGCGACATTGCAACACCTTAAAGTAGAACACTTTCTTGTTGTTGTTGTCTTCTTCCCGATAATGGTGACGGCGTTGGTGTTAGGGTTGTTTCGTCTTGTTTTTTTTTTCAGTGGATAAATCGATATATACCTGGTGTTTAAAATGTATAAAAAGAAGTTTCAGTTTGTAACAATAGTTTTAAGAAATAACCGTACTGATATCCTTATTATTTTTTAGTTAAATATAAATAAAACTTAAAAAGGACGCATTTACGTCAAAAGAATAAACTATTTGAGGGCAATGAGGTTCAAACCCATGAAAGTTTGATTGTATCACCACGGTGTTCACAACAACCGTTATTATACCCTTGAAATTTCTAATTAAAATAATGCGCGTGCATCCAGTACGCACTATAACAACGGTGTATAGGATGCCGTTGTAAACCTGGCGTTGTTGTTTGGGCATTTTGTAGTAGTGATTTCAATTCTAAAAAATTTTCAAATCCAAGATTATGTATGATGTCACATATCCTACACAGTACGACTACCACATTTGTTCATTCAGGTTTTGGGACAATGATTGTGTCCCAATTTTCGGAATGACAGCTCACAAGTTGAAAAATATCATGAAGTTAGTACACTCTTTCCTTATAATTCATGCTTCTAATTTATACCATGTTGAGAAAAACTGTCTTCTTTGACTTAGCTAAGATGTGAAAAGTAAGTACACTCTTTTGTTATAATTCATATCTTAGCTAACATATACCATGTTGTTTATTCAAAACATCGAAATTACTTTTTTTCCTTCTGTAGGCTGGTGAAAATTACTCACAAATCTATCCTATCAACCTCGACACTCCATTGGATAA
Source organism: Lathyrus tuberosus (assembly GCA_022829125.1). NCBI lineage: Eukaryota > Viridiplantae > Streptophyta > Magnoliopsida > Fabales > Fabaceae > Lathyrus > Lathyrus tuberosus. Next base: position 2,244,954 of record JALAZF010000416.1, on the reverse strand, counting down.
AGAGTTTGTATTCAGTGTCAAGTATTCAACATTCTACAAGCAATACTCAGTTGTCATTCTTAATAGGGATAAATCTGTAATCAAAATGATCAACAAATACTTGAACCCTTGCCTCAAACCTAAATGTCATATTTCTTTCATACTTTGTCAACTTTCTTTTGATGTCATGTCACCTCCTTCTATGCATACTTATGATTTTGGTTACTCTTTTCTTCTATGAATACATCACACTTCAAAGGTTGCTGAGATGAAAACTCTACCACAAATTCCAACTGAACAAATCAACCAATATTTTATATATTATTTGTAAATTTGCATTCTATTCATTGTTAAATGATAACATTCTTACATCACAAACTCATATTTAACTATTTCTTCCTATTTCCACAAGAGCCAGTCAACTGATTTAACTATATCTGAAACAAGTTCAACAAACACCCCATCTAAGAGGGATGCTACTGCCATTTACCTTGATGGTCTTTCCCAGTAGTCTGCCACAAAAGTTAAACACTTAAAGAAAGATCAAGAGTGATATGTATTTTCATTAACTACTTTTTAATTGTGCTTACAACAACTTTTGTAATATGTTCCACTTCATTTGAATGTTTTTACATTTTTATAACATTATCTAACAAGATGAAACATTTCCAATTGTATCTTTTGTAATGATGACACAAGCTATAATAGCCTTTACCACTCACGTCGTTTAGCCATATTTATTACAACATTGTATTTTTTTTTTACTTTCTTCCCTACGCTCTTATAGACATCGAAGTATTGATACTACATTAATCAAAATATGTTATAATTGTATTACAACATAATGAAATCAACAAATTACTATGATTGGTCAGACTCTAATGAACAAAACTATAGTAACATGGCACAGTTTAAGTTTCACTCTGGAAGCAGCCCAAATCTACACATACCACTTCGTATTTTATAACTAATCCAAGCAGTTGAATCATGTCAATTGAAATATTTCCATCACAGATCTTCAAAAGTTTTTGCTTTTATAGTATAATATAAATCCAAAGCCAATAATTTTTACGACTCTCTTATTATACCAGCACTATCATTGGTCATTCAACTAATTTATACCAGTCTGTTAATGTTACAACAGGTATAACTTGGTATTCTGACATGGATCAACCTTCAGAGGACTTATTTGCATTAGATAAGCAAGCGCGAACACGGATATATATACTACGAAAAGAAAAACACTCTAAACATCTAAAAATTAGTTCTTAATTTCCAATTGCTATGGAACATAACATGTTCATGTCAACATACAAATTTGTAAGAAGGTCCCTGTCAACATACAAATTTGTAAGAAGGTCCCTAGATGAAGGGCCCGTTTGTTTTGGCTTTTTTAAAAAATGATTTTTATAGTATAACAAAATTTTGTGAAAAAAAAATTTCAAAGAAATTTTTCATAAAAGTTTCAAATGAAAATTTGATTTAAAAAGTTATTTTAGATATATGAACATTTTATCGGAATTTTTTTTGGATATCAAAATTTCAAAAAATCACTTAATTTTGAAGCTGATCGTACCTGGATCAGACAATATCTGGTGGCCAACAACATCGTCTGGGCTTCAGCTCCGGTGAGGTTGAAAGACGGCCGGGGGGGGGGGGGGGGGGGGGGAGGGGTGTACCTGCAAGGTACTCCGACGCTCAAGTAAGGTAACGGTCAGAGAATAATAGCAAGTACAGAGATGAGAGTAAGAAAATGTGTATAACCTGACCCTCTCAAGTGAGAGGGTATTTATAGAGAGCCCCCAGCGCGGGGCCAACGGTTACTTGCATTGGGCTGGATCGCCAGGCCCAATCCAAGTAACTGCCAGGGCTTACGTGGCGTAGTGAAGACCAGCACGTGGTCTTCGCCCTGGGGTAACCGCTCCTAGATCTCCAGAACTAGGGCAGACCGATTCCATCGGGAGTGGGCGGTTACATGAGAACGTGTCCTCGCGGGGAAGAGTCTTGCGTGTCGGGGAGAGACGTGTCCTCGCGGGGAGGACTTGCTTGTGGACGGAGATGGCTCATCGCGGGGGGGGGGGGGGGGGGAGCACATGGATGTCGAGGAAGAGAGAGCCCTAGGGGGTTTGATGCCTCTGCTCGACAGACTCTGCTGAGCCCGACCATGTTAAGGTGTGGCACGTGCCCGGCAGTGGTCTTGTAAAGAGGTCCTTGTTGGGTCATCCCATGCCCTGTGGGTTGGGCCTTCTCGACTGAGGGGCAGACCCTGGCCCAGTCCAGAACAGGAGCCCCCCAAGTCATTGCTCCGAAGTGTCAGAGCGATGACTTAAGGGCCAACAAGCATGTCAGGGAAGTATCGATCGCGCGACCGCGATGAGGAGAATTTGTTTGAGGTCCACTAGCCGTGTAGTCGGGGAGCTAAACGTTCGTTGGGTAGAAATCAGCGAGCAGACTCGAGCGTGGGAGTTCGCGGATGGTCGACTCAGCGGGGATGCGAGAAGTTTGAACTTGGGTGTCGAAGGAAATGGAGAGACGCGTGTTGGGGAGCGAACGGTCGCATGTATGCCACGTGTCAGACGCCATCATTTCCTAGGGGGCGACTAGGCTAAGGTAGTGTACTCTAGTAGTCTAAAACCCTTCGAATTCCGTGAGGATCCTATAAATAGGCCTCACCTCATTTCATTTGCACCGTTTGCTCTCTTCCTCTCAGACTTTCCATTCTCTTCTTCTCCATTTTTCCACCGCTGTCTTCCACCGTTCTCCGCCGTTCTCCACCGACGACCGCTGTGCCGGAACCCTAAAAGCGTATTTCAAGTAAGTTTCTTTCTTTCTTTTTCCCCTTTCGTTTGCATTTATAGAATGAATCTTATGGTGAACTGGTGAAGTTCTCATGGAATTCATGAAATATCCGGCGAAAACGGAGGAATTTCATGGTATAGTCGTTGAATCTCGCGGGGAGGGATGATGAAATCCCCGAGGACATGAAGAATATCCCGGGGTCGTGAGATGAACGTTTCTCGGTTCTTTTGTTGAATGTCCCGGGGAATAAGGACGAGATCCCCGGGGAACCGAAGTTTGTCTCGGGGACATGGGTCTAATCTCTCGGGGTCCCGTCCAGCGTCGCTCCTCGCGGAATCGAGGATGGTCGCGGGTTCGTGTTCCCCGGCGTTCCCTCCTCGCCCTTTCGCTTGATCAGGGGTGGAGGGGTGGATTTGATACGGGTTATCGAATTCACCATTTCCTTATGCTTTTCAGGTAAATGGACGTGTTGCTCGTGGCCGAGGGATCTTTGGATATTTACGACGGGCCTGATTCCCCTATGGCAGAGACAACCAGCGGCGTGGAGAGTTCGCCCGACGAATGGGCCTGCGAGGAGGCCGTAAACATGATGTCTCTGTTCGTCGATGGGGACGAGGACGACATCTTCTGCACCGTCGAACACCGTCTGGTGGGCTCGTCGAAGTCATGGAACATTTTCAGGCCGAAGGCACATCATCGGATCTGCTCGACATACAGCGGGATGTGGTTCCCCGTCTATGAGTTTATGTTCGACGAGGCGGGGTGGCGTCTGCCTTTCACGGATTTCCAGCAGGTCGTATTTACCTGGCTGCGTTTGGCCCCTTCCCAGCTCCACCCCAACTCTCTTGCTTTCATTAGGGCCTTCGAGCTAGTGTGCAAATATCTGCGGATCGGGGCGACCGTGCCCTTGTTTTTCCGCATTTTCCACCTTCAGCGGCAGGCCGTCGACGGTAGGCACTGTTGGGTGTCCTTTAAACATGTGAACAACCTGTGTCACACTTACTTGGACTCCGTGCGAGACTTCAAGTACCGGTACTACCTCGTGAGGCCGATCACACATGAGGCCGTAAACACAGTGTACCGTCGGGTTGTCGAGGAGGTAGATGGGCGGCGAGAGGAGGCCCTCGTGCCCAGGTTTCCGTTGTTCTGGACCGAAGAACACTTCAAGTACGGAACAGACAGCTACAAGGTTAGGCCTAGCCGTCTCGACGAGGGGGATTGCTTGGCCTACGAGCAGATAGTAGCGTTCGTCAACAGTTTTAATAGCGGAAAGTTCGTGACGATGGACGGGGAATTCGTCTGGGGGGACGACGGGCAGGTGTTGACGAAACGTCGCCTGATCAATACGAGGGCCCTCCTCGAGACGTTCTCCGATGAGGATGCTTTCGAGCTGCTAGGTGGTGCCGTCCTCTTCGACTTACTTTTTCTTCGTATATTAACCTCTGGTTTACTGACATGTTTATTTTCTTTTTGCAAGAAAGATATCGAATGCTGAGGAGCGTTTTAAAAAGTTGAAGGCCAACCGCGCTGCGAAGAAAGGAGGCAAGAGTCGCGTCGAGCAGCTCCGAGTGCAGGAGCCCGTTCCCACCCCGACGCCCGGGGGTTCCTCTAGCTCTCACCAGGACAGTGATTCCCTCAGCCCTCAGAGCTCTCCGAAGAGGCAACGGCTTGCAAACACAGTGGACATCGACCTTACCAAGCACGAGAGCCCCCCTGCCGTGAAATTTGTGCTGCCGCCTTGTCACACAAGGCCGAACTTCTTCATGGGGAATAATTCGCTATGCGTGGGTGGCCCCGAAGCTCAGACCATCTTAGGCGTCGACAAGGCTTCTCGGAGAAAGATGCTGGTGGAGGATGTGTCTGCTGTGATGCGGGTTTGCGCGGCTGCCTTGGTTCTGAACGACAAGGCGTGCCCCGTAAGCGAGCTGAACAAGTTGCGAGAAATTTTCCAGTCCATCTCGGCCGAAATGGAGAAGGTGGGTAAGGAGCTGGCTGACTGTAAAAGCCAGAACCAGGCCCAAGTCGAGCTTCAACAGAAACTGGAGGAAACGTTAAAGAGTGCTGAGGAGGAGCGGAAATGTCTCGTCGGCATTAAATAGGAGAGGGGTCGTCTCTTGGCGAGGAACGATGAATTGGAAGAGGTTGTCCGCCCAGATGAGGAGGAAACCGAGGAGGACAGGTTGCTGACTTCGCGGGCAGCGCTGATAGCGAAGCTCCGGGAAGCCGAGGAAGACAATATCGCGGTAGCTGGCATAGGTTTCAAGAACGCCGTGGAGCAGCTTTGGGTCCTCAACCCCAACCTTTCGACCGAGGGGATCGACCCCGACTACGAGGTGGTCTACGGTCAGATAGTGCAGCCGATGCGAGTCGACGAGGTTTCATGATCCTGAGCAGCCTGAAGGGACCGTCGCTGAGTAGGATTTCTTCCCCGTTCTGTTCGGCCCTGCGAGCCATTTTTATTTATTGGGATATTTCTGCCCGGCCTGCGTGCCAGGGACCTTTTGACATTTTGTTTGTAATATTTGTACAATGGGCTTCTGCCCGCTTTAATGCCTTTTGTTTATCTGCTCGTGTGCTGTTTGTATTATTTATACTGTGTGTGATGTTATAGCTTTTGTTATACTTTGTTTTCGTCTAAGTAACAAAGAATTTGGGATTTGCTCGACCTTGATAGTCCCTGACCGCGTGGAGAGCTGGTCGGGGTGGTTGAAGATGTATTCCAACCTTCAACGAGGGTAAGAGCTCGATCGAGGTCTTAGCTTTGTGGCGTGAACTTCCCATCGTGAGCTGGGTGTTCTGCCTAATTGGTACAACGACGGCAGAGCTTGATCGAGGTATCCCCGTCGGATCAAAAGTCCTCGCGCACACACGACGCGGCCTTTGATCATCGTGTTCTGTATAGGGGTGATGCGCTCGTACCTTAGCGCGTCCTCGTAATCGCGGTGCTCGTGAGTCGCGGGCAGTGCTTAACTGTAGTATTGTTTGAGCTTCTCAGCGTTCCATGGTCGAGCAAGTTCTTCCCCGTGCAGATTTTTTTAGGAAATAGGCTCATGTCCCCGTTTTCACGCGGACGCAGTACGGGCCCTCCCAGTTCGCGGCGAGTTTGCCTTCTCGCGAGTCTTTCTGGTTCCTTTGTAGGACGAGGGGTGCCCACCTGAAAATCACGTTTGACAACTTTGTTGTTTTAACGTAGTGTTATTTTCTGCTTAAGTGAAGCTTCTCGGAGAGATGCGCCCGAACATATCTCCTCGACGAAATCGAGTTCTTCCCTCAGGGCTTCGTCGTTTGCGTCCCCGTCGAGGGGGACTTCTGTCCTCCTCGAGGGTTCCTTGATTTCCACGGGGATCACCGCTTCCGTTCTGTAGGTCAGACGGAAAGGGGTCTCCCCGGGTCGTGGAATGTGGGGTCGTTCGGTGGGCCCAAAGGACGCTGTGTAGCTCCTCGACCCACCGTTGTTTGGCGTCGCCTAGTCGGCGTTTAAGTCCTCGTAGGATTACTCTGTTCGCTGCCTCAGCCTGTCCGTTCATTTGAGGGTGCTCGACTGACGTGAAGTGCTGCTTCGTGCCTAGCTTGGAGACGAAGTCTTGGAAGTTCTTGTCAGTGAACTGTGTTCCGTTGTCGGTGACAATAGCTTGAGGCACGTCGAATCGGGCGAGGATGTTCCTTTTGTAAAAATGAAGTATGTTGAAGGCTGTGATTTTGGCCAATGCTTCCGCCTCAATCCACTTCGTGAAGTAATCCACCCCGACGATGAGGTATTTGTTTTGATATGACCCCTGGACGAAAGGTCCGAGGATATCCATCCCCCACCATGCAAACGGCCACAGGGAGGAGAGTGTTTTGAGCTCGTTGGGAGGAGCAAGGTGCATGTCCCCGTGCCATTGGCATCTGTCGCACTTCTTGACGTGTTCCTTGGCATTCTGCTGCATGGTGGGCCAGTAATACCCTGCTCGAAGTGCCTTCCGGGCTAACGATTGTCCGCCGAGGTGCTGTGCATTGATTCTTTCGTGGATTTCCTAGAGGATGCTGGGGACCTTGGTCTCCTCGACGCACCTGAGGAGGGGGATAGAGAACCCTCTCTGGTATAGCTTGTCCTCGACTATCGTGTTTGAGTATGCCCGCCGTTTGATCATTCTGGCTTCCTTGGGATTTTGGGGCAGTTTGCCCATCGTGAGGTACTCGTACACGGGGGTCATCCAGCAATTACTGTCACCAATGGCGTTTACGTCCGTCACTGGAGTGGGTTTGTCGATGCTCGGCCGGGAAAGCACCTCTTGTATGACGGATTTGTTCCCGCCTTTCCTCTTTGTGCTTGCCAATTTGGACAAGACATCTGCTCGGGCATTGTGCTCGTGGGGGATGTGAGTTACTTCCGCTGAGGTGAACTTTTTCATCTTTTCTTTCACCAAGGCCAAGTATTCTATGAGGTTGTCATTCTTGGCTTAGTACTCTCCTCGGACTTGCGAGGCCACGAGTTGGGAGTCGGTGAAGAGTTTGACCTCCTTGGCGCCGAGGTCCTCGGCCAGCCGAAGTCCGGCGAGGAAGGCCTCGTACTCTGCTTGGTTGTTCGACGTCGGGAAGGATAGTTTGAGGGACACCTCGATCAGGATGCCTTCCTCATTTTCGAGGATGATGCCCGCCCCGCTTCCCTTCGGGCTGGACGCTCCGTCGATATAGATCGTCCATTTCTAGGATCCGTTGGTCGAAGGTTCCGGGACGGTCATCTCTGCTACAAAGTTGGCCAATACCCGAGCCTTCAGGGCTTTCCTCCCTTCGTATTAGATGTCAAACTCGGCGAGTTCGAGCGACCACCTGAGCATCCTCCCCGCCATGTCCGGTCATCCAAGGAGCTGCCTTATAGGCTGTTCGGTCCTTACGACGACGGTGTGGGCAAGGAAGTAGTGGCGTAGCCTCCTGGCCGCCGTGACGAGGGCCAGGGCGACTTTCTCTATCTGCTGATACCTAAGCTCCGGGCCTTAGAGGGCTTTGCACGTGAAGTAAATTGGCTTCTGCCCGTCTGGGGTTTCTCGAATGAGGATGGCGCTGACTGCTTCACTCGTGATTGCAAGATACAAGAAGAGTGTCTCCCCGCCCTCAGGCCGTGAGAAGACTGGGGGGCGCGATAGGACTTGGTTTAGGTGGAGGAGCGCCTGCTCGCATTCTTCGCTCCACTCAAACTCCGCTTTTTGTCGAAGAAGTTTGAAAAATGGGAGTGCGTACTGTGCAGATTTGGCGACGAAGCAGGAGAGAGCGGTGAGCATCCCGTTCAATGATTGTATCGACTTCTTTGAGCTCGGAGTGGGGAGCTCGGAAAAAGCCCTACACTTGTCGGGGTTGGCCTCGATTCCTCGTTCTGTGAGGTAAAAACCGAGGAACTTACCTGCCTGAACGCCGAAGGTGCATTTGTCGGGGTTAAACCTCATGCGGCATCTCCTCGCCGTGTCGAACACCTTCTTGAGGTGCGCGGAGTGGTCGACTTCTTCTGCAGATTTGACCATCATGTCGTCCATGTAGACCTCGAGCATGTCGCCGATTTCAGCCCGGAAAACCTTATTCATCATCCGTTGGTAGGTCGCACCGGCGTTCTTCAGACCGAAGGGCATTACGTTGTAATAGTAGTTTCCTGACGCGGTCATGAAAGCCGTGTGCTGTTTGTCGACCTTGTCCATGGGAATTTGGTTGTATCCCAAGTAAGCGTCCATGAAGGATAATAGTTTGTAACCTGCAGAATTGTCGACCAGTTGGTCGATGTTAGGCAAAGGGTAGCAGTCTTTTGGGCAAGCCCGGTTAAGATCAGTATAATCAACACACATCCTCCATTTTTCATTATTCTTTTTAACAAGTACAACGTTGGACAGCCAGGTTGTGTACCTGGCTTCCGAAATAAAATTTTCCTCTAGGAGGTCTTTTACAGCTTTTTCAGTAGCCTCCGCTTTCTCGGGAGACTGCCTACACCTACGTTGAGCTATGGCCCTAGCGGCCGGATCTACTGCGAGCTGATGGCAAGCCACCTCGGGGTCAAGGCCAGGCATCTTGGAGGCGCTCCATGCGAACAAATCAGCATTCTCCCGGAGACATGCTTTCAGCTGCTTCTTCGCCAGGTCGGGGATTCCGGTGCCAATCTTCACGTTACGGTCTGGATAGTCCCCGAGTACCACGAGCTCAAAGTCTCTGTCGGGGAGGGGGCGCGTTGGGTAGAGGGGGCGCCCGTTGTTTTCCTCCTGGAGGTCGAGGTCTTCTGCCCCATCTTCATCGGGTTCTCCTGGGAACCTGCTGTCGAGTTCGACCGTGTTGACGCACGGGAGAGGTACCTGCTCGGTGTCCGGGGGTGGCTTGGCCGCGGTCTTGGGTTTGGCGCCGATGGAACTTATGCCTTTGATGGCGGCGTCGAAGCATCTTCTGGCCGCGTCTATGTCCCCGTGCATTGTTACCACTCGTCCCCTGGCCGTGTAGTACTTCATTTTGAGGTGGACTGTTGATGGTATTACCGTAAGCTCGGCCAGGGTGGTCTTCCCGAGGATGCAGTTGTAAAGGGATGGGCATTCGACCACCAGGAAACAGATCTTCACCTGTCGGGCAGTGTCTTCGGCCCCGAATGTAACCATCAGCTCAACGTAACCCCATGGTCTGGTGGTGGTTCCGTTGAACCCCTGTAGATTTGAACTGACGTACAGGGTCAGATGTCTCTCGTCGAGCTGCAGGGTCCCGAACAGATGGGCGTACATGATGTCGACCGAACTTCCCTGGTCGACTAGGATCCTTCAAACGTCAAAGTTTGCCATCTGTGCCCTAACCAGGAGGGGGATAGTCGCGTTGGGCGCTCCCCCGGGGAGTTCTTCGAGGTAGAAAATGATAGGGTTAGAGTTTCCCCGCACTTTCTCGAGGGTGGTTGTCTTCGCCGACGTTGCGGATTCCAGCTCATCAAATTTCTGCTTGATCGATTCGACGAACAACTTCTTGGGACCACCCCCGGAGATGACCATCGCTCTGGGGAAGCTTTCCCAGGTGCTACGGGTAGCGACGGGGTCCTCGTGGGGGAAGGTCGCCCACATGTTGCGAATTTCTTCTTGGCCTTCAATGATTGGGGGGACAAAGAAATCTTCGGGTCGAGTGACACTGAGGGCGACCTGAAGCCGACTCTCGTCGGGAGGAGGTGTTGTCTCCTCGACGTTCTGGGCTTCCCTGGAGCTGGGACGAGGAGTGTCATTCTTCTGGGCGTATTTCTTCAAGTGTCCTTCCTTGATGAGAATTTCAATTGCATCCTTGAGATGGATGCAGTCTTTTGTTACATGCCCGTGGCTCCGGTGGAACCTACAGAATTTTGACTTGTCAACGTTTGATTTGGGGGCAGTGGGCTTCGGAAAGTGAACTCCTCCTTTCACAAATTCTGAGTTCTGGCATTCGGAGAGGATTCGCGCGCGGGGAGCATTGAGCGGGGTGTATTCAGTGAACCGACCAGCTGGTCCGCGTGGTTCACGAGGTTCCTGGGGGCGATTATTTCTCTTTCGTTTTCCTCCTCGTCGGGGAGGAGAGTCTTCTTCTTTGTGGCCGCGGGGGCCTTCTTTGCGTCTCGATTCAAGGGCGATCTGTGATGCCTCCGATTTCTCGAGCTCGATGTACGACTGAGCCCGTTGGAGGAGATCCTCGAGACGACGGGGTCTGCGGAGGCCCACGGACTTGGCAAAGTCAGATCCAAAACGTAGCCCATGGATGATTAAATACTTCTTCATGTCGTCGGTCGTATGGACCTCGACAGCTTCTCTGTTGAATCTCTCAATGTAGTTCCGGAGAGATTCGTTCTTCCCCTGGAAGATGCTCTCTAGGGCAGCTTCCGTCTTCGGGTGTCGACGAGATGCAGTAAAATGTTTGGTGAAGCGTTGCCTTAGTTGCTTCCAAGATGTGATCGACCCGGGTGCCAGACCCTTGTACCAAGTCATGGCGTCCTTCCGCAAGGTGGTGGGGAAAAGCCTGCACTTGATATCGTGGAGGGGAATTCCTCGAACGGTGCCTCGGCCTCTCCTCGGTCTGCTTGGACTTCTTGGTAGTGGTGGAGGCCCTGGGTTCCTTCCGAGGCGGGGAGCGAGGCGTTTCTGGGAGATCGTCGGCTGGGGGCGCTCAAGACATCGTCGGCGGCCTTCGCGCACCGGCGAGGGGGTTCGAGATTCGTCAGAAGGGGTCCTTCGCGGGGAAGGGGAACGACGAAGAGACGGTGGACGACGATATCTTCGCGGGGAAGATCGTCGCGCCCGCCCTTGCTCCAGTGTTTCAATTCTGGTATTCTGGTGTGCGATCAGCTTATTGGTCTGATTGATCAAGGCGAATAGGGCCACGGTGCTCGCATCTGCATTGGGCGGAGGGGCAACGGGCTGAAAGACGGTTTGTTGGTCGTTCTGCTGGGCAGCATTGTAAGCCGCGTCTTGGGAGTCTGGGGAGGCGGTCTGCCCGTCTCTCACGTCGCCTTCTTCGACGTGGAGGGCAGCGGCGTCTTCGCGGTGGTTCCCATTCTCGAGTTGAGCGAGGATGGTGTCCAGAGCTTTGTTAGTAGACGAATTACCGGCCATGGTAGTGATGAACGAGGTGATTACTTTGGTTTATCGAAGGAAAAACGGGGAAGCAAAAGAGTTCCCACAGACGGCACCACTGATCGTACCTGGATCAGACAATATCTGGTGGTCAACAACGTCGTCTGGGCTTCAGCTCCAGTGAGGTTGAAAGACGGCGGCGGGGGGGGGGGGGGGGGGGGGGAGGGGGGGGGGTTGGTGTACCTGCAAGGTACTCCGATGCTCAAGTAAGGTAACGGTCAGAGAATAATAACAAGTACAGAGATGAGAGTAAGAAAATGTGTGTAACCTGACCCTCTCAAGTGAGAGGGTATTTATAGAGAGCCCCCAGCGCGGGGCCAACGGTTACTTGCATTGGGCTGGATCGCCAGGCCCAATCCAAGTAACTACCAGGGCTTACGTGGCGTAGTGAAGACCAGCACGTGGTCTTCGCCCTGGGGTAACCGCTCATAAATCTCCGGAACTAGGGCAGACCGATTCCATCGGGAGTGGGCGGTTGTAATACCCCAAATTTTGACCACTAAAGTTTCCCATCATTGTGCAAATCATCACCACAATATGGATGTACCTTTATGCTTCATCATTCTCCCCATAGATGGGTGAGCATCCACTACAATCAAAATTAGGGTTTCAAGCCCTCTCTGAGCTTTAGACAAAGGCTCAATCAAGAAATGACTTGATTTTCAACTTGTCTAATCTCTCAAACATCCTCAAAGGATCAAAAGGACTCCTACTTCAAGGATTAAGCACAAAGCTGCTCCCTTCTAGGTGGATCAAGTCTCCAGATCGACAGTGTCACCAAATTAGAGTTTTGATCACCCAGGGCCTCCAGATGAAAAATTTAATCTGGGCACAAGCCATTGATCCAAAACATAACCTAATCTACTTCATGGAACCTCATGAACCCATGCATCAAGTCAATTTTGCCTCAAGGGGATGCATACATCAAAAATCAGGAATTAGGGTTTCTTGACCTAATTCACCCCTAAGTTGACTTTTGGGACAAATCATGAACCAAGACCTCAAGACATGATTTGAGGGTATCTAATATACCATATTGATCCATTTGGAACAATGGATTGATCCAAGAAGCTTGAGCAACAAGTCTCAATTTCATCTGCACCACAATTAGGGTTTCGCGAGAAAAGTCAACTGTAACTTTGACTTTTGACCAAGACATGCTCCCAAACCCTAATACATGATTGAATATACCCTATGACACTCATGGAACATGTCCATCAAGTTTGATTTAGGTCAAGGACATGATTTCCTGAAGAATTGCACAGTTTGGAATTCATCTGATAAAAAGTCAACTGTGCACAAAAGTCAACTTTGACTTTTTGAGATTTTTCACCAAAATGGATTTTTAACCCTAAAATGATGTTAATGTATGATTTGAATCATCATTCATCAAGAAAAATCAAGAAAAGTGAGATAACTTGTAAAAGGGGTAACCATAAAACTTAGAAATTTTTCTAAGTTAAAAATAAAGTGGCAAAGGTACCAACTTTGAAGGACCATAACTCCTAAACCACAAGGCCATTTTTTCTCATCCAAAGATGGATTTGTAGCCCTCATTATCACCTACAAAAACTTCAACTACAAGTCATTCCAATTCATTAAGGATTTTGAGTTATGGAGTGATCAAAGTGGCTGAAAAGTGAAAATGTCACTTTTTCCAACACTTAGTGAAATTTTCACTAAGTCAGATTCTGCCTCACTTTTTGCCAAATGTAGGGGGATTTTTCACTTGGAATCAAAAGAGATCAAAACCAAACTTGTTCAAACAGTTGTTGTATCATGTAAGAGCTTTCCAAAATGGCCAAGAACATTGCCAAATTCAACCTACACCATGAGATACAACATTGCCAAGTTGCCTTGCTGAAATCTGTCAAGGCAAGGCAGAATTTGCAACTTTGGTCGATTTGCCAAAATCAGCCAAATTCAATTGCTCCTATCCACTTGGACACCTCAGAGGATTGAATCTAAAGGGGACAATCACTGAGCCAAGTCTCCAAAGTCCATGGAACAAGAAATAGCATGTTGAACCTAGAATGGCCAAAATAGGGACAAGACTTCAAATTTGGAATGAGGCATTCAATGGAACCATCAAGGTGGCATGGACTGAGCCATTCTCATCTAAAATCAGTCAAGGCTTATCCAAGACCAAGGGGACCATAGCTCTGTGCCCTAACCTCTAGTCAATGGCTAGAGGAGACTTGCATTTCCATTGGCCAACATTGAGGAAACACCTGCTGCAGTTGCCATTCACTGTGGATCCCAAAACAAACTTGCTCTACTATAAATAGAGCTCAATTGTGGTCAGTTTGAGTACACCAAAGCCATCTAACATATGCTTTCCTCAAAATCTCTTCTTTCACTCCAATTTTGCCTTCTAAGGCAAGTCACTATCGGGTTTTGAGTTTGAGAGCAATTCCAATCAAACCAATCACTCACACACCTCACATACATCACATATGAGCTGATCAAACACTTAGATTACTTCTGAAACATCAATTTCACAAAATCACCAGCTGGTTGCTCAAATTTTCAATCAAGTTGCAGCTGAGGTACCACAAAGTGATCCAGCCAATTTCAATCAAGTCCAACCATCCAAACACAATCCATAGGGTGTAGGGAAGCTGTTCAGATCATCACCACTCATCTGTAACACCTCCAAATCAAAAATCACTTTGCACTTGCTGTCACGGCTTGGAGGTAAGCACATACTTGGTCATCTCTCAATCTATGCATATTTCCTCGCACAATAATTTGGCTATATGTTCATAATCATGCATGGAATGTTTTCCCTCAATTAATTGCATTGTTTGAATCGTGTATCAAAAATCCTAGCCTTCATGCATAAATTAGGGTTCTTGAGGTCTCTTCGTGATTTCTTGTTGTATGTTTAATTTAAATGAAATTAAAGTACATAGACATGATCGTGAGGTTGAGGCGAGCATAATGATATGTGGATTGCATGATATGATTACGTATTCATGGAGATTGGATAGAAAATGCAAATCTGAGAAACCAAGAACACGCGCGTGTTCTTCAGCTTGTTCTTGGCGCCATTTTTAGAAATTCAAATATTTGAATTTTGTGATTTTGTTTAATTGATTCAAAAATTAATTTCTCTCTGAGTTTTAATGATTTTAAGTTGATTCTTTTTTTAATAATTCACAAAAATGTTAAAATATTTTATTTTCACAAAAAATCCCAAAAATATTATTTATTTCATATAATTGATATTTTTGCAAAGAATTAATATTTTAATTGTTTTTGACATATTAAATATTTTTTTCTACATTGATTTTGCAACTTTTAATGCTTTCTAATTATTTTGTAGGTCAATACTTAATTTTTGAAGCATTAATCCAAGATCACAATTTGTTTTCCATGTGTTAAACAATTTTTGATCATTTTAATTGAATTTTTATTCAATTAAATACATTTTGAAAACAAATTAGGGTTTTGGATTAATTCAACCCTCATAAATCACTTTCAAAACTTTTTGGGCCTCTTGAGAGAGTGTAAGACCCATCCCCCCTTGTACAAAAACCTTTTGGGCCTCACTCATTGTATAAGTCCCTCTGTACAAGTAAACGGCGCGATCGTCGCCCGTTTAAAAATAAAAATCATCTAGGCCTCTCCTTGAGCTATAAGACCCATTCAAAACACTTTGGGCCTCTATTAGAGTGTAAGACCCAATCCCCCTTTTAACCAAAACATTTTGGGCCTCACTTATTGCATAAGTCCCTCTACGTTAAAAGAAAACCTCGGCGCGATCGCCATTTTTAAACGAAAAAACATTTGGGCCTACCCTCGTGTTATAAGCCCCTCTCTTTTCTTTAAACCTTTTTGGGCCTCTTGAGAGAGTGTAAGACCCATCCCTT
This sequence comes from Lathyrus tuberosus, assembly GCA_022829125.1. Classification (NCBI taxonomy): domain Eukaryota; kingdom Viridiplantae; phylum Streptophyta; class Magnoliopsida; order Fabales; family Fabaceae; genus Lathyrus; species Lathyrus tuberosus. Next base: position 2,229,719 of record JALAZF010000416.1, on the reverse strand, counting down.
TGTACAGAAAACCATTTTGGGCCTCAGTCACTTGTATAAGTCCCTCTGTACAAATTCAAACAGTGCGCTCACTGATAAAATCCTGGGCCTCTCCTTGAGCTGTAAGCCCCAAATCTTTCTTTTTCAAAGCACTTTCTCCTTTAATTTTGAATATACTGTTGTTTTCAATCTTTCTTTGTTGAACAACTAACCAAACAACATGGAAGCACTACAACCGAGTAAGTGGTTATCGCTTTCATTTACTGCTTTCATATTATAAACTGTATTGTGGGGCTGCTCACTGTAAGTCTCCTTTCATAAACTCATATCTACTGTGTAATAATAGTATAGATATTTCGAGTTTCCCCGGCAACTACGTCTAGAACTAGGTGACGCCGTTTCCTTTATTCGTAGAAATAGACGCCTAGATCCCCAATAGGAGCACCAGATACAGTCTTCTCTTCGGCTGTCCTCCTTAGGAATCGTCAAGAAGCTCTACTCCCCAAGATGAATGTATTCTCTGTGAATGGCATCTTTGAGTTTCTTCCAAATTCTCGAACTTTCCTGACTTGATCTATTCCTTGTGGATAGCTTGCCTTGAATGTCTCGGGGTTTGGGTACCCACTACGATCATAATCTTGGACCTTAACTAAGGAACCCTCTTCAAAAGCTAAAAGTCACTGGATAGTAAACCTCGCACGTTTACTAGTGGTTTTTATCTTTAAAGGAGTTATCTCTCCTAATGGAAAGGAGATGATAGACCCTCGGGCTTCTTAAAAGCATCGGCCTCCTCTTGGGCATTATTCAAGGACACTACGGCTTCTTAGAAGTATTCACAGCCTCCTCTTAGGCTTCGTATAATGATCTCTTCCTTCGGGAATGATAGCCTCCTCTTGGGCTTCGTACAAGGACCCGTCGGCTTCTTAAAAGTTTCCAGCCTCCTCTTGGGCTTCGTACAAATTGTCCCGACGACCTCCTAGAGGTATAGGAACAGAACCTAGTCATCCTCATAGAATAGTCCTTTCATAGAGTCTACTACTGTTTCTCAAAGCATAGTACAAAAGAAAGAAACTTTAGACTTGGACAGTATAACTTCCTTGAGTCTCAAAGACATTCTCAAGTGACCCCCTTCGTTAAATAGGAAGGAAACCCGCAGACTCGGACAGTCTCAATACCCTTTGGATTTCCCGTTTCCTCAAAGAGAAGGAAATATCCCTGATCCTCAAATCAAATCCCTGAGTACAGTGTTGCTCATATAAGAACTGATTTTCTCTTTTAAAATCACTATATTGGATCTGTCACTCAACTGAAACAAACCTTTAGCCTCCATCTCGGGCTTCGTACGAGATACAAAAACATTCTCTTGTTGAGTATCAAAGACTCTCTTGTTGAGTCAAACTTTTAGCCTCTATCTCGGGCTTCGTACGAGACACAAAGACTCCCTCGTAGAGTCAAACAAACAATAGCCTCTATCTCGGGCTTCGTACGAGACACAAAGACTCTATCGTCGGGTCAAAAACTTTTAGCCTCTTTCTCGGGCTTTGTACGAGACACAAAATAGCCTCCTCTTAGGCTTTGTATAATGATTTTCCTAGCAGAAATTAGCCTCCTCTTAGGCTTTGTATAAGAAAACCACTGGTTGATCCAATCAACCTTTTAGCATCAAAGTTGTGCCTCGTTCACAGTACACAAACATCAACAACTCCTTTCCTTTCATCTAATCGCTGTAAGCGGCAAGCCTCTGGATCATCTATATCCATGCCATTGTCCCTCTTTTAGCATGAGAAATTCCTAAGGAAAGATGGCATTGCTCTACACTGAGTTAAAGTCTTCTCCTTCAGGTTAAAACCCTTTCTTTGGAAATTATGGCATTGCTCGGATCCGCGTATCCCAGTTAAAGTAATTCTCCTCCCCCCTCTTTAGAGATGACAAATTCTCTCTAAAGTCGAGGTCTTTCAGCTTCACGTCTTGGGCTTTGAACAAGACACAAATAGACCTTTCAGCTTCACATCTTGGGCTTTGAACAAGATACAAATCACCCTTTCGCTTCATGTCTTGGACTTTAAACAAGACACCAAAAACCAATTTCCTCCCATAGAATAGGAGGAACTAGGAACGCTCTGATTTCACTGTTTCGGTAAACGGGAATACGTAGGCATAAGATCGAAAGAAAACATCTTAGCGAGCGCAATCAACAAAAAACCCAAAACCCAAATCCCATATCTCCGTCAATCAAAAGTAGTAATTCAAAAGCATCAGTTCTAACATCCTAATCCTTGTTCCCTGTCAGAAACCTTCTGCCCAGATAAAAAGAAAGAAAACAGTATTGGCGAAAATACAAATAACCAGTACAAAGGCCCCCCCACATTGATAGCATTCGTAACCTAACAGACCGCTGTTTAAACTCAGTATGCAAGCAGGGTTAATTGGAGACATCTATTTCCCTTCCTTAGTCAGCTCACAATAGGATAAAAAATGAATCGACCTGTAGTCAAAGCTCAAACCGCAGAGAGTGACCAGCGCTTAAGAACCGCGTCCAAAATCGCTCGCTACAGAAAAATGGCGCCCACCGTGGGGCCAGTTCTTTCCTTCTTACAATTTAAACCTTGGGCAAGTCATTTTCATGGCGGTGTCCGCCAACAGAAAAATGGCGCCCACCGTGGGGCCTTTCAAAGTTAGATCTAGGCACAGTCTTCCTTCTCTTCACTTGTGTGAATACCACAGAGTGGTAACTCAGCCGGGGAGCCATTTCTGTCAGGAACTTAGGATCCTTAGCTTTATAAGTCTAGGATGATTAGGACAAATATATATACTGCTTTTCCTAATTGCTATATGTGTTTATTTTTCTGCTAATGGGAATGCGTGTGATGCCGCATGTGGTGAGAATGAGTATACACTTAAGATAAGTGATGGCGACGGGGTCGACCATCAACCTCAGTGGAGGCTGACCAACGCAACCCATTCACTCTTCTAGCCAATGGGCCGGTTGTTAAGTCTGAGAAGCTGAGGAGCCAAACCTTTTCGTAGTGCGGAAACTATCGGAAATAGTTGTTACGCGATACTACCCTCATTTGAGGCTGGTGATCTATTCTCGGTGAATAGCACTTACTCTAAGATTGCACACAACTCGCTGGCGATCCGCTTGTTGTCTGCCTTCCTGGGAGGAGCTGATGATAATGAGTACAGGTACAAAAATCACCCTAGTATAAACCTTTGGGGATGGGTAGAGCCTTGACTTCATGACAACGACCCTCTGACCCCATGTTTTTTCTATGTTTTTGTATGCTGCATTCATGCATTCGTTTAATAAAACATTAAAACATTCAAAAAACTTTCTCTTCTAGTCTCTCTGTTTTTCAAATTAAACTAAGACTGTGATTGCAAATATCAGAGAAAAAGATCACGCTAATGGATTTCGGTAGAAGGAGAACTCACCAGTATACCTTCAAGGATCCAAAACTAGGGGATTTGAGAAGGTTAGCAAGGATGATCGTTAGCCCAGAGGCTTTTAGAGCCAAGCACGGTGGTTTGCTACCACTGTTAAGAGTCCATGTGATTGAGGGAATCATGGATGCGTTTATCCAATTCTACGATCCGGTTTATCACTGTTTCACATTCCCGGATTACCAGCTATCACCAACGCTGGAGGAGTATTCTCATCTGATTGATCTACACATTACAGATCGAGCTCCATTTTCTGGACTGGAAGAAATTCCAAAGAATCAGATCATTGCAAGAGCAATTCATTTGGACGAGTCTGAGGTCAGGACTCACATGATCACTAAGGGTGGCATCCAAGGTTTGCCAGCCCAGTTCTTGACAAAAAAGGCTCTATACTTCGCTAGTATAGGGAACGGGGGACTGCTTTTGAAAGCATCTTTGTCTTGCTCACCTACGGGTTATTTTTGTTTCCCAACATCAATAACTTCGTCGATATCAACGCTATTAAGGTTTTTCTCATTGGAAACCCTGTGCCGACTTTGCTCGCAGATGCGTATCATTCTGTACACTTGGGAAATTTGTACAGCGGAGGGGAGATCACATGCTATGTACCTCTGCTTTACAAATGGTTTATCTCTCACTTGCCCAAGTCTGCTGCTTTTTGGGATTGCAAGAGTGTCTTACGTTGGTCGCAGAAGATCATGTCTCTCACCAATTCCGATATAGATTGGTGTAATAGGATTTATGAGGGAATCAGAATCATTGACCGTTGTGGAAACTTCCCCAGCGTACCCCTCACTTCATTCTCACTTTTCCTCTGAAATTCGCAAGCTCTCTCTCTGAAGTTTCTCTTCCTCTCACACGATTTCATCATCATCTACATCTGAATCCATCTTCAAGCTTCAATATCAAGCAGCATTAAAACACATTGAAGCTTGGTAACATTGAAGAGATTGAAGTGTCTTCCACTGCATATTGAATTTCATCAACATTTGCAAGGATTTGTGAGCCTTTATTTGGCCAGTTGAAGATCAAAGGGGAAGCACATTTCTCTGGTTTTCTTTCAACTCCGGTTTCCTACATTTTCAGGTTTCAATATCTCAAACTTTCTTGGCACGATTTACATTCTGTTTAGCTTGTGTTGTGATGATTTGAGCTCACTAAGAGCATTCCTCCATCTGGCTAGTTGATAGAGCTTCTTAGAAGCTTAGATCCAAAACCTAGGGCTAATTTCATTGCTTCGATTCTCTCTGTTTGTGTGTTGTTTGTGAAAAATAAGCCTAGATTCATGATCTATGTGACTTCCTGAACATTTTGATGTGTATTGCATAAATTTCTAGAATGTTTGATTGATTGCAGTGCCGGAGAGTGGCCGGAGAAGGTGACCGGAGGTCCCTCTCCGGCCGGTGAGGTTTCATTAGGGTTTACATGCCAGATTAAGTCGTGTCCGTTGATTTGTTTTGATCCAAGGGTGGTGGTGGTGCCAGCGAATAAATGGAGAGGGTGTGTGTCACGTACTTCATTTTTTCCATCTGATGATTAGCATGCGCGTGTGTACATGGTTATTAGTGTGTACTAGCAATGTGATATGCTTGATTTGATTACCTTGACTTTTACATTGACTTGACCTAATCTGATGGTTGTAGTTGCTTTGACTTGTGTTGACTGAGGAGCATGGTAGTTATTGTGTTATGCGCGCTTAATGGACCTAGACTATTTTGCTATCCACACCTCCTTTTTAAAAAGCCCAAACACTTTGAACTGTTGGTTTACTATATTTGCACCCCACTCTTGTTTTCTATTTCCTTTTATTTTCTTCATTTTATGCACGTTTACTTTTTAATTTTTAAAAAATATCAAAAATCATCATAAAATTCCACAAAAATTCATGTGTATTATTAAAACATTTAGGAAATTTTTCATGATTTTATGTTCTGATTTCATGACCTTTTTACCCCTGGTCCATAATTTTCTTTGAATTTCCATTTAGATGCATTCTAAGCATGATACATGAATTTGTTTAATTTTGTTCTTGCTCATTACCAACTATTTTGACATGATTCTTTTTGCATTGATTCACTAATACATTGAAGCATGTTAGATGATTTTTGTTTGATTTTTTAGGTCACTTTATTACATGTCTTGATGCCTATATTTGCACCACTTTGCATGATGTTTCAATTTGACCTAATTGCTTTGTTTGAAGTCATTTTGCTCTGAATTTTTACATGCTATCTTGATGTATGATGCATTTCTGACCTAGGCATTCCAATAATATGCTGGCATAATTTTCATGAATCCATTTGGTCTTTATTTGATGCATTACATTGGAAGTATAATCCATGGCATGTCATTACAACTTTAGTGCATGTTTACATGAATTCTTTTGTGCACATTTGTATGAGCATTTGCATATGTTATGAGCCATTCATATGATATTATAGGTCTTTGATACACATTATAGGTCATCTTTACATGTTCATTTCAATTTGAACTTTGTGCATCATTAACATGTATTGTTTGCCCTTTCTTTTTGAACTTTCATTTCAATTCTTCTTATATTACTTCTTGAATGTCTTGAAGTTGATTCATAAATACTTTTGAGATGTTTATAAACCATTTTCCATTTAGTTTCAATTCTGGTTGTTGATTTACATGTTCCATTTATGCATGTCCTCTTCATTTCTTTCCATCTTTCATCTATCCCTTCTTCTTGTAACATGTTTAAATGCTAATGGATGATGATTATTGCTTATTCACTTGCACTTGTATGATGATATTCACTTGTTGTCCATATGATGCCCATTCTGGTTGTGGTTCTAGGTTTTGTTTTCTCATTTAATTCTTTTGAGTTTTATGATGCGTTACATGTTCTTTTACTTCTCATACTTCTTATACATGTTTACTAACCATGTAGGGGCTTTGGTAAGTTTCAATTGAGTGTGGACAAGGAATCCACATTCAAATTTCTTTCCTTTCATCTCTTTTACAATTCCATTTTGTGTTTTGTTAAGCACTTATGTGCTTTCTTTTAATAACTCATCACTTTCCCTTTTTGAATTACAATTCATCTTCTAACTTAGAAGTGAATTGTTTAATTCATTCTTTCTTTAGACTTTAGGTTGAAACCTCACAAACCTTAGGATCACTCCCTTAACTAATCAATTAGGATTGAGTCTTAGTCCATATAGATTTTTACCTTTATCCTCCCTTGAGTCTCTTTTCTCATCTCAAAGAAAATTCAAAACATATAATAAAGGTAGACATTTGTTGCCTTTAGGCCTTTCATATAAAGAAAAGATTATAAGGGGTCTTCTCTTGTAATCTTAGAATGTGTAGCATATAACCCATCTTGGGTCAATGTGTTAAACATTTGATCTTGTATGAGGGACTTAAATGCAATACTTGTTGAAGGTGCAAATAATAAAAAACACTTCTTCATTTCTTAATTAACAAAAACACTTAATAAACACAAGTATGCTAGTGTGTTTGAACCTTGATAATTGGAACTAAGTGTGAGGGTCTTCTTCACTCTTAGTGTGCTTTCTTACCCATTCCATCTTGGAATGTTAGAATGTATACATTCCAATGGCTAAGATCCAGATACACTGTCATATGCAAACATATGAAAAGACTCTTAAAAGACAAAAACCAACCATAACGTCTTTCCTTCGGGAATTCTTTTCTCACCTCACTCAGTCACAGCGTACGAACGTGCTTCTACTCGTTCTCTTGCAAGATGGTAACGCACTCGGACCAGCGAGCCTGCAACACCTGAGCTAGAACGTAAGCCGTTCCCTAAAATACAAACAATCCACCCCTAGTGAGGGGAACTACGTCGCTCTGATTCTCATGCTCCCGATGAGATACGTAGGCAGTGGGGTAGGGCCCATGCGAGCACTTCTTTTATTTTCCCTACATTTGTTTCCCGTTCCTTTTCTTTTCTTTCTCCTTTCTTTCTTTCAGTTCCTTTTCCGGTATCCTTTCTTTACACCCTTTGATCGAGACAAGCAAGCGTGGATCCCATCGGGTACGATGGACGCGTGGGGGTGCTAATACCTTCCTCGCGCGTAACCGACTCCCGAACCCAGTTCTTTTGGTCGTAAGACCATGCTTTTCCTTTCCTTCAGGTTTATGCGGTGTTTCCTTTCCCTCTCATGGGATAAATACACATTGCTGGCGACTTTGTTCGGTGCCACTTTCGCGTTTGTACTAGGATGAAAAGGAGGAATCAACTATCATCCGATATTAGTTCTTCGTCAATTTGGGTACCCGATGAGACACATCCCACTGGGTGTTCATCTGGAAGGTCTTTTCTTCAAAGAAGGAGAAAGTGACAGAGCACTAAAGATGGAAATAGTGCAAGCTTAGAAACAGGTTCATAAGAAAGGACGAGAGTCTCTGGGAAAACTGGACTGTGTCTCGATGGAGCCTTATCTCCATTGGGTACAAACCAGAGCTCTCAAGCTAAAAATGCCTTATCCTCGTTACGGAATTCTTCCACCAAGGGAAACTATCATGTACTTCATGACGGAAACTGAAAGGCTTCAGGTTACTCTCAACAAAGTTCAATGGGAGAGGAGGTCTTGGAAGAACAAGTACCGCACCCTCGACGTCGAGTGCATCAAAATACAGCAATTACTGAAAGAGAAAGATGCTCTGATTGAAATTTTGGAGCAGCATGCTGTAGAGAATCAAGATGACCAAAGGAATTTGCTCACTCCTTTCACCTGGTAAAGGAATGACAACCCGACAACGGCCCAAGCGCCCCGGTCAAAGAAAAGGAAGATACCAAAATCAGCACCCAGTTTCTCCTCAGAGAGGACTCGGGACCCATTAGTTTAGGTTTCTTTTTCTGCACTTTGTAATCTACTGTATTTTCATTTCTGTAATCCTTTGGAATTCAATAAAAAGGGGTTTCCCCACTGTTTGATATTTGCAATCTAATTGTCAAAGTTTATTTTGATTAAACCAAAAAACAACAATTAATATAATCATTGCATTCATCATTCTCACATCGCGTATTCTCCTTACCTACGAATCTCACGTTTGTGTCTCGATTCTAGAGTCAAACTGTCTCATTCGTACAATACTCGGGCCAATCGTCAGAAAAAGATGGATGATCTTGAGGAAGAGAACAGAGAGTTGAAAGAAGAGATCGACGCTCTGAGAGAGGATATGAGAAATCTTCGTAACGACATGCAAGCCATGGCAGAAGCTCAGCTACAAAGAACTGTGATCTCAGAGATCACCTCAACGCCCATCATAGAAAAGTATGATCATAGGTATCAGATGCCGAAAGATCGTCCTTGGGGCATGCCTGTTAACTATATCCCGGAAGGATATGTTCCGCCGATCACTGAAGATCAGGGAATCGCAACAGAAGCCGCTGGGCCTGAAGGTTACAAACTTCGGGAAAGCGAAGATGCTAGGGGCATACTGAAGACTCCTGAAGGTTACAAACTTCGGGAGGCACCAAGACTTACTGCCGTAGTCACGGTACCACCCCCTGTGGTGCACACTGTCCCGGAAGGACAGATTCCATAGACACCTTCTGGTAAGAAGGAAACTATGTTTGACAGAATGGATGAATTCCAGGAGCAGTTCTTGGAAATGCAGAAAGAGCTGCAAGCCATTCGCGGTCAGGATCTATTTGGAAAGGACGCCGCAGACCTCTGCTTGGTCCCAAATGTGAAAGTCCCGCACAAGTTCCAAGTGCCCGACTTTGAAAAATACAAGGGTAACTCTTGCCCTCAGAGCCATCTGGTGATGTACGCTCGGCGGATGTCAGCTCAGACGGAGAATCAGGACCTACTGATTCACTACTTCCAGGATAGTTTAACCGGTGCCGCACTCAAATGGTACATGGGTTTAAACCGTACTACGATCAGTACATTCAGAGATCTTGGTACTGCCTTCGTCCAACAATACAAATACAATTTGGACATGGCACCCGATAGAGATCAACTCAGATCAATGTCGCAAAAGGAAAAGGAAACCTTTAAGGAATATGCTCAAAGGTGGCGTGAAATTGCCGCTCAAATTTGTCCACCTCTTGAGGAAAAAGAGATGACAAAAATCTTCTTAAAGACCTTAAGCTCATTTTACTATGACCGAATGGTTGCCAGTGCGCCCAGTGATTTCACCGAAATGGTCGGCATGGGCGTACGTCTTGAGGAAGCCATCTGAGAAGGACGTTTGGTAAAAGACACTGGATCGACGAGCGGTACTAAAAAATATGGTAGTGCTCTCCCTAAGAAAAAAGAGCAAGATATTGGGAATATCTCTCTCGGAAAGCAAAGGCGTCGTTATCAGCCAGTAGCAGCTGTTACTCCTGCTATCGGCCCCGCGCCTGTTCCTATGTATCAACCTCAGGTTGCCCAGAGCCAACCTGACCAACAAAGGACACAACAGCCTCTTCAGCAGGCTCGTCCTCCATATAACAACAACCGTACAACACGGCCACCAGGATTTGATCCTATACCCGTAACGTACGCAGAACTGTTTCCGTTACTGCTGGCTAAGGGGCACATTCAGACTAAGTCTCCCCTTTCAGTTCCGGAAAATCCGCCTTTTTGGTTTAAAGCGGATCAAACATGCCCTTATCATCAAGGAGGTTCAGGGCATAACATTGAGACTTGTCTCAATTTCAAATCCGACGTGCAAAAGCTTGTTAGGAGCGGGCTCTTATCTTTCAAAGATACGAATCCTAATGTTCTTACGAACCCGCTGCCTCAACACGAGAAAGCTGCAGTCAATCTGATTGAGAAAGAAACTAACAATATCTATCAAATTCACGATGTACTCTTGTTAAAGACCAATCTGGTTAAGATGCATTGTAGACAGAGTGGATATGGCCATGTGCCACCTCATAACTATCACCAGTGTGATATCTGCTATAAAGATAACCAAGGATGTTCGGTAGTGCAATCAGCTCTACAGGAACAAATGGATCTTGGATGGATCCAAGAGCACCGAGTTCGTGGAGTTAACATGGTTTACACGAATTCCAACGTCATTCAAAACCACGACATCCGTGCGATGAATGTCAACTTGGTGGCAATGCACTCAAGGCAAAGCCAGTATCATAATCTGCTGCGGCACAATTACAGTTCCTGTCTGATTTGCTCGGTAAACAAACAGGGATGCTCTTTCATACAAGAGGCCCTCCAGCGTCAGATGGATCTTGGATGGATCTAAGACTACCATGATAGGAACTCCTATCAAATCAACATGGTTCAGATCTTCGACATCCGCGTAATGGATACCAACCTGGTAGAGTTACTTGCTGAGCAGGTCCGACTTGGATTCTTAATATCACATGACTATCAAAATTGTAAAGCGGGTTGCGAAAACGATGGAGGTTGTACCCTTGTCCAGGAGGCACTTCAGCACTTGTTAAATCACTGGTGGATGCCAATCTATATGGACGAAGATACTCAGCAGATTAGTATCAATAACAGGAATCCTACTCGTCGTCAAAGTCAGGATGTCCGATCAATGGAAGGTAACCTTGTGCGGTTACATTGTATTCAAAGTGGGCGTGGCCAGGTGCCACCACACAACTATGACAGTTGCAGCGTCTGTTCGTAAAGTAACCAAGGGTGTTACCTTGTGAGAGCAGCTCTTCAGGGTCAGGTCGATCATGGAGAAATTCGTCCATATCCAGGTTCTGGACCCATCAACTGGACGCCGAACTACCTTGCCGATCAAGTTGAGGATGTTGTCACAATCTCTAGTCATCATAGGACCAGGGATGTTTTTGCCATCATTCCTCTACTTGACGAATCTAAAGTTCCCAACCAGGAACGGATCGAGATTAATTATGATGGTCAGAAAAATCAGAAGGTTCCCATAGTCATCTATCTACCGGGGCCACTACCGTATGAATCAGCTAAGGCAATCCCTTACAAATACGGTGCAATAATAATCGAGAATGGAAAGGAAATTCCATTACCCTCCGTCGTGAATATTGCAGACATCAGTCGTGTAACACGGAGCGGTCGAATCTTCAACCGAGGGGTTGGAGAATCCAACAAAGAAAAGGAACTTCAGGGGGAAATTCCTGATCCATCAGTCAGTCAATCTGGTAATCCCGACTTTTCAAAAGACAAGGATGAGATGCTAAAGCTCATCCAAAGGAGTGAATATAACATTGTTGATCAACTGTTACAGACTCCTTCAAAGATCTCAGTATTATCACTGTTACTCAGTTCAGAAGCACACAGAGAGGCTCTACAGAAAGTCTTGGAGCAAGCCTTTGTGGAACAGGATGTAACAATCAGACAATTCGATAGCATTGTCTCTAACATCACTTCTTGCAACAATTTGGGATTTAGTGATGAGGAATCACCTGAAGAGGGTCGTCGTCATAACATGGCGCTCAACATTACAGTTAACTGCCAGGGCGATGCTTTAGCCAATGTACTGGTAGACACAGGGTCAGCCCTGAATGTTATGCCGAAGTCCACTTTGACGCAATTATCATTTAAGGGCCCTCCGATGAGAGTCAGCGAGGTCGTCGTCAAAGCATTCGACGGATCCAGAAAAACAGCTATCGGCGAAGTTGATCTTCCCATAACTATTGGTCCTAACACTTTCCAAATCACTTTCCAGGTCATGGACATCCGGGCAACATACAGTTGTTTATTAGGAAGACCTTGGATACATCAGGCTGGAGCGGTTACTTCAACCCTCCACCAAAAGCTAAAGTTCGTCAAGAACGATCAACTTGTCACGGTTTGTGGGGAACAAGCCTTGCTTGTGAGTAACCTATCATCATCTGCTTGTGTAGAACCCGAGGAGGTTATTGGAACTCAGTTCCAAGCACTATCGGTGAGCAAGAACGATCAATCCGAAGAAGGAACTTCAATTTCTTCATACAAAGATGCTATCAAAGCGATCGAGAGTACCGATACGACAGGATGGGGACGGCTTGTCATTCCTATTGACAATAAAACAAAGAAGGGTCTTGGTTTTTCTGCGACCTGTACCCACACAGCCGCCAACGATGAAAGTCTTCATCCCCTTCAAAACTTCTTCCACAATGGAGGTTTTCTTCACCCAGTGTCTCAGACAGTTCATGCTATCAATGAGGAAGATCCCTCTGACACAGATGAAGAATGGAAGTCCTACCTTAACAAGGACGACTATATGTCTCAGGAAGAGGTGCCTATGCCTTTTTGCTTTCCTACAGAAAGTCCGAGATTTATACCAAGATCAGATGTCGAAATGATCTACGGAGATTGTGATCCGGAAGGATGTCGTGCTCCACCAAATTCATTAGAGGAAGACACTCTGATGAAAGAAAACTTTGATCACAATTACTATGGCCCAATGGATGGTCTGCCAATGTGGCAGCCTTACCCAGGAAACTTGGGGCAAGAAAGTCAGCCGAGTAATGAAACTCAGCTGAGCGTCATTGAACAGAATACCTGTGTCCCCGCCATGTCATGGGATCAACACTCAGGTCATTCGGAAACTACTCAACATGAAGATGAATTCGCAACGTTTGCAGGACTAGAATTCATCAACTATGCTTTTCCTGAGGTCAACGTCATCGAGAGGGATGACTTCTCCAGTTCCAAAGAAGTTTGGGACACTTTGGGACAACCAAGTGGAAAATACGACTTTATGGTCAAGTACACTGCTCCCGAAAGCTCTCGTATCAGGCTCGAAGATATCCAGTCAACTGGATGGGGAGATACAGCTGAGAGCACAAATGCTATGCAAAATGCAACAGAGGAATCCTCCTACGACAACTCTGCTTGGGAGACAGATTCCAATGATCCTACTCCACCATAAATCAGCATCATTTCTGAAGACAAATTAAGGAAGGTGCCAGACTTTGTGATTCACCGAGGAGTTCGCCGCCAATGGGTTGCTGTCGAGGTTCCGAAGGTCGTTCGTCGGTCAAAGTAATTGCCATCTTTAACCTTTCACCCTGCCCAGGTGAAACGGATGTTTTGATAGGGCTCGCTTTTTGTAAATTTCCCTCTTCGCTTTGCCCAGAGCGAGTGAGTTTTGTTTTATAGGGCTGTAGTTTCAAGATTTGACTTGTTCATTAATAAAATAACGTCGTTCTGTAATTTCCGCATTGATTCCTGTTTTCTCTTTTTGCTTTTTCAGAAAATGGTAATCCTAAAAAACATTCAAAAATAAAAACAAACATTAAAATAAATACACTGCACACACTTGCATTTTCTCTATTTCTTCTAAACACGAATCATCACGTCATGCAGATTGCTTGTTTTATACCCCGTTGAAACATACGATCCGATACCTTCTCCCAACTTTGAGTTCCCGTTATTCGAGGCTGAAGAAGAAAATGACGACCAAATTCCAGAAGAGATCTCCCGACTACTCAGACAAGAGGAAAGGTCCATTGAACCTCACAAAGAACCGTTGGAAACGGTAAACTTGGGTTCAGAGAAAGAGAGAAAAGAAATCAGGATCGGAGCACTGCTCAGTTCAACTGCCAGAGAGGGTTTGATAAAGCTTCTCAAAGAATTCCCCGATGTATTCGCTTGGTCCTATCAGGATATGCCAGGGTTGGATACCAGCATCGTGGAACATCACTTACCGCTAAGATCGGAATGTCCGCTAGTAAAGCAAAGGTTGAGACGGACTCACCCGGACATGGCCATCAAAATCAAAGAGGAGGTACAGAAACAGATCGACGCGGGTTTCCTCACTACATCTGAATATCCTCAATGGTTAGCCAACATCGTACCCGTTCCCAAAAAGGATGGGAAGGTCAGAATGTGTGTTGATTACAGAGATCTAAACAAGGCAAGTCCAAAGGACGACTTTCCTCTACCACACATTGACATGCTGGTTGACAGCACAGCAAAGTTCAAAGTATTCTCCTTCATGGATGGATTCTCGGGCTATAACCAGATCAAAATGGCGCCGAAAGACATGGAGAAAACTTCGTTCATTACCCCATGGGGTACCTTTTGTTACAAGGTAATGCCGTTCGGTTTGAAGAATGCCAGGGCAACCTATCAAAGGGCCATGACTTCTCTGTTTCATGACATGATACACAAAGAAATCGAGGTATATGTCGATGATTTGATTGCAAAATCAAGAACAGAGGATGAGCACGTTGAACATCTGTCAAAATTGTTCGAACGTCTAAGAAAATTCAAGCTCCGCTTGAATCCTAACAAGTGCACCTTCGGTGTCCGTTCGGGGAAATTACTAGGGTTCATCGTTAGCCAGAAAGGAATTGAAGTTGATCCTGACAAGGTCAAGGCCATTCAAGAAATGCCTTCTCCGAAAACTGAAAAACAAGTCAGAGGATTCCTGGGACGTTTGAACTACATCTCCAGATTCATATTCCTTATGACCACGACATGTGCGCCGATTTTCAAATTACTCAAAAAGAACCAGGATTGCGTTTGGTCAGAAGATTGCCAAACCGCCTTCGACAGTATTAAGGAATATCTGTTGAATCCTTCGATTCTATCACCTCCAGTGGAAGGAAGACCACTGATCATTTACCTCACAAGACAAAACTAAAAGGAAAGAGTCTGCCATTTACTATCTAAGCAAGAAATTCACCGACTGCGAGACTCGGTACACAATGCTTGAGAAAACTTATTACGCTTTGGCTTGGGCAGCCAGACGTCTTCACCAGTACATGATTCGTCACACTACTTGGTTGGTCTCCGAAATGGATCCAATCAAGTACGTCTTCGAAAAACCTGCTCTCACGGGAAGGATTGCCCGTTGGCAGATGTTACTATCAGAATATGACATATAGTACCATGCTCAGAAAGCCGTTAAAGGAAGTATTTTAGCCGATCATTTGGCTTATCAACCGATTGACGATCAAGAATCAATCGGGTTTGACTTCCCAGACGAAGATGTCATGTATCTAAAGATGAAAGATTGCGATGAACCCTACCCAGTGAAGGGCCAAAACCAGGTTCCCAGTGGGGACTTATCTTTGACGGAACAGTCAATCATTATGGAAACGGAATTGGGGCAATCATTGTTACCCCTCAGGGTACCCACATTCCTTTCACTGCTAGACTTACGTTCAAATGTACAAACAACGAGGCCGAATACGAAGCATGTATCATGGGTCTCGAAGAAGCGATTGATTTAAGGATCAAAAACTTGGACGTATACGGCGATTCATCCCTGGTTATTAACCAGATAAAAGGAGATTGGAACACATACCAATCAGGATTGATTCCTTACAAAGACTATGCAAGAAGGTTGTTACCCTTCTTCAACAGAGTCGACTTTCATCACATCCCTCGTGATGAGAATCACATGGCTGATGCATTAGCCACTCTCGCTTCCATGATTAGTGTAGGTCGATGGAATGACATACCTAAGATCGACATCATGCGCCTTGAACGACCCGCTTACATCTTCGCGATTGAAGCAGTCATAGACGACAGACCTTGGTATCACGATATCAAATGCTTCCTTCAGAAACAAGAGTACCCATCTGGGGCACTCAGAAAAGACAGGAAAACCCTCAGAAGATTGGCTGGAAACTTCTTCCTGAGCGGTGACACTCTTTATAAGAGAAATTTTGACATGGTCTTGCTCCGATGTGTCAACAGACCAGAAGCAGACATGCTCATGAAAGAAATTCATGAAGGATCCTTTGGCACTCATGCCAACGGACACACAATGGCGAGAAAAATTCTCAGGGCCGGGTATTATTGGTAGACCATGGAATCCGACTGCTACAAGTACATGAGGAGGTGTCACAAGTGTCAGATATACTCCGACAAAATTCATGTACCGCCATCACATCTCAAAGTTCTTTCTTCCCTGTGGCCTTTTTCCATATGGGGAATCGACATGATTGGTATGATTGAGCCCAAGGCTTCAAACGGACATCGGTTCATCCTGGTAACCATTGATTATTTCACCAAGTGGGTCGAAGCAGCGTCATTCGCCAATGTAACCCGACAAGTGGTGGCCCGATTTATCAAAAACAATATCATCTGCCGTTATGGTGTTCCAAGCGAGATCATTACTGATAATGGATCTAACTTGAACAATAAGATGATGAAAGAGTTGTGTGCAGAGTTCAAGATCGAACACCATAACTCATCTCCCTACCAACCCAAGATGAACGGAGCGGTAGAAGCGGCTAACAAGAACATCAAGAAGATCGTTCAAAAGATGGTTGTAACCTACAAATACTGGCACGAAATGCTACCCTTTGCTCTTCACGGTTATCGCACATCTGTCCGCACTTCAACAGGGGCAACCCCTTTCTCTCTAGTATATGGCATGGAAGCAGTGCTCCCCATAGAAGTAGAGATCCCATCAATCCGGGTATTGATGGAAGCTCAGCTCACCGAAGCTGAATGGTGTCAAAGTCGACACGACGAACTGAACCTGATCGAAGAAAAGAGAATCACGACACTATGCCACGGTCAGTTATATCAACAGAGAATGAAAAGGGCGTTCGACAAAAAGGTCTGACCTCGTATTTTCAGAAAAGGAGACCTCGTGCTCAAGAAGATACAATCATTTCTCACTGACTCTCGGGGCAAATGGACCCTAAATTATGATGGCCCCTATGTGGTCACGAAAGCTTTCTCAGGCGGCGCTTGAGACTTGCAACCATGGACGGAGAGGAATTTGCCTACCCCACGAATGTTGATGTAGTCAAGAAATACTTCGCCTAAAACTAAAAAAAAAAACGTCTTGGTGGATTGAAAACCCGAAAGGGCGGTCCAGGCAAAAGTTAGAGACATGAAAAAAAAATCATCCCGATGGATTGGAAATCTCATAGTACAATCCAGGCAAAAATTAGGGATAATGGCAAGTAACTATGTTCAACAGAGGCAAGTCCCTCAGCAGCAGTTACAGCATCATCTATCGGAGGAAATCTCCAGTCAAAGGTCATCTTCGGCGGAAGCTCAGGATGTCCCAAACTCAAAGTTGGTAGAAGGATAGTGGTCGTTATGTTTCAACGTAGCCCTTTTCCCTGTAAATTACCATTTTCTAACTTTGTATATACTCTTTGGAATCACGCGTTTGGCTGATCTCCATCTTATCAATAAAATTTGAGCCCTTGTGCTTTTGTTTGTAATTCTTTACTTGTTTTAGCTTTACAGAACGACGTTGTTTAAACTTAATCAACGATTCTTGAAACGAAACAAAAATAAATTTACTTGTTAAAACTTTTTCTGCTTTTAAATTAAAGATGGCATTTCTTTTGACTGTTGAACATCAGAAGAACATCGATCGCTTCTACCGAAGTAAGCGAACTTCAAAGTGCAGAATCAAAGTACTTCTTCTAAGCCAGTATGGCTGAATGAAGGATCAGCAATGTCAGAGACCATGTTTCGTCTGACATCTTCGGCCGAGTTCTCATCTCCTAAGCCCGATCAACATAGCTCCCAACGGGACTATCTCTCCTAAGCAAGGTGGAATTGCTATTTTGAATCAACGGTACTTCTTCGCCCCGCGATGGCCGAGTATCCAATTGTGTTCATCCATTAGTCTGTATGGATCCCATCATATGGTATTTCTCCGGGAAGATCCCGAGAAAAGTATGATGTAACCCCAAACGAAAACAGTCTCTCAAGAGACTCGCTTTCCCCAGTAGAATCGACAAATGGCGTCTCCAAAACAAAGAAGTTTGTGTACCTCTACAACTCAGATGAATGGGTTCCCCAGCAAGTCTGACATCAAAACTTTTTCCACTCAAATGGCATCTCCCCAGGAAAATTCGGCGAGAAGTTTGAAGGAAAGCCGCTACGAATAGCATCCCTTGTCAGTAAAGTTTATTGACAAAAGAAACTAAGACCAGTTCCTCGGAAGGAAACCAGGATCGAGGGGAAGTTTAAATCAGAAACTAAGACCAATTCCTTGGTAGGAAACCAGGATCGAGGGGAAGTTTGTTTCCACAACTGAGACCAGTTCCTTGGTAGGAAACCAGGATCGAGGGGAAGTTTATTTCAAAAGAGACTGAGACCAGTTCTTGGTAGGAGACCAGGATCGAGAGGAAGTTTACCTTTTCTAAGCATCATTGCTTAGCTAAAGAAGATGAATGCGTAAGCTACCATTCATAACCGCCATCAAAATTTCGGGTATTCCGATATTTAATCCTCTTGCACCCCGAATGCCCGAATCCCTTCGTCATTCACACCTTCGGGTCCAAGAAGATTAAATAGGGGCATCTGTAATACCCCAAATTTTGACCACTAAAGTTTCCCATCATTGTGCAAATCATCACCACAATATGGATGTACCTTTATGCTTCATCAGTCTCCCCAAAGATGGGTGAGCATCCACTACAATCAAAATTAGGGTTTCAAGCCCTCTCTGAGCTTTAGACAAAGGCTCAATCAAGAAATGACTTGATTTTCAACTTGTCTAATCTCTCAAACATCCTCAAAGGATCAAAAGGACTCCTACTTCAAGGATTAAGCACAAAGCTGCTCCCTTCTAGGTGGATCAAGTCTCCAGATCGACAGTGTCACCAAATTAGGGTTTTGATCACCCAGGGCCTCCAGATGAAAAATTTAATCTGGGCACAAGCCATTGATCCAAAACATAACCTAATCTACTTCATGGAACCTCATGAACCCATGCATCAAGTCAATTTTGCCTCAAGGGGATGCATACATCAAAAATCAGGAATTAGGGTTTCTTGACCTAATTCACCCCTAAGTTGACTTTTGGGACAAATCATGAACCAAGACCTCAAGACATGATTTGAGGGTATCTAATATACCATATTGATCCATTTGGAACAATGGATTGATCCAAGAAGCTTGAGCAACAAGTCTCAATTTCATCTGCACCACAATTAGGGTTTCGCGAGAAAAGTCAACTGTAACTTTGACTTTTGACCAAGACATGCTCCCAAACCCTAATACATGATTGAATATACCCTATGACACCCATGGAACATGTCCATCAAGTTTGATTTAGGTCAAGGACATGATTTCCTGAAGAATTGCACAGTTTGGAATTCATCTGATAAAAAGTCAACTGTGCATAAAAGTCAACTTTGACTTTTTGAGATTTTTCACCAAAATGGATTTTTAACCCTAAAATAATGTTAATGTATGATTTGAATCATCATTCATCAAGAAAAATCAAGAAAAGTGAGATAACTTGTAAAAGGGGTAACCATAAAACTTAGAAATTTTTCTAAGTTAAAAATAAAGTGGCAAAGGTACCAACTTTGAAGGACCATAACTCCTAAACCACAAGGCCATTTTTTCTCATCCAAAGATGGATTTGTAGCCCTCATTATCACCTACAAAAACTTCAACTACAAGTCATTCCAATTCATTAAGGATTTTGAGTTATGGAGTGATCAAAGTGGCTGAAAAGTGAAAATGTCACTTTTTCCAACACTTAGTGAAATTTTCACTAAGTCAGATTCTGCCTCACTTTTTGCCAAATGTAGGGGGATTTTTCACTTGGAATAAAAAGAGAACAAAACCAAACTTGTTCAAACAGTTGTTGTATCATGTAAGAGCTTTCCAAAATGGCCAAGAACATTGCCAAATTCAACCTACACCATGAGATACAACATTGCCAAGTTGCCTTGCTGAAATCTGTCAAGGCAAGGCAGAATTTGCAACTTTGGTCGATTTGCCAAAATCAGCCAAATTCAATTGCTCCTATCCACTTGGACACCTCAGAGGATTGAATCTAAAGGGGACAATCACTGAGCCAAGCCTCCAAAGTCCATGGAACAAGAAATAGCATGTTGAACCTAGAATGGCCAAAATAGGGACAAGACTTCAAATTTGGAATGAGGCATTCAATGGAACCATCAAGGTGGCATGGACTGAGCCATTCTCATCTAAAATCAGTCAAGGCTTATCCAAGACCAAGGGGACCATAGCTCTGTGCCCTAACCTCTAGTCAATGGCTAGAGGAGACTTGCATTTCCATTGGCCAACATTGAGGAAACACCTGCTGCAGTTGCCATTCACTGTGGATCCCAAAACAAACTTGCTCTACTATAAATAGAGCTCAATTGTGGTCAGTTTGAGTACACCAAAGCCATCTAACAGATGCTTTCCTCAAAATCTCTTCTTTCACTCCAATTTTGCCTTCTAAGGCAAGTCACTATCGGGTTTTGAGTTTGAGAGCAATTCCAATCAAACCAATCACTCACACACCTCACATACATCACATATGAGCTGATCAAACACTTAGATTACTTCTGAAACATCAATTTCACAAAATCACCAGCTGGTTGCTCAAATTTTCAATCAAGTTGCAGCTGAGGTACCACAAAGTGATCCAGCCAATTTCAATCAAGTCCAACCATCCAAACACAATCCATAGGGTGTAGGGAAGCTGTTCAGATCATCACCACTCATCTGTAACACCTCCAAATCAAAAATCACTTTTCACTTGCTGTCACGGCTTGGAGGTAAGCACATACTTGGTCATCTCTCAATCTATGCATATTTCCTCGCACAATAATTTGGCCATATGTTCATAATCATGCATGGAATGTTTTCCCTCAATTAATTGCATTGTTTGAATCGTGTATCAAAAATCCTAGCCTTCATGCATAAATTAGGGTTCTTGAGGTCTCTTCGTGATTTCTTGTTGTATGTTTAATTTAAATGAAATTAAAGTATATAGACATGATCGTGAGGTTGAGGCGAGCATAATGATATGTGGATTGCATGATATGATTACGTATTCATGGAGATTGGATAGAAAATGCAAATCTGAGAAACCAAGAACACGCGCGTGTTCTTCAGCTTGTTCTTGGCGCCATATTTAGAAATTCAAATATTTGAATTTTGTGATTTTGTTTAATTGATTCAAAAATTAATTTCTCTCTGAGTTTTAATGATTTTGAGTTGATTATTTTTTTAATAATTCACAAAAATGTTAAAATATTTTATTTTCACAAAAAATCCCAAAAATATTATTTATTTCATATAATTGATATTTTTGCAAAGAATTAATATTTTAATTGTTTTTGACATATTAAATATTTTTTTCTACATTGATTTTGCAACTTTTAATGCTTTCTAATTATTTTGTAGGCCAATACTTAATTTTTGAAGCATTAATCCAAGATCACAATTTGTTTTCCATGTGTTAAACAGTTTTTGATCATTTTAATTGAATTTTTATTCAATTAAATACATTTTGAAAACAAATTAGGGTTTTGGATTAATTCAACCCTCATAAATCACTTTTAAAACTTTTTGGGCCTCTTGAGAGAGTGTAAGACCCATCCCCCCTTGTACAAAAACCTTTTGGGCCTCACTCATTGTATAAGTCCCTCTGTACAAGTAAACGGCGCGATCGTCGCCCGTTTAAAAATAAAAATCATCTGGGCCTCTCCTTGAGCTATAAGACCCATTCAAAACACTTTGGGCCTCTATTAGAGTGTAAGACCCAATCCCCCTTTTAACCAAAACATTTTGGGCCTCACTTATTGCATAAGTCCCTCTGCGTTAAAAGAAAACCTCGGCGCGATCGCCATTTTTAAACGAAAAATCATTTGGGCATACCCTCGTGTTATAAGCCCCTCTCTTTTCTTTAAACCTTTTTGGGCCTCTTGAGAGAGTGTAAGACCCATCCCTTTGTACAGAAAACCATTTTGGGCCTCAGTCACTTGTATAAGTCCCTATGTACAAATTCAAACAGTGCGCTCACTGATAAAACCCTGGGCCTCTCCTTGAGCTGTAAGCCCCAAATCTTTCTTTTTCAAAGCACTTTCTCCTTTGATTTTGAATATACTGTTGTTTTCAATCTTTCTTTGTTGAACAACTAACCAAACAGCATGGAAGCACTACAACCGAGTAAGTGGTTATCGCTTTCATTTATTGCTTTCATATTATAAACTGTATTGTGGGGCTGCTCACTGTAAGTCTCCTTTCATAAACTCATATCTACTGTGTAATAATAGTATAGATATTTCGAGTTTCCCCGGCAACTACGTCTAGAACTAGGTGACGCCGTTTCCTTTATTCGTAGAAATAGACGCCTAGATCCCCAATAGGAGCACCAGATACAGTCTTCTCTTCGGCTGTCCTCCTTAGGAATCGTCAAGAAGCTCTACTCCCCAAGATGAATGTATTCTCCGTGAATGGCATCTTTGAGTTTCTTCCAAATTCTCGAACTTTCCTGACTTGATCTATTCCTTGTGGATAGCTTGCCTTGAATGTCTCGGGGTTTGGGTACCCACTACGGTCATAATCTTGGACCTTAACTAAGGAACCCTCTTCAAAAGCTAAAAGTCGCTGGATAGTAAACCTCGCACGTTTACCAGTGGTTTTTATCTTTAAAAGAGTTATCTCTCCTAATGGAAAGGAGATGATAGACCCCCGGGCTTCTTAAAAGCATCGGCCTCCTCTTGGGCATTATTCAAGGACACTACGGCTTCTTAGAAGTATTCACAACCTCCTCTTAGGCTTCGTATAATGATCTCTTCCTTCGGGAATGATAGCCTCCTCTTGGGCTTCGTACAAGGACCCGTCGGCTTCTTAAAAGTTTCCAGCCTCCTCTTGGGCTTCGTACAAATTGTCCCGACGACCTCCTAGAGGTATAGGAACAGAACCTAGTCATCCTCATAGAATAGTCCTTTCATAGAGTCTACTACTGTTTCTCAAAGCATAGTACAAAAGAAAAAAACTCTAGACTTGGACAGTCTAACTTCCTTGAGTCTCAAAGACATTCTCAAGTGACCCCCTTCGTTAAATAGGAAGGAAACCTGCAGACTCGGACAGTCTCAATACCCTTTGGATTTCCCGTTTCCTCAAAGAGAAGGAAATATCCCTGATCCTCAAATCAAATCCCTGAGTACAGTGTTGCTCATATAAGAACTGATTTTCTCTTTTAAAATCAGTATATTGGATCTGTCACTCAACTAAAACAAACCTTTAGCCTCCATCTCGGGCTTCGTACGAGATACAAAAACACTCTCTTGTTGAGTATCAAAGACTCTCTTATTGAGTCAAACTTTTAGCCTCTATCTCGGGCTTCGTACGAGACACAAAGACTCCCTCGTAGAGTCAAACAAACAATAGCCTCTATCTCGGGCTTCGTACGAGACACAAAGACTCTATCGTCGGTTCAAACACTTTTAGCCTCTCTCTCGGGCTTTGTACGAGACACAAATTAGCCTCCTCTTAGGCTTTGTATAATGATTTTCCTAGCGGAAATTAGCCTCCTCTTAGGCTTTGTATAAGAAAACCACTGGTTGATCCAATCAACCTTTTAGCATCAAAGCTGTGCCTCGTTCACAGTACACAAACATCAACAACTCCTTTCCTTTCATCTAATCGCTGTAAGCGGCAAGCCTCTGGATCATCTATATCCATGCCACTGTCCCTCTTTTAGCATGAGAAATTCCTAAGGAAAGATGGCATTGCTCTACACTGAGTTAAAGTCTTCTCCTTCAGGTTAAAACCCTTTCTTCGGAAATTATGGCATTGCTCGGATCCGCATATCCCAGTTAAAGTAATTCTCCTCCCCCCTCTTTAGAGATGACAAATTCTCTCTAGAGTCGAGGTCTTTCAGCTTCACGTCTTGGGCTTTGAACAAGACACAAATAGACCTTTCAGCTTCACATCTTGGGCTTTGAACAAGATAAAAATCACCCTTTCGCTTCACGTCTTGGGCTTTAAACAAGACACCAAAAACCAATTTCCTCCCATAGAATAGGAGGAACTACGAACGCTCTGATTTCCCTGTTTCGGTAAACGGGAATACGTAGGCATAAGATCGAAAGAAAAGATCTTAGCGAGCGCAATCAACAAAAAACCCAAATCCCATATCTCCGTAAATCAAAAGTAGTAATTCAAAAGCATCAGTCCTAACATCCTAATCCTTGTTCCCTGTCAGAAACCTTCTGCCCAGATAAAAAGAAAGAAAACAGTATTGGCGAAAATACAAATAACCAGTACAAAGGCCCCCCACATTGATAGCATTCGTAACCTAACAGACCGATGTTTAAACTCAGTATGCAAGCAGGGTTAATTGGAGACATCTATTTCCCTTCCTTAGTCAGCTCACAATAGGATAAAAAATGAATCGACCTGTAGTCAAAGCTCAAACCGCAGAGAGCGACCAGCGCTTAAGAACCGCGTCCAAAATCGCTCGCTACAGCGGTTACATGAGAACGTGTCCTCGCGGGGAGGAGTCTTACGTGTCGGGGAGAGACGTGTCCTCGTGGGGAGGACTTGCTTGTGGACGGAGATGGCTCCTCGCGGGGAGGAGCACACGGATGTCGAGGAAGAGAGAGCCCTGGGGGGTTCGATACCTTTGCTCGACGGACTCTACTGAGCCCGACCATGTTAAGGTGTGGCACGTGCCCGACAGTGGTCTTGTAAAGAGGTCCTTGTTGGGCCATCCCATGTCTTGTGGGTTGGGCCTTCTCGACTGAGGGGCAGACCCTGGCCCAGTCCAGAACAGAAGCTATTTCAAATAGCTTTTCATAAAAATCATTTTTGAGATACAGCTTTTTTCAAAAATTAAGATTTCGACTATATTTTGATCTTCAATAATGTACGTTTATGTTGTATGATATCAAAATTAGTCTTACAACTTAGAAAAAATTAATATAGAAAAACTTGTAATATTTTGAAAAACGATTTTACAAAATTCATTTTTAAAAATACAAAAAAAAAAATTCATTTTTTTAAAGATAAAACAAACGGGCCCGAAATTGCATCATCAATCGCTAACCAAATAATCATTAACCAAGTAGTTGCAAAAGGAAAGACATTAAGTGCTATGTTTGAATACTCACAACCTTGTTAAAGCTACCGTGGTTGCAAGGGACCAAAGACAACGAATTGATCAAATAACTCTTACTACACAAGTGAATAACAAACCTGCAATAAAAGGTGGTCGGCCATTTATGATATATATATATATATATATATATCGGATCGACCGGTTGGACCGGTTGAACCGGGAACCGGCCAGGTAACCGATCTGCTTCAGTTGTTAGATCACTCATGTCATTGAACCGATAAAAACCAGAAAAACCAACGGTTTAATTGCATTTTTTTAAAATTAAAACGACGTTTTTTGATTATTTTAATTAAAAAAATTAAAATAAAAAATGAAATAAATGAAATAATAAATTAAAATAAAAAATAAAACAAACTAATGATATCATTGACGGAAAAGTTGTTGCGGATGCGGTTGATTTTACTGCAGATGATTTTAATATTGAAGAAAGAGATCTCAACATTGAAACAATTTTTCCTCCTTTGAATTGGTGCACATTAGAGTTATTTTGTTATAAACTAATTAATTAGATTATGTTGCAATTAGACTTTGTTCGCCATTAGACTTTATAATTTTGTACTATTTTGTTATGTGTGATACCTTTGTTTTAAATTTGAATTTAGATAATGAACTTGTGAACATATGATATGATATTTTAAATAAATTTAATTGTTAGTTATATTTTGCAGAGACTGAATCATCCGGTTCGACCAGTTTTATATCTATATAGTTTTGTTATATAGACCGTCCTATTCAACCGAGTTATCCGGTTTAATCCGGTTTTGTCATGCGGTTCGACCACTGACCCAACGGTTCGACCAATAAACCAGTGACCCAGTACCCTCACCGGTTTGATGACCGGTCCAGTTTTTAAAACACTATATATATATATAACTAATTTTTTGTCCCTAATTGTAATTTGTCACCCTTAATTATTACATTCCAAGATTTATTTTATACATTACGGCCGCCGCTTCGTATCTTTCCAATGTTTCCAATGCATTTCAAAATACATATTTACATCCACCGTTTAGTTTACTTTCTCCACCATTAAACACTTTCTCTTCATTTACCTCTGTATTCTATAGGTTGCAAGATTAAAATCATCCACCACCAGTTTCGAAAAACACTCCACCTCCTTCGAAACGTGTTTAAAAAATCATCCACCACCAGTCCAAACTCAAACCATAAACCTTCATCTTCTGAATCCGAATCTGATACTGAATCTGACAAGAAACCTAACAAAAATCAAAGTCGAAGCTTCTAAAGATCTTCTGGCTTCCTTCTTGAAAAGGTATGAACGAAACTCAATATTTCCTTCCAAATGTTTCATTATTTTATCTTTCCAGGTGTTTCAGATTCATCACTTTCGAGCATCCTGCAACTTTTGTTGATTCCTTTGTCTTAACATCATTGCTTTAATGACTGCGTTGCATTGAAGCATCTGTCACTAACCCTATTTTGCGGTCTTTTTCTTTTTGGTCTTCACCTTCTTCTTCGTATTGGTACTTTTGTTCTCAGATTTTGTTTTTATATTGATTGATATTTTATAGGCAGATTTTAGGGTTTCTTCTCCAACCGTACCTTACTCTTCCTTCCCTCTTTCAATTTATTATTAATCTATTTACGGTTTATATATACCCACCAAGTGTTTGATAAAACTCTGTAGTGAATCCTTTCCAATTTCTTTTCAGCATTATATAATTGATTCAAATTAAAGAGATGTTACCACCAAATGTGCATGTTGTAAGAGATGCCCAGGATTTGTTGATTGAATGTTGTGTAGGTGAGATTTTTCAACCTTTTTTACTATTTTTCTAATTTTATTATCATTTCTCTGTTTTTGAATGATTTTGAAAGGGTCAAATAAAGAAGATAATTTGTATGACTAGGATGAATTTAAAAAAAAATTGATTTAATGATTGAATTTTTAAATTTTAATGACTATGGTCCATTTAGAGAATTTTTTGTATTAATTATTGTCTTTTAGCATATGAATATGGAAGGTTGAAGATGTAGCAGATGAATATGGCAGGAAGCTAAACCAAATGGATATCTTTTTTTTTGCTTATCGCACCGGTGTCGACCCACCAAAGGTGTGCCACTAATCCGGCTCGTGCGGAGAGGCATGCGCACTGGCCAAGCAAGTTGTTCCGTACTTGGGAGTCGAACCCGGTATTCCCCGGGTATGTCCTTGGACGGGACTCCATGCCACTGGAGCACAACCGCTAAACCAAATGGATATCTTTAACCATGCCAACAATGGTACTATTTTCATATGATATATTAGAAGAATTAATGTTTCGATATAATCAAATTATATTAAAAAAATGGGTAGTTTAATTATGTTTTAAATAATTTTAGCAATCAAAATAAAAATAGCTTTTTTAATTGTTGCTGCTCAAAGTAAATTTTTTCTAGTGGATGCACTGAGGAATGCAGAGAAGCTATAGCTTTTCTAATGGTTGCTGCTGCAAGATTTTCTATTCTACCAGAGTTACGCAACCTTCGGCAAATATTTCATGTGCAGTTTGATATTTTTAACAAACTTTTAATCACATTGCTTTATTGATTATCTACTTGCAAGTGAAAGGTTTAGATATGGTTGAATGTTTAATATATGGTGAATTATTTTATAACATGCATTATCTTGATTGATAGGTCTATTTGAGAATAAACAGGATTGTAAGCATAAGCAGTGAAGATATGATTTTGTTCAACTTTTCAAAGTAATTTAGATGATTAATGTATTGCTTTTATGATGACTTTTTTTTATAAAATGAATATGATGACTTTTATGTAGTGTGATTAACATGTGCAGAATGGAATTCTTTGGTGGTTCTGAAATTAGTATGTCGCCACCTGCTTTAACTACTACAGCAAGCAATGGCCATATGTTGTATGTTTTCCATAGAAATGCTATACTCTCTCTTTATAGAGAGTGGAATCTCCTATTACATTATGCAGAATATGGAAAGAATGTAAAGGATATCAATAGCGGGAAACGAATTCAGAGCGAAAGTAGAAAAGAAGAGTGTAATGTTACAAAATCGCATACAGCAGAAAAGAGGCCTATGGTTATATACAGTAGGTAAAGCCCAATAACCAAACTAAGGCCCAATACCAAAGATAAAAAGAAACTTATAGAACTAATATCCCCCCATAAGCTTGGGGTAGATAGAGTGTAAGCCAAGCTTAGTGATGTTGTCATGGAAAGGCTTAGTATCTAAAGGCTTAGTGAAGATATCAGCTAGTTGTTGAGCAGATGAAACCGGTAGAAGGTGAAATAGTTTTTGTTGTAATTTCTCACGAACCAAGTGGCAATCCAAGTCAATATGCTTGGTTCGTTCATGAAATGCGGAGTTGCTGGCAATATGTCAAGCGGAAGCGTTGTCGCAGTATAGAAGAACAGGTTGTGTGAGAGGAATTGGAAGTTCGTTGAGAAGATTCGTAAGCCATTGGACTTCACAGACAGTGGAAGCCATGGAGCGGTATTCAGCTTCAGTAGAACTTCTTGAAACGGTAGGTTGCTTTTTAGATTTCCAGGAAATGAGGGAGTCACCGAGGTATACGCAGAAACCAGTAATAGACTTGCGAGTTTCAGGGAAGGTAGCCCAATCAGAATCAGAGAAAGCTTTGAGTTGGATAGGAGAATTGCTTGGAAATAGAAGACCTTGTCCGGGAGAAGCTTTAAGATACCGAAGAACATGTATGGCGGCATTGTAATGAATATCTGTTGGAGAACTCATGTGTTGGCTAAGTTGTTGAACAGAATATGATATCTATGGTCTTGTGTTGAGAAGATAAATGAGCTGGCCAACAAGTCGTCGATATTTCGTCGGATCATCCAACGGAACACCGTCAGTAGTCTTCAGCCTGGTATCACGAGACATAGGAGTGTTGGCAGGTTTGCATCCTAGTAAGCCAGCGGTGGACAACAAGTCAAGCGTATATTTGCGTTGACAAATATTAATTCCAGAACTGCTGCGAGCAACCTCAAGGCCTAAGAAATACTTCAATGGTCCAAGGTCCTTAATGTGAAAGTGTTGTTGCAGAATTTTCTTGGTGAAATCAATGGAATTCATGTTATTTCCTGCAATAAGTATATCATCAACGTATATCAATATAAAAGTAAAGGAGTTATGGGATTGATGGATAAACAAGGAATGATCAGAGGAGCATTGCTTAAATGAATGTTGTGTTAAAACTTGCGAAAGCTTTTCAAACCATTGACGGCTGGATTGTTTTAAACCATAAATGGATTTGAGAAGCTTACAAACTTGATTTGGATGGGAGGGGGTGATGCCTTGAGGTAAATTCATATAAACTTCCTCATCCAAATCGCCATGTAAAAAAGCGTTATGAACATCAAGTTGGTGAATAAATAAATTCAAAGATGCAGCTATGGCGAGAAGTAATCTTACAGTAGCGAGTTTAGCGACCGGTGAAAACGTGTCAAAGAAATCAATACCTTGGATTTGTTTGAAACCTTGAGCAACTAACCTAGCTTTGTGCCTTTCAATAGTACCATCAGAATTGAATTTGGTCTTGTAAACCCACTTACACCCGATGGATTTCTTTCCAGGAGGCAAGGATGTGTAGGTCCAAGTATGATTGTCTTGTAATGCTTGAATCTCAGATTCCATAGCCTTTACCCAATGTGGATGAATACGAGCTTGGTTGTAGGATGTGGGATCACAAGCATTTGTAACAGCAGAAACAAAAGAAAAATATGCAGGGGATAAATGATGATAAGAAATGTAATTAGATATGTCATATAATATAGGAGTGTGAGAAGCATTACAAACAAAATCTTTTAAATATGCAGGAGCTGATTTTAATCTAGTGGAAGTTCTAAGTGTAGGAGGTTGAGGTGGACTGTCAAAGTCAGTCATGGGTGAAATGTCAAGTTGGTTAGGATTTGTGTTTGTTGGTGTGGGAGAGTGTGGTGTGTTGGGTGTATCTTGATGAGTAGGCAAACTGTCATTAGTATTATTATTAACAGTATCAGGAGCAGGGACAGATGTGTTGGACAAACTGTCATTAGTATTATTATTAACAGGTGGGGGGAATTGCCTGTTAGTGGTATAGGGTCAAAGAGGAAAGGGACAGTAGATGCATCTGTAGATATGGAAGAGTTGTCATTAGTCATATTAACAGGTGGGGTGGAAATAGATGTATAAGGGAAAATGTGCTCATGGAAGATACAATTTCTGGATGTGAAAACAGACCTATTATGAAGATCAAACAATAGATAACCTTTGATGCCCATAGTGTATCCTAAAAAGAGACATCTAGTGGCTCTAGGATCCAATTTATCTCTATGTCTTAGGAGAGTGGAAGCATAGGCAAGACAACCAAATGCCCTAAGATTATTGTATGAAGGAATAGTTTTGAAAAGAAGTTCATATGGTGTGTGGTTGTGAATAGTAGGGCTGGTAATTCTGTTTATTAAATAAGTAGCATGGCATAAGGAAAAAGACAAAAAACATTTAGGGAGATTAGCATGAAACAAAAGAGACCTAGTAACATTAAGCAAGTGTCTATGCTTTCTTTCAACTATGGAGTTTTGTTGAGGTGTCTCAACACAACTACTTTGGTGGATAATTCCAAGAGACTTATAGTAAGATGGCATAATGAATTCATTACCATTATCACTTCTAATAACCTTAATCCTACATGAGAATTCTGTATGACAGTAAGAAATAAAGTTCTTAATGTGAGTTCTGGTGTCAGCTTTGTTAGTCATAAGGAAAGTCCATGTATATTTGGAAAAATCGTCCACAATAGTTAAGAAGTATTTAAAACCATCCATAGAGGGTATAGAAATAGGACCCCATATGTCCATATGAACTAAATCAAAACAATTTAAAGTGACAGAATGACTAGTAGGAAAAGGGAGTTTACATTGCTTTGATAAATGGCAAGTATTACATATGGAAATCTTATGATATTTGATTTCAGGAAATTTACTAGACATGGTATTTAAGACCTCATTATAGGGATGTCCTAAACGGTGGTGCCAAAGAGAAGTAGCAGTAATATCAGTATCCCTAATACTAGCATTGTGACAAGCATTAGCATAGTTGGAAGTGTGCACATTTTGTGTGTGAAGCAGATATAGATTGTTATGCAGGGTGACTTGTCCAATCATCCGTTTGGTAGACACATCCTGAATATAGCAGGAATTTTGTGAGAACATGATGTGATAATTGGAATTATGACAAAGTCTAGATATAGATAACAAACTGAATTTAAACTCAGGGATATAGAAAACATTGTGCAATCGCATGAATTGATTGAGAATGACAGTTCCAGAATATGCAACATTCATACAATTACCATTAGGAAGATATATAGGGACAGGGTGGATAGCAAAAATGTCAAGAAAACATTGAATATAAGGACATACATGATGTGATGCGCCAGAATCCAAAATCCATATAGAAGAGTTATTAAGGGGACTACCTGGATTGACAATACCTGAAATTACCCATTTTTCAGAGTTGGAGGGGTTGTCATGACTGAGATGTTTGTTGTCCTTCTTAGATTGTTGGAGGAGCATCAGCAGGTGTTGGTAATCTTCCTTAGAAAGCACTTGATCTTTGTCTGTAGCAGCAGGACTCTTAGACTCATTTGTAGACCTAGTGTTCCGGGTCCTATAGCCAGGTGGAAAACCATGCTTGAAGTAGCATGTGTCCACTGTATGGTTAGTCTTGTTGCAGTTTGTGCATAACATAGAGGGTTTTGAGTTGTGTTTAGGTTTAGATTTGGAATTGGTGGTGGTGGCAGCAAGAATCGTTGAAGACGGTGTAACAGTTGAAGTGAGTTGTTGTTGTGCAATGAGGGAATAAATTGTGCTAATGTTAGGCAAAGGATCAAGAAGTAAAATCTGAGTGCAAATGTTATGGTAATTGTCATTAAGACCCTTCAAGAAACACGTCACGTATTCCATATGTTTGAAATTGCGTACAGCCTTTGCCAAATCACAAGTGCAAGGAACTATACAGGTGCAAGATGGGGTAGGTCTGAGATCCTCTAATTCGTCCCAAAGGATCTTCAGATCAGTAAAGTAGGTTGATAGAGATCTATCCCCTTGTTGTATAGAGTGCAAATCACGCAAAAGATCAGAAAAACGAAAATGATTACCTTTGGTAAAGCGTTCTCGAAGATCCTCCCAAAGATCGAATGCAGAGTCGAAGCAGATAGCACTCTGTGCAATATGCGGCGAAAGCGTGCGATTAATCCAAGAAAGAACCATACTATTGGCGCGGTCCCAGAGTTCATGGTTAGGATCAGAAATCGCCAGTCTAAGAAGGGTTCCATTGATGAAGGGAAGCTTGTTCTTCGATGTCAAGGCTCGCCTCATAGATTTGCTCCAATTGTGGTAATTGTTGTCGTCCAACGGTGGAGCAACAATGACAGCGCCAGGGTTTTCGCCGGGGTGGATGTAGAAAGGGTTGCGGGGTTTCAAGATCGGATCTGGAATTTCAGTTGTGGGAGACTTAGGTTTAGGAGGTTGTTTGACGGAAGCGTTATCATCTTCGTCAGAAGCCATGAAAGGTGCAGAGCAAGATTTTAGGAAATTATTGTGATGCAAATGAAAAGGATGAGAAAGAAAGGGTTATGATCTTCTGATACCATATTACATTATGCAGAATATGGAAAGAATGTAAAGGATATCCATAGCGGGAAACGAATTCAGAGCGAAAGTAGAAAAGACGAGTGTAATGTTACAAAATCGCATACAGCAGAAAAGAGGCCTATGGTTATATACAGTAGGCAAAGCCCAATAACCAAACTAAGGCCCAATACCAAAGATAAAAAGAAACTTATAGAACTAATATCTCCCACTACATAAGTTGAATCTATTTAAGGAGTCAAACAACTTTCTTTGGCCATTCTAGCAAAAGATTCCTTTTGGGTGGCTTAAAGAAAAAGAAGAACCACTATGTATGTTGAAGGAGGCAATGCTGGAAACCATGAGAATCACACCAACGAACTCTATAGAATATGTATTATACTATTGTATTGTTTAGTCATTAGTTAGGACAATCAATATTTCTTTGTAAGACATCTTAATTATGAATTAATTATACAAATTAATATATAATTCTTAATATTAAACACTCTACATCTAAATACGTATAAGAATATTAAATATCATTTACTTTTAAATTGAAGAAACTGTATGTAATAAAATTTTATTAATATTAAATATCGTATTTTTGAAACATTAATAAATGCAAATTACCATAGCTATTAATAGTCACATTTCTCACTTTT
The DNA here is from genome assembly GCA_022829125.1 of Lathyrus tuberosus. Lineage (NCBI taxonomy): Eukaryota > Viridiplantae > Streptophyta > Magnoliopsida > Fabales > Fabaceae > Lathyrus > Lathyrus tuberosus. Next base: position 2,196,290 of record JALAZF010000416.1, on the reverse strand, counting down.
TAATGTTAATTTAATATTTATTCTAATTTTCAAATTTTTTAAAATCATTAAACACAATTAAATGATATTTACGATAATAATGGTCGTAATTGATGATTGACACAACTATTCATTATTCCTTTCACTTTACAATAAATATCAATATGTTAAAAAAAATAAAAGAAAATTATTTTTTATTTTTAAATATGTACTTTATAAGTATAAAATGGGAAAAGTGTATTGAAGAATTTTTTATAATTTCATCTAATTTACATTTGCATCTAAATATATTTTATATTTTATTTTGAATTTTTTGTACAATAACTATTGTATTAGTTTTTAAAACTGGAACGTTAAGTTATTAGGAGACAAATCACATTTTATTATTGAATTAAATCATTATTATTGAATTAGAAACTAAATTATCTTATTACTTTTGATTTTACTATACATTAAATCATCTATAAATTTCAAATTTAAATAGACAATATTTAAACAATAAATTATAAGTAAAAAAATATATTAACTACAGTATTAGTTTTGAAAACCGAAACGTTTATGACATTAATATGAGACAAATCATACTTTAAGATATTTTACTATTAAATTATATTATATTATTGAATTAGAAACTAACTCATCGCTTTTGATTGTATTGTAAATTAAATTTCACACGTTATAAAAATAACATATTATTCAATAACAAAAAACAAAGAAATATTTTCAATAAAAATAATAATAATTTAAAAAATTTTATTTATCTAAAAAGAACTATTCTTCAAGAGAGTTTATTTTATATATGTTATAATATAATTTTTAATTCAAAATAAATAAATTAGATTCTACTATTTGAATATGTCATAATACTATATCTTATATTGTATAAACAAATACTAAGATTGAAATTGGTTAAATAAATGTGTTCAATTATTTATTTGAGATTTTAATATAATTTTTTTTATAGAAAATACTAATACATCATTTCCAATAAAAAAATATTAATTTGTCCTCAATTAATGAACCACTTTATAAATTATATATGATTTCGACCGTAGAATATTTAATTATATAATTAAATATATTTTTAATCTTATAAATAAATATATATATATATATATATATATATATATATATATATATATATATATATATATATATATATATATATATATATATATATATATATATAAAATCGGTAATTTGAGATTGAAGGATTTTTTAGTTATAAAAATACTTAAACAAAACAAAATCTTTTTAAATTAATTTTGTAATTTAAAAATTGATTTATAATAAATTAAAAGTAAGTGGTCAAAACAAGTGTTACTCTATTTTTTTAAAAATGTATTACCGATCAAAATATTTTGATAAACGACATTTTTTGTACAAACGGGAAAGATACATTTACTTTATTTTGATTTTTTTTTCCTTCTTTATCAACTACCTACCTATAATTGAAACATGCCACCAAACACCCAAAATTATCCTTTCACTAATTTTTTTTTACACTACATAAAACCCTTTTATGTAATTGACTAACTAATAAATCACTATCCAATTAGAACAACCCATATTGCCAAGTGGCAGAAACTTTTTGAAATTCTCTTTCAAGTTAATGATATGCTTTTACCCGGGTAATAAGACCCTCTCTCTTTTTGTCCAACCTCTCTCTCTCCAACAACACCTTATTTTTTCCATTTCCTTTTTCAGACTTAACTCCTCCCTCCTCTTTCTTCTTCTTCCTTTCATCAATATTCAATTTCGTCATCGACCAAACCGAAGAACCCTCTGATCTCGTCGAACACAATGGGAAAGAAATGAAAGTCCATCGTAACAAGTTTCGCCGAGGTGGGTTGAACCATGCCTGCTTTCTTTTTTGGTTTCTTTATGCTATTGTTTCTGTTTTTTGTGTGTATATAACTGTTATCTTCTTCCTTATTTTCGTTAACAAATGACATGGCCACAGTTTCTGCACTCAAATTATTAGCATATTCTTTTTAACTTTCTTTGTTTTACCATGTTTGTGGGTTTAGAACATTGATAGTTAATTTAGTTTGTTTGTGTTTTTCATGTCTTCGTGTTGTTGTTTGTGTTTGTCAGTGTTTTTTGTTGAAACCTTATATTCGTTGATTGTTTACATATTTTTGGTAGTTTGATTTCAACTATTTTGATTTGTTGACAGGTTTGGAGATTACCCCATATTTTGCATATTTGCTTACTCGGTTGTATTTTTTCAGACCCAGTTTTTAGGTGTGAAGTGTGAAGATGTTCATGTTTATTTTGCTTCTTCCAGATCCAATTTTGGTGTGAATATTATTGTTCTTCGCATTTGTGGTTTGCTTGCTCTATTTATTAAGATGCAGTTATCTATCTGATAAAGATATTGATCTTGTGCGAGTTCATATTTTCAATTATTGCCTTTGTATGCGTAACTTCTCCTTAACTTAGACAACTTTTCTTTTCATTTGCTTCTATTGGAGATGATTTACAGTGGTATGTTATTGTTGATTTAAAGATATATTTCAGGAGGTATATGAAGAAAGGCGATAACAAAAGTTTGAAGAACACTCAATATGGTTTATTTTCAGTAAAAACAATTGCATGTTCCTCATGTCAATATTCCTTTTTCTAAATTTTCTAATGAATTTGTTGTTAATATTGTGGTTCTAAATTTTCAATTATTGCCTTTGTATGCGTAACTTCTCCTTAACTTAGACAACTTTTCTTTTCATTTGCTTCTATTGGAGATGATTTACAGTTGTATGTTATTGTTGATTTAAAGATATATTTCAGGAGGTATATGAAGAAAGGTGATAACAAAAGTTTGAAGAACACTCAATATGATTTATTTTCAGTAAAAACAATTGCATGTTCCTCATGTCAATATTCCTTTTTCTAAATTTTCTAATGAATTTGTTGTTAATACTGTGGTTCTTACAGGGTGGACTGACAAAATTAAAGGGATTTCTCAATGTTGTCTTGTAAAATATGTATTCAAGACTCACAGACAGTACCTGGAAAATGTGGCCCTAAAACTCAATGTCAAGGTTTGTTATTATTAAATGATCTACTTTATAATCGAAAAGGTCGAGGTGGCTACATGTTGCATTTGAATATTTACGCAATTCTTTTAGATGGGAGGAAGAAACACGGTACTTTTGGATGCATTAAGTTGGAGGATTCCACTGGTTAGTGATATTCCAACAATAATATTTGGATCTGATGTAACTCATGCAGAATCCGGAGACAATAATTTCCCATCCATTGCTGCAGTAAGCATTTCCAATCTGCTATAACCAATATATTTTTTCAGTTAATAATGCAGTATAATGGTTCAATGTGCAGATGCATGATATCAAATATTATTTTTTTTGTCTCAGTTGAACATTGTTATCATGAAAAACTTAATATTTTAAGAAGCAATAAAATATTCAATCTGTCATATGACACATGTTAGAATTTTATGATATATCTGTTATATGATTGTGCATCAGATTAAAAGACATGAGCTTGGAATTGGTGACACTACAGAACCTTTACCAACACTTGTAACATCAAGCATGGTTGATGTAAGTTATGAAGATTCTTTCTGTTGAAAATACACATAAACTATCATGCTTCATACACAGAAAATTCTATCCTGCTTGTTTAGAGAATATCTTATAGCACAAATGGATAAGGTAAACTTACTAGAATAACTGAATATTTTTCCTTTTCATACGATGTTTTGCAGTTTGTTCGCGGCCTTTCAATAGCCGACGGCTATAAAGGATATGGACTTGAGCAAGGCGAAAAGGTATAATCAATACAATTTTTCTCATTAAGACTTAAAACAAAACTTCACAGAAAAACACAACATTTTCTGTTCTGATGCATGTTCTGGAAAAAAACAATATTTGCAGGCTCTGAGAAAAGAAATTGCTCATGGAGTTTACAAAGATCTAGGGATAAAACCTTCTGAAGTTTTTGTTTCGGATGGTGCACAATGTGATATTTCTCGTCTTCAGGTATTCAACAAATACTATTTCATAATCATACGTGTCTCATTGTATTCTTCTTCTTCTTCCTTGTCACATGTGCCATTGATTTGTCTCAACACATGCAGCTGCTAATGGTTGTATTAATCACCAGTTGCAATGACATTGGCACTGCTGTTGATTCTGTTATTAACATAACCACTATGTGCAGGTTGTGGGAGAAAGGTGGGGCTCTCTGTGAGTTAATTACGTCTGTTGCATCAAAAGTAGCTGCCCCGGCTTGGGGTCATCCACGTGCTATACAAAGTAGACAAAGAAGGGTAACCGAAGAAAAATCGATCCAAAGAGATTCTAAAAGGGTAAATTTGAATACAAGAAGAAAATTAGTTGGAGAACTGGAGAAGTAACTGCTTAATGTTTACTATTGTAGCTTGAACGTTTGCCTCAAGATTATAATGGCTCTGCGCTTTCTCTTATTGAATTGATGTCTAGGTATTTGATACAGTTACTAGATGGATTAGTAGTTTGTATGATTATGTTTTTATTCATTTTGAATTAGAGACTGATACGAGTTTTGTGCGTGTCTTTAGCCTTATGATTATGGGAAAATAATACTGAATTCGAGAAGGGAGTGCGTTGGCTTTCGGAAAATCTAACATTTGATGTTGATGCTCGAACAAATCTTTTTGAGGTAAATGTTTTATTTGGTTGAAATTATTGATTCTATAACTTTTTGTAACATGATATCAGACTGCCAAACTTTGGAAAATTATTGATTCTGAGCATTTGATTTCGAAGTGTGATGTTGTGTTTTTCTTATTGCTTGATATCTAATTTGGAATCATTCAGTGTAACATTAGAGTTCTTGGAGGACTTGTGTCTGCTCATTTACTGGCATCTGATTCTTCAATAAACTTGCTTAAAGGATCTTTATACACTACGCCATAAAAGCCTTTAGACAGTGCTTTTTTTGGCATTACACAGCGCTTAAAAGCGCTGTCTAAACTGGCGCTGCTAAAAGATTAAACAGCGCTTTGGTTAATGTCAAAAGCGCTGTCTAAAGGGGTGCTTTGACTGAAAAAGCGCTGTCGAAGCACCGCTTTAGACAGCGCTTTTACAATAGACAACACTTTTGCTTATATTTTAGACAACGCTTTTATTGTAAAAGCGTTGTCTAAATGGTGCTTTAGACAGCGCTTTTTGTTTTTTCAGACTAACATTAGACAGCGCTTTTTAGTCAAAGCGCTGTCTAAACCCCACTTTAACCAGCGCTTTTTGTGAAAGCGCTGTCTAAACCCCACCTTAGACAGCGCTTTTGGTGTAAAGCGCTGTCTAAGGTATACGAAATTTTTTATATAAATTACTTTAAAAAAGCGCTGTTTGTTTTATACAGTTTATATGCACCTGTTTTTAAACCACAATTTGCACCAGGTTTTCAACCACAATTTGCACCTGTTTTTTAACCACATTTTGCACCAAAATATCATAAATTGGAGCTTCAAACCAATATATACACACCAATTTTGCCTATTTATATATACAATTTTCATCCAACAATTTATATATACAAAACAATTGATGATACAAATCATTTCATCTAACAAAACATTTTGCTTCAAATCTACATATTACTTATAGAAATGCTAAGCAAAAAGAAATGCACATCAATATAACTCTATCTTCAACTTTGTACATATAACCTGAAACAACACAAAAAGATTGTAATTCAATTAAAACAAGACATAAACAATGTCTATAGTTACAAAGTTATACATACTCAAAATTCTCATCAATTAAAGTAAGAGTACAATATACCTTATAAAACTCCGAGCTCAATAATGAATTGACACCAATCCTCTTTAATTTCATCCAAATGATCTCTTGAGTAATACGCACACTTGAATTCATCAAAGTACTACATAATAATATAACATAGTTTGATTTAGTTTCAACTATTTAATTATATGAGAAATATGTGTTAAATATTAAAATAACTCATAAGTTAGAAATACATACATCGGATGGAATCTCTATTCGATCCAAAAAAAGAGTTTCTCTCATAAACCTCAACATGAAATAACCGCAATCTATATCATTACGTTGCCGAGGACACTACACATGAAAAGAAAATATGGATAAATCCTAAGTTTTATCAAGTATCATCACTAATATAATCAAAAATGTGATAATTAATATACCTTCACTCCAATCCATGTAATGTTGTTGGCTCTCCTCTTTAGTACTTGGATATCTCTTTGTGCTCGAAAAGCTTGTATAATGCTAATAAAATATAAATGAATATTTAGAACAATTCACATAAATAAATAAATAAATAAATATACACATAAATATTTAGAACAATCTAACTTACGTATCAATCATATTCTTCATATCCGGGTATGTTGTCCAATCATTTCCTAACGAATCCAGATAATACACAACTTCTCTGATAGGATTAATCGCGATCAACAACCAATGTCCACTGTAAGATTAAACAAATGTTAGATGGAAACTTTCTACACGACGTCAAAATACAAAAAAATTATAATAGATGAATTTAGAATGAAAATCTAACCCAGTATTAAACGGTAAAAAGAACAACTTTTCTCTATCTTTGTCGGCCATAAAGCGGTTGAGTACATACACCATGACATCATCTGGTTTATTTATGATTAACCCTAAGTTGGTACACGCGGGACTTAAGAATGCGAATCTTTGCTCCAATCCACGTGGGCGCATCAATTTGTTATACAGAAACCTTAAATAAAAACATCATTAACATTAGACTATTCATTTGAAACATAAAGTAAATAAGTTGTTCAATTAATATAACAAAGTAGATCGGATATACCTCACGTATGTATTGATAACACTGATGCCTAATTCTTCATGACGAAAAACTTGCTCAAATTCCTCATTACCAATTGATTGTTCATATTGAAAGCCATAAATACCTTCCTCCATAGGTACAAGACGAGTACCTCCGTTCGGAATATTTGTCATTTCTAGAAATGTCTGAAGGCACAACCTATACTTGGAAGTAGGTTTTTTTCTAGGCGCGGTCTTCTTAGCAACAACCTTTTTTTGTGTGGAGACGTTGCTAATCTCTTTACCATGAAGCTATATATCATATAATTAGTTAGATGAAGTATAAGATCACGAATTTAACATTTTCCATGCATAAATATCATATAATTGTGATGTACCTCTTTTTTTGAAACAACGGACTCGGTATGCTGCGGAATCCCCTTATCTGTTGCTTTGGATTTTGTTGGAGTCTAATTAACATTACCATGTAAAAAATGTATGTAAAATGCGTGTAAAAAATTTGAATACTCGAAGGTTCATAATGGTTTTAAGCATACCTCATATCCTACGCTAATGAGGCCTGACGGCCATGCAACAAACGAACCTAGTGCATCTCCCTCCAATGTTGCATCCGAAACATCGTCAGGATATGGTAATAATGCATCCATCTCTAAAGCAATATCAACCGAGACTTTCAAACATCCAGTAGGGAGCGGTTTAGTGTGAAGTAATTCTCCCAAAGTGTTATACACTTTTCCCTTGCCAACCATCCGATAAGGTGGTGACGATAAGTAGAGGTGACAAGGGGAAATGCCCTAAAACCAATAATAAATATGACATTGTTAATGTGTATATATGTCAATTAAATAATTTAAGCTAATAATTTAATTTCATAAAAATATATATAATTACCTCTGGAATATTCGGTTGAAAGTTACAGTTGATACTATCTTTGTCCGAAGTATCTTTAAAACCTGAAGTGCTATCTCTTTCTTTTTCCTTTCTTAATTCACGAACTTCAGCTTGCAGTGCTTCCAATGTTTGCTGAAGTTCTTTATTACTAGGAGCCTTTTGTTTTTTAATATTCAAGGATGTCGAAGTGATCCCAAATCCCTTACCCCTCACCCGACCAGAATACTCACGGACATCTAATGCCCTACTAAGTATGCTCCTGGAATCATTGGCTTCATCTGGAGATAAAGACTGAGATAGAGTCTCCTGAAAATCAGATGAATATCGAATATTTGTCAAATATTTGTTAATAAAGTTTTGATTTAATTAAAGAAATAATGTTATACTTACACATTTCTCAAATACTTGTTGAACATCTTCTTTAACAACTCCATCCTTGCCCACACGGGCTTCCTTCCACAAAACATGTGCCGGAAGAGATGTTTCAGAACTATTCTCCTTTTGTAACTACACATTAAGCCAAATAATATGATCAAATATAACTCATGATGAACAAGTATATCATTGCAATTTATAGATACTTACTATAGACTGTTCTAAGCGTCCATATCCAACACGTCCTTTTCTGTATGGATACGCGGGACTTGATGTTCTTTCCCGATTTGTTTCACTTACACTTTGAAATTCTGGGGTTTTTCGTTTGGCTTTAAACGTGTCCCATTCTTTTTGTGAAATCAAACATCCATATTTAGATGGAAGCTTTGCATCAACAAAATTACCTTCTACATCCCTAAGAAACTTGGTTGATAAAAATGTTCTAAACCCTCTTAGTAGTTTTCCGGCCAATTTGAGACAAAAAGGTCTTCTATCATCATCAATGTTGAAACACCTCTAAGAAAAACATACACATTGTGCGTTAGTACAAGTAATTTAAAAGACATAATTAGTTGGCATAATTAAAGACAAAATTATGGTACCTTTATCTCACTCCAAATTTTTCCTTTAGCTTCGTTCAACTGTTTATTTCTCCAATCATCACAAGTAATTGGAACCTCATTCCTTACAAGTGCACCAATAAAACTTGTCAACATATAACCGTTAGGCTCAATAAGAAGGCCTTGTGGGCTCCAATGCACATCTAATATGATGCCTCGATCTCTATCACGAATCACTTTCTTCATAACTGTTATTCCTCTTTTAATTTCCTCTTCCGCATTAGCTACGTTATTACCTCCATCATGAATAGAATCATCATGTGGGTGATCCTCGTTAGTAGCCATCTAACCTGTAATAAAGAAAACAAGGATATCAAATATAAATTATGATGAAAGTACTTGTCTAAGCTATAAATGACCAAATGATACATAAAATGAAAAATAAAGAAGAGCATATAAATTTATTGAAAAATAAAGAAGAATAAAATACCTTTCTCGTAGTAGCACTTGGTTCAAAACAAATTCTCCTCAAACAACAATCTGAAAAGAACAATCACAATTGAAAGCAATCAATATCAACTTCAAAACTAAAACCATGAAGATGTTAGTAACACAAGAGAGACTAAAGCAAGAATAAGCCATTGAAGAATTCCAAAATTGAATCGTTTATAATTGTATAGTTTTGAATTTAATAGCATAAAACCAAGATATTAGTATCCATAAGAGAACAACAAAACACTTAGTACCTAACAAATCCATGGAATAAGCCATTCCAGAAATGTTCATATCAGAAAATGGACCTTACAAATCCATGGAACAGTTGTTGGATGACTGAGAAAAAACTTGTAATGATTAAAGTAATGGAGTCTTGTTATGACCCTAACCATCTATCCCAAAGTCAGTACCAAGCTACATTCATGAGTAGAACCACTATTTATCATCTCTAACGTTAACCTTAACAGAAAAGAAGAAATCTTACCGAAACGGTGGAGAACAGTGGAGTACGGTGGAGGACAATGGAGGAAGGACGACGACGAGACTGTAACCGAGACGGTGGAGGACGGTGGACGACGGTGGCGAGAGCTGTTCTTCGTTCGTTCTCGTCGTTCGTAGTTCGCAGCAGAGAGGGAAAGAATAGAGATATGAAAAATAGAATACTGATACTATGCAATTTTTTATTTTAATTAATAAGACCTTAGACAACGCTTTTCAAAAAGCGCTGGCTAATGTGGTCCTTTACCAGCGCTTTTAAAAAAACGTTGTCTAAGGTAGGCCTTTTAGCAGCGCTTTTACTCTTTTTCGTATACAGTTTCCGTGTTTTATTTTTTATTTAACTTATAGCAACGCTTTTGCATAAAAGCGTTGTCTAAGGTGCGCTAGTAAAAGTCATTTTTGGTGTAGTGACAAGAATCAGCTTTTAGGTCTGGCTGAAGATTTAATGGAGAATGAGACTACAGAAAAAAGCACTTCAGGGTATGGTGAGAGGTCAAGCTTAGTGTTTTAAAACTAGCGTACAGTAAAGCGATATGCGTAATTGCTTCTAACTTTCCAGCTTTGTGTAGGTTATCTGATTCTTGAAATGGAAGCTTTATCAATAATGACCGGTGACCCTAGATATGAATCCATAACTGTACGAGCTCTCCATAAGCTATGGAGTATGCAGAGTTCGTTAAAATTATTTGGAATCTGTCAACTGGGAAATGGATCGAACATTTTGCGGGAATTGGAGCTGGTAGTTAGCCCTTAACTTGCATATTGTCTGTCGAGCTGAGCTTGATGTTTGTTTGATTAATTGATTTATTTTCCTGAATTATTTTAGGGGTAGATTCCTTCTATGAATATCTACTTAAAGCTCATATTCTTTTCGGAAAGGAGGACTATTGGAGAATGTTTCATTCTGCTTATGTTGTTGTGTAGAAGTATTTCAGACACGGTCCCTGGTATCACTTTAACTTCAAAAATTGAAATTGATTGATGAAAATATGATCGACAGTTATAACCAGGTTAGTTGATGTCACGCATGTACCATGAAGCTGATATGAGGACCGGAAGAGCAACTTATTGGCAACTTACAAGTCTTCTGAAACGACCTTTCAACAATTTTTTCATTTTCACTACTCTATGCTCGACTCTTATACTCATTTTCACTACTTTCTATTCATTTTCATTTCATGCTCTACTCTTTATTAACCTATTCAATAACTCAAAAAACTTTAAAAGACTTTGAAATTAAACTTCTAACATTTATAAAAGTTATTTGAAATTTTAGTCTATTTAAAAATTTGTTTATATGAATATATTTAAATGAATAGTTTGATTTATATGTTTAAATAGACTAATAGATTAATAAAACAGAAATATTATACTACATTTTGTCAATTATTACAACATTTTAGATAATCAAATTATATATAATAATATTATATTTAATATTATCTTTTAAATTTAGTTTATAATAATAAATTTAAATATAAAAAATTAAAGTAGATTAATAGATTTGAATTAGTGAAAATGTTAAAAATTAATAATTTTATTTAAAATATAAGGTAATAATATTATTGATAAATATCAGTCATATTTATTTAAATAATTCGATCTTGTAAGTCTAATTTTATTTTATAATTATTGGTTTAAGATTGGTCAATCTCATTTTGCAGTGTCATATATAAATAATTTTACAGTGTAATTTTTTATTAACATTTTATGTTTTCCTTAAGATTGGTGAATTTGTTGATGGACCAGAAGGATCAAGTCGCCCTCTCTTCGATGATGCTCTGTATTGATTTTCTTGACAATCAATACAGCTGACCGTTTGGTTTTGTGTGATGCAAGTGCAGATTTTGTGACTACTTTATGAAAACCTGTCATTGGAAAAGTAGTATCAGACCTAATCTTCTATAGGCCTAATCTATATTTGACAATCATCATTATTTACTTCATTTCTTACAATTTTATATGGCTAGGCGTATGTCAGGTCCAATCCAATCTCGCAACTGTGTAGAAATTTTAACTATAAAATACTAAATAGTAATTACATTTTTTAACTATAGATGATTTGAGAGTTTTGTATCTAGAGATATAGCTTAATAAGAACATAGTTTTGAAAAAAATGTAATATCACTTTGTATATCTAGAAATTAGTATGTAGTTAATGAGTAAAATAGAATGCAGTTAATAGAATAATAGCTTATGTTATTATTATTTTTAATTTTGTATCTCTTCTAAAAATATTTTAAATTTGTGTTAAAGTATATGTTAATTCTATGTAGTTAAATTAGTTAACAATATGAGTTTATTAAAATGCTCCATGCCACGGGTCACTATCAATTATAGTTAATCAACATTTAATGTTATTTAAATTTATATAATTATTATTTATTTTATGGGTTATTTTTTCAAATAACAAATATTTTTCTTTTTCTATTTTTTATCTCACTATTTCTTATTTTTAATTGATATTTAATACAATTGAGTTTATTTAATTATTGGTCATTTTACATGTATTTATATAAATTTTATATTATATCAAATAAATTTACCCGTGCAGACGCACGGGTATCTTACTAGTAGTAATAAATGTCTGCACGGGTATCTTACTAGTAATAATAAATAATAATATAATTTTTATAATAAAATAATCTATACTTATAGATAAAGGGGATATGAGATTTTGGTCTGGTCTTTTTTTCTTTTTTTTTTATCCTTTACAAGTTGTTAGAATTTCTCTTAATTATTGAAAAAAAAAATACAAAAAAAAGCAGTTACTAAATAATATTCATGTAAGATAAACCGTGTAACTTACACCACCACTCCAATGCAACATATCCCTTTATCTTTTTATGGTTACTATTTACTCTCTAGGTTGCAACTTGCCACCAGTCACTATACAACTGCTCATATATATAAATGAAGCAGATTAATAAGAAGTTTGAGCAGTTACCAAATAAACCGGTTTATAAATACATATTTATTTCAAAACCCTCTATTATATATTCTTCTCTTTTTCTCACTATATAATTTCCTCTCTGTGTCTCCTTGCAGGAAAAAAGGATAATTGTTATGGTGGTTCAAATCAAAACAATGATATGATAATATTTACTTCTTAATTTTTTAAAAAATGCATCGTTCATCTGGTAAAACAAAAATGAGAAAAACAACCCTGTAGGCCAACCTTACAATGGATGGCAGTAAACATCATTGCAGAAACATGGTAAAGATGACAACATCATGTGATTCCTTCATATTTATTTAATTGTAATCTGGTTTGTTTATTTGTTATTTGTGAATTTAATTTAATTTTCTTTTATGTATGTGTATTTAGCTTCATTTTGTTAAACTCTATGTTGTGGAGTGTTTGGAAATTAACATATCCAAATCCAACAATGAAGTATGTGTTGTTTAGAGAAGTGGTCAAAAGCATTATCAACTGTATTTTTAGTGGTTATTGTTTCTTCTACTATCTCTATTGAAATTTGGTTTATTTTCAACTTTTTTTATTTCTAACATATTATTTAATACTTTGTCCGCAGTGAACCGGTTAAAAAATCACTACATAATGTCATGCACATGTTATATAATGTAGCCTGATAACAAAAGGAATAAGATTAAATAGTTAGCAGAACTTATTGGAAATGGAGAGGCCATTTTTACAATTGAAAACCATTCATTGTTTTTTGTAATTCCAATAAAATAATTTAATTCTGCACATGAAAACTGGAAAAAATAATTTGATCCAATCACAAATAATTTGATCTTCACAAAATGAAATAAATATTTTTATTAAAAAATATTTTTTTAGAATGATTTTGTAGGGATGACAGTGCAGTATTTTTCGACAAAATGGAAATGCTAGGATGTCTTCAAGATGAACAAAGGTTACAAATATGTGAAGAATTTGTTCAAATTGAACAAAGGTTACAAATGTGTGAAAAATTCGTTCAAACCTATGTATTCTGATTTAGTTAGTTTACGCCTTCAATTTAATTATTCACTTTTCAAACGCGGGAGTGCGCGTTTTAAAAGGAGGTATCAATTTTGTCTGTTTTTTTTAATGTGCACACGCGTCAAAACATAAACGTATTTTTTTATTTAATTTTGGTCATAATTTAAATTAGTTATATAACCATATAATTTAATTTTGATGCATGTGCACATTAAAAAAAACGGACAAACGGGTACAAGAGTGTCCGTTTGGACGCTGGTATAGCATAATAATAATTATTATAAAATATATAATATAATTTTTTAATAATAAAATATAGGCTTAATACCCTTTTTGGTCCCTTACCTATACCTCGGGGTCCATTTTGGTCATCTTTCTTTTAAAAGTTCCAATTTGATCCCTTATGTTGTCAAACAGAATCAAAAAAGTCTTTTCCGTCAAATATGGTTAACGGCGTTAGAAGAAGAGGATGTGGCAGCTGAAGTGGATTCTCCAATTCATCACGTGGCGCTGATGTGGATATGCTCATTAAAAAGCTTATAAAAATTTTGCACATACCAAGATTCGAACCTTCACCCACTTGGTTTCCAAGCACACTTCTTTACCACTAAACCATTTTTCTTTTTGTAATTTATTTTACACATTAAACATATCAGACTTATTTCTCTTCTTCCCCAAACAATATAGGGTTTCATCCAATCATGAACTGTGAAATTTTTCATCTAATTTCAATTTCATCTATTATGCAAGAAGTTGAACAAACATCCATTTCAATTTCATCTAATTTCAATTTCTATCAATTTCAATTTCTATCAATTTCAATTTCAGTTTCATGTAATATCAATTTGAATTGCTAGTTCCCTTGTAGGAGATATGACTATACCCAGAACCTACAAGACAATGAAAAACTTGCTCATTTAAATCAACAGAGCAATAAGTGGAATAACGAAAGCTAGGGTTTTGCCGGAAACCGGTGGCGGCGTTGACAGCGACGTCTTTGAAGTTGTAGTTCTGGCCATGGTTGTAGCGGAGAAGATTGTTCGTTTCTGCTGTTCCCAAATCTTGAAGGTGACACGGTTGTTGTTTGGTTGCGCGTGATGGCTGGAATCGGCGGTGTTGGGTTTCGTTTGGCTTTGATGATGAATCCGTATGGTGTTGTTCTCGGTTCAGATGCAGTGGATGTGGAGATCAATCCTGCTTTCCACCCTTCTCCTTCCACTTTTTTATTTCTAGTTCTGTTTTTACAATTTTTGTTAATAGATTTATGTGTGGTTATTGTTAGATTTTGTTGGTGAATGTTTCAACTAGTATGGTAGTGTTTGTTGTTGTTATCTTCATTTTCCATGTTTCTCTACAAGTAATTTGGAACCACACAAATAATACATACAAAAAGAATTGCCAGTTTAATTACCCATGGCGCCGTTCAGAATGAAAATGGGTTGTTATATTTAATGTGAAAAATCATTTATAAAATGAAAAGTGTACCAGTGGAAAAGAATTGTATTGTTAATCCACTTGAATCAAGTTCGAATCTTGGCATGGGGAATATTTTGATTATTTTTTTAATGAGCATATCCACATCAGCGCCACATGATGAATTGGAGAATCCACTTCAGCTGCCACATCCTCTTCTTCTAACGCCGTTAGCCATATTTGACGGAAAAGACTTTTTTGATTCTGTTTGACAACATAAGGGATCAAATTGGAACTTTTAAAAGAAAGAGGACTAAAATGGACCCCGAGGTATAGGTAAGGGACCAAAAAGGGTATTAAGCCTAAAATATATAATTTTTTAATAATGAAATATATAAGTAATTTTGTTTTCTTTATTATATTGAAATTTTAAGTTGTTTTATAATTTTTAATGTCTTAAATAATATTATTAATTTTTTTATAAATACTATTGTGATCTTTATAGATTGGGATTCAATAATTGCCCATTAAATTGTTAATTGAGAACATTAAACTGGGATTCAAGAAATCAAATTTTAGTGTCTTTTATTTGATTCACTAGCGGATACCCGTGCTATCGCACGGGTTCTGTCTGTATTCACACGCTACGTTGCGAAACATCACTTGTCAATCTTGCAATCTTTTTTCAGAGTCTAAATTTTTTATAGCGTAACCAATTTATGTAACACCCACATATAATATCATACATCAAAGCATAAATACTATACACGAAGCCAAGTATTTGATACTGAAATATACAAGTTTCTAGTTAACACATTATATACATTACATGCCCTACACACTAATACAAAAGAACTACCAAGGCATAATGTATACAAGATGTTCTAAACACTAAGAACTAGATCAACATCATGATCTCAAAACAATCTCCACAACGGAAGTCTTGTCATCCCCAAAAAGCCAAGGAAAATAAGGATAATCAAACAGCCTTATCCTTACCCTTCGCGGAACCTGCTGTACCTGTAATATAATTAACAACATGGGGTGAGATATTAAATCTCAGTGAGTTCCCTATCTTATGGATTCTCTCGGCTTTACAAGGTTCTAACAATCCTAACTCAAGTCCAAGGGAAAAGGGAAAGGGCTTCGAGTTCACAATCTCCATTCTCACACTATATGGAAACATGTTCATGAGTTCATCAACTCAAAATATCACTAATCGATAACCCGTACCAAGGCATCCCCTTTTCTCATTCGCTTCTACGTCTAGAAGTCGACCCGAGTCATGGATCCTTGTAGTTACTTGACATACAAAATGGATTCGGGAACATCGGCCTGTTAACCGTGAACAGTCACTTCTCATGGCCTGTTAACCATCACAAGTCTCTACCCATAGGTTCCATTCGTACTACACGCGGGAATCAAACCTATCAAGTATCATGCATACGTTTCAGAGGAGCTCGAGACTCGTGAAACTGCAACCCAAGAGAAATGGTTACGATTACGTGATCATAAACACAACGCGATTGTATTCGACAATCACAAGGTCACATTCGCCTTAAGGCCACATTCGCCTTTTCTCATAATCATAAAAGTTCAGACATGTTCCATACTAATGTTTCACTCTCATCTAGACCATTACTCGGCAAGGATGCACTTTTCTACAACACATGCACAAGCATCGCCATCTAGAGTTCTCTATCAATTTCTAGCCTCACTACCAGATTCTACTATAGTTTCATGTTGAGGTTTCCTCACTCTTCCTATTCCATTTTCATTTTAGCATGCATATTCACTCACAATCATGTTTAAACAACAATAGGATAAACAAGGCATACTACAATTGCACAATAGAATTACATATGATAATTCAACATAACGGTACCACTTTTGGATTTCCTCTGATTATTTAATCGGGCAATAAAACCGAAATTTTTCACCTTCATCATATAGATTATTTTCACAGCTTTCTATCGGTACCAAGAACATTTAAATCGGATAAACGAGTCAAAATATATGGAATTTAAAAGAAAAGAAAACATTTGAAAAAGTCCCAGGAGCGCCCGGCGCTCCAGGCTTCGCTCGGCGCTGCCCCCTTCGCCTCTACTTCGCCCGACGAAGTAGGGGCGTAAGACCTATGCCAAAAACCCAAAGTTACAGAATCAAAACTAGTAGTGCCCCTTGACCATCGCCCGACGCTCCGCACCAGAAGCAGAATTTCTGCTGCGTTTTCCATGGTTCCAAAACTTCAAAATCCATCTTGTACACACCAAATCATTTTCAAACAATCAACAAAAGTATCAACAATGTTCATATGTATATTACGATTATACTACGTAATTTATATCGATTTTCAACCGTTAGATTCATGATTTTAGCAAGATTACTCATTTTCTCACAATATCAAATCTAACTCTAAAATTCAAGAAACTCTACAACTAATGCCTCTAACTAGAACGCACCTGGATTAGAGGATGATGATGGAGAAGATGAGATGAATTGATGAAGAAGAGATGATGATTCTTGATCTTGAGCTCTTAGGGTTTTCTTCCTCTTTCTTTCCTTTCCTCTTCCTTCTCTCTAACTTCTTTCTATCTTTCTATCTTTTGTTCCAAATGAAGAGAAAAAGGAAAATGAAATGATATAGAGAAACTAAATTAGATAGTAACACTACTAAATGTCCAAAAAGTCTCTATAACACCAAAAGTTAAAACCTCGGAGTCAGATAATATTAATTTGATCTGCTCTGAGCTCATCAATTTACTCTAATTATTTTATCCATGAAATTTTCAGAGTACACCGGAACCCAGTTGATCATACGAATATTATCCAGAGTAAAAATAACTTACGGGGTATTACATCCTCCCCCCCCCCCTTAAATAGAAATTCGCCCACGAATTTAAAAACAACTACCTGAAAAGATGAGGATAACCTTCTCGCATCTCTGATTCAAGTTCCCAAGTTGCATCACCCGGATGCGTCTCATCCCACTAAACCTTAACAAGAGGAATCTCTTTATTCCTTAAAACCTTAGTTTCTCTTCCTGTGATACGGCTTGGTTGAGGTTCGAACGTCAAATCTGCTTCTATCTCATCTGTATCTGGTAGAATCAGCTGAAGAGGATCTGGAACAAACTTCCGGAGTTGAGACACATGAAAAACATCGTGCATCTCTGACAGAGAAGGTGGTAAGGCCATTCTGTAAGCTACTTCACCAATCTTTTCTAGAATTTGATACGGTCCCACGTATCTCGGACTTAACTTCCGCGACTTAAACGGTCCTTTCTACCTCAACCTCGGAGTAACTTTCAAAAACACGTGATCACCTTCATCAAACTCTAAAGGTCTCCTACGGTTATCCGCATAACTCTTCTGTCGATCTTGTGCTTGTTTAACATTATCACGGATCATTCTAATCTTTTCCGTAGTCTCTTAAATAATCTCAGGTCCCAAAATTCTATCTTCGCCAACTTCCACCCAACACAAAGGCGTCCTACATTTCCTTCAATATAAAGCCTCTTAAGGAGCCATACCAATACTCGCATGGTAACTATTGTTGTATGAAAACTCAATCAACGGGAAAAGTTCTATCCAATTTCCTCAACTTCCAAGTACACAAGCCCTTAACATATCTTCCATTGTTTGTATTATCCGTTCTATTTGGCCATCCGTTTGCGGATGATTCGACGTACTCAAACACAACTTTGTTCCCATAGCTTATTGGAAAGCTCTCCAAAATCTCGAAGTAAACTTCGGATCTCTATCAGATACAATACTAGAGGGAATACCATGCAACCTCACAATTTCTGAAATAAACAACCTTGCAAGATGACTTGCTTTATATGTAGTCTTTACAGCCAAGAAGTACGTCGATTTCGTCAATCGATCCACAATTACCCAAATAGAATCATATCCAACTTGAGTACGGGGTAATCCTGAAGGTGCGAGAAAAACACAAGAAATGGGTGTTTGAATTGTGTATTTACTCTTTTCTAAAATTTTCGTATTTTCATAAGGAGACGCTCAAGAACCTTCAATGTTCGTTGAGAGATTCTGATCTCTTAATTATGAAGCATGAGAACCATATAGGTTCTGATCATAAAATACGATACCCAGAACTTGCAGTGCGGAAGCTGATCATAGATATGCAGCAAGGTTCTGACTTTGCTTAATATGAGGTTCTGATATTCAATGCAGACACATAAATAGAGATACTAAGCAAGAGAGTAAAGGACACGCGATATATCCTGGTTCACCACGCAGGCTAATCCAGTCCACCCTCCTCAGGTGATTTCGCCTTGAACACAAAGACTTAATCCACTATAACCAAATCATGATTACACTTGCACGTGCCACACCGGTGACTAACAACTTGCACAGCTGCACTGTGACTAACACCCCAATGAACCATTCAGGGATCCAACAGGATATAACGTTCATTGACCGAGCAGACCCACTGTTGGGATTTCACAGCTAGACGTTCACGGATTCATCACAATGAATATAACGCTACTGACCATATTTCAGGATTTTCCACAATGACCCTCAACCATTGTCATCTCAAGTATCTGATCACCATGTGATCTACTCAAGGGCCTCAACTCACAGCCGAACCGTTCAGGGATCCATTCAGGATATAACGTTCACTGGAGGAGTCTCAATTCCTTTAGTTGAATTGGAAAACTGGAGATTACAAATTGTGCTTCTTAATAAGCAAGTCTCTCCTAAGTTTAAGTAAAAAAGAACACACAAGTGTTCAAGCAAGATGTGAGCAATAACTCCTTGCTATTATAAGAAACTACAGAGATGTATAACGATTTAACAGTTGTTGACATCTTGTGGATCTTCTTCTCCTTCGTCTTCGGGGTGAGCAAGCTTTGAGCTGCAGGTCCTTGCTTCAAATCTTCAATGTAGTCCTGACGAGAAGGTGGGTTGATGACTTGACAGATTTGCACTTGTTGTCTTCTTTATCAACAGCTTCTATATCAATTCATTGTTGTTGTGTTGAATGATGATCTTGAAGCTTCAAAAATAATGGCCATGTGTAAATGGTGATAGCTTTGGATATTCTAAGTGTTACAACGAGAACTCATCGTTGTTGTTATCTTCACACGATGATTTGGTCAATTTTGTAGATGAACATTCAGTTCGTGATTTTACAAGTGATCGACACCTCAGAAGCAAAAACTCTTTCCATTAAATAGCCAGTGGAAATATAGCCGTTTGAGAATACTATCGGTTGTTTGGAAAAGAGACGTTGTGATATAACAAGTTGTACTGACACATCTCCTTTTTGCAAAGTGAGAAGTGATCGGACATCTTTTCTTGGGCAGTGTGTACATTTAACTCACAACGGTAATATTTAGACTTCAAAACGTCAGTGGCTTCTGATGTTAATTTGATGAAGCATGAGTAGAGCCTTCATAGCAGAATGTCTGATGCTTCAAGTCTTCAGTCGATTGAAGAAGTCCATTAGGAATCAGTCTTCAGAACTTCAGCACTTGGTCTTTAAAAACGTTATTCTTTTCTGCTTTAAGTCTTCTGAATCTTCAGAACCTGATATTTGAAACCTTGATCTTCAGAACCCATAAGTCTTCAGATTCTTTATGCACTTGGTCTTCAGCGCCTTCAGCCATCAGAACTTGTCATTGGAGTCTTCCGCACTTTGGTTCTTTCAGAGTGTACTTCTTCAGAAGCTTCGCTGTCTTCAGAATCTCAATCACTTTCAGAAAGCATCCACAAGAGCATTGCAACAACAATCTTGGCATCCTTGGATCTGGCTGGTCATGACTAGATAAAGAAGCGTTCTTGCTTCTCGCGACTTTAGTTATATATATATATATATATATATATATATATATATATATATATTTATATATATATATATTTATATTTATATTTATATTCAATCATAGTACATCTAGTTGGTGCATGTTGATTCTGATGTCTTTAGTTCTTATGATCTGCACCCAACACACGTTAGACCATAAAATTGTTCTTTCACAAATACTTATTGTTATCGTGAAAACATAGATTGACTTGTAGAGACAATTCTTGCTCTCACAATCTCCCCCTTTTTGATGATGACAAAACCAAGTATTTTGATTGAACATTTTATACAAGGTAATCACCAAAGCAAACAAATTTAGAGTTTGGAACAACAGCTCCTCCTGAATGAGTTATCCTCAAAGCTTTATCTGAGATCATCTAGGATTTTATATAATCCAAAGATATACAGAGTAACAACTTGAGTTGTCAGAACAGGAATAGAAAAGAGTTACTTCTCTATCTTGTCTTTAGGAAAACGAAGAGTCTTTATCATCTGGACTGGTCCATCAGAACTTCCATCTTCAGATATTTAGAACTCAGTTTTCTTGTTGTCGTATCAGAGCATATTATCTTCAGAGACATCTGAAGCATTTCTACTTTTCAGCAGATTCCATTAAGCATAGGATCAGAACAGTTCTTGACTGATAGTCATAGCCTTGCTATCTATCAGAGACATGCACTATCTTTAAAGGAAACTCCCCCTGAGTTTCAGACTATATGAAGATTTTTTGACTTTATATTTTCATCTTCTGGGTAGTCTACCCCTAATTACCATAAGTCATATATTGGGATCTTCAGAATCGAGATTCAGAGTTGTAAGATTTTAATCACCAATTTGGAGCATGACTTTTCAGAGTTTGACTTTTGAACACAGGTCTTCATCTTAGAACCTTGTTATTGTCATACTCAGTGCTTTATCAAAGCTTGATTTCTGATCAGATACCAATTGAAGGTTTAATTAAAGTGAGCAATCAATGCTTGATTCTGAATCTGGTACTCATGATTTAATTTGATCTGATATCACGTGATGTGTTGAGTCTTATACCAGAGTATGTTGAATCTGATACTAAGTGAAGAATTTCTTCTCATACCACTTGAGAGGTATTTCCTTAATGTGTTGAATAGATACTAGTGAAGGTATTTGATAATAATTCACAGCTTTGCTTCTGATTGATGAGTCTTGATACTAGTCTTTGTGTTCTGAGTCTGATTACCAATTATTGATTTAGTCTAATACCAAATCGTTTTCATTTAAATTTGTTTCTGGTAAACATCAGAACGGCTTCTTTCTTGGATCTTCAATCCAGATCTTCAGACAGCTCTTGGCTTCTGATTTGCACAGTTCCTTTGAATAAGCATCTTGAGAATGTGTACTTTGTCTTGACTACTTTCAGAGTTTCCTTACTTCTTCTGATTCTTAGACATCTTCTATTATATGAACAGAGTTCTTCATTCTTAGCCTGTTCCTGTTCTTAGAATGCCTAGTAAACTTGTTTAGAGTTCCTCGGATAAACATCAAACAACAAACGTTAGTAGCAACGCATTTTCTATGAGTACGTACTTTCTGCATTCTTTAGGATTTCTTCTTTGCAATCAAAATCTTTATATTTTTCCCCCTTTTTGACATCATCAAAAAGTATCAGGGCATATGAGCATTTAAGCATATATTTCTCATATTCAATTGCCTACATATTAAAGCTTTATTTCTCCTAGTTGAGCATAGACCATCATTTACACATTTAGAAGTGTTAAGACTCATTTTAGTGAGACACATCTATAATCAGTATGTATTTGATTGAAGGTAAATAGATGGAATCAACTGATTACTAATTGAAGGATTAAAGCATCTGGAACTGTTGGTTATAACATTTAAGCATTTAAGCATATATCTTTCAATCAAGTATATGAATGATACTAATTGAAGGTGATACTAATTGAAGGTCGTGAAGCTGGTGTACAGGCATTTCAAAAACACTTAGGTTATTTGACTAATTTTTCGTTATGGCTTAATTAATCTGAAGGACAATAAAAAATAAACTACATCTAACATAGAGGTTCATAAAAAACATAGATTGCATTAGATAAAGATTGTATTACGGACAGATTTCATCAAGACATGCATATCTAGACGTAACTAATTTGAGAACTTTTAGAGTCACGTATTTTCCTATTATGAAGGATTGAGATATTCCTCAATAGTTTATCAGTCGAACGACTGTATGCGTACTTCAAGAGAATTGAACGGCTGTGAAATTTCTAGGACGAAATAAGGGAGTAGCCTTTTGTACGCAATTCCTGGATGGGATAAATTAATGAGTTTCTTCCATTATGATTTCTAATACTGGTTGAATTATCTAAAGGACTTTATGAGAAAGAGTGAAGGAGTTAAGTTTGAAAATTTTCATATGAGACTAGTAACGCATTTTCATTAATTCAAGGGTGATTGTACATTAAACACTAAAAGACTGTAATTTTCACAACATAGCATCTGCTAGAAGATCATCATGACTTTGATTATCAGAATCCTCATTACTGTCCATATTTTCACAACTGATTTCAACATGAGAAGTACTAGGTTCAAGCCTGATAATTAAATCCCATGCCTTTTCTTGTAGAAGTATTTCTGATATTATTCTTCCATATGGAATGATGGCCTGCACTTTGTTTCTAGAGACTTTGATAGAATGTTTCATATGGTTAAAAATGGTTTTATGGAGATCTATTGTAACATGATGTGTTAGAAGAAAGATAAGGATTCTGTCGTTGTGTGTTAAGATATTCTCAGGAGCCATACGAGGACAAAGGTTGGTCAAGGAAAATTTGAACCATGTTTTTGGAAAAGGGAGAAGCCTCTCAGGGTTGTTTGGTTCGTAAGGGACTGAGTCGTCAAATAAAATTTTATACTGGTCCACCAAACTTAGGTTTGATTGATAGTCATCAATAGTAGCTCCGGAGGAGACACATCCAGTGATTTTATCTATCGAGGAGACAGAGACGACAATGGGTTGAAGGTAAACTTCCGACCAGATAGTTTTTCCGTCGTTGCTAACTCTAGCATATTTCCAGAACTCTTTGACAAGGTTTGGATAGACGGGACCATATAGGAGAGCGTAATAGCCCTTCCAAGACTGGGCTTGCATGCTTCTGAGTATCTCCAAACCATTGCCTCCGAGATGAGCAAGGTTGAGTTTCTTCTCAGGAATAAGGTGAAGATTTTCTTTGTTTCCAAGGAAGGTTGGTCCACTCCTTTGAGAGTTCATTGTTCCAGTGAGGGGATAGTATTGAGAAGGTAAGAATGGATTTGGATGTAGATCTGAGAGAGAGACTATCCTAGCATTTATAGAACGTTTAGAATGAATGATCTTAGTGTAACGGATCTGAGTTACTATTTTCTAGATATGTTATGATTAGTTGAGTATACAGACAGATGTAATTGTGTGTGAGAAGAATCTGAGTATTTACTTCTTTATTGGGAAGAGTGAAAGGTTAGTAGCTGCTTTGCATTCATTTATCATAAGATTTGATATATTTATGATGATTTCGTGAGCCGCGAAAAAGTCTTAATGATAGTGACAAGACATTTTACGTTTAATTAAAATTTTTAATTTTAATAAACTGATAGTATTCGGAGAGACCCCTTTTTAGTACGACTTTGTGAACTAGAATAATAGTAGAAATAACCATTTCGATAGAAAAGAGATTTGAGCTAGTTACAAAGTTCAAACAAAATTTGAACAGTTTCCTAGCTACCAAAGGTTTCGCAATTAATCTTCAACAAGCAGTTTTCTGGAAGGATATCAGACCCATCTTCCTCAATTCTTCCTTTGATCATATCAACGATCCCATCCCTGAAGAAAATCTCAGACAAAACTCTTCCATAAGGGATGTAGGACTTTGCGAGATTTTTGGATTCAGAGATAGTCTTCCAGAGACAGTTGAAGATGGTGTATGGTAAATTTATTCAAAAATTATTTATAAGAAGGTAAATAGACTCATGGTCATGAAACCTGATTTTGTCAGTACTTTCTCCTCTGGGAAGAAAATTTGTCAGCATAAGTTTGTACCAAGCTTTGGGAATAGGTAAAAGATTTTCAGGATTGTAAGGAATGTATCTGGAGGTTAGATCATAAAGGGAGGCAATTTTATTTTTTTTTGCAGGAAAGAATTTGTGTATGTCAAAATTAACATGAATTCCAACATCCTCACATCCAGTTGCAAGGATTACTGAGAATAAGTTGATGACAATTGGGATATCAACAACATAGGAGGTGATTCATTTGTTTTCAATATCAAGATCAGCATGTTTCCAGAAATCTTTTACCAGATTTACATAGATAGGCTTTTCTAGCATCATGGAGTACCTAGTCCATTGTTGAGTATATAAGATATCTGCTATACTACAGGCAGTGCCTCTCGAGATTGAAGGAGTAATGAATGAGAACCGTTTCTCAGGAATGAGTTCAAGAAGATTTGGATTACCGAGAAAGGTTAGTGGAGGCATGATAATGGATGGATAAAGAGGCTTAGAACTTTAGGGTTTTGAGTATAAGATGTATGAAAAAGGGAGACATAATTTTATAGAATAAGTAGGTAAACTTATGCCTAGTATAGGGAAGATATAGGTTAGTGTTGTGTTTTCAAAAGATTCGCATTTATTATGATGTTACTTTGCGTGTAGATTTTGTTAAAGGATTTGTCTTTTCTCTAGCTAAATTTTAACAGATAATTTTTTGAGCAAAATTTTTCTTAAAGAGGTATGTAATGAGTCCTAAACATTTAACTAGTCATGACAATTTATAAAAGTATTTTATGGGTTTTCAGATTATAAGAGATAGAGAAAGTTTACCTTGGGGATACTTAACTTTTGGAGAGAATCTTTTAGCTAAGCCTTTTCGTGAAAGTATTCCTTTCTGACTTCTGAATCTTTAAGCATCTTTCTGATTCTGCCTATTTTCGAGTAAGCTGCAGATGTTTCTTGGGTTCTTCAAGATAATCTTGTGTTCTGACTTATGAGGAAAATGAATATTTTCTTGGAATGTGATCCTGGTTGAATTACAGCTTTCTCTCTTTTCATGTTCAACCTTGTCCATCAACTCTCTAGGTTGTAATAACCGAGATTAAGACTGATCAGAGTGACCACTTCATCAGAACTTAGCCAATCACATGCAATCCTTTCGGTAAGGCGATGTAATGAATGTTCTGAAAGAAAATTGACACTCATATGCTTGGGAGTAGTACTTTAGTGAACAATAAATTCTATTTGATGACCCCATTCATACGCATCAGATTGCATTTGTTTTTTTTTATTGCACCTCACTTCTCACTTCCTTGATCCATAAAACCTGTTTGGTTGCGATATAGTTCTTTAAGTTATGGATCTGAATCTTAAGCGACAAACTTTATGAATTGGTTGAGCTCTCCTTTCATAACCTGAATTTAGTTTGCGTTTGTGAGAATTTCTTATCTTCGAAAGATGGTTGAATACACAAGATTAGTGAGAGCCTTTGAGAGGTTATACAAAGAAGATTTTAACCTATCAGCATCTTGTTAGACGGTGTGGCTAGTGATCGAGAGGGGGGGTGAATAGATCACCTCCTTGAAACTCAAGGATTTAAAAAAAAGTTATCAGAGTCTTTCAAGTTAGCGGAAAAATTATGATCCCGAATCGACTTCCGTCTATTCTGAACCAGCTACTAGAAAACCGGACACACGAGTTTATGCTGGATTTATTAGGATGACAAAGATATATTAACACCAGATATGAATCGACTCAAATGCACTTATCATACAAAGACTGTTTCCAATGAACAAAAACACAGCAAACAATTTTGTCAAACACTTGGCGTGTATGCATTCAACGATTAACAATAATGGTGATTTTGACAAAGATTTTCGTACCACTATTGTATCTTGAAACTTTAATACGCAACACACCAAACGAATCACAAAATTGTTGAAAGCGTAAAGAGATAAAGATAGAATACGATACGCAGAGATTTGGTAAGGAAGTTCCCCACTTCCGTCCTCGCGTGTGGGTACGTCTCCCTCTCAATTTCAAAATGAAATTGAGACCTGTTATATCAATAATGCTGAATTCGTTCTTTACAAGGTTACAATACAAATCCAGAAATCTAAACCCCAAGATCTTCCTATTGTATGAACCTTCACTTGATCTGAGCTTGATCAAGAATTTTCCTGCAAGAAATACAGACAATTCACCGGTTCCACGACCTGTTTGCGAAATCTCCAGATTTCCAAACCCTACGCTGCGGCTGAATCTGTTCTGCAATCGTGACTAACAAACCCTCAAGAACACACCCGTTCTTGAAGGACAAACCAAATGGTTTTTCCTCGAAACCCCCTTTGTATCTTCAACTCAGCTAGATCAATGATCGTACCACTGAACGTTATCTCAAAGATCCCTTAATCCGAAGAACAAAAATGATTATGTGTTGATGTTCTTGAATTAACGAGATTGAGAAGATGATGAAGACAAAGTCTCTTTCAGGTTTCTAACACTGCTCTTGAAAAATCATGCACACCAAACTTGTCTTTTGCTTTGATTGCACTTTTTCACTCTAACCAGAATTCTACCTCCAAACTGAACTGTCATGACACTTATATATGAAAACAGAAATGGTTAAAAGCAACAAACAACTCTATGTATCGATACAAGAGTCGTATGCGTCGATACATAGTGATTATAACACATGCATGAGTCGACACATGGTTGTATGCATCGATGCATACTGTACCTGTTAATTTTCAGTATGTAAAATAAATCATGCATCGATACATGATGCACATGCGTCGATACATAGCTCAATTACAAAGGAACATGTGTCGATACAAGTATCGTATGAATCGATACATACTGAAGCAAAATTATTTCAGAATGTGAAGTAAATCATGCATCGATACATGATGCGTATGCGTCGATACATACCCTAGTTACAAAGGATTATGTATCGATACAAGTGTCGTATGAATCGATGCATACATAGGGAAAAACGTTTTTATGATTACAATGATGATATGAATCAATTTGCATTGTCTTTTAAATCATAGTAGGTATGAAATCATATGTATGTACAAACTAATCATGCATACAAATCTTATATCATGCATATCACACAATTTGCAATCATACAAAAACTTAAAGGCTTGCTCACAAACTCCCCCTTTTTGATGATGGCAAATTTGCAAGATGTGATAGAGCACTCCCCCTGAGTTTGTGCATGGCTGTCAACATCTTGTTGTCTTTCTTCTCCCCCTTTGTCAACATCAAAAAGAAGAGATAGACAGTCTGGTGAAATAGTCCCAAAGCTTAGACAGCAAAATTGATGTAGCAATATTGATATAGAAGCTCACAATCACCAAGAATGAAGCTTAACATAACAGAATCATTCACAGAGAATGATAAGACAGGGAAAGACTAACACAAGTAAACAGAACTAAAAGAAATAAGCATTAAAATTTTAAGAAAGTACTTGGAGTTTACATAAGCAGAACCAAAACAAATGAAGTTTGAACAATGTAGCAAGGAAACTGAAACAACATGATGATGAAATGAAATGTAATGAAATGACATGATGCTAGCCTAAAAAGGGTTATGGCCTCCACAGGACTCCTCATCCTCTCTATCAGGATCTCTGAAGCTTGGTGGAGGCGGCGGAGGAGGCATCTCATCAGGATTATGGCCCATGAAATTGTATCGCCGGAACCGGTTCTGAACTTCAACACTTCTGAATCTGTCCATGATACCAGGATGTGCACGACAATCGTCCATAAAACCAGACATTTCATTGTAAAAGACTTGATGCCATTTAACCAATTCCGTGTGCCAAGCATGCTGATTATGATACATCCTTGTGTGTTCATCATGCCACTCACGATGCTCCTTATGCCACTCATTTTGCTGCACATGCCAAGCAAGCGCCTGTTCATGACGGGCTTGATTTGCAAGCTCCATTTGCTGAAACATTTGAGTCAAGTACTCAGGGGCAGTTGAAGAGGAGGCAGCGCCAGAGAACGGAGGAACACGTGGACCTGGTTCATAATTTGTTGGAGACCACCTTTGTGGCACCCAATCACCCCAGCCAGCATTAGCATCTGCTTCAGGCTGATTCTCGTCATTGGCCTCATGCATTTCTTCATCCAGTTGGTCTTCAGGCACAAACACTTGTTCAGATGGCACATCAAAATTGTACACCCTTGTTTTGGATCCTCTGTCCAGAAAATAAAAACATTGACGCTCCTTGTCCCACCGGTATCCCATATGAGATAAAGTAGCAGTGTTGAACTCTTGGGCGGAAGAGGAAGATGTAAGGGGTACTAAAGGGATGGTTACATTCCAGTATTTGATGATTCGCATAATTTGGGCAGCATATCCAAGTGTGATATTCTTCATACTGTTACGCATAAGAAACATGCGTTTCACAAAGTAGTTTGGCCAATTAAGTGGAACCTTTTTGTGAAGAAGGTACACAAGGTGAATGTCTGATCGATCCAACCTAGAATGACCACCAGACTTTGGACGCAAGATGTGCGAGACAATCCAGTGAAGTATTCTAGGTATGCTTGTGATCATACCAGAAGTGATGGGTTCATCCTCTCCGAGAGGTCTATCCAATTTGGAAATAGATGCAACATAGTCCCTTATTTTAAACTCTGTATCATAACTTTGGTCATGCCATTTTTTCAGTCCAGGCACCCCAAGCGGAATTTGAAACACTTTCTCCCAATCAGTGGCTTCAAAAGTGTAAGTTTTGGTGCCAATTGAGCATCTGAACATATAGCCTCTACCAGTTTGCAGACCAGCATAAAATATACGAATAAAATCCTCATGATAGGCATCATTTATGGCCAAAAATGTACCAAGGGTTTGTGCCTTCAATAAATCAACGACATCGTTGAGATGGAGGGCAGATGCATCAGTTTTATCAAAGACATGAGGTTTCATAACTAACCTTGTCTTGAAAGAGGTCTCAAACTCCTCAGCGATGGCAGGATGAAGAAGAGTGAGAGCACTGGGAGGGATTTCTGGAGGTTGTGGAGACTGACCAGACGTCCCAATGGGTTCCTTTCCTTTTCCTCTTTGTCTAGCCGGTATAATTCTGGGAGGCATGGTGATGAATTGTAGAGGGGTTAAGATGTGAATTAGGGTTTTGGAGATGAAGATGTTTGAGAAGGTTAGGGTTAGCCGTGTGGGTATGAGAGGAGAAGAGAGGTTAGAGAGAATTATCCCTTTAAAATTAGCTGATGTGTCGATCCACAACTGATTTGAACATGCATTTATTGTAAAAGAAATAGTATGTATCGATACAAAGGGTATGGATCGATTCATATCGCGAAATTTTTGTTTTTGAAAGTGTCCTATGTGTCGACACAAAGCACGGATGCATCGACACATACTGAAACAAGTTTAAAAAAATTGAAAATGAAAAGACATGAATCGACACATATCACGAATGTATCGATCGGAAACTCCAATGTGTCGACACATGTTCTTGTTGTATCGATACATACTTGATGCTAAAACATGTTTTAACTGATTTGTGACTACCTGTTGAGTTAGAAACCTGTGAACAGCTCTTGAGTCAATGCAGTATAGATGATGTCATGATAATGATGCTCAAGTACAATTCATGAATCAAACGTTAATGTTCAAACAACATATGCAATGAAATACATATAAACGATCTTAACGAATTTGTTCTACCATACACTAATCACAAAGTTCCAAAGAGATTTTAGAAAGGAATGATATTACCTCTGTTGATGAAACCTTATGGAGTCTGAGTGATGTCTAAAAACAAAGCTTAACAGCCAAAGTGAGATATATATAAATAAGGACCAACATGCTTAAGACATCGATGAGGAGAGATCTAAAATCCCTAATTCACGACGAATGTTGAAGAACGGTTCCGTTGCTAATGGTTTAGTAAAAATGTCAGCAAGTTGGTTTTTAGTATCAACATGCTCAAATACAACGTCCTCTTTTTCAACATGATCGCGAAGAAAGTGATGCCTAATCTCTATGTGTTTAGTGCGTGAGTGTAAAACAGGATTCTTAGTAAGATTTATAGCACTGGTGTTGTCACACTTTATTGGAATGCGTTTGAGTTGAATATCGAAATCTTGTAGTTGTTGCTTCAGCCACAAGATCTGAGCGCAACAGCTACCGGCTGCAACGTACTCAGCCTCAGCAGTTGACAATGCGACAGACACCTGTTTCTTGCTATGCCAACTGACCAAAGAGTTTGAAAATAAGTGACATGTACCACTAGTACTTTTCCTATCTGATTTGCAGCCAGCAAAATCAGAATCGGAGTAACCTACTAAGCTACAATCGCTTCCTTTTGAATACCAGAGCCCATACTTAGATGTTCCATGAAGATATCTAAATATGCGCTTGACAGCTTTCAAGTGTGACTCTTTAGGATTCGATTGATATCGTGCACACATGCAGACACTAAACATGATGTCAGGTCTAGACGCAGTAAGATACAAGAGAGACCCAATCATACCTCTATACTGTTTGACATCTACACTCTTACCGTGTTCATCTTTATCTAGATTTCCGTTGGTAGGCATAGGTGTGTCTATTGATTTTGAGCCGTTCATTCCAAAGCGCTTGAGCAGCTCTCTGCAGTATTTTGTTTGACTCACAGCTGTGCCCTCATCAAGCTGCTTTATTTGGAGACCGAGGAAGAAATTAAGCTCCCCCATAAGACTCATTTCAAATTCACCCTGCATAACTTTTGAAAACTCTTCGACCAAGTGTATGTTAGTTGAACCAAAAATTATATCGTCTACATAAACTTGAACTAAAAGAATGTGTTTTCCCTTGTGTTTAATGAAGAGGGTGGTATCCACTTTACCTCTTGAATATCCATGATCAAGTAGAAATTTGCTAAGTCTTTCATACCAAACCCGAGGGGCTTGCTTAAGACCGTACAAAGCTCGTTTTAATTTGTAAACATAATCTGGATATTCAGCATTCTCAAAACCAGGAGGTTGTGAGACGTATACCTCTTCATTTAGGACACCATTTAGAAACGCACTCTTTACGTCCATTTGGTAAAGCTTAAAATCTCTAGAACACGCATAAGCAAGCAAGAGACGTATAGCTTCGAGGCGAGCAACTGGAGCATAAGTTTCCTCATAGTCTATGCCCTCCTCTTGGTTATACCCTTGTGCCACTAAACGTGCCTTATTCCTAGTTATCACTCCGTTTTCATCAAGCTTATTTCTAAAAACCCATTTAGTACCTATGATATGATGATCTCGCGGACGAGGAACAAGTTCCCAAACGTCATTTCTTTTAAATTGATTAAGCTCTTCTTGCATGGCCATTAGCCAAAATTCATCAATCAAGGCCTCTTTGGCATTTTTAGGTTCTACTTGTGAAACAAAAGCAAAGTGAGAGCAGAAATTACTTATCCTAGAACGAGTCATGACTCCCTTTGAAATGTCTCCCAAGATGTTGTCAATAGGATGATCTTTTGAAGATCTCCAAGTTGGTGGAAGGACATTCACTTCAGTTTGTCCTTCTTCCATATCTTTGACATGGCTGGTATCTTCCTCCTCCTCATTGTCTTCTGTTTTGGACTGATCAGTTTCCGAAACAACTTCTTTGAGTATGTCTTCTGTAGATATACCTGTGTCATTAAAAGAAATACCTTTTCCGACATTTTTCGGATAAGACTCATCAAAAGAGACATGAACAGATTCTTCAACGGAAAGTAAACGCTTATTATACACTCTATATGCTTTACTTGATTGTGAATAACCAAGAAAAATACCTTCATCCGCTTTTGCATCAAACTTCCCAAGTTTTTCCTTACCATTATTCAAAACAAAACACTTACAACCGAATACGTGAAGATGTGATAAGTTTGGCTTTCTTCCTTTTAAAAGCTCATAAGGGGTTTTATTTAAAATAGGGCGAATTAGAATCCTGTTTAGAACATAACAGGCTGTGCTAACTGCATCAGCCCAAAAATATTTTGGCAATCCACCCTCATTTAGCATTGTTCTTGCCAGCTCTTCTAAAACGCGATTTTTGCGCTCCACAACGCCATTCTGTTGTGGAGTTCGAGGAGCTGAAAAGTTATGCTCAATACCATACTTATCACAGTACTTATCAAAGAGATAGTTTTGAAATTCTCCTCCATGATCGCTTCGAATTGTAACTATTTTAGAATTCATTTTATTTTGGGACAGTTTTGCAAAACTCTTAAAAGCGGAAAACGTTTCATCTTTGCTATGAAGGAATATAGTCCAAGTAAATCTAGAATAGTCATCAACGATTACTAAACCATAATAGTTTCCGCCTAGACTCTTTGTCCTAGAAGGTCCAAAGAGATCCATATGGAGAAGCTCAAGGGGTCGTGAAGTTGAAATTACATTTTTGGATTTAAAAGATACCCTTGTTTGCTTTCCCATTTGGCACGCGTCACATAGATGGTCTTTTGAAAATTTTATCTTTGGAAGACCGACTACTAGATCCTTAGATACAACCTTATTAAGCAAATCGAAATTAACATGCGCTAAGCGTCTGTGCCAAAGCCAAGAATCATCATTCAAGGCAACTAGACACTTAGAGCTTGTTAAAGGTACATCAAAAAGATCAAGCATATAGATATTGTTTACTCTTACACCCTTAAACACAATATTCTGTTCAGTATGTTCAATTGTGCAGCAAGTTTTTGTGAAAGAAACCTTGTAACCCTTGTCGCACAATTGACTAATACTTAACAAATTGTGTTTAAGCCCCTCAACTAGATGGACATCAGAAATAGTAGTGGTAGAGGGATTACCTACACTACCTTTGCCAAGTATAGCTCCTTTGTTATTGTCTCCATAAGTAACATATCCCTTCTTCTTTGCTTTGAAGTCTATAAAAAGCGATATGTCACCCGTCATGTGCCTTGAGCACCCGCTGTCTAGAAACCATCTTCTATCTACGGATGCAAGACACTCATCCTACAATATCAAAAGAGAGAAACAGGTACCCAATTTTCATTGGGTCCATGTGGGTAAGTTGTAACATGGTTGCCTTTAGGTCTCCATTGATAAATGCCTTTAGGAACAAGAAATCTCCTAAACTTGCATTTTTCAATGGTATAACCAGTATGACAACAATAGTGACATAAGCCACGATGATGTATTTGTTTATTTTTGATCATTAAACCCTTTGGAATAAAGGAGTATTTTGCATATGGTGGATTTAATGACTTCTTAAACAACCTAGAATCAACGGCGTAAGTCACCTTGGGTTGTAAAGCTTTTTCCAATTTGACTTTAAGAGTTTTAACCTCTTGTTGCCAAATATGACAAGCTTCACAATACCTAACTTTACTACATCCGTTAACATTAATATCTTTTGAATTTTCTGCAATACTAGCTTTCAAGCTTTCTAAATCTTTTTCAGCTTTGTATACTTTACCTTCCAAGAATGAAAAAATTTGTTTATCGGAAGATAATCTTTTGAAAGCATCTACAGCTTCGTTATGCAGTTTTTCAAAAGCGATTTTCAGTTCAGAAAAAGACATAGAGGAGACATTACTATAGTAGGCTTGTCTTACTTTCTTATCGTTGATTTTCTTCTTGTGGTAGGACTGATTTTTGGTGTGAGCCATAAGACACAGATTTGCTGTCTCATCACTATCATTTGAACTTTGTGAGCTTGATGAGTCACTATCGCTTTCCCATGCTATGTAAGCTCTTCTTTGTTTATTTGACCTTCTTGGTTGAGCTTTTCCTTTGTCCTTTTTCTTCATAGGGCATTCTGTTTTATAATGTCCAGATTTACCACAATTAAAACACGATCCTTTTACTCTATGCTTCTTATTCTCTTCCTGTTTTGACTCTACAGATTGTCTTCGAAACTTAATGAGATTTTTGTCGGAATGCTGGATTCCATTCTTTCGAATGAATCTATTATATCTCTTAACAAAAAGTCCCATTTCTTCATCACCCGAATCTTCGTCACTACTTGAATCATTGTCGCTTTGCTCTTTTTGTGAGGACTTTGAGTTAGAGGCCACAAGAGCTATTGGCTTCTTCTCACTCTCTTTGTCTTTATTCTTTTCCTTTTTACTCTTTTTCTCAAATATTTCGAGACTTTCCAGTTCTTGCTGATGTTCTTCCAGCTTGCCGAATAAAGTTGTAATAGTAAGCGTCGTGAGGTCGTTGGCTTCCTTAATAGCTGTTACTTTAGGTTGCCATTCCCTGCTAAGACACCTCAGAATTTTATTAGTGGCTATTTCATTGGAAACAGGTTTTCCAAGTGCATTCAACCGATTTATGAGATGAACGAATCTCTTTTGCATGTCAGAGATAGATTCTCCTTGTTTCATGCGAAAGAGCTCGAACTCTTGATTAAGTGTGTTAATACGGGACTGTTTTACTTCAGTAGTACCCTCATGGGCAATTTCTAAAGCATCCCACATTTCTTTAGCTGTCGAGCAATGGGATACCCGATAATACTCATCAGCACTAAGTGCTGAAATTAGCATATTTCGAGCTCTCCAATAACTCGACCACTTTTTCTCATCTTTCTCATCGTAATCATCTTCTGGTTTAGGAACTATGGCGCCAGCCTCATTTCTCATAGTAATTTGAAAAGGACCATTTTGAATGGCAGCCCACACATTCCTATCCACAGAATTTATATGAACTCGCATGCAGTCTTTCCAGTAGCCATAATTTTCACCGTTGAAAACAGGCGCTCTATTATACGCCCCCTTTGGTTCAGAATCCATATCGTTACAAGCAGCCACAAAGCACCAGCGAACCGGCGCTCTGATACCACTTGTTAGACGGTGTGGCTAGTGATCGAGAGGGGGGGTGAATAGATCACCTCCTTGAAACTCAAGGATTTAAAAAAAAGTTATCAGAGTCTTTCAAGTTAGCGGAAAAATTATGATCCCGAATCGACTTCCGTCTATTCTGAACCAGCTACTAGAAAACCGGACACACGAGTTTATGCTGGATTTATTAGGATGACAAAGATATATTAACACCAGATATGAATCGACTCAAATGCACTTATCATACAAAGACTGTTTCCAATGAACAAAAACACAGCAAACAATTTTGTCAAACACTTGGCGTGTATGCATTCAACGATTAACAATAATGGTGATTTTGACAAAGATTTTTGTACCACTATTGTATCTTGAAACTTTAATACGCAACACACCAAACGAATCACAAAATTGTTGAAAGCGTAAAGAGATAAAGATAGAATACGATACGCAGAGATTTGGTAAGGAAGTTCCCCACTTCCGTCCTCGCGTGTGGGTACGTCTCCCTCTCAATTTCAAAATGAAATTGAGACCTGTTATATCAATAATGCTGAATTCGTTCTTTACAAGGTTACAATACAAATCCAGAAATCTAAACCCCAAGATCTTCCTATTGTATGAACCTTCACTTGATCTGAGCTTGATCAAGAATTTTCCTGCAAGAAATACAGACAATTCACCGGTTCCACGACCTGTTTGCGAAATCTCCAGATTTCCAAACCCTACGCTGCGGCTGAATCTGTTCTGCAATCGTGACTAACAAACCCTCAAGAACACACCCGTTCTTGAAGGACAAACCAAATGGTTTTTCCTCGAAACCCCCTTTGTATCTTCAACTCAGCTAGATCAATGATCGTACCACTGAACGTTATCTCAAAGATCCCTTAATCCGAAGAACAAAAATGATTATGTGTTGATGTTCTTGAATTAACGAGATTGAGAAGATGATGAAGACAAAGTCTCTTTCAGGTTTCTAACACTGCTCTTGAAAAATCATGCACACCAAACTTGTCTTTTGCTTTGATTGCACTTTTTCACTCTAACCAGAATTCTACCTCCAAACTGAACTGTCATGACACTTATATATGAAAACAGAAACGGTTAAAAGCAACAAACAGCTCTATGTATCGATACAAGAGTCGTATGCGTCGATACATAGTGATTATAACACATGCATGAGTCGACACATGGTTGTATGCATCGATGCATACTGTACCTGTTAATTTTCAGTATGTAAAATAAATCATGCATCGATACATGATGCACATGCGTCGATACATAGCTCAATTACAAAGGAACATGTGTCGATACAAGTATCGTATGAATCGATACATACTGAAGCAAAATTATTTCAGAATGTGAAGTAAATCATGCATCGATACATGATGCGTATGCGTCGATACATACCCTAGTTACAAAGGATCATGTATCGATACAAGTGTCGTATGAATCGATGCATACATAGGGAAAAACGTTTTTATGATTACAATGATGATATGAATCAATTTGCATTGTCTTTTAAATCATAGTAGGTATGAAATCATATGTATGTACAAACTAATCATGCATACAAATCTTATATCATGCATATCACACAATTTGCAATCATACAAAAACTTAAAGGCTTGCTCACACATCTGACTTTGTTCCTCAAGATTGTTTCAGAACTTGTTCAGAACCAAAACGTCATCACGCAACACATGTGTACATCACTAGACATGGTTTGCATGAAACTTCTTGTTCTTACAATGTTGATCAACTTGTTTGGGGTTGGTCATGCCTATATATGAGTTAACTGATTTCTTCAAAAGAACACCACTAACGACATCTTTTAAAACATCAGTTAGAGAACCTAGATGTCTGGATTGATAGCATCTAATTTCATAGCTTCAGTGGTTCTGAGAACACTTGATCTGACAAAAATCAGATTATCAACATTTAATTTCACAAGGATAATCTCAAGTTGTTAGAGATTAATTTCTGAATCAATTAAGACTTAAGATTTCATTCAAAATCTTTTCTAGTAATTTGAATTTTTCAGATTCTGGCTTTGACAGATTTCATTCTGAAATTCAAAGTCTTAGAGCAGCAATCTTTCTTCTTTACATGAAGAGATTCAGAATGAGTTTTAAACGAGAAAGTCAAGGGTGGACCTAATCCGTTTCTTGAAAACATCCCAAAAACTCATAAAAAATTAATCTTCAGCAAACAAGATTTCTTGCTTTTTGATGATTCATCTTTTCAGCATATACGTGGTTTCATCCACACGTATTTTCCAGAATGAGCATTCAATAGATACAATTTCTTATCTGATGAATTTATCTTATCAGCTGATTCTTCACTTTTAATGAGACTTCATCTAGAATCAGTGAATTGCTCATGAAGTAATCAAATTGATTACAATTTTGTACACAGTCAACTGCTGAACTGTTACAGAAATTGTAAGTGGATTTCAATCTCACCCAGAGTACTTATACGCACCACATCTGGATCTTTTTCTGACACTGTTAAGTGTTTAATGTAAATCAATAACAGAACCGGAGCTCTGATACCAATTGAAGGTGCGAGAAAAACACAAGAAATGGGGGTTTGAATTGTGTATTTACTCTTTTCTAAACTTTTCGTATTTTTATAAGGAGACGCTCAAGAACCTTCAATGTTCGTTGAGATATTCTGATCTCTTAATTATGAAGCATGAGAACCATATAGGTTCTGATCATAAAATACGATACCCAGAACTTGCAGTGCGGAAGCTGATCAGAGATATGCAGCAAGGTTCTGACTTTGCTTAATATGAGGTTCTGATATTCAATGCAGAAACATAAATAGAGATACTAAGCAAGAGAGTAAAGGACACACGATATATCCTGGTTCACCACGCGGGCTAATCCAGTCCATCCTCCTCAGGTGATTTCGCCTTGAACACAAGGACTTAATCCACTATAACCAAATCATGATTACACTTGCACGGGCCACGCCGGTGACTAACAACTTGGATAGCCGCACTGTGACTAACAACCCAATGAACCATTCAGGGATCCAACAGGATATAACGTTCATTGACCGAGCAGACCCACTGCTGGGATTTCACAGCTAGACGTTCAGGGATTCATCACAATGAATATAACACTAAGGACCATATTTCAGGATTTTCCACAATGACCCTCAGCCATTGTCATCTCAAGTATCTGATCATCATGTGATCTACTCAAGGGCCTCAACTCACAGCCGAACCGTTCAGGGATCCATTCAGGATATAACGTTCACTGGAGGAGTCTCAATTCCTTTAGTTGAATTGGAAAACTGGAGATTACAAATTGTGCTTCTTAATAAGCAAGTTTCTCCTAAGTTTAAGTACAAAAGAACACACAAGTGTTCAAGCAAGATGTGAGTAACAGCTCCTTGCTATTCTAAGAAACTACAGAGATGTATAACGATTTAACAGTTGTTGACATCTTGTAGATCTTCTTCTTCTTCGTCTTCGGGGTGAGCAAGCTTTGAGCAGCAGGTCCTTGCTTCAGATCTTCAATGTAGTCCTGACGAGAAGGTGGGTTAATGAATTGACATATTTGCACTTGTTGTCTTCTTCATCAACAGCTTCTATATCAATTCATTGTTGTTGTGTTGAATGATGATCTTGAAGCTTCAAAATAATGGCCATGTGTAAATGGTGATAGCTTTGGATATTCTGAGTGTTACAACGAGAACTCATCGTTGTTGTTATCTTCACATGATGACTTGGTCAATTTTGTAGATGAACATTCAGTTCGTGATTCTACAAGTGATCGACACCTCAGAAGCAAAAGCTCTTTCCATTAAATAGCCAGTGGAAATATAGCCGTTTGAGAATACTGTCGGCTGTTTGGAAAAGAGACGTTGTGATATAATAAGTTGTACTGACACATCTCCTTTTTGCAAAGTGAGAAGTGATCAGACATCTTTTCTTGGGCAATGTGTACATTTAACTCACAACGGTAATATTTAGACTTCAAAATGTCAGTGGCCTCTGATGTTAATTTGATGAAGCATGAGTAGAGTCTTCATAGCAGAATGTCTGATGCTTCAAGTCTTCAGTCGATTGAAGAAGTCCATTAGGAATCAGTCTTCAGAACTTCAGCACTTGGTCTTTAAGAACGTTATTCTTTTCTGCTTTAAGTCTTCTGAATCTTCAGAACCTGATATTTGAAACCTTGATCTTCAGAACCCATAAGTCTTCAGATTCTTTCTGCACTTGGTCTTCAGCGCCTTCAGCCATCAGAACTTAAAGTCATAGGAGTCTTCCGCACTTTGGTTCTTTCAGAGTGTACTTCTTCAGAAGCTTCACTGTCTTCAGAATCTCAATCACTTTCAGAGAGCATCCACAAGAGCATTGCAACAACAATCTCAGCATCCTTGGATCTGGCTGATCATGACTAGATAAAGAAGCGTTCTTGCTTCTCGCTACTTTAGTTACACATAGTAACTTCGCATATATATATATATATATATATATATATATATATATATATATATATATATATATATATATATATATATTCAATCATAGTACATCTAGCTGGTGCATGTTGATTATGATGTCTTTAGTTCTTATGATCTACACCCAACACACGTTAGACCATAAAATGGTTCTTTCACAAATACTTATTGTTATCATAAAAAACATAGATTGACTTGTAGAGACAATTCTTGCTCTCACAAATCCAACTGCAAAGTCCATAGAAATACTATCCCACTTCCATACCGGAATTTCTAACGATTGCAATAAACCACCCGGTCTTTGGTGTTCAATCTTCACTTGTTGGCATACTGCACATTCCCAAACGTATTGTAATAACCCGTATTTTTATAAACGCTCTGGATAATATTAGTTGAGATCAGTTGAGATCCAGTGTGCTCTGAGTATTTTATCTGATAAGATAATTAGAGCAACTGATGAACTCAGAGCTGATCAGATTAATATTTTCTAACTCTAAGGTTTTATTAATTGGTGCATTTGAAATTTTGTACATTTAGTAGTGTTACTAAATTGATGATATTTTCCTATATCATTTCCTTTTCCCTCATTTTGCGAAAGATAGTAACATTGGAGAGAGAAATTAGAGAGAAGAAAGAAGAAAGGAAAGAAAAAGGGAGAAAAGGAAAGAAGAGAGAATCCAAGAGTTCAAGATCAAGAATCATCCTCTCATCTTCATCAATTCATCTCAGCTTCTTCATCATCATCTTCTAATCCAGGTGGGTTCAAGATAGAGACTTTAGAGTAGAATTTCTTGAGGTTTTAGAGTTAGGTTGGATTTTGGGAAAAATGGATGTTTTTACAAAATCAAATAATCTAACGGTTGAAGTGTGTTATAAATTGCGTAGCATGATCAAAATATGTGTAGAATCATCTATTGATAATTGTTATGAAGTTTGGATTGGTTTGATTTGGTTGAAAATCTTAGGGTTTTGTGTAGAAACTATGCATTAATGTTGGATATCATGTTTTATGAAGTTTGTTAGATAAACCATGATAGAACCATGATAATATACCTCTATTGGTTGTTTGGGTATGGTGTTGAGGATGAATTTGGAGGTTGGAAGTTGTTGTCAAAGGGTTTATTTTTCTACATAACGCAGAGCGCGCTTAGCGCGATCTGCCCGCTTAGCGCGGTCTGGAGAATTTTCACCCCCTTCCAGGCAGCGAGGAGCGCGCTTAGCGCGGGTGGGGCCCGCTTAGCGCGACCTGGAACAAAAGAATCTATTCTTCTAAAAATTCATAACTTTTGACTCGGGCATCCGATTTAAGCCTTCTTTATATTGTTATGAAGCTATGAAAGAGTTCTATGCTATGAAAAATGAAAATATTATTTATGATTGGGTTTTTTGTCAATTATGGGAATTAATCAGAATTACGTGAATTATGTAAAACATAACTTTTGAAAATCTAAAAGATTCAAGATGTGAATTTGTGAGGAAACCTTAGTACACTAGAATGACTTAGAGATTAGTGCGGCAATGCTTACTTCGATAATTTAAGAGTATCTTGGTTAAGTAGTTGTTAGTGGAGGATCGTAATTTCCTCCGGTTTGTGGGTTGTCTCTTAATAAATACCGTGACCCGTGTTGAAGAGCCCTTTGTGCGGGATGGCGAGGGAGAAGTATTTATTAAGCAAGTAACCGTGACCTGTGTTGAAGAGCTCCTTGTGTGGGCTGGCCGGGGAGAAGTTACTTAGTGGATGGTACCGTGTCCCGTGTTGTAGTGCTCCTTGTGTGGGCTGGCCGGGGTGATGTACCATTTGTAGATAACTGTGACCCGTGTTGTAGTGCTCCTTGTGTGTGCTGGCCGGGGAGAAGTTATCTACGTTAAGGATCCGTGACCCGTGTTGTAGTGCCTTGTATAGGTTGGTCGGGGAGAAGATTTCTTAACTAGTGGTCGTTTGTGAATTGTACGATTGGTTCTCTAGTGGGAGATTTTTTGTGAACTCGAAGTCTTTTCCTTTCTTTTGGACTAGAGTTAGGATTTGGTTAGAACCTTGAAGAGCTGAGAGAATCCATAAGATAGAGAACCCACTGAGATTTAATGTATCTCACCCCACTATTGTTGAATATTTTCAGGTACTTCAGGTTCCGCAAAGGGTAAGGATAAGGTCGTGTGATTATCCTTACTTGTCTGATGGCGTAGCTTCCGTTGTGGAGTTTTTTTAAGATCGTTGTCGATTTAGTTCTTAGTATTTATCTTTGGAACATCTTGTATATATTTAGGCCATAGTTTTTGTATTAGGCTTTTTGGGCATGAATATGTATAATGTGTTTACTAGGGACTTATTGGTATTTCAGTACCAAACGTGGAATTCATGTATAATATATGCTTTGATGTATGTATTTATATATGGACGTTACAGTTGGTATTAGAGCAGGTTGTATCCTCGACCTAGCCATGAAATAGTATAAGTTTTTCTTCCGTTTCATATGCGTTGTGTCGCCATTAATCCTATCTGTATGACCTTTAGGAACATGGCTGACGGACGCAGAAGTAATCGTGGTAGTCCCTGAACTACTCCAGCTGGGACGAATCTGCCAGGTGGCGATGGGAATGCTCCTTTGTATCAGTTTATGCAATAGATGCAGCAACAACAGAATCAGTTTATACACCAAATGATACAACAAATGAATGGAGGTCTGCATCCTCAAGTGGTTGTTCTAGAAGCTGTAGGTGGGACTTTTCGGGATTTCTTCTTCATGAATCCTCCGGAATTTCATGGCGGATTAGATCCTGTAAAGGCTCACGAATGGATAGCCGGTATGGAAAGAATTTTCTTGATAGTGCATTGTAGTGAGGAGAACAAGTTGGTTTTCGTTTCTCATTCTTTGAAGGGTCCTGCCATGAGGTGGTGGGAGAGTGCGTTGGCTCTTATGACTATTCAGGGTGTGCCCAAGGTCTGGGAACAATTCAAGGCAATTTCCATGGAGAAATATTTTCCTAGTTCCTTGAGGACTCAGAAAGAGTTTGAATTTTAGCAGTTAAGGCAGGGTAGTATGACTGTGGCCAGTTATGCTGAAAAGTTTGAGGACATGGGTACTTATTCTAGGCAGACTATGTATGCTCCGGATGAACTGTGGAAAATAGATCAGTTTCTGTTCGGACTAAAAGTTGAAATTTCTCATAGTGTCTCTCAGAGGGAGTTCACTACTTACGCAAAAGTTCTAAGGCAATGCTATGTGGCGGAGCATAGTTTGAAGAAATTCCAAGCTGAAGGTGTTGCAAATAGGGTGAATCAAGGTGATCGTGGGAGACCAAGTCAGCAATTTGGGCCTAGATCACAAGCTTTCAAAGGGAAGCAGGTGCAGGTTTCTAGACCTAACGTTGCTCCTTTATGTAGGGTGTGCAACAAACGTCATTTTGGGAAGTGTGTTGATGGGAGTTTTAGGTGTTATAATTGTAATGGATTGGGTCATGTGGCTAGAGATTGTACTCAGAATAAAAACCAAGTGCAAGGAAGGAATACCGGACGGGTTTATACCTTGGATGCAAGAAAGACGAAAAGTGACAACTCTTTGATTGCGGGTACGTGTTTCGTAAATGGGCATCCTTGTTTTGTTTTATTTGGTTGTGGGGCAACACATTCTTTTGTGTCAATACGGCGTGTGAAGTGACTTGGGTTGCAAGCTATTCCTTTGTCTCCTCTTATGGTGGTCACTACCGCCATGGATGAAATGGTTGAGACATCGTTGATGTGCGAAAACTGTGTTTTGGCTGTGAATGGTAGAGTTTTTCAGATTGACCTTATTTGTTTACCGCTTAAGAAAGTTGATGTCGTTTTGGGGATGGATTGGCTTTCTGCTAATTCGGTGTTTATTGGGTGTGAGGAAAAGCTAATCATCATTCCATCTGTCGAGGCTACCCCGAAGGATGTGCTAACAACTATTTTAGAAGGTACGGTGGGAATGATAAATTTCTTGTTTGAGAAGGAGAAATCTGTTTTACTAGTTCTTACTAAGGAGGGGAGTAGTGAGCAGCAAGTGCTGAGTATTCCAATAGTTTGTGAGTTTCCCCAAGTTTTTCCTGAGGGCGTTACTTCTCTTCCTTCGGAGAGAGAAGTTGAGTTCTCTATTGACCTAGTACCGGGAACGGCTCCTATATTTGTTTCTCCTTATCGGATGGCACCGCTTGAATTAAGATAATTAAAGGACCAATTGAAAGACTTAATGGCTAAGCATTTTATCAGA
Source organism: Lathyrus tuberosus (assembly GCA_022829125.1). Lineage (NCBI taxonomy): Eukaryota > Viridiplantae > Streptophyta > Magnoliopsida > Fabales > Fabaceae > Lathyrus > Lathyrus tuberosus. The sequence goes on along the minus strand of JALAZF010000416.1, from coordinate 2,151,978 downwards.
CCTAGCGTTTCACCGTGGGGAGCTCCAGTTTTGTTGGTAAAGAAGAAAGATGGTGGAATGTGGTTGTGTATTGATTATCGTAAGTTGAACAAAATCACCATTAAGAACAAGTTTTAGAAGGGAAGTTTCAAGAGATGTTACTTCAACTGGGTTTTTCATGAGCAGCGGATAGGATTGTCCTGTTTAACCAAAGGATTTGTGTTCCGAAGGATGCGGTATTAAAAAGAAAGATTTTAGATGAAGCTCATAAAGGTACTTTTACGATATATCCTGGTTCTTCGAAGATGTATCAGGACTTAAAGAAGGATTATTGGTGTCCAGGAATGAAAAAGGATATTACGGAGTATGTGTCAGAATGTCCAGTGTGCCAACAGGTGAAGATTGAACACCAAAGACCAGGCGGTCTGTTACAACCATTAGAGATTCCAGTTTGGAAGTGGGATAGTATTTATATGGACTTTTCAGTGGGTTTTCCCCGTACGCTAGGTGGTTACGATTCTATTTAGGTGATTGTGGATCGACTAACGAAATCTGTGCATTTCTTAGCCGTGAAGACTACTTACAAGGCAAGTCACCTTGCAAGGTTGTTTATTTCTGAAATTGTGAGATTGCACGGTGTTCCCTATAGCATTGTGTCCGATAGAGATCCAAAGTTTACTTCAAGGTTTTGGAAGGTTTTTCAACAAGCTATGGGTACGAAGTTGCGTTTGAGCACGTCGAATCATCCTCAGACGGATGGTCAGACTGAGCGAACGATACAAACGATGGAGGATATGTTAAGAGCTTGTTGAAGGTGCGAGAAAGACACAAGAAAGGGGGGTTTGAATTGTGTATTTACTCTTTTTGTAACTTTTCGCGTCTTGTTAAAGAGATACTCAAGAACCTTCAATGTTCGTTGAGAGATTCTGATCTCTTAACTATGGAGCATGAGAACCATATAGGTTCTGATCATAAGATACGATACTCAGAACTTGCAGTGCGGAAGCTTATCAGAGATAGGCTGCAAGGTTCTGACTTGCATAATATGAGGTTCTGATATTCAATGCATAAACATAAAGAGAGATACTAAGCAAGAGAGTAAAGGACACATGATATATCCTGGTTCACCACGCGGGCTAATCCAGTCCACCCTCCTCAGGTGATTTCGCCTTGAATACAAGGACTTAATCCACTATAACTAAATCATGATTACACTTGCACGGGCCACGCCGGTGACTAACAACTTGCACAGCCGCACTGTGACTAACAATCCAATGAACCATTCAGGGATCCAACAGGATATAACGTTCATTGACCGAGCAGACCCACTGCTGGGATTTCACAGCTAGCCGTTCAGGGATTCATCACAATGAATATAATGCTACTGACCATATTTCAGGATTTTCCACAATGACCCTTAGCCATTGTCATCTCAAGTATCTGATCACCACGTGATCTACTCAAGGGCCTCAACTCACAGCTGAACCGTTCAGGGATCCCTTCAGGATATAACTTTCACTTGAGGAGTCTCAATTCATTTAGTCGAATTGGTAAACTGGAGATTACAAATTGTGCTTCTTAATAAGCAAGTTTCTCCTAAGTTTAAGTACAAAGAACACACACATGTGTTCAAGCAAGTTATGAGCAATCAGCTCCTTTGTTTCCTAAGAAACTACAAAGATGTATTTAGATATTACAATTGTTGACATCTTGTAGATCTTCTTCTTCTTCTTCGTCTTCTGGTTGAGCAAGATTTGAGCAGCAACTCCTTGCTTCAGATCTTCAATGTAGTCCTGACGAGAAGGTAGGTTGATGACTTGACAGATCTTCAATGTTGTCTTCTTCATCAACAGCTTCTGTTTGATTGTTGTTGTTGTATTGATTTGTCTTCTTGAGTTTCAACAACAATTGCCATTAGTGAAATATCGATAGCTTTGAATATGTTAAGTGTTACAACGAGAACTCATCGTTGTTGCTATCTTCACAATGACTTAGTCAATTTTGTAGATGAACATTCAGTTCATGATTCTACAAGTGATCGACACATCAGAAGCAAAAACTCTTTCCATTAAATAGCAGTTTGGAGAATACTGTTGGCAGTTTGGAAAAGAGACATTGTGATATAATGAGTTGTACTGACACATCTTCTTTTTGCAGAGGAAGAAGTGACCAGACATCTTTTCTTGGGCAGTGTGTACATTTAACTCACAACGGTAATATTTAGACTTCAAAACTTCAATGGCTTCTGATGTTAATTTTATGAAGCATGAGTAGAGTCTTCTTAGCAGAATATCTGATGCTTCATGTCTTCCGTCGATTGAAGAAGTCCATTAGGAATCAGTCTTCAGAACTCCAGCACTTGGTCTTTAAGAACGTTATTCTTTTCTGCTTCAAGTCTTCCGAATCTTCAGAGCCTGTCTTCAGAGTCTTCAGAACTTCTTATTTGAAACCTTGATCTTCAGAACTCATCAGTCTTCAGATTCTTTCTGCACTTGGTCTTCAGCGCCTTCAGCCATCAGAACTTCAAGTCATAGGAGTCTTTCGCACTTTGGTTCTTTTTAAAGTGTACTTCTTCAGAAGCTTCGCTATCTTCAGAATCTCAATCACTTTCAGAGAGCATCCACAAGAGCATTGCAATAGCAATCTTGGTATCCTTGGATCTGGCTGATCATGACTAGATAAAGAAGCGTTCTTGCTTCTCGCGACTTTAGTCACACATAGTAACTTCGCATATGTATATATTCAATCATAGTACATCTAGCTGGTGTATGTTGGTTCTGATATCTTTAGTTCTTATGATCTGCACACAACACACGTTAGACCATAAAATGGTTCTTTCACAAATACTTATTGTTATCATCCAAACACAGATTGACTTGTAGAGACAATTCTTGCTCTCACAATCTCCCGCTTTTTGATGATGACAAAACCAAGTATTTTGATTGAACATTTTATACAAGGTAATCACCAAAACAAACAAATTCAGAGTTTGGAACAGCAGCTCCCCCTGAATGAGTTATCCTCAAAGCTTTATCTGAGATCATCTAGGATTTTATGTAATCCAAAGATATACAGAATAAAAACTTGAGTTGTCAGAACAGGAATAGAAAATAGTTACTTCTCTATCATGTCTTTTAGGAAAACGAGGATTCTTTAGCATCTGGACTAGTTCATCAAAACTTCCATCTTCAGATCTTCAGAACTCAGTTTTCTTTGTTGTCGTATCAGAGCTTGTTTATCTTCAGAGACGTCTGAAGCATTTATACTTTTCAGCAAATTCCATTAAGCACAAGATCAGAACAGTTCTTGACTGATAGTCGTAGCCTTGCTATCTATCAGAGACAGACACTGTCTTTAAAGTAAACTCCCCCTGAGTTTCAGACTTTGTGAAGATTTGAGATTTTGCAATTTGATCTTCAGGGCAGTTTCCCCCTAATTCCTATACGACGGATATTGGGATCTTCAGAATTATGATTCTGGATGATAAGATTTTAAACACCAATGTAGATCATGACTGTTTTGACTTTTGAACACAGGTCTCCATCTCAGAACCTTGTTAAAGTCATACTTAGTAATTTATCAAAGCTTGATTTTTGATCAGATACCAATTAAAGGTTAATATTAAGGTGATCAATCAACTCTTAATTCTGAATCTGATACTCATGATTTAATTTTGATCTGTTACCATGTGATGTGCTGAGTCTTATACCAGAGTATGTTGAGTCTGATACTAAGTGAAGAATTTCTTCTCATACGCTTAAGAGGTAATTCATTAGAGTGCTGATATTGATACCAATGAAGGTATTTTGACAGTAATCCACAATTTTTGCTCTGATTGATGAGTCTGATACTAATCTTTGTGTACTGAGTCTGATTACCAATTATTGATTTAGTCTGATACTATATCGTTTTTATTTCCAATGGTTCTTGGTAAACATCAGAACGGTTTCTTTCTTGGATCTTCAATCCGGATCTTAAGACAGTTATTGACTTCTGATTTGCACAGATCTTCTGAGTGAGCATCTTGAGATGTAGACTTTGTCTTGACTGCTTTCAGAGTTTTCTTACTTATTTTCTGAGCTAAGTGAGATAAGGATTACGATAAATCTGATTCTTCCAGCTTAACCTGTTTCTTAGAATGCCTAGTGAACTTGTTTAGAGTTCCTCGGATAACATCAAACAACAAACGTTAGTAGCAACATATTTTTATAAGAGTACTTTGTTTGAGTTCTGCATTCTTTCAGATTTCCTTCTTTCAATCAAAATCATCATTATATTTCTCCCCCTTTTTGACATCATCAAAAAGTGTCAGGGCATATGAGCAATTAAGCATATAATCTATTATATACAATTTCCTTTATTTCTCCTATTTGAGTATATTGAATATTTGACGTGATAAGGAGCATAGAGACATAGAGTCATTTAAGAATTTAGAAGCACACTGACTTATTTTAGTGAAACACATCTATAATCAGTATGTATTTAATTGAAGGATAATAGATGGAAGCCAATTGTGAAGGACATGAACCGGTGTTCAGGTACCTTAGAGGCAATTAGGTTTGTTTTACTAATTTTTTTTTTCATTATGGCAAGATTAATCTGAAGGACAATTATAAACAACCAGATTTCATTAAAAATATTAACTGCATTTAAGCATAGATTAAATTAAAGAGTAAAAAAATAGATTGCATTAGGGAAAGATTTAAGCAAAAGCACATAGATAAAAATATAGATTGTATTACTGACAGACTTTATTAAAACATACAAATCTAGACTAGACGACACTGATTCTTATAGGTTAGACTGAGAGGAGCTTGGGGAGGATGAGGAAAACCTTTCAGAGTTATCTGAGCTTGAGGGAAGTGAAGTTTCTTCTGTTTGAGTCATTGCAAGCTTCTTGTGTTTTACTATTTCTTCTGAGATCCATTCATGGAACTCGTTCCAGATATTTCTTACTTCCATAGGGTTTACACAAGAACTAGAAGCATCGACAAGGGTTTGAATCCTTGAGATTGCATTGTCTTTGAACGACGCAAGAACGCTATTCGTGGTTCTTAATCTCTTGGACGAATGTTCTTCCTTAATAACCGCTTTTCTTCCTACCTTCCAGTCTGAGAGTTCTTGAAGAACATCAGTCATATTTTTCATGTTAATCCAAACACTGACATCTTCATCCTTGATTTTTCTCAGATAGTTTCCGAATTCTGCCTCATTGAATGTAGCAAATTTTGGTAAGCCTATAACCGGAACTCTGGGGGTTAGAGTCAGTTCTCTAAAACGTGAATTATCTAAACTTGCGTATTCCTTTAAAAGGTTCTTAAAACTAAGATCTTTCCAGCGCTTTTAAGCAGCTTCCAAGATTCTCCTTCATTAATTAGAATGTCGTCAACTAATCCTGATTCAACTAAAATGTCTGAGATAAGTCTTCCATAGGGAATGAGACCACATTCATGGCCAAAGCAGGTTCTGGAGCTTCTGATTGCATCCTTGAGAAGCTTGAAGAGTATTGAGGGAATGTGCATCTTAATTCCTTTTAGTAGAAGGAATAGAACACATTTTTTAGTATCGTTTAGCTGTTCTGAAGAAAGATGATGGAAAACATTCTCTTGCAGAATTTTGAACCAGACTTGAAGTGAGTTTTTCAGGTTTGAGAAGGTTTGGTTTTCAGGTAAGACTTTTGTCGCGGTGAAAATTGGATACCATAGTTATTTGTTAACTAGGATCGCATTTTTAATGTCACCACCGGTCTTTGATTTTATCCAAGGGAAGGGAGAAAAACCGAATTCCCACAATGCAATGCAAATGCGCTAAGATTCTAAGTTCGGGGGTTGGTTATACCTAGGGAAGGTGTTAGCATCCTAGATATCTGTAGTACTCTACAGGAACCTCTTGATTCATTTTTATTATCCGTTATTTGTTTTGCTAAGGGTTTAAGGATAGGTGACTTATTATTTTATTCCTAAGCGTGCTCGACAAGATATCGTATCTTGTGCCTACATATCCTGTCAGGAGGGAATCAGAGCACTTGTAGTTCCTTATTAAGGATACTAAATGTTTAAAGGTTTAGGAGAGGAAGATGCGTCATCATCTTATGAAAGACCACCACACTTTTGATAATGTTTGAATTTTGTGGGGTATGGGATTGTATGTCCCTTCTTTGAGATGATTAACATATAATTCTCTTGTGTGGAGAATTAGGTGGGCTAAAGTTTGATTAAAAAAAACAAAATTAAGGGGGGACTAACTTAAGAAATTTATCCTAAGTTGTCTAAAAGTCTTAACTTAAGGGTGTCGATTATGAATGCAAATGATGTGCACCATGCACAATAACATGGTTATCATGCATGGGATTTTCCCTTGGATATTAATGCGATCAATTGATGTTATTTAGGCGAGGGTGCTAGCAAAGTGATGCCAAACTTGTGTCTAGTGACCAAAAGGTTGAATGCGATGCCCGAAGGCAATCGACTTACATGGGTAGAAAATGGGCTCGACGTTGGATCGAGAATTTTGATATTGTTTTGAAAAGGGTTTGAATAGAAATAACAAGAAGCAAGAGTAAACATACAAAGGCATGATATCAGGATAAGATAAACAAGCAAGCGTTTCACTCGGGCGCAAGAGATTTCTAAACGAGTTTGATTAAGATTTTATTCAAGATTTAAGTTAGAGATGATTACTTAATTCGAACAAGAGTTGAAGATTTTCTAAAAGATTTTAATTATTTTTAAAAAAAGTTTTAATTATTATTTAGTTTAAAGTTATGTTAAAGAAGTTTATTAAAGGTTTCTTATTAATAAAGAAGATTTTTAATTATTTTAAAAGGTTCTTATTATTCTTTTAGTTAAAAAAAAAATTTCTTAACAACTAGAAAAAAGATGTTGATGAAAGATTTATTAAAGGCTTTCATTAAAAGGTTTTCTTTTTTTCTTTTTACTTATTGATTAATTTTAATATTTTAGTAAAGAACAAGTTTTATTAACAAGAGATATTATATTTGGGATGATTTTTAATTAGAATTCTTAAATAAAAAAGTTTTAAATGTTATAAGAGTTTTTATTTAATTTTAAAATTAAAATTAATGAAGTTTTAATATTAAAAAAAATACTTGTCTTATTAAAAAAAGAGTTTTAATTTTATATTTTAAACAAAAGTTTTTACTAAAAAAAGATTTTACTAAAAAAGGACTTTCATTAGTTATATTATAAAAAGAAAAAGTTATTTATTTTTAGATTAGAGTTAATTAAAAAGTGTTATGAGGGAGAGAGGGTCCACCGGGGACCCTCAGATCTCAACCTCTGGATCTGTAAGCAAAGAGATCCAACGTACACAAACGCAAGTGCACGATAGGACTAACGGATGCGTGAGTACATAATCGAACAACAAGCCAAAGAAAAAGAGAAAAAATAGACGGAACCTCACTCTCGTCTCTCTCGTCTCTTGTTCGCCTTCTCAAAAGGGAAAAAAGGGAAACTGCGAACCCTAATGGCGCCGATGCTCAATCTTTCATCTCTCTCGATTCTTCCTATTCTCTCCCATCGCCTCTCTCGTATCATTTTCTCCGGTGAAAGCCAAACCTAAACATACAAAAAAACCTAAATCTAGCAAATAAAACCCCAATCCCAAACCGGAACCCTAAACCCCCAATGTTCTCACTATTTGCTATGATGATTACAAGTACAATGATTATGGCAATGAAACAAAAAGGAAAGTCGTCGGAGGTTGAAGTTAGGGAGGCGCAATCAAGACTTCAAGGTCGCTGTCCGAAGGTGAGTTCTCTTTCTTCCTCTTTGTTCTCTAACTTGTTTATGTCATAAAATGTATTGGTTGATGTTTGTTGCGTGGATGTTGTTACTTCGATTTGTTCTCCTCTGGTATATGTCCTTCTGTGTGTATGGTGATGTGAACCTTCTGCTATTTGATTCCTCATTCACTACTATTGTGTATGTGTATGATGTAGCTGCTGTTGGGAATTCTGTATAGGTGGTATCAGGTTTTGTGCGAGTGTTTTTGAAGGTATGTGTGTGAATTTCTGAGTGTTTATTGGTGTGGAGAGGTTCTGTAACTTTTGTGTGTATGAGATAGTTTTTGGAACGTTGATGTTGTGTTACGATTTCTGTGATGTGTATGTATTGACGGGTTTTCTTGTGGTTTTGATTGTGAGGTTATGTAAACATTTTGATGAGTTGGTTCTCCTCCCTCTGCTTCTCGTGTAAATCCTCTTTATATAGGCCTAGAATGATTGAAAGTGAATCATTGACCTTGAATGTGGTTAATTGTATCGTCAAGTGTTGTTTTGGAAAACTTTGCAGCTGTCTTGAATGCTTTAAATCCTGTCCGATCTTGTTTTGGGAATGATTTATGAATTAGGATTCTTTTTGCCTTGAACACATAATTTCATAATGAATACGCTCCCCATTTTGTTTCAGACATTGTTCCAACACTTTCGAATTCTTTCCTTTTCGGTTTTAGCATGTTTGTAACTCAATGAATAACTTCCATTTTTGAAGGCACATGTTGGCTTGGGTTTGGAAAGGAAGTAAACACCGTCTGCCTACTTTGAATACGTTCCGATTATTGTTTAAGGAAATGTTGATGATGGCTTTTATTATGTCTGAGATTCTTGGTCCCATTGGCTTTGGAAAGTATTCGATTTGTGAACGCGTCACCACTGTTTTGGAATGGTTTTAAATTTGTCTGATTTGTGTTTGCTTTAGTTTAGGAAAGTGGCTTGATGGTTGTCTGAAAAAAGTTCTGCTAGTATGATGACGGTTTTAAAAGGGATGACTTGCTTATGAGTTTCAGATTTAGCATATACGCCTTAAACGTGTTATGATGCTTTTGGGAGAAAACAAAATGCCTAGAGATAGCTGCTGCATTATTTATACTCTCTGATTTGCATTAATGTATAAAATCTAACTGTGGACCCTTGAAATATAGGTAACTTTTACACAGGCTAGGGAGACATCAAACTGCAATTGATTCACGTGTGTAAAGTTATTAAGACGACTTCAAAGTCATATGGAAAGTGAGGGTCCCCACGTCCACCACTTCAACATTGATATCCTTTCTCTTTTTGTCTTTCTTGTAAAACACTTGTAATCCACACCTTGTAGTAACTTGAATTTGGTCACTTGTTATGTACTTGCAATTTGATGAATTTTGAATGAGTGGTTGTATCCTTATAACTTATACTACTCATATTGACTTAGAAATTGTAATATGGATGGTAGGTGTAATGGTTTTAATGGAATGGCTTTTCCACTTAATTACACAATTTGCCATTATTTAACATGACTAAATAAAGCATAGCCTATGCACTGATTGGAGACCTTTATGACTTGGATGAGACAAAATGAATTGTTTAATGACTATATATACATCCTGGGACGGTCCATTTCTAAAACATAGCTTGTTATGGCTTTGTATAGCTTGATGTTTAGCCTTGACAATAGAGACAAAATAAATCCTCACTTGCACCTTGTTTGGATAAAACCTTTGCTTGGATTGAATATGGAATTCGAGATGAATTCGAATCTCTTAAACTTAGAGTTCTAGACTTTGGTGATAAGTCCTAAATAAAAGCCTTGAAAAAACTTACTTAATCATAGCTCCAATAACAACAAAACCTGCACTTAAAGATATACTTCCCTTGAAACAAAAGCCGATGCAAATTGATTAATTTTTTTCAATCCATATGAACTTGTATATTGGTATCTAGATTTGAATTTGGGAACCCAACTTTGGACTTTGAGTTTTATAACCAAGTTCCATGTATTTCCATGAGTTTTAGAAAGTACATGATTTAAGCCTTGTAATAATGATGGACAAAAATTAATCAATCAAACCGGTTATAACGTCTCACTTTCACTAATGACAAACTTAAGGATTTAAACTTTCCACATTGGTCAAAACATCTTGAACCTTTAATTTCCCATTGGTCTTCAAAATTGCCTGAAGAATGCTTGACAGCTTCGAGAGTATAAATTCTTCTTGAAACAGAGGGCTTCAAACTGGAACCAACTGAAATAGAATCATAGAAGTGATATAAGAATCTTCAAACTTGGTCTTGCGAACTTGTGACACAACATAAGGGACTTGAATCTGCACTTTGAATTCTAAACTTCTAACTCCTTCTTACTTGAAACCTCATTGATGAACCGTCATTTACGACTATAAAGCAACACAATATCTCAGCCTTGAGGAGCTTACAGAGGGGGGAGAAATGCCATCTTTTTCATATAACCTGAGGAATCTTGAGGGAGAAAATGCTTGGTGGTGGCTTAGGGACCTGAAAGGGAAAGGGTACAATCTCACAGGAATCCACACACATCTTGCAAGGGCCAGGGAACCTCCACAATCACACACACACAGCACAGCCTTCGGGACCTTGAGCCTTTTGCAGCAGCATTTGTACTCATAAATGAAACAAACAAGCAAAAACTAAATAAGGTGGTTAGTTATGCACGAATGATGACCTAATATGTTATGCAAAGAGCCAAGCGGGGATCTTAGGGTCAAAAATTAGGGTGCGACAACTTTATCTTTGAAGATAGAGGACATCACCTTAGCCTCATTCTCTTCATTGAGTAAGTTTCTGGAGATTCTGAATCCGCCATTTTCATTCAACAAGAGATCTGCGATAGTCTTTTCAGAGATGAAGATTTTTCTTCCGAAAACGAAGATTTTTGGATGTAGTTGCATGAATCCAGAAGTCTTTGATTAGATGATCATAGGTTGGTCCTTTCAACCTTTTGAAGTAGTTTTTCCAATCTTGGGTTTCCAATGAAGGAGTAATGTCGCATCCATTTGATTTCAGATTGTTGAAGTTAACTATAGTTTCTGACAAAACTTTGAGATTGTTAACTGGGATTTGTGTGGTTGTGGGATTTGAAGCATTTTGTGAGACGAAAGCCATTTTGGAGAAGGTAATTAGGCTGAAGATTTGGATGAGTAAGAGATGTGTAGCTATCTTATGCTTTTATATATGGGGAAATAAGGTGAATTCTGTGGAGAGTCTGAAACGACACCGATTTATTTTCCTAGAAGCACTAAGTGGCATGGGAGAGAAGGTTAATGATTAATTCCTTTAATCAAGAATCATAACCCTAAAAAGTAGTGATGGAGCCGCTACTTAATTATGACCAGCAAGAGTTTTTATAATTTCTGGTTAATCCTAAGTCTTTTTGTCAAAAATACCTAATTACTGGTAAATAATTGATAAGATTTAATCAAGGGTATCGTGAACTTAAGTTAGTCATAAAAGCATTTCTCACTTAGGATACTTTAGTAATCGAGCCAGAGAATACATATCAAGTTTAGATCATAAGGACATACAAAGAGGGATCCAAAAAGAAACTTGTAATCTTAAGAAAAACTTAACTCCTATCTAGACAAAGAAGGTTATAGGTTGACAGAACTCAGGAAGTATCTTCTCAATCATTCCATTTCTTCTGCAATGACTAACCACTCCTTGAAGATCAAGAATGTGAGAGATGACCCTGCAATAGGGAACTTGGTAGATTGTGTCTTCCCTTGACAGGCTAATTTCTTCCTTTAGATGGTTGTACATGGATTGAGGTAGGTTTATTTTGATCCTAGATACTAAAAAGAAAATAAACAATCTCTCCATGTCCGATAACCATCCTCCTCCTCTTTTTCTCGGTCTAAAATTTGTTACCATCAGATTGTACCAATATTTAGCAACTGGAGTGAGAGTGCAAGGTTGAGTGGGATGCCCCTCTGTTTTAAAAATGACGTGCAAATGCCTGTCGAAGCTATGGTTGTTGAAATTTCTTTCCACAGTCACACCATCTTCGACACACCTAATGGCTTTAGCTATGATGGTGGGGTTGATCAAGACTGGACATCCAGCAACTACAGACAAAATAGTGTTTTTGCCATAGTCATATTCAAGTACACGTGCATTTGCCCAGAACTCAGTTACAAGAGAAGGGAAGACAGGTCCAACAAACTGTCATACCCCAAATTTTGACCACTAAGATTTCCCATCATTGTGCAAATCATCATCACAATATGGATGAACCATCATGCCTCATCAAATGCCTCAAGGGTTGTTGAGCATTCACTACAATCAAAATTAGGGTTTTAAGCCCTCTCAGAGCCTTAGACAAAGGATCAGTCAAGGAATGACTTGATCTTTAACTTGTCTAGCCTCTAAAATATCCACAATGGATTAAAAGGACTCCCACTTCAAGAATTAAGCACAAGGCTGCTCCCTTCTAGGTGGATCAAGTCTCAAGATCGACAGTGTCACCAAATTAGGGTTTTGGTCGACCAGGGCCTCCAGATGGAAAATTTTCATCTGGGGACAAGCCAATGATCCAAAACATAACCTAATATACTCCATGGAACCTCATGGACCCAAGCATCAAGTCAATTTGACCTCAGGGGATGCATTCATCAAAAATCAGGAATTAGGGTTTCTTGACCTAATTCACCCCTAAGTTGACTTTTGGGACAAATCATGAGCCAAGACCTCAAGACATGATTTGAGGGTCTCCAATATACTATATTGATCCATTTGCAACAATGGATTAATCCAAGAAGCTTGAGCAACAAGTCTCAATTTCATCTGCACCACAATTAGGGTTTAGCGAGGAAAGTCAACTGTAACTTTGACTTTTGACCAGGACATGCTTCCAAACCATAATACATGATTCAATATACCCTATGACACCCATGGAACATGTCCATCAAGTTTGATTTAGGTCAAGGACATGATTTCCTGAAGAATTGCACAGTTTGGAATTCATCTGATAAAAACTCAACTGTGCACAAAAGTCAACTTTGACTTTTTGAGATTTTTCACCAAAATGGATTTTTAACCCTAAAATGATGTTAATGTATAATTTGAATCATCATTCATCAAGAAAAATCAAAGAAAGTGGGATAACTTGTAAAAGGGGTAACCATAAAAACTTATAAAAATTTTTAAGTTATGGAAAAAGTGACACTAATGTGCCAACTTTGGAGGACCATAACTCCTAAACCATAAGGCCATTGTTCCCCATTCAAAGCTTGATTTGTAGATCACATTACCCTGTACAAAAGCTTCATACTGACCTATGTCCAAATTCCTCATGGATTTTGAGTTATGGAGTGATCAAAATCAAGAAAAGTCACTTTGTTCCAACACTTAGTGAAAATTTCACTAAGTCAGATTTTACCTTACTTTTTGCCAAATGTAGGGTGATTTTTCACTTGGATTCAAAAGAGATCAAAACCAAACATGTTCAAACAGTTGTTGTATCATGTAAGGGCTTTCCAAAATGGCCAAAAACATTACCAAATTCAATTTGAGCTATGAGATATAACATTGGCAAGATGCCTTGCTGAAATCTGCCAAGGCAAGGCAGATTTTTGCACTTTTGGTCGATTTTCCAAAATTAGCCAAATCCAAACACTCCTATCCACTTTGACACCTCTTTGGATTGAATCTAAAGGGGACAATCACTGAGCCAGGCCTCCAAAGTCTTTGGAACAAGAAATAGCATGTTGAACCTAGAATTGCCAAAATAGGGACAAGACTCCAATTTTGGATTGGAGCATTCAATGGAAGCATCAAGGTGGCATGGACTGAGCTCTTAGCAACTGAATTCAGTCAAGACTTATCCAAGACCAAGGGAACCAGCAGCCTGTGCCCTAACCTCTAGTCAATGGCTAGAGGAGACTTGGATTCTCATTTTCCAACATTGGCCAAACCTACTCAGCAGTTTCCATTCACTATTCCTTGCAAAACAAAATTGCTCTACTATAAATAGAGCTTAATTGTGAACAGTTTGAGTACACCAAAGCCATCAAACAGATGCTTTCCTCAAAATCTCTTCTTTCACTCCAATTTTTCCTTCTAAGGCAAGTCACTATCGGGTTTTGAGTTTGAGAGCTTTTCCAATCAAACCAATCACACACACACACCTCATATACATCACATATGAGCTGATCAAACACTTAAACAACAACTGGAACACTGATTTCTCAGAATCACCAGTCAATTGCTCAAGGTTTTAACCAAGTTGCAGTTGAGATGCCATGAAGTGATCCAGCCAGTTTCAATCAAGTCCAAGCATTCAAACACACTCCATAGGGTGTAGGGAAGCTGTTTAGATCATCACAACTCATCTGTAACACCTCCAACTCAGAAATCAATTTGCTCTTGCTGTCACGACCTAGAGGTAAGCCTAAACTTGGTCATCTCTCAATCCATGCAATTTTTGCAGCACAATAATTTGGCCATATGTTCATAATCATGCATGGAATGTTTCCCCTCAATTAATTACATTGTTTGAATCGTGTATCAAAAATCCCAGCCTTCATGCAGAATTTAGGGTTCTTGAGGATTATTCATGATTTCTTGTTTTATGTTTAATTTAAATGAAATTAATTGTCATAGACATGATCGTGAGGTTGAAACGAGTTGATTGGTATGTGGATTGCATGATATGATTAAGTATTCAGTGAGATTGGATAGAAAATGCAAATCTGGGAAACTCAGAACACGCGCGTGTTCTTGCCCTTGTTCTTGGCGCCATTTTCCAACATTTAAATATTTGAATTTTGTGATTTTTATTTAATTGATTCAAAAATTAATTTCTCTCTGAGTTTTAATGATTTTGAGTTGATTCTTTTTTTAATAATTCACAAAAATGTTGAAATATTTTATTTTTCCAAAAAATCCCAAAAATATTATTTATTTCATATAATTGATATTTTTGCAAAGAATTAATATTTTAATTATTTTTGACATTTAAAATATTTTTTTCCCTCTTGATTTTGTAAAGATTAATGACTTCTAATTATTTTGTAGGTCAATACTTGATTTTTGAAGCATTAATCCAAGATCATAATTTGTTTCCCACATGTTAAACAATTTTTGATCATCTTAACTGAATTTTTATTCAATTAAAATACATTTTGGAAATAAATTAGGGTTTTTGATTAATTCAACCCTCACAAATCATTTAAAAAAATCTTTGGGCCTCTAATAGAGTGTAAGACCCAACCCTTTGTAAATACAACCTATTTTGGGCCTCACTTATTGTATAAGTCCCGTTGTATTTCAAAAAGTTCGACGCGATCATCATCCGTTGAAAAACAAACATTGGGCCTACCCTCGAGTAGTAAGACCCATTTCTTTTCTTTAAAAATTTTGGGCCTCTATTAGAGTGTAAGACCCAACCCACTTGTACAGAAATATTTTGGGCCTCACTTATTGTATAAGTCCCTCTGTACATTTTTAAATTCGGCACAATTGTCGCCAGTTTAAAAATAAACCATCTGGGCCTCTCCTTGAGCTATAAGACCCATTCAAAACTTTTTGGGCCTCTAATAGAGTGTAAGAACCAATCCCCTTTTAACCAAAAACAACTTTGGGCCTCACTTATTGTATAAGTCCCTCTGCGTTAAAAGAAAACCTCGGCGCGATCGCCATTTTAAACGGAAAAATCATTTGGGCCTACCCTCGTGTTATAAGCCCCACTCTTTTTCTTTAAAAACTTTTTTGGGCCTCTTGAGAGAGTGTAAGACCCATCCCTTTGTACAGAAAACCTTTTTGGGCCTCAGTCACTCGTATAAGTCCCTCTGTACAAATTCAACAGTGCACTCACTGATAAGACCTTGGGCCTCTCCTTGAGCTGTAAGCCCCAAATCTTTCTTCTTCAAAGCAATTTCTCCTTTGATTTTGAATATACTGTTGTTTTCAATCTGTCTTTGTTGAACAACTAACCAAATAGCATGGAAGCTCTACAACCGAGTAAGTGTTTATACGCTTTCATTTACCGCTTTCATATACATATAACTGTATTATGGGGCTGTTTCGCTGTAAGTCTTCTTTCGTAAACTCATATCAACTGTGTAATAATAGTATAGATATTTAGAGTTTCCCCGGCAACTACGTCTAGAACTAGGTAACGCCGTTTCATTTATTCGTAGAAATAGACAACTAGATCCCCAATAGGATCACCAGATACAGTCTTCTCTTCGGCTATCCTCATTAGGAATAGTCAAGAAACTCTACTCCCAGAGATGAATGTATTCTCCGTGAATGGCATCTTTGAGTTTCTTCTAAATTCTCGAACTTTCCTGGCTTGATCTATTCCTTGTGAATAGCCTGTCTTGAATTTCTCGGGGTTTGGGGACCCACGGGCTTCTTAAAAGCATCGGCCTCCTCTTGGGCATCGTACAAGGACCCACAGGCTTCCTAAAAGCATCCCCGCCTCCTCTTGGGCTTAGTACAAGGACCCATCGACTTCTTAGAAGTATTCACAATCTCCTCTTAGACTTCGTATAATGATTCTTCCTCCGGGAATGATAGCCTCCTCTTGGGCTTAGTACAAGGACCCGTCGGCTTCTTAAAAGTCTCTAGCCTTCTCTTGGGCTTCGTACAAATTGTCCCGACGACCTCCTAGAGGTATAGGAACAGAACTTAGTCATCTTAATAGAACATTCCTTTCAAAGAGTCTACTACTGCTTCTCAAAGCATATTACAAAAGATGAAACTCTAGACACGGACAGTCTAATATCCTTGAGTCTCAAAGACATTCTCAAGTGACCCCTTCGTTAAATAGGAAGGAAACCCGTAGACTCAGACAGTCTCAATACCCTTTGGATTTCCCGTTTCCTCAAAGAAAAGGAAATATCCCTGAATCAAATCCTTGAGTACAGTGTTACTCATATAAGAACTGATTTTCTCTTTAAATCAGCATACTGGACCTGTCACTTAACTGAAACAGCATCATAGCCTCCCTCTTGGGCTTTGTACAATGATTCTCCCCAGCGGAGCTAACAATTTTAGCCTCCATCTCGGGCTTCATACGAGATACCAAAAAGACTCCATCGTCGAGTCAAAAACTTTTAGCCTCCATCTCGGGCTTCGTACGAGATACCAAAGACTCTCTTGTCAAGTCAAAAATGTTTAGCCTCCATCTCGGGCTTCGTACGAGATACCAAAGACTCTCTTGTTGAGTCAAAACTTTTAGCCTCTATCTCGGGCTTCGTACGAGATACCAAAGACTCTCTTGTTGAGTATAAAAGACTCTCTTGTTGAGTCAATCACATTTCAGCCTCCATCTCGGGCTTCGTACGTGATACAAAATCACTCTCTTGTTGAGTATAAAAGATTCTCTTGTTGAGTCAACCCTTTTAGCCTCTCTCTCGGGCTTCGTACGAGACACATAAAAACTCCCTATTGTTGGGCCCACAGCCTCCTCTTAGGCTTTGTATAAGAAAACCACTGGTTGATTCAATCAACCTTTTAGCATCAAAGCTGTGCCTCGTTCACAGTACACAAACATCAACAACTCTTTCCCCTTCATCTAATTGCTGTAAGCGGCAAGCCTCTGGATCGTCTACATCCATGCCACTGTCCCTCTTTTAGCATGAGAAATTCCTAAGGAAAGATAGCATTTCTTTACACTGAGTTAAAGTCTTCTCCTTCAGGTTGGAACTCTCCTATAAAGGAAATTATGGCATTTCCGGATTCACACATCTCGGTTAAAGTAATTCTCCTTTATAAACAGTTGTGACATACAACCCCCTCTTTAGAGATGACAGATTCTCTCTAAAGTCAACACCCTTTTAGCTTCACATCTTGGGCTTTGAACAAGATACAAACACCTTTAGCTTCACGTCTTGGGCTTTGAACAAGACACTAAAACACCATTTCCTCCCATAGAATAGGAGGAACTACGAACGCTCTGATTTCCCTGTTTCAGTAAACGGGAATACGTAGGCATAAGATTGAAAGAAAAATCTTAGCGAGCACACTAAACAAAAACCCTAAATCCCATAATTTCATATATCCGTCCTAACATCTTAACCCCCCACCAATTAACCGAACACCACTTTTAAAAAAATAAACCTAATAGAGACTCCGAATCTTTGTAGCATCTGTAAACCAACAGTTTTGACTGTTTGACCTCAGTTTGCAAGCAGGGTTAATTTGAGACATCTATTTCCCTTCCTTCATCAACTTTAATAGGATAAAAAATGAATCGAGCTGTAGATACCAAAGAGCGATAGTACTTCGCAACCGCGTCCAAAATCGCTCGCTACAGAAAAATGGCGACTTCACTGGGGAAATGGCGATTCTGCTAGGGACGTGTCATTAGGATCTATCTCACCTTTGTAGCGAGATCTTGTTCTCTTCCCATCTATTAGGTGAAAACTTTAAAAGTGACGCCCACCGTGGGGCTCTTCTAACCTTTTTTCTCTTCTCTTGTGTGAAAACCACAGATTGGGGGCTTCCGCCGGGGAACCCATTTTCTGTCAGGAACATAGGATTCATAGCTTTAAAGGTCTAGGATGATTAGGATAAATATATATACTGCTTTTCCTAATTTATATATGTGTTTATTTTTCTGCTAATGGGAATGCGTGTGATGTCGCATGTGGAAAGATTGAGTATACACTTAAGATAGGTGATGGTGACGAGGTCGACCATCAACCTCAGTGGAGGCTTCCCAATGTAACCCATTCCCTCTCACAGGTAATGGGTCGATTGTGAAGTCTGAGAAGCTGAGGAGCAAATTAGTGGCGCAGAGGCTATCGGAAATAGTTGTCATGCGATGCCACCCTCTTCTGAGGACTCTTCAAAAAACATCACCTAGCACGGTTCCCGGCCCGCTGGTGTTTTCTTGACAAGAGTTGATGATGATGAGAGACAGGTACAAAAGTCACTAGTATAAACCTTTGAGGATGGGTAGAGCCTTGACTTCATGACAACGACCCTTTGACCCCATGTTTTTTCTATGTTTTTGTGTGCTGCATTCATGCATTCATCTAAAAAACATTAAAACATTCAAAAAATTCTTCTCTTCTAGTCTCTCTATTTTTCAAATTAAACTAAGACTGTGATTGCAAATATCAGAGAAAAGGATTGCGCTAATGGATTACGGTAGAAGGAGAACTCATAAGTACACCTTCAAGGTTCCAAAACTAGAGGATTTGAGAGGTTTGGCGAGAATGATCACAAACCAAGAGGCTTTCAGAGCCAAGTACGGAGGTCTCCTAGCTCTATTAAGGGTCCATGTGATTGAGGGAATCATGGATGCGCTCATTCAGTTCTACGATCCAGTTTATTACTGCTTCACATTCCCGGATTACCAGCTCGCACCAACGCTGGAGGAGTATTCTCATCTGATCGATTTACATATCACTGATCGAGCTCCATTTTCTGGACTGGAAGAAATTCCAAAGGATCAGACCATTGCAAGAGCAATTCATTTGGACGAATCGGAAGTCAGGACTCACATGACCACTAAGGGTGGCATCCAAGGTTTGCCAGCCCAGTTCTTAACAAAGAAAGCTCTGTAATTTGCTAGTATAGGGAACATGACTGCTTTTGAAAGCATCTTTGTTTTACTCACCTACGGATTATTTTTGTTGCCCAACATTAATAACTACGTCGATATCAACGCTATTAAGGTTTTTCTCATTGGAAACCCTGTGCCGACTTTGCTCGCAGATGCGTATCATTCTGTACACTTAGGGAATTTGTACAGCAGAGGGGAGATCACATGCTGTGTACCTCTGCTTTATAAATGGTTTATCTCCCATTTACCAAAGTCTGCTGCTTTCTGGGATCATAAGAGTGTCTTGCGCTGGTCACAGAAGATCATGTCTCTTACCAACTCTGACATAGATTGGTGTAATAGGATTTATGATGGAACCAGGATCATTGACCGTTGTGGAAACTTCCCCAACGTACCCCTTATAGGAACTAAGGGAGGAATCAATTACCATCCAGTTCTTGTTCGTCGTCAATTTGGATACCCGATGAGGCACGTCCCACGGAGTGTTCATCTGGAAGGTCTTTTCTTCAAGGAAGGAGAAAGTGACAGAGCACTAAAGATGGAAATAGTTCATGCTTGGAAAGATGTTCATAAGAAAGGACGGGAGTCTCTAGGAAAACCGGACTGTGTCTCGGTGGAGCCTTATCTCCACTGGGTACAAACTAGAGCTCTCAAGCTAAAGATGCCTTATCCTCATTACGGAATTCTTCCACCGAGGGAATCTGTCATGTACTTCATGACGGAAATTGAAAAGCTTCAGGTTACTCTTAACAAAGTTCAAAGGGAGAGGAGGTCTTGGAAGAACAAATACCGGACCCTCAACGTGGAGTGCATCAAAATACAGCAACTGCTGAAAGATAAGGATGCTCTGATCGAGATTTTAGAGCAACATGCTGTGGATAATCAGGATGACCAAAGGAATTTGCTTGCTCTTTTCACCTGGAAAAGGAATGACAACCCGACAACGGCTCAAGAGCCCCGGTCAAAGAAAAGGAAGATACCAGAATCAACACCCGATTTCTCTTCAGAGAAGACTCGGGACCCATTAGCTTAGGTTTCTATTTCTGCACTTTGTAATCTACTGTATTTCCATTTTTGTAATCCTTTGAATTTCAATAAAAAAGGGTTTCCCCACTATTTGATATTTGCAATCTAATTGTCGAAGTTTATTTTGATTAAACCAAAAAACAATTAATATAATCATTGCATTCATCATTCTCACATCGCGTATTCTTCTTACCTACGAATCTCACGTTTGTGTCTCGGTTCTAAAGTCAAACTGTCTCATTCGTACAATACTCTGGCCAATTGTCAGAAGAAGATGGATGATCTTGAGGAAGAGAACAGAGAGTTGAAAGAAGAGATCGACGCTCTGAGAGAGGATATGAGAAAGCTTCGTAATGACATACAAGCCATGGCAGAAGCTCAGCTACAAAGGACTGTGATCTCGGAAATCACCTCAGTGCCCATAGTGGAGAAGTTTGATCCTAGGTATCAGATGCCGAAAGATCGTCCCTGGGGCATGCCTGTTAACTATATCCCGGAAGGATATGTTCCGCCGATCGCTGAAGGTCAGGGAATCGTAATAGATGCCTCTGGTCCTGAAGGTTACAAACTTCGGGAA
The DNA here is from genome assembly GCA_022829125.1 of Lathyrus tuberosus. NCBI lineage: Eukaryota > Viridiplantae > Streptophyta > Magnoliopsida > Fabales > Fabaceae > Lathyrus > Lathyrus tuberosus. Next base: position 2,131,065 of record JALAZF010000416.1, on the reverse strand, counting down.
AGCGAAGATGCTAGGGCATACTGAAGACTCCTGAAGGTTACAAACTTCAAGAAACGCCAAGACTCACTGCCGTAGTCACGGTACCACCCCCTATGGTGCACACTGTCCCGGAAGGACAGACTCCACAGATACCTTCTGGTAAGAAGGAAACTATGTTCGATAGAATGGATGAATTCCAGGAACAATTCCTGGAAATGCAGAAGGAACTGCAAGCCATCCGCGGTCAGGATTTATATGGAAAGGACGCCGCAGACCTTTCCTTGGTCCCTAATGTGAAAGTTCCGCACAAGTTCCAAGTGCCCGACTTTGAAAAGTACAAGGGTAACTCTTGTCCTCAGAGTCATCTGGTGATGTACGCTCGACGAATGTCAGCTCAGACTGAGAATCAGAACCTGCTGATTCACTACTTTCAGGATAGTTTAACCGGTGCCGCATTAAAATGGTACATGGGTTTAAACCGTGCTACGATTAGCATATTCAGAGATCTTGGTACTGCCTTCGTCCAACAATACAAATACAATTTGGACATGGCACCGGACAGAGATCAACTCAGATCAATGTCACAAAAGGACAAGAAAACCTTTAAGGAGTATGCCCAGAGATGGCGTGAAATTGCTGCTCAAATTTGTCCACCTCTTGAGGAAAAAGAGATGACAACGATCTTCTTAAAGACCTTAAGCTCATTTTATTACAACAGAATGGTTGCCAGTGCGCCCAGTGACTTCACCGAGATGGTGGGCATGGGAGTTCGTCTTGAGGAAGCCGTCCGAGAAGGACGCTTGATAAAAGACGCCAGATCATCAAGTAGTACAAAACGATACGGTAGTACTCTCCCTAAGAAAAAAGAGCAAGATATTGGGAATATCTCTCTCGGAAAGCAAAGGCGACGTTATCAACCGATAGCAGCTGTAACTCCTGCTATCAGTCCTGCGCCTATTCCTACGTATCAACCTCAGGTTGCGTAGAGCTAACCTAATCAACAAAGGACACAACAATCTCTTCAGCAGGCTCGTCCTCAATACAACAACAACCATACAACGCGGCCACCAGGGTTTGATCCTATACCCATGTTGTACGCAGAACTATTTCCGTTACTACTGGCTAAGGGGCACATCCAAACTAAGTCTCCTCTTACAGTACCGGAAAATCTGCCTTTTTGGTTTAAGGTGGACCAGACATGCCCTTATCATCAAGGAGGATCAGGGCTTAACATAGAGAACAGTCTCAATTTCAAATCCGATGTGCAAAAGCTTGTTAGGAGCGGGCTCTTATCTTTCAAAGATACGAATCCCAATGTTCTCACGAACCCGCTGCCTCAACACGAGAAAGCTGCAGTCAACCTGATTGAGAAAGAGTGTAACAATGTCTATCAAATTCATGATGTACTCTTATTGAGGACCAATCTGGTCAAGATGCATTGTAGGCAGAGTGGATATGGCCATGTGCCACCTCATAATTATCACCAGTGTGATGTCTGCTCTAAAAACAATCAAGGATGTTCTGTGGTGCAAATAGCTCTACAGGAATAGATGAATCTTGGATGGATCCAAGAGCACCGAGTTCGTGTAGTTAACATGGTCTATACGAACTCCAACGTCATTCAGAACCACGACATCCGTGCAATGAATGTCAACTTGGTGGCGATGAACTCAAGGCAAAGCCAGTATCATAATCTGCCACGACACGATTACAATTCCTATCTGACTTGCTCGGTAAACAAACAGGGATGCTCTTTCATACAAGAGGCCCTCTAGCGTCAAATGGATCTTGGATGGATCCAAGACTACCATGATAGGAACCCTTATCAGATCAACATGGTTCAGATCTTCGATATTCGCATGATGAATACCAACCTGGTAGAGTTACATGCTGAGCAGGTCCGACTCGGATTCTTAATATCACACGACTATCAAAGCTGTAAAGATGGTTGCAAAAATGATCGAGGTTGTACCCTTGTCCAGGAAGCACTTCAACACTTGTTAAATCACTAATGGATGTCAATCTATATGGATGAAGATACTCAGCAGATTAGTATCAGTAACAGGAATCCTACTCGACGTCAAAGTCAGGATGTCCGATCTATGGAAGCTAACCTATTGAGGTTACATTGTATTCAAAGTGGGTGTGGCCAGGTGCCACCACACAATTATGACCGTTGTAGTGTTTGTTCAGAAAGTAACCAAGGGTGTTACCTTGTGAGAGCGGCTCTTCAGGGTCAGGTGGATCGTGGAGAGATTCGCCCATATCCGGGTTCTGGACCCATCAACTGGACGCCGAACTACCTTGCCAATCAAGTCGAGGATGTTGTCACAATCTCTGGTCGTCACCAGACCAGGGATGTTTTTACCATCATCCCTCTGCTTGACGAATCTAGAGCTCCCAACCGGGAACGGATCGAGATTACTTATGATGGTCAGAAAAATCAGAAGGTTCCCATAGTCATCTATCTACCGGGACCACTACCGTATGAATCAGCTAAGGCGATCCCTTACAAATACGGTGCAACAATAGTTGAAAATGGAAAGGAAATTCCATTACCCTTCGTCGTGAATATTGCAGACATCAGTCGTGTAACACGGAGCGGTCGAATCTTTAACCGAGGAGTTGGAGAACCTAACAAGGAAAAGGAACTTCAGACAGAAGCTCCCGATCCATCAGTCGGTCAATCCAGTAATCCCGACCTTTCGAAAAATAATGATGAGATGCTGAAGCTCATCCAAAGGAGTGAATACAACATTGTTGATCAGCTGTTACAGACTCCTTCAAAGATCTCGGTATTATCACTGTTACTCAGCTCAGAAGCCCACAGGGAGGCTCTGCAGAAAGTCTTGGAGCAAGCTTTTGTGGAACAGGATGTAACAATCAGACAGTTCGATAGCATTGTCTCTAACATCACTTCCTGCAATAATTTGGGATTTAGTGATGAGGAATTACCCGAAGAGGGTCGTCGTCATAACATGGCGCTCAACATTACAGTTAACTGCCAGGACGATGCTTTAGCCAGCGTACTGGTAGACACAGGGTCAGCCCTGAATGTTATGCCGAAGTCCACTTTGATGCAATTATCATTAAAAGGCCCTCCGATGAGAATTAGCGAGGTCGTCGTCAAAGCGTTCGACGAATCCAGAAAAACAGTTATCGGCGAAGTTGATCTTCCCATAACTATCGGTCCTCACACTTTCCAAGTCACTTTCCAGGTCATGGACATCCGGGCAACATACAGTTGTTTATTAGGCAGACCTTGGATACATCAGGCTGGAGTGGTCACTTCGACCCTCCACTTAAAGCTAAAGTTTGTTCAGAACGATCAACTTGTCACAGTCTGTGGAGAACAGGCCTTGCTCGTGAGTAACTTATCATTATCTACTTGTGTAGAACCCGAGGAGGTTATTGGGACGCAGTTCCAAGCACTGTCGGTGGGCAAGGACAATCAATCCCAAGGAGGAACCTCGATTTCCTCATACAAAGATGCTATCAAAGCGGTCGAGAGTACCGATAAACCGGATGGGGACAGCTTGTCATTCCTATGGATAATAAAACAAAGAAGGGTCTTGGTTTTTTTGCAACCTGTACCCAGACAGCTGCCAGCGATGGAAGTCTTCATCCTATTCAGAACTTCTTCCACAGTGGAGGTTTTCTTCACCCAGTCCCTCAAGCAGTCCATGCTATCAATGAGGAAGATCCCTTTGACACAGAGGAAGAGTGGGAGTCCTATCTTAACAAGGACGGTTATATGTCTCAGGATGAAACGCAAACTCCTTTTTGCTTTCCTACAGAGAGTTTGAGATTTATACCCAGGCCAGACATCGAAATGATATACGGGGATTGTGATCCGGAAGGATGTCGTGGTCCGCCAAATTCATTAGAGGAAGACACTCCGATGAAAGACAACTTTGATCACGACTACTATGGCCCAATGGATGGTCTGCCAATGTGGCAGCCTTACCCAGGAGACTTGGGGCTAGAAAGTCAGCCGAACAATGAAAATCAGCTGACCGTCATTGAACAGAATACCTGTGTCCCCACCATGTCATGGGATCAACACTCAGGTCATTCAGAAACTACTCAACATGACGATGAATTTGCAACGTTTGCAGGACTCGAATACATCAACTATGCTTTTCCCGAGGTCAACGTTATCGAGAGAGATGACTCCTCCAGTTCGAAAGAAGTGTGGGACACCTTGGGACAACCGAGTGGAAAGTACGACTATATTGTCAAATACACCGCTCCCGAAAGCTCTCGTATCAGGCTCGAAGATATCCAGCCACATGGATGGGGAGATACAGCTGAGAGCACAAATGCTATACAAAATACAACAGAGGAATTCTCCTACGACAATTCTGCCTGGGAGACAGATTCCAATGATCCTGCTCCACCAGAAATCAGCGTTATTTCTAAAGACAAATCAAGGAAGGTGCCAGACTTTGTGATTCACCGAGGAGTTCGCCGCCAATGGGTTGCCGTCGAGGTTCCGAAGATTGTTCATCAGTCAAAGTAATTGCCATCTTTAACCTTTCACCCTGCCCAGGTGAAACAGATGTTTTGATAGGGCTCGCTTTCTGTAAATTTCCCTCTTCGCTTTGCCCAAAGCGACAGAGTTTTGTTTTATAGGGCTGTAGTTTCAAGAATCGACTTGTTCATTAATAAAATAACGTCGTTCTGTAATTTCCGCATTAATTGTTGTTTTCTCTTTTTCGCTTTTTCTCATAAAATGGTAATCCTAAAAAACAATTAAAAATAAAAACAAGCAGTAAAATAAATACACTATTTTCTTTATCTCTTCTAAACACGAATTATCATGTCATGCAGATTGCTTGTTTTAAACCCAGTTGAAACATATAATCCGATGCCTTCTCCCAACTTTGAGTTCCCGGTATTTAGGGCTGAAGAAGAAGTTGACAACGAAATTCCAGAAGAGATCTCCCGACTACTCAGACAGTAGGAAAAGTCCATTGAACCTCACAAAGAGCCGTTGGAAACGATCAATGTGGGTTCAGAAAAAGAGAGAAAAGAAATCAGGATTGGGGCACTGCTCAGTCCAACTGCCAGAGAGGGTTTGATAAAGCTTCTCAAAGAATTCCCCGATGTATTCGCTTGGTCCTATCAGGATATGCCAGGGTTGGATACCAGCATCGTGGAACATCACTTACCGTTAAGGTCAGAATGTCCACCAGTAAAGTAAAGGTTGAGACGGACTCACCCAGACATGGCCATCAAAATCAAAGAGGAGGTACAGAAACAGATCGACGCAGGTTTCCTCGCTACATATGAATATCCTCAATGGTTAGCCAACATCGTACCCGTTCCCAAAAAGGATGGAAAGGTCAGAATGTGTGTTGATTACAGGGATCTGAACAAGGCAAGTCCAAAGGACGACTTTCCTTTACCACACATTGACATGCTGGTAGACAGCACATCAAAGTTCAAAATTTTCTCCTTCATGGATGGATTCTCGGGCTATAAGCAGATTAAAATGGCGCCGAAAGACATGGAGAAAACTTCGTTCATTACCCCATGGGGTACCTTTTGTTACAAGGTGATGCCGTTCGGTTTGAAGAACGCCGGGGCAACCTATCAAAGGGCCATGACTACTCTTTTTCATGACATGATACACAAAGAGATAGAGGTATATGTCGATGACATGATTGCAAAATCTAAGATAGAAGAGGAGCATGTGACCCACCTGTCAAAACTATTCGAGCGTTTAAGGAAGTACAAACTCCGCTTGAATCCCAACAAGTGCACCTTCGGTGTCTGTTCGGGGAAACTCTTAGGGTTCATCGTCAGCCAGAAAGGAATTGAGGTTGATCCTGATAAGGTCAAGGCCATTCGAGAAATGCCTTCTCCGAAAATCGAAAAACAAGTCAGAGGATTCTTGGGACGTTTGAACTACATCTCCAGATTCATATTCCTTATGACCGCCACATGTGCGCCGATTTTCAAATTACTCAAAAAGAATCAGGATTGCGTTTGGTCAGAAGATTGCCAAATCGCCTTCGACAATATTAAGGAATACCTGTTGAATCCGCCGATTCTATCACCTCCAGTGGAAGGAAGACCACTTATCATTTACTTAACAGTCTTGGAAGACTCAATGGGATGTGTGCTTAGCCAACAAGATGAAACCAAACGGAAAGAGTCTGCCATCTACTATCTGAGCAAGAAATTCACCGACTGCGAGACTCGGTACACGATGCTTGAGAAAACTTGTTGCGCTTTGGCTTGGGCAGCCAAATGTCTTCGCCAATACATGATTCGTCACACTACTTGGTTAATCTCCGAAATGGATCCAATCAAGTATGTCTTTGAAAAACCTGCTCTCACGGGAAGAATCGCCCGTTGGCAGATGTTGTTATCAGAATATGACATAGAGTACCACGCTCAGAAAGCCGTTAAAGGAAGTATTTTAGCCAATCATTTGGCTCATCAACCGATTGACGATCAAGAATCAACCGGGTTTGACTTCCCAGACGAAGATGTCATGTACCTAAAAATGAAAGACTGCGACGAACCACTACCCAGTGAAGGGCCAGAACCAGGTTCCCAGTGGGGACTAATCTTTGATGGAGCAGTTAATCATTATGGAAATGGAATTGGGGCAATAATTGTTACCCCTCAGGGTACCCACATTCCTTTCACTGCCAGACTTACGTTCAAATGTACAAACAACGAGGCCGAATACGAAGCTTGTATTATGGGTCTCGAAGAAGCGATTGATTTAAGGATCAAAAACTTGGACGTGTACGGCGATTCAGCCTTGGTTATCAATCAGATAAAAGGAGATTGGAACACATACCAATCAGGATTGATTCCTTACAAAGACTATGCAAGAAGGTTGTTACCCTTCTTTAACAGAGTCGAGTTTCATCACGTCCCTCGTAGAGAGAATCACATGGCTGACGCCTTAGCCACTCTCTCTTCTATGATTAGTGTAGGTCAATGGAATGACCTGCCTAAGATCGACATAATGTGCCTTGAACGGCCCGCCTACGTCTTCACGATCGAAGCCGTCATAGACAACAAACCTTGGTATCACGATATCAAATGCTTCCTTCAGAAACAAGAGTACCCATCTGGGGCACTCAGAAAAGACAGGAAAACCCTCAGAAGATTGGCTGGAAGCTTCTTCCTGAGCGGTGACACTCTTTATAAGAGAAACTTCGACATGGTCTTGCTCCGATGCGTAGACAGACCAGAAGCAAATATGCTTATGAAAGAAATTCACGAAGGATCCTTTGGCACTCATGCCAACAGACACACAATGGCGAGAAAAATTCTGAGAGCAGGGTACTACTAGTTGACCATGGAATCCGACTGCTACAAGTACATGAAGAGGTGTCACAAGTGTCAGATATACTCCGACAAAATTCATGTACCGCCATCACATCTCAAAGTTCTTTCTTCCCCGTGGCCTTTTTCCATGTGGGGAATCGACATGATTGGCTTGATCGAACCTAAGGCTTCAAACGGACATCGGTTCATCCTTGTAGTCATTGACTATTTCACCAAGTGGGTCGAAGCAGCGTCGTACGCTAATGTAACCCGACAAGTGGTGGTCCGATTTATCAAAAACAATATCATCTGCCGTTATGGTGTTCCAAGCCAGATCATTACTGATAATGGATCTAACTTGAACAATAAGATGATGAAAGAGTTGTATGCAGAGTTCAAGATCGAACACCATAACTCATCTCCCTACCGACCCAAGATGAATGGAGCAGTAGAAGCGGCTAACAAGAACATCAAGAGGATTGTTCAGAAGATGGTTGTAACCTACAAAGATTGGCACGAAATGCTACCCTTTGCTCTTCATGGTTATCGAACATCTTTCCGCACTTCAACAGGGGCAACCCCTTTCTCTCTAGTATATGGCATGGAGGCAGTTCTCCCTATAGAAGTAGAGATCCCATCAATCCGGGTATTGATGGAAGCTAAGCTTTCAGAAGCTGAATGGTGTCAAAGTCGGCACGGCGAACTGAATCTGATTGAAGAGAAGCGAATCACGGCACTATGCCATAGTCAGTTGTATCAGCAGAGAATGAAGAAGGCATTTGACAAAAAGGTCTGACCTCGTGTCTTCAGAAAAGGAGACCTCGTGCTCAAGAAGATACAATCGTTTCTCACTGACTCTCGGGGAAAATGGACCCCAAATTACGATGGCCCCTATGTGGTCACGAAAGCTTTCTCAGGCGGTGCCTTGAGACTTGCAACCATGGACGGAGAAGAATTTGCCTACCCCACGAATGTTGATGTAGTCAAGAAATACTTCGCCTAAAAAAAAGTCTCGGTGGATTGAAAACCCGAAAGGGCGGTCCAGGCAAATGTTAGAGACAAAAAAAAATCATCCCGATGGATTGGAAACATCAAAGTACAATCCAGGAAAAAATTAGGAATAATGGCAAGTAACTATGTTCAACAGAGGCAAGTCCCTCAGCAGCAGTTACATCATCCATCGGAGGAAAACTCCAGTCAAGGTCATCTTCGACAGAAGCTCAGGATGTCCCGAATTCAAAGTTGGTAGAAGGATAGTGGTCGTTATGTTTTAACGTAGCCCTTTTCCCTGTAAATTACCATTTTCAAACTTTGTAAATACTCTTTAGAATCACGCGTTTGGCTGATCTCCATCTTATCAATAAAATTTGAGCCCTTGTGCTTTTCTTTGTAATTCTTATTTGTTTTAGCTTTACAGAATGGCGTTTTAACATGATTAGCGATTCTTGAAATGAAACAAAAATGAATTTACTTGTTAAAACTTTTTCTGCTTTTAAATTAAAGATGGCAATTGCTTTTGACTGTTGAACATCAGAAGAACGTCGATCGCGTCTCCAAAGGCGTTTGAATTTCAAAGTGCAGAATCAAAGTACTCATTCTAGGCCAGTACGCCTGAACGAAGGATCAGCAGTATGAGATGCGGCTTTCCCATCTGATACCCTCGGCAGAGTTCTTATCTCCTAAGCCCGATCAACGGTATTCCCCGCAGGGACTATTTCTCCTAAGCAAGGTAGAATTGCTACTTTTTTTTACCAACGGTACTTCTTCGCCCCGCGATGGCCGAGTATCCAGTCGTGTTCACTCGTCAGTCTGTATGTCGCGTCAGTTTTGTCAGCATATACATACATACATACATCATGCATTTGATTTGCATTCACATTTCATATTGCATCACTATCACTCTAGTCGGTCTTGTCCCCTAGTGATAACGGTCTTCTCAATCGAGTTGTCAGTTCTTGCCTCATCAGGAAATGTTGCGTTTGAACAATCTCGCCTCTAGTGTATCTCTGGATTAGAGTCAGCACTCGACCACTTTGATAACTTGAACCTCTGAAAATCCAGAGAAGCTTTCTACAGATGTCACTCTTCGCCATCAAAGGTGATATCCTTGCTTTCCCGGATTAAAGAAAAATCCCCAGAGAAAGCCTCCTAAGCAGAGATTTGGCAGTACAGCTGCCTTTCTCCGAAAGACCGTTGATGAAAAGGTCATCAGCACCTCAAAATTGGAGCCCATCATATGGCATTTCTCCAGGAAGATCCCGAGAAAATTATGATGTAAGACCCCAAGCGGAAGCAGTCTCTCAAGAGACTCATTTTCCCCAGATAGAGTCGATAAATGGCGTCTCCCAAAACAGAGAAGTTTGTGTACCTCTACAATTCAGACGAATGGGTTCCCCAGCAAGTCTGACATCGAAACTTTTTCCACTCAAATGGCATCTCCCCAGGAAAATTCGGCGAGAAGTTTGAGTAAAACCGCTACGAATAGCGTCCCTTGTCAAGAAAGTTTATTGACAAAAGAAACTTAGACCAGTTCCTTGGTAGGAAACCGGGATCGAGGGGAAGTTTAAATCAGAAACTTAGACCAGTTCCTTGGTAGGAAACCAGGATCGAGGGGAAGTTGACAAAATAAACTTAGACCAGTTCCTTGGTAGGAAACCAGGATCGAGGGGAAGTTGACAAAAGAAACTAAGACCAGTTCCTTGGTAGGAAACCAGGATCGAGGGGAGGTTTATTTCAAAAGAAAACTGAGACCAACTCCTTGGATGAAGACCACGATCGAGGGGAAGTTTACCTTTTCTAAGCATCATCGCTTAGCTAAAGAAGATGAATGCGCAAGCTGCCATTCATAGCCATCAAAATTTTGGGTATTCCGATATTTAATCCTCTTGCACCCCGAATGCCCGAATACCTTCGTCATTCACACCTTCGGGTCCAAGAAGATTAAATAGGGGCATCTGTCATACCCCAAATTTTGACCACTAAGATTTCCCATCATTGTGCAAATCATCATCACAATATGGATGAACCATCATGCCTCATCAAATGCCTCAAGGGTTGTTGAGCATTCACTACAATCAAAATTAGGGTTTTAAGCCCTCTTAGAGCCTTAGACAAAGGATCAGTCAAGGAATGACTTGATCTTCAACTTGTCTAGCCTCTAAAATATCCACAATGGATCAAAAGGACTCCCACTTCAATAATTAAGCACAAGGCTACTCCCTTCTAGGTGGATCAAGTCTCAAGATCGACAGTGTCACCAAATTAGGGTTTTGGTCGACCAGGGCCTCCAGATGGATATTTTTCATCTGGGCACAAGCCAATGATCCAAAACATAACCTAATATACTCCATGGAACCTCATGGACCCAAGCATCAAGTCAATTTGACCTCAGGCGATGCATTCATCAAAAATCAGGAATTAGGGTTTCTTGACCTAATTCACCCCTAAGTTGACTTTTGGGACAAATCATGAGCCAAGACCTCAAGACATGATTTGAGGGTCTCCAATATACTATATTGATCCATTTGCAATAATGGATTAATCCAAGAAGCTTGAGCAACAAGTCTCAATTTCATCTGCACCACAATTAGGGTTTCGCGGGGAAAGTCAACAGTAACTTTGACTTTTGACCAGGACATGCTCCCAAACCCTAAGACATGATTCAATATACCCTATGACACCCATGGAACATGTCCATCAAGTTTGATTTAGGTCAAGGACATGATTTCCTGAAGAATTGCACAGTTTGGAATTCATCTGATAAAAAGTCAACTGTGCACAAAAGTCAACTTTGACTTTTTGAGATTTTTCACCAAAATGGATTTTTAACCCTAAAATGATGTTAATGTATGATTGGAATCATCATTCATCAAGAAGAATCAAAGAAAGTGGGATAACTTGTAAAAGGGGTAACCATAAAAACTCCTAAACCACAAGGCCATTGTTCCCCATTCAAAGCTTGATTTGTAGATCACATTGCCCTATACAAAAGCTTTATACTGACCTATGTCCAAATTCCTCATGGATTTTGAGTTATGGAGTGATCAAAATCAAGAAAAGTCACTTTGTTCCAACACTTAGTGAAAATTTCACTAAGTCAGAATCTGCCTTTACTTTTTCCAAATGTAGGGGGATTTTTCACTTGGATTCAAAAGAGATCAAAACCAAACATGTTCAAACAGTTGTTGTATCATGTAAGGGCTTTCCAAAATGGCCAAAAACATTACCAAATTCAATTTGAGCTATGAGATATGACATTGGCAAGATGCCTTGCTGAAATCTGCCAAGGCAAGGCAAATTTTTGAACTTTTGGTCGATTTGCCAAAATCAGCCAAATCCAAACACTCCTATCCACTTGGACACCTCTGAGGATTGAATCTAAAGGGGACAATCACTGAGTCAAGCCTCCAAAGTCTTTGGAACAAGAAATAGCATGTTGAACCTAGAATTGCCAAAATAGGGACAAGACTCCAATTTTGGATTGCAGCATTCAATGGAAGCATCAAGGTGGCATGGACTAAGCTCTTAGCAACTGAATTCAGTCAAAACTTATCCAAGACCAAGGGAACCAGCAGCCTGTGCCCTAACCTCTAGTCAATGGCTAGAGGAGACTTGGATTCTCATTTGCCAACATTGGCCAAACCTACTCAGCAGTTGCCATTCACTATTCCTTGCAAAACAAACTTGCTCTACTATAAATAAAGCTCAATTGTGATCAGTTTGAGTACACCAAAGCCATTAAACAGATGCTTTCCTCAAAATCTATTCTTTCACTCCAATTTTACCTTCTAAGGCAAGTCACTATCGGGTTTTGAGTTTGAGAGCTTTTCCAATCAAACCAATCACACATACACCTCATATACATCACATATGAGCTGATCAAACACTTAAACAACAACTGGAACACTGATTTCTCAGAATCACCAGTCAATTGCTCAAGGTTTTAACCAAGTTGTAGTTGAGATGCCATGAAGTGATCCAGCCAGTTTCAATCAAGTCCAAGCATTCAAACACACTCCATAGGGTGTAGGGAAGCTGTTCAGATCATCACAACTCATCTGTAACACCTCCAACTCAGAAATCAATTTGCTCTTGCTGTCACGACCTAGAGGTAAGCCTAAACTTGGTCATCTCTCAATCCATGCAATTTTTGCTGCACAATAATTTGGCCATATGTTCATAATCATGCATGGAATGTTTCCCCTCAATTAATTGCATTGTTTGAATCATGTATAAAAAATCCCAGCCTTCATGCAGAATTTAGGGTTCTTGAGGATTATTCATGATTTCTTGTTTTATGTTTAATTTAAATGAAATTAATTGTCATAGACATGATTGTGAGGTTGAAACGAGTTGATTGGTATGTGGATTGCATGATATGATTAAGTATTCAGTAAGATTGGATAGAAAATGCAAATCTGGGAAACTCAGAACACGCGCGTGTTCTTGCCCTTGTTCTTGGCGCCATTTTCCAACATTTGAATATTTGAATTTTGTGATTTTTATTTAATTGATTCAAAAATTAATTTCTCTCTGAGTTTTAATGATTGAGTTGATTCTTTTTTTAATAATTCACAAAAATGTTGAAATATTTTATTTTTCCAAAAAACCCCAAAAATATTATTTATTTCATATAATTGATATTTTTGCAAAGAATTAATGTTTTAATTGTTTTTTACATTTAAAATATTTTTTCCCTCTTGATTTTGTAAAGATTAATGACTTCTAATTATTTTTTAGGTCAATACTTGATTTTTGAAGCATTAATCCAAGATCATAATTTGTTTCCCACATGTTAAACAATTTTTGATCATCTTAATTGAATTTTTATTCAATTAAAATACATTTTGGAAATAAATTAGGGTTTTTGATTAATTCAACCCTCACAAATCATTTTCAAAAATCTTTGGGCCTCTAATAGAGTGTAAGACCCAACCCTTTGTAAATACAACCTATTTTGGGCCTCACTTATTGTATAAGTCCCGTTGTATTTCAAAAAGTTCGACGTGATCATCATTCGTTGAAAAACAAACATTGGGCCTACCCTCGAGTAGTAAGACCCATTTCTTTTCTTTAAAACTTTTGGGCCTCTATTAGAGTGTAAGACCCAACCCACTTGTACAGAAATATTTTGGGCCTCACTTATTGTATAAGTCCCTCTGTACATTTTTAAATTCGGCACGATCGTCGCCAGTTTAAAAATAAACCATCTGGGCCTCTCCTTGAGCTATAAGACCCATTCAAAACTTTTTGGGCCTCTAATAGAGTGTAAGACCCAATCCCCTTTTAACCAAAAACAACTTTGTGCCTCACTTATTGTATAAGTCCCTCTGCGTTAAAAGAAAACCTCGGCGCGATCGCCATTTTAAACGAAAAAATCATTTGGGCCTACCCTCGTGTTATAAACCCCACTCTTTTTCTTTAAAAACTTTTTTGGGCCTCTTGAGAAAGTGTAAGACCCATCCCTTTGTACAGAAAACATTTTTGGGCCTCAGTACTCGTATAAGTCCCTCTGTACAAATTCAACAGTGCGCTCACTGATAAGACCCTGGGCCTCTCCTTTAGCTGTAAGCCCCAAATCTTTCTTCTTCAAAGCACTTTCTCCTTTGATTTTGAATATACTGTTGTTTTCAATCTGTCTTTGTTGAACAACTAACCAAACAGCATGGAAGTTCTACAACCGAGTAAGTGTTTATACGCTTTCATTTAACGCTTTCATATACATATAACTGTATTGTGGGGATGTTTCGCTGTAAGTCTTCTTTCGTAAACTCATATTAATTGTGTAATAATAGTATAGATATTTAGAGTTTCCCCGGCAACTACGTCTAGAACTAGGTAACGCCATTTCGTTTATTCGTAGAAATAGACAGTTAGATCCCCAATAGGATCACCAGATACAGTCTTCTCTTCAGCTATCCTCATTAGGAATTGTCAAGAAACTCTACTCCCAGAGATGAATGTATTCTCTGTGAATGGCATCTTTGAGTTTCTTCCAAATTCTCGAACTTTCATGGCTTGATCTATTCCTTATGAATAGCCTGTCTTGAATTTCTCAGGGTTTGGGGACCCACGGGCTTCTTAAAAGCATCGGCCTCCTCTTGGGCATCGTACAAGGACCCACAGGCTTCCTAAAAGCATCCCCGCCTCCTCTTGGGCTTAGTACAAGGATCCATCGGCTTCTTAGAAGTATTCACAGCCTCCTCTTAGGCTTCGTATAATGATTCTTCCTCTGGGAATGATAGCCTCCTCTTGGGCTTAGTACAAGGACCCGTCGACTTCTTAAAAGTCTCTAGCCTTCTCTTGGGCTTCGTACAAATTGTCCCGACGACCTCTGTAATACCCCAAATTTTGACCACTTAGATTTCCCATCCTTGTGAAAATCATCATCACAATATGGATGAACCATCATGCTTCATCAGTCTCCCCAAAGATGGGTGAACATCCAATACAATCAAAATTAGGGTTTCAAGCCCTCTCTGAGTGCTTAGACAAAGGATCAATCAAGAAATGACATGATCTTAAACTTGTCTAATCTCTTAAATATCCACAATGGATCAAAAAGGACTCCCACTTCAAGGATTAAGCACAAGGCTGCTCCCTTCTAGGTGGATCAAGTCTCAAGATCGACAGTGTCACCAAATTAGGGTTTTGGTCGACCAGGGCCTCCAGATGCAAATTTTCATCTGGGCACAAGGCAATGATCCAAAACATGACCTAATATACTTCATGGAACCTCATGAACCCATGCATCAAGTCAATTTTGCCTCAGGGGATGCATTCATCAAAAATCAGGAATTAGGGTTTCTTGACCTAATTCACCCCTAAGTTGACTTTTGGGACAAACCATGAGCCAAGACCTCAAGACATGATTTTAGGGTCTCTAATATACCATATTGATCCATTTGGAACCATGGATTGATCCAAGAAGCTTGAGCAATAAGTCTCAATTTCATCTGCACCACAATTAGGGTTTTAAGAGAAAAGTCAATTGTAACTTTGACTTTTGACTAAGACATGCTCCCAAACCCTAATACATGATTGAATATACCCTATGACACCCATGGAACATGTCCATCAAGTTTGATTTAGGTCAAGGACATGATTTCCTGAAGAATTGCACAGTTTGGAATTCATCTGATAAAAAGTCAACTGTGCACAAAAGTCAACTTTGACTTTTTGAGATTTTTCACCAAAATGGATTTTTAACCCTAAAATGATGTTAATGTATGATTTGAATCATCATTCATCAAGAAAAATCAAGAAAAGTGAGATAACTTGTAAAAGGGGTAACCATAAAACTTAGAAATTTTTCTAAGTTAAAAATAAAGTGGCAAAGGTACCAACTTTGGAGGACCATAACTCCTAAACCACAAGGCCATTTTTTCTCATCCAAAGATGGATTTGTAGCCCTCATTATCACCTACAAAAACTTCAACTACAAGTCATTCCAATTCATTAAGGATTTTGAGTTATGGAGTGATCAAAGTGGCTGAAAAGTGAAAATGTCACTTTTTCCAACACTTAGTGAAATTTTCACTAAGTCAGATTCTGCCTCACTTTTTGCCAAATGTAGGGGGATTTTTCACTTGGAATCAAAAGAGATCAAAACCAAACTTGTTCAAACAGTTGTTGTATCATGTAAGAGCTTTCCAAAATGGCCAAGAACATTGCCAAATTCAACCTACACCATGAGATACAACCTTGCCAAGTTGCCTTGCTGAAATCTGTCAAGGCAAGGCAGAATTTGCAACTTTGGTCGATTTGCCAAAATCAGCCAAATTTAATTGCTCCTATCCACTTGGACACCTCAGAGGATTGAATCTAAAGGGGACAATCACTGAGCCAAGCCTCCAAAGTCCATGGAACAAGAAATAGCATGTTGAACCTAGAATGGCCAAAATAGGGACAAGACTTTAAATTTGGAATGAGGCATTCAATGGAACCATCAAGGTGGCATGGACTGAGCCATTCTCATCTGAAATCAGTCAAGACTTATCCAAGACCAAGGGGACCAAAGCTCTGTGCCCTAACCTCTAGTCAATGGCTAGAGGAGACTTGGATTTTCATTTGCCAACATTGGCCAAACCTACTTACCAGCTGCCATGCACTATTCCTTGTAAAACAAACTTGCTCTACTATAAATAGAGCTCAATTGTGGTCATTTTGAGTACACCAAAGCCATCTAACAGATGCTTTCCTCAAAATCTCTTTCTCTTGGCAAAAATGCCTTTCTTAGCAAGGTAGCTATCGGGTTTTGAGTTTGAGAGCAATTCCAATCAAACCAATCACTCACACACCTCACATACATCACATATGAGCTGATCAAACACTTAGATTACTTCTGAAACATCAATTTTACAAAATCACCAGCTGGTTGCTCAAATTTTCAATCAAGTTGCAGCTGAGGTACCACAAAGTGATCCAGCCAATTTCAATCAAGTCCAACCATCCAAACACAATCCATAGGGTGTAGGGAAGCTGTTCAGATCATCATCACTCATCTGTAACACCTCCAAATCAAAAATCACTTTGCACTTGCTGTCACGGCTTGGAGGTAAGCACATACTTGGTCATCTCTCAATCTATGCATATTTCCTCGCACAATAATTTGGCCATATGTTCATAATCATGCATGGAATGTTTTCCCTCAATTAATTGCATTGTTTGAATCGTGTATCAAAAATCCTAGCCTTCATGCATAAATTAGGGTTCTTGAGGTCTCTTCGTGATTTCTTGTTGTATGTTTAATTTAAATGAAATTAAAGTACATAGACATGATCGTGAGGTTGAGGCGAGCATAATGATATGTGGATTGCATGATATGATTAAGTATTCATGGAGATTGGATAGAAAATACAAATCTGAGAAACCAAGAACACGCGCGTGTTCTTCAGCTTGTTCTTGGCGCCATTTTTAGAAATTCAAATATTTGAATTTTGTGATTTTGTTTAATTGATTCAAAAATTAATTTCTCTCTGAGTTTTAATGATTTTGAGTTGATTCTTTTTTTAATAATTCACAAAAATGTTAAAATATCTTAATTTCACAAAAAATCCCAAAAATATTATTTATTTCATATAATTGATATTTTTGCAAAGAATTAATATTTTAATTATTTTTGACATATTAAATATTTTTTTCTACATTGATTTTGCAACTTTTAATGCTTTCTAATTATTTTGTAGGTCAATACTTAATTTTTGAAGCATTAATCCAAGATCACAATTTGTTTTCCATGTGTTAAACAATTTTGGATCATTTTAATTGAATTTTTATTCAATTAAATACATTTTGAAAACAAATTAGGGTTTTGGATTAATTCAACCCTCATAAATCACTTTCAAAACTTTTTTTGGGCCTCTTAAGAGAGTGTAAGATCCATCCCCCCTTGTACAAAAACTTTGTGGGCCTCACTCATTGTATAAGTCCCTCTGTACAAGTAAACGGCGCGATCGTCGCCCGTTTAAAAATAAAAAAATCATCTGGGCCTCTCCTTGAGCTATAAGACCCATTCAAAACACTTTGGGCCTCTTATTAGAGTGTAAGACCCATCCCCCTTTTAACCAAAACATTTCGGGCCTCACTTATTGTATAAGTCCCTCTGCGTTAAAAGAAAACCTCGGCGCGATCGCCATTTTTAAACGAAAAATCATTTGGGCCTACCCTCGTGTTATAAGCCCCTCTCTCTTCTTTAAACCTTTTTTTGGGCCTCTTGAGAGAGTATAAGACCCATCCCTTTGTACAGAAAACCTTTTTGGGCCCCAGTCACTTGTATAAGTCCCGCTGTACAAAGTTAAACAGTGTGCTCACTGATAAAACCCTGGGCCTCTCCTTGAGCTGTAAGCCCCAAATCTTTCTTTTTTAAAGCACTTTCTCCTTTGATTTTGAATATACTGTTGTTTTCAATCTTTCTTTGTTGAACAACTAACCAAACAGCATGGAAGCACTACAACCGAGTAAGTGGTTATCGCTTTCATTTACTGCTTTCATATTATAAACTGTATTGTGGGGCTGCTCACTGTAAGTCTCCTTTCATAAACTCATATCTACTGTGTAATAATAGTATAGATATTTCGAGTTTCCCCGGAAACTACGTCTAGAACTAGGTGACGTCGTTTCCTTTATTCGTAGAAATAGACGCCTAGATCCCCAATAGGAGCACCAGATACAGTCTTCTCTTCGGCTGTCCTCCTTAGGAATCGTCAAGAAGCTCTACTCCCCAAGATGAATGTATTCTCCGTGAATGGCATCTTTGAGTTTCTTCCAAATTCTCGAACTTTCCTGACTTGATCTATTCCTTGTGGATAGCTTGCCTTGAATGTCTCGGGGTTTGGGTACCCACTACGGTCATAATCTTGGACCTTAACTAAGGAACCCTCTTCAAAAGCTAAAAGTCGCTGGATAGTAAACCTCACACGTTTACCAGTGGTTTTTATCTTTAAAAGAGTTGTCTCTCCTAATGGAAAGGAGATGATAGACCCACGGGCTTCTTAAAAGCATCGGCCTCCTCTTGGGCATTATTCAAGGACACTACGGCTTCTTAAAAGTATTCACAGCCTCCTCTTAGGCTTCGTATAATGATCTCTTCCTTCGGGAATGATAGCCTCCTCTTGGGCTTCGTACAAGGACCCGTCGGCTTCTTAAAAGTTTCCAGCCTCCTCTTGGGCTTCGTACAAATTGTCCCGACGACCTCCTAGAGGTATAGGAACAGAACCTAGTCATCCTCATAGAATAGTCCTTTCATAGAGTCTACTACTATTTCTCAAAGCATAGTACAAAAGAAAAAAAACTCTAGACTTGGACAGTCTAACTTCCTTGAGTCTCAAAGACATTCTCAAGTGACCCCCTTCGTTAAATAGGAAGGAAACCCGCAGACTCGGACAGTCTCAATACCCTTTGGATTTCCCGTTTCCTCAAAGAGAAGGAAATATCCCTGATCCTCAAATCAAATCCCTGAGTACAGTGTTGCTCATATAAGAACTGATTTTCTCTTTTAAAATCAGTATATTGGATCTGTCACTCAACTGAAACAAACCTTTAGCCTCCATCTCGGGCTTCGTACGAGATACAAAAACACTCTCTTGTTGAGTATCAAAGACTCTCTTGTTGAGTCAAACTTTTAGCCTCTATCTCGGGCTTCGTACGAGACACAAAGACTCCCTCGTAGAGTCAAACAAACAATAGCCTCTATCTCGGGCTTCGTACGAGACACAAAGACTCTATCGTCGGGTCAAAAACTTTTAGCCTCTCTCTCGGGCTTTGTACGAGACACAAAATAGCCTCCTCTTAGGCTTTGTATAATGATTTTCCTAGCGGAAATTAGCCTCCTCTTAGGCTTTGTATAAGAAAACCACTGGTTGATCCAATCAACCTTTTAGCATCAAAGTTGTGCCTCGTTCACAGTACACAAACATCAACAACTCATTTCCTTTCATCTAATCGTTGTAAGCGGCAAGCCTCTAGATCATCTATATCCATGCCACTGTCCCTCTTTTAGCATGAGAAATTCCTAAGGAAAGATGGCATTGCTCTACACTGAGTTAAAGTCTTCTCCTTCAGGTTAAAACCCTTTCTTCGGAAATTATGGCATTGCTCGGATCCGCGTATCCCAGTTAAAGTAATTCTCCTCCCCCCTCTTTAGAGATGACAAATTCTCTCTAAAGTCGAGGTCTTTCAGCTTCACGTCTTGGGCTTTGAACAAGACACAAATAGACCTTTCAGCTTCACATCTTGGGCTTTGAACAAGATACAAATCACCCTTTCGCTTCACGTCTTGGGCTTTGAGCAAGACACCAAAAACCAATTTCCTCCCATAGAATAGGAGGAACTACGAACGCTCTGATTTCCCTGTTTCGGTAAACGGGAATACGTAGGCATAAGATCGAAAGAAAAGATCTTAGCGAGCGCAATCAACAAAAAACCCAAATCCCATATCAAAAGCAGTAATTCAAAAGCATCAATCCTAACATCCTAATCCTTGTTCCCTGTCAGAAACCTTCTGCCCAGATAAAAAGAAAGAAAACAGTATTGGCGAAAATACAAATAACCAGTACAAAGGCCCCCCCACATTGATAGCATTCGTAACCTAACAGACCGCTGTTTAAACTCAGTATGCAAGCAGGGTTAATTGGAGACATCTATTTCCCTTCCTTAGTCAGCTCACAATAGGATAAAAAATGAATCGACCTGTAGTCAAAGCTCAAACCGCAGAGAGCGACCAGTGCTTAAGAACCGCGTCCAAAATCGCTCGCTACAGAAAAATGGCTCCCACCGTGGGGCCAGTTCTTTCCTTCTTACAATTTAAACCTTGGGTAAGTCATTTTCATGGCGGTGTCCGCCAACAGAAAAATGGCGCCCACCGTGGGGCCTTTCAAAGTTAGATCTAGGCACGATCTTCCTTCTCTTCACTTGTGTGAATACCACAGAGTGGTAACTCAGCCGGGGAGCCATTTCTGTCTGGAACTTAGGATCCTTAGCTTTATAAGTCTAGGATGATTAGGACAAATATATATACTGCTTTTCCTAATTGCTATATGTGTTTATTTTTCTGCTAATGGGAATGCGTGTGATGCCGCATGTGGTGAGAATGAGTATACACTTAAGATAAGTGATGGCGACGGGGTCGACCATCAACCTCAGTGGAGGCTGACCAACGCAACCCATTCACTCTTCTAGCCAATGGGCCGGTTGTTAAGTCTGAGAAGCTGAGGAGCCAAACCCTTTCGTAGTGCGGAAACTATCGGAAATAGTTGTTACGCGATACTACCCTCATTTGAGGCTGGTGATCTATTCTCGGTGAATAGCATTTACTCTAAGATTGCACACAACTCGCTGGCGATCCGCTTGTTGTCTGCCTTCCTGGGAGGAGCTGATGATAATGAGTACAGGTACAAAAATCACCCTAGTATAAACCTTTGGGGATGGGTAGAGCCTTGACTTCATGACAACGACCCTCTGACCCCATGTTTTTTCTATGTTTTTGTGTGCTGCATTCATGCATTCATTTAATAAAACATTAAAACATTCAAAAAACTTCTCTTCTAGTCTCTCTATTTTTCAAATTAAACTAAGACTGTGATTGCAAATATCAGAGAAAAGGATTACGCTAATGGATTTCGGTAGAAGGAGAATCGCCAGTATACCTTCAAGGTTCCAAAACTAGGGGATTTGAGAAGGTTAGCAAGGATGATCGTTAGCCCAGAGGCTTTTAGAGCCAAGCACAGTGGTTTGCTACCACTGTTAAGAGTCCATGTGATTGAGGGAATCATGGATGCATTCATCCAATTCTACGATCTGATTTATCACTATTTCACATTCCCGGATTACCAGCTATCACCAACGCTGGAGGAGTATTCTCATCTGATTGATCTACACATTACAGATCGAGCTCCATTTTCTGGACTGGAAGAAATTCCAAAGAATCAGATCATTGCAAGAGCAATTCATTTGGACGAGTCTGAGGTCAGGACTCACATGACCACTAAGGGTGGCATCCAAGGTTTGCCAGCCCAGTTCTTGACGAAGAAGGCCCTGTATTTTGCCAGTATAGGAAACATAACTGCTTTTGAAAGCATCTTTGTCTTGCTCACCTACGGGTTATTTTTGTTTCCCAACATTAATAACTTCGTCGATATCAACGCTATTAAGGTTTTTCTCATTGGAAACCCTGTGCCGACTTTGCTCGCAGATGCGTATCATTCTGTACACTTGGGAAATTTGTACAGCGGAGGGGAGATCACATGCTGTGTACCTTTGCTCTACAAATGGTTTATATCCCACTTGCCTAAGTCCGTTGCTTTTTGGGATTGCAAGAGTGTCTTACGTTGGTCGCAGAAGATCATGTCTCTCACCAATTCTGATATAGATTGGTGTAATAGGATTTATGAGGGAATCAAAATCATTGACCGTTGTGGAAACTTCCCCAGCGTACCCCTCATAGGAACTAAAGGAGGAATCAACTATCATCCGATATTAGTTCTTCGTCAATTTGGATACCCGATGAGACACATCCCACTGGGTGTTCATCTGGAAGGTCTTTTCTTCAAAGAAGGAGAAAGTGACAGAGCACTAAAGATGGAAATAGTGCAAGCTTGGAAACAGGTTCATAAGAAAGGATGAGAGTCTCTGGGAAAACCGGACTGTGTCTCGATGGAGCCTTATCTCCATTGGGTACAAACCAGAGCTCTCAAGCTAAAAATGCCTTATCCTCGTTACGGAATTCTTCCACCAAGGGAAACTGTCATGTACTTCATGACGGAAACTGAAAAGCTTCAGGTTACTCTCAACAAAGTTCAAAAGGAAAGAAGATCTTGGAAGAACAAGTACCGCAACCTCGACGTAGAGTGTATCCAAATACAGTAACTACTAAAAGAGAAAGATGCTCTGATTGAAATTTTGGAGCAGCATGCTGTAGAGAATCAAGATGACCAAAGGAATTTGCTCACTCCTTTCACCTGGCAAAGGAATGACAACCCGACAACAGCCCAAGCGCCCCGGTCAAAGAAAAGGAAGATACCAGAATCAGCACCCGGTTTCTCCTCAGAGAGGACTCGGGACCCATTAGTTTAGGTTTCTGTTTCTGCACTTTGTAATCTACTGTATTTCCATTTCTGTAATCCTTTGGAATTCAATAAAAAGGGGTTTCCCCACTGTTTGATATTTGCAATCTAATTGTCGAAGTTTATTTTGATTAAACCAAAAAACAATAATTAATATAATCATTGCATTCATCATTCTCACATCGCGTATTCTCCTTACCTACGAATCTCACGTTTGTGTCTCGATTCTAGAGTCAAACTGTCTCATTCGTACAATACTCGGGCCAATCGTCAGAAAAGGATGGATGATCTTGAGGAAGAAAACAGAGAGTTAAAAGAAGAGATCGACATTCTAAGAGAGGATATGAGAAAGCTTCGTAACGACATGCAAGCCATGGCAGAAGCTCAGCTACAAAGAACTGTGATCTCAGAGATCACCTCAACACCCATAGTGGAGAAGTATGATCCTAGGTATCAGATGCCGAAAGATCGTCCTTGGGGCATGCCTGTTAACTATATCCCGGAAGGATATGTTCCGCCGATCACTGAAGATCAGGGAATTGCAACAGAAGCCGTTGGGCCTGAAGGTTACAAACTTCGGGAAAGCGAAGATGCTAGGGGCATACTGAAGACTCCTAAAGGTTACAAACTTCGGGAGGCACCAAGACTTACTGCCATAGTCACGGTACCACCCCCTGTGGTGCACACTGTCCCGGAAGGACAGATTCCACAGACACCTTCTGGTAAGAAGGAAACTATGTTTGACAGAATGGATGAATTCCAGGAGCAGTTCTTGGAAATGCAGAAAGAGCTGCAAGCCATTCGCGGTCAGGATCTATTTGGAAAGGACGCCGCAGACCTCTGCTTGGTCCCAAATGTGAAGGTCCCGCACAAGTTCCAAGTGCCCGACTTTGAAAAATACAAAGGTAACTCTTGCCCTCAGAGCCATCTGGTGATGTACGCTCGGCGGATGTCAGCTCAGACGGAGAATCAGGACCTGCTGATTCACTACTTCCAGGATAGTTTAACCGGTGCCGCACTCAAATGGTACATGGGTTTAAACCGTACTACGATCAGTACATTCAGAGATCTTGGTACTGCCTTCGTTCAACAATACAAGTACAATTTGGACATGGCACCCGACAGAGATCAACTCAGATCAATGTCGCAAAAGGAAAAGGAAACCTTTAAGGAATATGCTCAAAGGTGACGTGAAATTGCCGCTCAAATTTGTCCACCTCTTGAGGAAAAAGAGATGACAAAAATCTTCTTAAATACCTTAAGCTCATTTTACTATGACCGAATGGTTGCCAGTGCACCCAATGATTTCACCGAAATGGTCGGCATGGGCATACGTCTTGAGGAAGCCGTCTGAGAAGGACGTTTGGTAAAAGACACTGGATCGACGAGCGGTACTAAAAAATACGGTAGTGCTCTCCCTAAGAAAAAAGAGCAAGATATTGGGAATATCTCTCTCGGAAAGCAAAGGCGTCGTTATCAGCCAATAGCAGCTGTTACTCCTGCTATCGGCCCCGCGCCTGTTTCTATGTATCAACCTCAGGTTGCGCAGAGCCAACCTGACCAACAAAGGACACAACAGCCTCTTCAGCAGGCTCGTCCTCCATATAACAACAACTGTACAACACGGCCACCAGGATTTGATCCTATACCCGTAACGTACACAGAGTTGTTTCCGTTACTGCTGGCTAAGGGGCACATTCAGACTAAGTCTCCCCTTTCAGTTCTGGAAAATCCGCCTTTTTGGTTTAAAGCGGATCAAACATGCCCTTATCATCAAGGAGGTTCAGGGCATAACATTGAGACTTGTCTCAATTTCAAATCCGACGTGCAAAAGCTTGTTAGGAGCGGGCTCTTATCTTTCAAAGATACGAATCCTAATGTTCTTACGAACCCGCTGCCTCAACACGAGAAAGCTGCAGTCAATCTGATTGAGAAAGAGACTAACAATGTCTATGAAATTCACGATGTACTCTTGTTAAAGACCAATCTGGTCAAGATGCATTGTAAACAGAGTGGATATGGCCATGTGCCACCTCATAACTATCACCAGTGTGATATCTGCTCTAAAGATAACCAAGGATGTTCGGTAGTGCAATCAGCTCTATAGGAACAAATGGATCTTGGATGGATCCAAGAGCACCGAGTTCGTGGAGTTAACATGGTTTACATAAATTCCAACGTCATTCAAAACCACGACATCCGTGTGATGAATGTCAACTTGGTGGCGATGCACTCAAGGCAAAGCCAGTATTATAATCTACCGCGGCACGATTACAGTTCCTGTCTGATTTGCTCGGTAAACAAACAGGGATGCTCTTTCATACAAGAGGCCCTCCAGCGTCAGATGGATCTTGGATGGATCCAAGACTACCATGATAGGAACTCCTATCAAATCAACATGGTTCAGATCTTCGACATCCGCGTAATGGATACCAACCTGGTAGAGTTACATGCTGAGCAGGTCCGACTTGGATTCTTAATATCACATGACTATCAAAATTGTAAAGCGGGTTGCGAAAACGATCGAGGTTGTACCCTTGTCCAGGAGGCACTTCAGCACTTGTTAAATCACTGGTGGATGCCAATTTATATGGACGAAGATACTCAGCAGATTAGTATCAATAACAGGAATCCTACTCGTCGTCAAAGTCAGGATGTCCGATCAATGGAAGGTAACCTAGTGAGGTTACATTGTATTCAAAGTGGGCGTGGTCAGGTGCCATCACACAACTATGACAGTTGTAGCGTCTGTTCGGAAAGTAACCAAGGGTGTTACCTTGTGAGAGCAGCTCTTCAGGGTCAGGTCGATCATGGAGAAATTCGTCCATATCCAAGTTCTGGACCCATCAACTGGACGCCGAACTACCTTGCCGATCAAGTTGAGGACGTTGTCATAATCTCTAGTCATCATAGGACCAGGGATGTTTTTGCCATCATTCCTCTACTTGACGAATCTAAAGTTCCCAACCAGGAACGGATCGAGATTACTTATGATGGTCAGAAAAATCAGAAGGTTCCCATAGTCATCTATCTACCGGGGCCACTACCGTATGAATCAGCTAAGGCAATCCCTTACAAATACGGTGCAACAATAATCGAGAATGGAAAGGAAATTCCATTACCCTCCGTCGTGAATATTGCAGACATTAATCGTGTAACACGGAGCGGTCGAATCTTCAACCGAGGGGTTGGAGAATCCAACAAAGAAAAGGAACTTCAGGCGGAAATTCCTGATCCACCAGTCAGTCAATCTGGTAATCTCGACTTTTCAAAAGACAAGGATGAGATGCTAAAGCTCATCCAAAGGAGTGAATATAACATTGTTGATCAACTGTTACAGACTCCTTCAAAGATCTCAGTATTATCACTGTTACTCATTTCAGAAGCACACAGAGAGGCTCTACAGAAAGTCTTGGAGCAAGCCTTTGTGGAACAGGATGTAACAATCAGACAATTCGATAGCATTGTCTCTAACATCACTTCCTGCAATAATTTGGGATTTAGTGATGAGGAATTACCTGAAGAGGGTCATCGTCATAACATGGCGCTCAACATTACAGTTAACTGCCAGGGCGATGCTTTAGCCAATGTACTGGTAGACACAGGGTCAGCCCTGAATGTTATGCCGAAGTCCACTTTGACGCAATTATTATTTAAGGGCCCTCCGATGAGAGTTAGCGAGGTCGTCGTCAAAGCATTCGACGGATCCAGAAAAACAGTTATCGGCGAAGTTGATCTTCCCATAACTATTGGTCCTCACACTTTCCAAATCACTTTCCAGGTCATGGACATCTGGGCAACATACAGTTGTTTATTAGGAAGACCTTGGATACATAAGGCTGGAGCGGTTACTTCAACCCTCCACCAAAAGCTAAAGTTCATCAAGAACGATCAACTTGTCACGGTTTGTGGGGAACAAGCCTTGCTTGTGAGTAACCTATCATCATCTGCTTGTGTAGAACCCGAGGAGGTTATTGGAACTCAGTTCCAAACACTATCGGTGAGCAAGAACGATCAATCCAAAGAAGGAACTTCAATTTCTTCATACAAAGATGCTATCAAAGCGGTCGAGAGTACCGATACGACAGGATGGGGACGGCTTGTCATTCCTATTGACAATAAAACAAAGAAGGGTCTTGGTTTTTCTGCAACCTGTACCCAGACAGCCGCCAACGATGAAAGTCTTCATCCCCTTCAAAACTTCTTCCACGGTGGAGGTTTTCTTCACCCAGTGTCTCAGACAGTTCATGCTATCAATGAGGAAGATCCCTCTGACACAGATGAAGAATGGAAGTCCTACCTTAACAAGGACGGCTATATGTCTCAGGAAGAGGTGCCTATGCCTTTTTGCTTTCCTACAGAAAGTCCGAGATTTATACCAAGATCAGATGTCGAAATGATCTACGGAGATTGTGATCCGGAAGGATGCCGTGCTCCGCCAAATTCACTAGAGGAAGACACTCCGATGAAAGACAACTTTGATCATAATTACTATGGCCCAATGGATGGTCTGCCAATGTGGCAGCCTTACCCAGGAAACTTGGGGCAAGAAAGTCAGCCGAGTAATGAAACTCAGTTGAGCGTCATTGAACAGAATACCTGTGTCTCTGCCATGTCATGGGATCAACACTCAGGTCATTCGGAAACTACTCAACATGAAGATCAATTTGCAACGTTTGCAGGACTAGAATTCATTAACTATGCTTTTCCTGAGGTCAACGTCATCGAGAGGGATGACTTCTCCAGTTCCAAAGAAGTTTGGGACACTTTGGGACAACCAAGTGGAAAATACGACTTTATGGTCAAGTACACTGCTCCCGAAAGCTCTCGTATCAGGCTCGAAGATATCCAGTCAACTGGATGGGGTGATACAACTGAGAGCACAAATGCTATGCAAAATGCAACAGAGGAATCCTCCTACGACAACTCTGCTTGGGAGACAGATTCCAATGATCCTACTCCACCAGAAATCAGCATCATTTCTGAAGATAAATCAAGGAAGGTGCCAGACTTTGTGATTCACCGAGGAGTTCGCCGCCAATGGGTTGCTGTCGAGGTTCCGAAGGTCGTTCGTCGGTCAAAGTAATTGCCATCTTTAACCTTTCACCCTGCCCAGGTGAAACAGATGTTTTGATAGGGCTCGCTTTTTGTAAATTTCCCTCTTCGCTTTGCCCAGAGCGAGTGAGTTTTGTTTTATAGGGCTGTAGTTTCAAGATTCGACTTGTTTATTAATAAAATAACGTCGTTCTGTAATTTCCGCATTAATTGTTGTTTTCTCTTTTTCCTTTTTCAGAAAATGGTAATCCTAAAAAACATTCAAAAATAAAAACAAGCTGTAAAATAAATACACTGCACACACTTGCATTTTCTCTATCTCTTCTAAACACGAATCATCACGTCATGCAGATTGCTTGTTTTATACCCCGTTGAAACATACGATCCGATGCCTTATCCCAACTTTGAGTTCCCGATATTCAAGGCTGAAGAAGAAAATGACGACCAAATTCCAGAAGAGATCTCCCGACTACTCAGACAAGAGGAAAGGTCCATTGAACCTCACAAAGAGTCGTTGGAAACGGTAAACTTGGGTTCAGAAAAAGAGAGAAAAGAAATCAGGATCGGAGCACTGCTCAGTCCAACTGTCAAAGAAAGTTTGATAAAGCTTCTCAAAGAATTCCCCGATGTATTCGCTTGGTCCTATCAGGATATGCCAGGGTTGGATACTAGCATCGTGGAACATCACTTACCGCTAAGATCGGAATGTCCGCCAATAAAGCAAAGGTTGAGACGGACTCACCCGGACATGGCCATCAAAATCAAAGAGGAGGTACAGAAACAGATCGACGCGGGTTTCCTCGCTACATCTGAATATCCTCAATGGTTAGCCAACATCGTACCCGTTCCCAAAAAGGATGGGAAGGTCAGAATGTGTGTTGATTACAGAGATCTAAACAAGGCAAGCCCAAAGGACGACTTTCCTTTACCACACATTGACATGCTGGTTGATAGCACAGTAAAGTTCAAAGTATTCTCCTTCATGGATGGATTCTCGGGCTATAACCAAATCAAAATGGCGCCGAAAGACATGGAGAAAACTTCGTTCATTACCCCATGGGGTACCTTTTGTTACAAGGTAATGCCGTTCGGTTTGAAGAATGCCGGGGCAACCTATCAAAGGTCCATGACTACTCTGTTTCATGACATGATACACAAAGAAATCGAGGTATATGTCGATGATTTGATTGCAAAATCAAGAACAGAGGATGATCATGTTGAACATCTGTCAAAATTGTTCGAACGTCTAAGAAAATTCAAGCTCCGCTTGAATCCTAACAAGTGCACCTTCGGTGTCCGTTCGGGGAAATTACTAGGGTTCATCGTCAGCCAGAAAGGAATTGAAGTTGATCCTGACAAGGTCAAGGCCATTCAAGAAATGCCTTCTCCGAAAACTGAAAAACAAGTCAGAGGATTCCTGGGACGTTTGAACTACATCTCCAGATTCATATTCCTTATGACCACGACATGTGCGCCGATTTTCAAATTACTCAAAAAGAACCAGGATTGCGTTTGGTCAGAAGATTGCCAAACCGCCTTCGACAGTATTAAGGAATATCTGTTGAATCCTCCGATTCTATCACCTCTAGTGGAAGGAAGACCACTGATCATTTACCTCACAGTCCTAGAGGACTCAATGGGATGTGTACTTGGCCAACAAGACAAAACTAAAAGGAAAGAGTCTGCCATTTACTATCTAAGCAAGAAATTCACCGACTGCGAGACTCGGTACACAATGCTTGAGAAAACTTGTTGCGCTTTAGCTTGGGCAGCCAGACGTCTTCGCCAATACATGATTCGTCACACTACTTGGTTAGTCTCCGAAATGGATCCAATCAAGTACGTCTTCGAAAAACCTGCTCTTACGGGAAGAATTGCCCGTTGGCAGATGTTACTATCAGAATATGACATAGAGTACCATGCTCAGAAAGTCGTTAAAGGAAGTATTTTAGCCGATCATTTGGCTCATCAACCGATTGACGATCAAGAATCAATCGGGTTTGACTTCCCAGACGAAGATGTCATGTATCTAAAGATGAAAGATTGCGATGAACCGCTACCCAGTGAAGGGCCAGAACCAGGTTCCCAGTGGGGACTTATCTTTGACGGAGCAGTCAATCATTATGGAAACGGAATTGGGGCAATCATTGTTACCCCTCAGGGTACCCACATTCCTTTCACTGCTAGAATTAAGTTCAAATGTACGAACAACGAGGCCGAATACGAAGCATGTATCATGGGTCTCGAAGAAGAGATTGATTTAAGGATCAAAAACTTGGACGTATACGGCGATTCAGCCCTGGTTATTAACCAGATAAAAGGAGATTGGAACACATACCAATCAGGATTGATTCCTTACAAAGACTATGCAAGAAGGTTGTTACCCTTCTTCAACAGAGTCGACTTTCATCACATCCCTCGTGATGAGAATCACATGGCTGATGCATTAGCCACTCTCTCTTCCATGATTAGTGTAGGTCGATGGAATGACATACCTAAGATCGATATCATGCGCCTTGAACGGCCCGCTTACATCTTCACGATTGAAGCAGTCATAGACGACAGACCTTGGTATCTTGATATCAAATGCTTCCTTCAGAAACAAGAGTACCCATCTGGGGCACTCAGAAAAGACAGGAAAACCCTCAGAAGATTGGCTGGAAACTTCTTCCTAAGCGGTGACACTCTTTATAAGAGAAATTTTGACATGGTCTTGCTCCGATGTGTCGACAGACCAGAAGCAGACATGCTCATGAAAGAAATTCATGAAGGATCCTTTGGCACTCATGCCAACAGACACACAATGGCGAGAAAAATTCTCAGGGCCGGGTATTATTGGTTGACCATGGAATCCGACTGCTACAAGTACATGAGGAGGTGTCACAAGTGTCAGATATACTCCGACAAAATTCATGTACCGCCATCACATCTCAAAGTTCTTTCTTCCCCGTGGCCTTTTTCCATATGGGGAATCGACATGATTGGTATGATTGAGCCCAAGGCTTCAAACAGACATCGGTTCATCCTGGTAGCCATTGATTATTTCACCAAGTGGGTCGAAGCAGCGTCATTCGCCAATGTGACCCGACAAGTGGTGGTCCGATTTATCAAAAACAATATCATCTGCCGTTATGGTGTTCCAAGCGAGATCATTACTGATAATGGATCTAACTTGAACAATAAGATGATGAAAGAGTTGTGTGCAGAGTTCAAGATCGAACACCATAACTCATCTCCCTGCCGACCCAAGATGAACGGAGCAGTAGAAGCGGCTAACAAGAACATCAAGAAGATCGTTCAAAAGATGGTTGTAACCTACAAAGACTGGCACGACATGCTACCCTTTGCTCTTCACGGTTATCGCACATCTGTCCGCACTTCAACAGGGGCAACCCCTTTCTCTCTAGTATATGGCATGGAAGCAGTGCTCCCCATAGAAGTAGAGATCCCATCAATCCGGGTATTGATGGAAGCTCAGCTCACCGAAGCTGAATGGTGTCAAAGTCGACACGACGAACTGAACCTGATCGAAGAAAAGAGAATCACGACACTATGCCACGGTCAGTTATATCAACAGAGAATGAAAAGGGCATTCGACAAAAAGGTCCGACCTCGTATTTTCAGAAAAGGAGACCTCGTGCTCAAGAAGATACAATCATTTCTCACTGACTCTCGGGGCAAATGGACCCCAAATTATGATGGCCCCTATGTGGTCACGAAAGCTTTCTCAGGCGGCGCCTTGAGACTTGCAACCATGGACGGAGAGGAATTTGCCTACCCCACGAATGTTGATGTAGTCAAGAAATACTTCGCCTATAAAAAAAACGTCTTGGTGGATTGAAAACCCGAAAGGGCGGTCCAGGCAAAAGTTAGAGACATGAAAAAAAAATCATCCCGATGGATTGGAAATCTCATAGTACAATCCAGGAAAAAATTAGGGATAATGGCAAGTAACTATGTTCAACAGAGGCAAGTCCCTCAGCAGCAGTTACAACATCATCTATCGGAGGAAATCTCCAGTCAAAGGTCATCTTCGACGGAAGTTCAGGATGTCCCGAACTCAAAGTTGGTAGAAGGATAGTGGTCGTTATGTTTCAACGTAGCCCTTTTCCCTGTAAATTACCATTTTCTAACTTTGTATATACTCTTTGGAATCACGCGTTTGGCTGATCTCCATCTTATCAATAAAATTTGAGCCCTTGTGCTTTTGTTTGTAATTCTTTACTTGTTTTAGCTTTACAGAACGACGTTGTTTAAACTTAATCCGCGATGGCCGAGTATCCAATTGTGTTCATCTCTTAGTCTGTATGTTGCGTCTGTTTTGTCAGCACATACATACATACATCATGCATTTTTTATTTGCATTCACATTTCATATTGCATCACTATCACTCTAGTCGGTCCTGTCCCCTAGTGGTAGAAGTCCTCTCAATCGAGTTGTCAGTTCTTGCCTCGTCAGGAAATAATGTGTCTGAACAACCTCGCTTCCAGTTTAATTCTGGAAAGAAGTTGGTCCTTGACCACTTTGATAACTTGAACCTCTGAAAAGCCAGAGAAAACTTTCAATAAGCATCACTCTTCGCCATTGAAGATGATATCCTTGCTTTCCCGGATTTAGGAAAATCCACAGAGAAAGCCTCGTGATCAGAGATTCGGCAGCACGTCAGTTTTGCTCCTAAAAACCACTGATGAGAAGGTCATTGGCACCTCAAAATTGGATCCCATCATATGGCATTTCTCCGGGAAGATCCCGAGAAAAGTATGATGTAACCCCAAACGAAAACAGTCTCTCAAGAGACTCGCTTTCCCCAGTAGAATCGGCAAATGGTGTCTCCAAAACAGAGAAGTTTGTGTACCTCTACAACTCAGACGAATGGGTTCCCCAGTAAGTCTGACATCAAAACTTTTTCCACTCAAATGGCATCTCCCCAGGAAAATTCGGCGAGAAGTTTGAAGGAAAGCCGCTACGAATAGCGTCCCTTGTCAGTAAAGTTTATTGACAAAAGAAACTAAGACCAGTTCCTCGGTAGGAAACCAGGATCGAGGGGAAGTTTAAATCAGAAACTAAGACCAGTTCCTTGGTAGGAAACCAGGATCGAGGGGAAGTTTGTTTCCACAACTGAGACCAGTTCCTTGGTAGGAAACCAGGATCGAGGGGAAGTTTATTTCAAAAGAGACTGAGACCAGTTCTTGGTAGGAGACCAGGATCGAGGGGAAGTTTACCTTTTCTAAGCATCATTGCTTAGCTAAAGAAGATGAATGCGTAAGCTACCATTCATAACCGCCATCAAAATTTCGGGTATTCCGATATTTAATCCTCTTGCACCCCGAATGCCCGAATCCCTTCGTCATTCACACCTTCGGGTCCAAGAAGATTAAATAGGGGCATCTGTAATACCCCAAATTTTGACCACTTAGATTTCCCATCCTTGTGAAAATCATCATCACAATATGGATGAACCATCATGCTTCATCAGTCTCCCCAAAGATGGGTGAGCATCCAATACAATCAAAATTAGGGTTTCAAGCCCTCTCTGAGTGCTTAGACAAAGGATCAATCAAGAAATGACATGATCTTCAACTTGTCTAATCTCTTAAATATCCACAAGGGATCAAAAAGGACTCCCACTTCAAGGATTAAGCACAAGGCTGCTCCCTTCTAGGTGGATCAAGTCTCAAGATCGACAGTGTCACCAAATTAGGGTTTTGGTCGACCAGGGCCTCCAGATGGAAATTTTCATCTGGGCACAAGGCAATGATCCAAAACATGACCTAATATACTTCATGGAACCTCATGAACCCATGCATCAAGTCAATTTTGCCTCAGGGGATGCATTCATAAAAAATCAGGAATTAGGGTTTCTTGACCTAATTCACCCCTAAGTTGACTTTTGGGACAAACCATGAGCCAAGACCTCAAGACATGATTTGAGGGTCTCTAATATACCATATTGATCCATTTGGAACCATGGATTGATCCAAGAAGCTTGAGCAATAAGTCTCAATTTCATCTGCACCACAATTAGGGTTTTGAGAGAAAAGTCAACTGTAACTTTGACTTTTGACCAAGACATGCTCCCAAACCCTAATACATGATTGAATATACCCTATGACACCCATGGAACATGTCCATCAAGTTTGATTTAGGTCAAGGACATGATTTCCTGAAGAATTGCACAGTTTGGAATTCATCTGATAAAAAGTCAACTGTGCACAAAAGTCAACTTTGACTTTTTGAGATTTTTCACCAAAATGGATTTTTAACCCTAAAATGATGTTAATGTATGATTTGAATCATCATTCATCAAGAAAAATCAAGAAAAGTGAGATAACTTGTAAAAGGGGTAACCATAAAACTTAGAAATTTTTCTAAGTTAAAAATAAAGTGGCAAAGGTACCAACTTTGGAGGACCATAACTCCTAAACCACAAGGCCATTTTTTCTCATCCAAAGATGGATTTGTAGCCCTCATTATCACCTACAAAAACTTCAACTACAAGTCATTCCAATTCATTAAGGATTTTGAGTTATGGAGTGATCAAAGTGGCTGAAAAGTGAAAATGTCACTTTTTCCAACACTTAGTGAAATTTTCACTAAGTCAGATTCTGCCTCACTTTTTGCCAAATGTAGGGGGATTTTTCACTTGGAATCAAAAGAGATCAAAACCAAACTTGTTCAAACAGTTGTTGTATCATGTAAGAGCTTTCCAAAATGGCCAAGAACATTGCCAAATTCAACCTACACCATGAGATACAACCTTGCCAAGTTGCCTTGCTGAAATCTGTCAAGGCAAGGCAGAATTTGCAACTTTGGTCGATTTGCCAAAATCAGCCAAATTTAATTGCTCCTATCCACTTGGACACCTCAGAGGATTGAATCTAAAGGGGACAATCACTGAGCCAAGCCTCCAAAGTCCATGGAACAAGAAATAGCATGTTGAACCTAGAATGGCCAAAATAGGGACAAGACTTCAAATTTGGAATGAGGCATTCAATGGAACCATCAAGGTGGCATGGACTGAGCCATTCTCATCTGAAATCAGTCAAGACTTATCCAAGACCAAGGGGACCAAAGCTCTGTGCCCTAACCTCTAGTCAATGGCTAGAGGAGACTTGGATTTTCATTTGCCAACATTGGCCAAACCTACTTACCAGCTGCCATGCACTATTCCTTGTAAAACAAACTTGCTCTACTATAAATAGAGCTCAATTGTGGTCAGTTTGAGTACACCAAAGCCATCTAACAGATGCTTTCCTCAAAATCTCTTTCTCTTGGCAAAAATGCCTTTCTTAGCAAGGTAGCTATCGGGTTTTGAGTTTGAGAGCAATTCCAATCAAACCAATCACTCACACGCCTCACATACATCACATATGAGCTGATCAAACACTTAGATTACTTCTGAAACATCAATTTTACAAAATCACCAGCTGGTTGCTCAAATTTTCAATCAAGTTGCAGCTGAGGTACCACAAAGTGATCCAGCCAATTTCAATCAAGTCCAACCATCCAAACACAATCCATAGGGTGTAGGGAAGCTGTTCAGATCATCATCACTCATCTGTAACACCTCCAAATCAAAAATCACTTTGCACTTGCTGTCACGGCTTGGAGGTAAGCACATACTTGGTCATCTCTCAATCTATGCATATTTCCTCGCACAATAATTTGGCCATATGTTCATAATCATGCATGGAATGTTTTCCCTCAATTAATTGCATTGTTTGAATCGTGTATCAAAAATCCTAGCCTTCATGCATAAATTAGGGTTCTTGAGGTCTCTTCGTGATTTCTTGTTGTATGTTTAATTTAAATGAAATTAAAGTACATAGACATGATCGTGAGGTTGAGGCGAGCATAATGATATGTGGATTGCATGATATGATTAAGTATTCATGGAGATTGGATAGAAAATGCAAATCTGAGAAACCAAGAACACGCGCGTGTTCTTCAGCTTGTTCTTGGCGCCATTTTTAGAAATTCAAATATTTGAATTTTGTGATTTTGTTTAATTGATTCAAAAATTAATTTCTCTCTGAGTTTTAATGATTTTGAGTTGATTCTTTTTTTAATAATTCACAAAAATGTTAAAATATCTTAATTTCACAAAAAATCCCAAAAATATTATTTATTTCATATAATTGATATTTTTGCAAAGAATTAATATTTTAATTATTTTTGACATATTAAATATTTTTTTCTACATTGATTTTGCAACTTTTAATGCTTTCTAATTATTTTGTAGGTCAATACTTAATTTTTGAAGCATTAATCCAAGATCACAATTTGTTTTCCATGTGTTAAACAATTTTGGATCATTTTAATTGAATTTTTATTCAATTAAATACATTTTGAAAACAAATTAGGGTTTTGGATTAATTCAACCCTCATAAATCACTTTCAAAACTTTTTTTGGGCCTCTTAAGAGAGTGTAAGACCCATCCCCCCTTGTACAAAAACTTTTTGGGCCTCACTCATTGTATAAGTCCCTCTGTACAAGTAAACGGCGCGATCGTCGCCCGTTTAAAAATAAAAAAATCATCTGGGCCTCTCCTTGAGCTATAAGACCCATTCAAAACACTTTGGGCCTCTTATTAGAGTGTAAGACCCATCCCCCTTTTAACCAAAACATTTCGGGCCTCACTTATTGTATAAGTCCCTCTGCGTTAAAAGAAAACCTCGGCGCGATCGCCATTTTTAAACGAAAAATCATTTGGGCCTACCCTCGTGTTATAAGCCCCTCTCTCTTCTTTAAACCTTTTTTTGGGCCTCTTGAGAGAGTATAAGACCCATCCCTTTGTACAGAAAACCTTTTTGGGCCCCAGTCACTTGTATAAGTCCCGCTGTACAAAGTCAAACAGTGTGCTCACTGATAAAACCCTGGGCCTCTCCTTGAGCTGTAAGCCCCAAATCTTTCTTTTTCAAAGCACTTTCTCCTTTGATTTTGAATATACTGTTGTTTTCAATCTTTCTTTGTTGAACAACTAACCAAACAGCATGGAAGCACTACAACCGAGTAAGTGGTTATCGCTTTCATTTACTGCTTTCATATTATAAACTGTATTGTGGGGCTGCTCACTGTAAGTCTCCTTTCATAAACTCATATCTACTGTGTAATAATAGTATAGATATTTCGAGTTTCCCCGGCAACTACGTCTAGAACTAGGTGACGCCGTTTCCTTTATTCGTAGAAATAGACGCCTAGATCCCCAATAGGAGCACCAGATACAGTCTTCTCTTCGGCTGTTCTCCTTAGGAATCGTCAAGAAGCTCTACTCCCCAAGATGAATGTAACGCCCCCGTTTTGCCAATTTTGTTTATTGAGTCGTTTTGATTATTTTATTATTATTTTATTGTATTTTCGACTTTTATGTGAAAATATGTTATTTTTCGTCGTGAATATATTTTATCGCATTTTGGGATCGTTTGCGAGAAATTTGAGTGTAGGGGTATTTTGGGCATTTGGGTGTATTTTGATTAAGTTAGAATAAATAGAAAGTATAGAAAGAAAAAGAAAGAAAAACCAGAAAAATAGAGAAGAAGAAAAGAGAAGAGAAAGAAGAAAAGAGAGAAAAAACTTGTGAAGGAAGAAATCAATCTCCCGACTTTCTAGAACGCGAATTTATCGGGTAAGGGTGCGAAACTCGATTATACTATGATTGTGTATGATTATGTATGTTTTGTGTGGATGTTTTGGTTGGTTTTTCCATATGTTTCCGTTTATGCCGTATTTGACGGAATCGATAGAAACCAATGTTTTTACGGTCGAAAAGTCGTATAAATACATGTGTTGGTTGGTTATATGTATGTGAGCTGCTGTTTAAAGTTTCATGAAGTTCGGTTATGTTTTGGTTAGTTTTCGTTATGTTTCCGTTGTTTTGTCCGTTTAGGTCGAATTATAGGAAATCGATAGAAACCGATGTTTTCACGGTTAGAATTCGAAATAAATTACGTAGTTGTATCGAGCAAGGTTAGGTCGTCGTATAGCGTGCTTTTTATTCGATTCGGTGAGGTTTGAAAAATCTGGTTTTTGAACGGTTGAAATTTAATCGAAAAATCGAACGTCGTAGAAATTTCGTTTATGTGTTCTAAATTGTTCTTATGTATTTGGTGTTTATGAGTATATGTTTGTTTCGGTGAAAATGTTCGATTTAGTCGTGTTTTCGGGCATTGAGAAAAATTACAGCATAAGTGTAATTGAGAAAATCTGGTTTTTTGTGAAAAACAGGGTTAGGGATCGATGCATACGCCCCAGGGATCGATACATACTGTTGGATTTTAAGAAAACAGCAATTTCACTACAGCATGCATCGATCCATGCTGCCTGGGTATCGATACATCCTGGGAAATTCTGTTTTTCGGGGAAACTTCGGAAATTCATATCTTTTGATCCGTAACTCGGATCGGGACGTTCTTTATACCGTTGGAAAGCTTATGAAATGTTCTTTCATATAAAAATGGGCTTTTAGATTGTTGGCCGATTTAATTATGTCTGAAATTGGGAATAGTGTCGATTCTCGACTTTTGTCGTTTTAAATGGTGTGTAATTGACGTGTATTATGTGATATGTTTGTGATTTGGATGTGTATGCCTCATGTGCTGCTGTGATGATGATTTGTGGCCGACAGGCAAGAAAATGCTAAGTGTTGCATTTGTTTAGATATGCATGATTATTGATGTGTGTGAGCATGCAATGTGAATGTCATGAGTCATTGTATGCCAAGCATCATCGTGCATTATTGAAACGTCCTGAGTGACGATTTGATTCTTGAGGGAATCCACTATACCATCGTGTGCCTCAAAAATACGAGGCGTTGCCTGAGGACTTAAAGCGATAAGTATAGACGATTGTGGGCTCCTTTGGAGACTTAAAGCAATCCTTAACGTCGTGTGCCTCGAAAATATGAGGCGTTGCCTGAGGACTTAAAGCGACGGGTGAACATCGTAGGCCCGACGGGGAGTTACTTGAGATTCTCAGTAACGAGCGATGGTTCCAATAGTTCCTGAGTGAACTGATGATGAGACAAGAGATATTGGAAGTCGGTACCCGCATGGCATGTGCATAGAGTCGTTGTGTCGGTCTATGTGCATTGCATAAATCATGAATTAATTGTGTGTGAATTGTGAATGTGATTGGCGAGTGTATGGTATATGTGTGGCGTGTAATGGTATTCGATGCTTGAGAATTGTGCGATATGATGTTATATGTGGTTGTGGTGAGAATGTGTTACTTGTACATTTTTGTGTTTATATATATAATCTTATGCAATTATATTATGGTTATTTTTCTCACCCTTCTGCTGTTTTATAACGCTCTATGAGGCGTTGCAGATTAGAGTTGCTGGAGGTATTCTTTTGTGAAGAGTTGCGTCTTCATTATTTTGGTCGGTCGGCTCTGATATGTGACTCCGGGTAGCATAGGGTGGCCGTGTGTGATTGTTTTGTGTATCTGATGATATATTTTGGCTGTACATGTATAACTTGATGTATGACGGACAAGTTTATATGTATATATGTATATGTGTTATTCAGATTTTAGATCTTTCCGCTTAAATTCAAATTTCTGAAAAGTGGGTGTAAGGAACGAAGTTTCCTCTGTATGATTGTTACCCCACGTTGCATATCTAAATGAGCAGGTGTTGCATGTTAGTTGTTTGGTTACTTTGATGTGATTCTCCCTTTCTATGCCATGATAATTCCATTATACTCTGATCAATTTTCGAATTTTCTTCTAGCGCCTTAATTGCGTGTTTTGGGGGTATAGATCGGGGGCGTCACATTAAGTGGTATCAGAGCCAGTCCGTGTCAGTTGTGTCGTTCGTGTTTGTTGTGTCTGGCCTATTGGGCGAGTTACGTTGAGCGAGTTGTTGTTTAACCATAGTTTCTGTGTTTGGACGAACAGAATATGGCTGGTCGTAATGATGCTGCTCTGGCTGCTGCGATGGAGGCAATGGCACGAGCTGTGCAGGGTGCACCGAATGCGGCAGGAAATGATGAGTTTAGAAAGAATAAGCCGCCGGTCTTTAAAGGGAAACATGATCCGGATGGTGCACAGTTGTGGTTAAAGGAGATTGAGAGGATTTTCAGGGTAATGGATTGTGACGAGGAGGATAAGGTGAGGCTGGGCACTCATATGTTACATGAAGAGGCTGACGACTGGTGGATCAGTACTCGTCAAGTGTTGGAAGCTGAGGAGGAGGAAGAAGAGATTACTTGGGAGGTGTTTAGTCGAGAGTTCCTAAGGAAGTATTTTCCGGAAGATGTCCGAGGAAAGAAGGAGATTGAGTTTTTGGAACTGAAACAAGGTAACTTATCTGTTGTTGAATATACTGCTAAGTTTGTGGAGCTTGTGCAGTTTTATCCTCACTATGTGGAAGCGACTGCTGAATTTTCTAAGTGTGTGAAGTATGAAAGTGGCTTGCGTCCTGAGATAAAGCAGGCGATTGGTTATCAGAGGATTCGAAGGTTTGCTGATTTGGTGGAATGCTGTAGGATCTATGATGAAGACAGTAAGGCTCGTTCTGCTCACTATAAAAGTGTAAGTGACAGGAAAGGGAAGCAACAGTTCCGTGGTGGACCGTATGTGTCACCGGCTGATAAAGGTAAACAAAGGAGTACTTTTGATCGTAGGTCAGGTGGAGGTGGTATGTCTAATTCTCCTAGGTGTTTTAAATGTGGTGAATTGGGTCATCGCCAGCATGAATGTAGGAAGAAAGTGAATAAGTGTTCTAATTGTGGTGGTATTGGACATGTTATAGCGGATTGTAAAAGGAAGAATGTCGTGAAGTGTTACAATTGTGGAGAACCTGGTCACATTAGTTCGAAGTGTCCTAATTCGAAGAAGGCTCAGACTAGTGGGAAAGTGTTTTCGTTGGCAGGGACTCAGACTTCAAAGGCAGATCGTCTGATAAGAGGTACTTGCTTTATTAATAATATGCCTTTAATTGCTATTATTGATACTGGAGCGACTCATTCGTTTGTTTCGTCTGAGTGCGCGAAGAGTTTGAATCTTGTGTTGTCCGTAATGGATTTTGAGATGGTTATCGATACTCCAGCGATGGGGTCAGTAACTACTTCTTTGGTGTGTCTAAGTTGTCCTTTGGCCATTTATGGCAAAGATTTTGTGATGGATTTAGTGTGTTTACCGTTGGAAGGATTAGATGTGGTGTTGGGAATGAACTGGTTGCAATTTAACAGGGTGCACATTGATTGTTATCATAAGCTTGTAAGGTTTCCTTCTCTTGAGGAAGATGAAGACTCGAGTTTCTTGTCTACTAAAGAGTTGAAGAAACTTTTAGCGGATGAAGCTCAGTTGTTTGGAGTGTTTACATCGTTATCGGTGGACAGTCAAGTTTCACTTGATGTGTTTCCTGTTGTGTGTGAATTTCCTGAGGTGTTTCCTGAGGATATTTCAGATGTGCCGCCGGTGAGAGAGGTGGAATTTTCGATAGATCTAGTTCCTGGTACTAGACCTGTTTCTATGGCACCTTATAGAATGTCGGCATCTGAATTGGTGGAGTTGAAAAAGCAGTTGAATGAGTTGTTGGAAAAGAGGTTCGTGAGACCAAGTGTTTCTCCTTGGGGTGCTCCAGTTTTGTTAGTGAAAAAGAAAGATGGGAGTATGCGATTATGTATTGATTATCGCCAGTTGAATAAAGTGAAGATTAAGAATAAGTATCCGCTTCCAAGGATTGTTGATCTGATGGATCAGTTGGTTGGTGCTTGTGTATTTAGTAAGATCGATTTGAGATCGGGTACCATCAGATAAGAGTGAAAGAGGAGGATATTCAGAAGACGGCCTTTAGAACACGGTACGGTCATTATGAATATTCGGTGATGCCGTTCGGGGTTTCTAATGCGCCTGGTGTGTTTATGGAATACATGAATCGGATTTTCCACGAGCATTTGGATCGTTTTGTGGTGGTGTTTATTGATGATATTTTAATCTATTCTAAGTCTCGGGAAGAACATGCAGAGCATTTGCGTATTGTTTTGCAGGTTTTGAAGGAAAGGAAGCTTTTTGCCAAATTGTCCAAGTGTGAATTCTGGTTGTCTGAGGTGAGTTTTCTTGGGCACGTAATTTCAGGTAATGGTATTGCTGTGGATCCATCTAAAGTAGAAGCAGTTCTACAATGGGAGGCTCCTAGATCCGTTACTGAAATTCGAAGTTTTCTAGGTTTGGCTGGTTATTATCGGAGGTTCATTGAAGGTTTTTCTAAGCTAGCTCTTCCTTTGACGCAGTTGACTTGTAAGGGCAAGGCGTTCATTTGGGATATTCAATGTGAAGAGAGTTTTTGTGAGCTGAAGAGAAGATTGACGACAGCTCCGATTCTTATTTTACCGAATCCTAATGAACCATTTGTTGTGTATTGCGATGCTTCTTTAATTGGTTTGGGTGGTGTGCTGATGCAGGGAGGTAAGGTTGTAGCTTACGCTTCGAGGCAATTAAGAGTTCATGAGAAAAACTATCCTACTCATGATCTTGAATTAGCGGCTGTAGTTTTTGTGTTGAAGATTTGGAGGCACTATCTCTATGGTGCGAGGTTCGAGGTCTTTAGTGATCATAAAAGCTTGA
Organism: Lathyrus tuberosus; assembly: GCA_022829125.1. Taxonomy (NCBI): domain Eukaryota; kingdom Viridiplantae; phylum Streptophyta; class Magnoliopsida; order Fabales; family Fabaceae; genus Lathyrus; species Lathyrus tuberosus. The sequence goes on along the minus strand of JALAZF010000416.1, from coordinate 2,088,602 downwards.
AATATTTATTTGATCAGAAAGAGTTGAACATGAGACAACGGAGATGGTTGGAATTCTTGAAAGACTACGACTTTGGCTTGAATTACCATCCTGGTAAAGCTAATGTGGTAGCCGATGCATTGAGCCGGAAATCGTTGCATATGTCCGCATTGATGGTGAAAGAGTTAGAACTTTTGGAATCGTTTAGAGATTTGAGTTTGGTATGTGAAGTGACATCGGTTAGTGTGAGGCTTGGAATGTTGAAAGTTACTAATGAATTTTTGTTGTCGGTTAGTGAGAAACAAAAGCTGGATTTGAAATTTTTTGATTTGATGAGGAATGAGAATGTGGATTTCAAGGTGGATAATTTTGGTGTTTTGAGATTTCGTGGTCGTATTTGTATTCCTGATGATGCGGAGTTGAAAAGAATGATTTTGGAGGAAGGACACCGAAGTAACTTAAGTATTCATCCGGGAGCGAATAAGATGTACCAAGATTTGAAGAAGATTTTCTGGTGGTCTGGTTTGAAAAGAGATGTGGCTCAGTTTGTGTATGCATGTTTGACTTGTCAGAAATCGAAAGTGGAACATTTGAGACCTAGTGGTTTGTTGCAACCGTTGGATATTCCTGAGTGGAAATGGGATAGCATTTCGATGGATTTTGTAACGGGGTTACCGAATACTCAGCGAGGGCATAATGCTATTTGGGTGATTGTGGACAGGCTGACTAAATCGGCGCATTTTATTCCGATTGACATCAGTTTTTCTTTGGAACGGTTAGCTGAGATCTATATCAGTGTGGTGGTGAAATTGCATGGAGTTCCTTTGAGTATTGTTTCTGATCGAGATCCTAGGTTTACATCGAGATTTTGGGAAAGTTTACAGAAGGCTTTGGGTTCTAAATTGAGGTTGAGTTCGGCTTATCATCCGCAGACAGATGGTCAGACCGAAAGAACGATTCAGTCGTTGGAGGATTTGTTGAGGTCGTGTGTTTTGGAACAAGGTGGTGCGTGGGACAGTTATCTTGCTTTGGTTGAGTTCACGTATAATAACAGTTTCCATTCTAGTATTGGAATGGCACCTTTTGAGGCTTTATATGGACGAAGATGTAGAACGCCGTTGTGTTGGCACGAAACTGGTGAGAGTTCTGTGGTTGGACCGGAATTGGTGCAACAGACGACGGAAAAGGTAAAGTTTATTCGTGAGAAAATGAAAGCTTCTCAGAGTAGACAAAAGAGTTATCATGATCGGAGACGAAAGGATCTTGAGTTTCAAGAGGGTGATCACGTATTTCTGAGGGTTACGCCGGTAACGGGTGTTGGTCGTGCTTTGAAATCTAAGAAGCTTACTTCTCGATTTATTGGTCCTTACCAGATATCTGCGAGAGTTGGTGCTGTAGCGTATCGTGTGGCGTTACCGCCGAATCTGTCGAATTTGCATGACGTTTTTCATGTTTCACAGCTTCGGAAGTATGTTCCGGACCCTTCACATGTGATTCCGATGGACGAGGTTGAAGTAAGGGATAACCTTACGATCGAGGCATTACCAGTTAGTATTTTGGATCGCGAGGTGAAGCGGTTGAGGGGTAAAGAGATTGCACTTGTGAAAGTGGCGTGGGGAGGCGCTGCTGATGGTAATCTGACGTGGGAATTGGAGAGTAGGATGCGGGAGTCGTATCCGGAGTTGTTTGTATCAGGTAAGATTTTCGAGGACGAAAATTTCTAAGTGGGGGAGAATTGTAACGCCCCGTTTTGCCAATTTTGTTTATTGAGTCGTTTTGATTATTTTATTATTATTTTATTGTATTTTCGACTTTTATGTGAAAATATGTTATTTTTCGTCGTGAATATATTTTATCGCATTTTGGGATCGTTTGCGAGAAATTTGAGTGTAGGGGTATTTTGGGCATTTGGGTGTATTTTGATTAAGTTAGAATAAATAGAAAGTATAGAAAGAAAAAGAAAGAAAAACCAGAAAAATAGAGAAGAAGAAAAGAGAAGAGAAAGAAGAAAAGAGAGAAAAAACTTGTGAAGGAAGAAATCAATCTCCCGACTTTCTAGAACGCGAATTTATCGGGTAAGGGTGCGAAACTCGATTATACTATGATTGTGTATGATTATGTATGTTTTGTGTGGATGTTTTGGTTGGTTTTTCCATATGTTTCCGTTTATGCCGTATTTGACGGAATCGATAGAAACCAATGTTTTTACAGTCGAAAAGTCGTATAAATACATGTGTTGGTTGGTTATATGTATGTGAGCTGCTGTTTAAAGTTTCATGAAGTTCGGTTATGTTTTGGTTAGTTTTCGTTATGTTTCCGTTGTTTTGTCCGTTTAGGTCGAATTATAGGAAATCGATAGAAACCGATGTTTTCACGGTTAGAATTCGAAATAAATTACGTAGTTGTATCGAGCAAGGTTAGGTCGTCGTATAGCGTGCTTTTTATTCGATTCGGTGAGGTTTGAAAAATCTGGTTTTTGAACGGTTGAAATTTAATCGAAAAATTGAACGTCGTAGAAATTTCGTTTATGTGTTCTAAATTGTTCTTATGTATTTGGTGTTTATGAGTATATGTTTGTTTCGGTGAAAATGTTCGATTTAGTCGTGTTTTCGGGCATTGAGAAAAATTACAGCATAAGTGTAATTGAGAAAATCTGGTTTTTTGTGAAAAACAGGGTTAGGGATCGATGCATACGCCCCAGGGATCGATACATACTGTTGGATTTTAAGAAAACAGCAATTTCACTACAGCATGCATCGATCCATGCTGCCTGGGTATCGATACATCCTGGGAAATTCTGTTTTTCGGGGAAACTTCGGAAATTCATATCTTTTGATCCGTAACTCGGATCGGGACGTTCTTTATACCGTTGGAAAGCTTATGAAATGTTCTTTCATATAAAAATGGGCTTTTAGATTGTTGGCCGATTTAATTATGTCTGAAATTGGGAATAGTGTCGATTCTCGACTTTTGTCGTTTTAAATGGTGCGTAATTGACGTGTATTATGTGATATGTTTGTGATTTGGATGTGTATGCCTCATGTGCTGCTGTGATGATGATTTGTGGCCGACAGGCAAGAAAATGCTAAGTGTTGCATTTGTTTAGATATGCATGATTATTGATGTGTGTGAGCATGCAATGTGAATGTCATGAGTCATTGTATGCCAAGCATCATCGTGCATTGTTGAAACGTCCTGAGTGACGATTTGATTCTTGAGGGAATCCACTATACCATCGTGTGCCTAAAAAATACGAGGCGTTGCCTGAGGACTTAAAGCGATAAGTATAGACGATTGTGGGCTCCTTTGGAGACTTAAAGCAATCCTTAACGTCGTGTGCCTCGAAAATATGAGGCGTTGCCTGAGGACTTAAAGCGACGGGTGAACATCGTAGGCCCGACGGGGAGTTACTTGAGATTCTCAGTAACGAGCGATGGTTCCAATAGTTCCTGAGTGAACTGATGATGAGACAAGAGATATTGGAAGTCGGTACCGCATGGCATGTGCATAGAGTCGTTGTGTCGGTCTATGTGCATTGCATAAATCATGAATTAATTGTGTGTGAATTGTGAATGTGATTGGCGAGTGTATGGTATATGTGTGGCGTGTAATGGTATTCGATGCTTGAGAATTGTGCGATATGATGTTATATGTGGTTGTGGTGAGAATGTGTTACTTGTACATTTTTGTGTTTATATATATAATCTTATGCAATTATATTATGGTTGTTTTTCTCACCCTTCTGCTGTTTTATAACGCTCTATGAGGCGTTGCAGATTAGAGTTGCTGGAGGTATTCTTTTGTGAAGAGTTGCGTCTTCATTATTTTGGTCGGTCGGCTCTGATATGTGACTCCGGGTAGCATAGGGTGGCCGTGTGTGATTGTTTTGTGTATCTGATGATATATTTTGGCTGTACATGTATAACTTGATGTATGACGGACAAGTTTATATGTATATATGTATATGTGTTATTCAGATTTTAGATCTTTCCGCTTAAATTCAAATTTCTGAAAAGTGGGTGTAAGGAACGAAGTTTCCTCTGTATGATTGTTACCCCACGTTGCATATCTAAATGAGCAGGTGTTGCATGTTAGTTGTTTGGCTACTTTGACGTGATTCTCCCTTTCTATGCCATGATAATTCCATTATACTCTGATCAATTTTCGAATTTTCTTCTAGCGCCTTAATTGCGTGTTTTGGGGGTATAGATCGGGGGCGTCACAATGAATGTATTCTCCGTGAATGGCATCTTTGAGTTTCTTCCAAATTCTCAAACTTTCCTGACTTGATCTATTCCTTGTGGATAGCTTGCCTTGAATGTCTCGGGGTTTGGGTACCCACTACGTTCATAATCTTGGACCTTAACTAAGGAACCCTCTTCAAAAGCTAAAAGTCGCTGGATAGTAAACCTCACACGTTTACCAGCGGTTTTTATCTTTAAAAGAGTTGTCTCTCCTAATGGAAAGGAGATGATAGACCCACGGGCTTCTTAAAAGCATCGGCCTCCTCTTGGGCATTATTCAAGGACACTACGGCTTCTTAGAAGTATTCACAGCCTCCTCTTGGGCTTCGTACAAGGACCCGTCGGCTTCTTAAAAGTTTCCAGCCTCCTCTTGGGCTTCGTACAAATTGTCCCGACGACCTCCTAGAGGTATAGGAACAAAACCTAGTCATCCTCATAGAATAGTCCTTTCATAGAGTCTACTACTGTTTCTCAATGCATAGTACAAAAGAAAAAAATTCTATACTTGGACAGTCTAACTTCCTTGAGTCTCAAAGACATTCTCAAGTGACCCCCTTCGTTAAATAGGAAGGAAACCCGCAGACTTGGACAGTCTCAATACCCTTTGGATTTCCCGTTTCCTCAAAGAGAAGGAAATATCCCTGATCCTCAAATCAAATCCCTGAGTACAGTGTTGCTCATATAAGAACTGATTTTCTCTTTTAAAATCAGTATATTGGATCTGTCACTCAACTGAAACAAACCTTTAGCCTCAATCTCGAGCTTCGTACGAGATACAAAAACACTCTCTTGTTGAGTATCAAAGACTCTCTTGTTGAGTCAAACTTTTAGCCTCTATCTCGGGCTTCGTACGAGACACAAAGACTCCCTCGTAGAGTCAAACAAACAATAGCCTCTATCTCGGGCTTCGTACGAGACACAAAGACTCTATCGTCGGGTCAAAAACTTTTAGCCTCTCTCTCGGGCTTTGTACGAGACACAAAATAGCCTCCTCTTAGGCTTTGTATAATGATTTTCCTAGCAGAAATTAGCCTCCTCTTAGGCTTTGTATAAGAAAACCACTGGTTGATCCAATCAACCTTTTAGCATCAAAGCTGTGCCTCGTTCACAGTACACAAACATCAACAACTCCTTTTCTTTCATCTAATCGCTGTAAGCGGCAAGCCTATGGATCATCTATATCCATGCCATTGTCCCTCTTTTAGCATGAGAAATTCCTAAGGAAAGATGGCATTGCTCTACACTGAGTTAAAGTCTTCTCCTTCAGGTTAAAACCCTTTCTTCGGAAATTATGGCATTGCTCGGATCCGCGTATCCCAGTTAAAGTAATTCTCCTCCCCCCTCTTTAGAGATGACAAATTCTCTCTAAAGTCGAGGTCTTTCAGCTTCACGTCTTGGGCTTTGAACAAGACACAAATAGACCTTTCAGCTTCACATCTTGGGCTTTGAACAAGATACAAATCACCATTTCGCTTCACGTCTTGGGCTTTGAACAAGACACCAAAAACCAATTTCCTCCCATAGAATAGGAGGAACTACGAACGCTCTGATTTCCCTGTTTCGGTAAACGGGAATACGTAGGCATAAGATCGAAAGAAAATATCTTAGCGAGCGCAATCAACAAAAAACCCAAATCCCATATCAAAAGCAGTAATTCAAAAGCATCAATCCTAACATCCTAATCCTTGTTCCCTGTCAGAAACCTTCTGCCCAGATAAAAAGAAAGAAAACAGTATTGGCGAAAATACAAATAACCAGTACAAAGGCCCCCCCACATTGATAGCATTCGTAACCTAACAGACCGCTGTTTAAACTCAGTATGCAAGCAGGGTTAATTGGAGACATCTATTTCCCTTCCTTAGTCAGCTCACAATAGGATAAAAAATGAATCGACCTGTAGTCAAAGCTCAAACCGCAGAGAGCGACCAGCGCTTAAGAATCGCGTCCAAAATCGCTCGCTACAACCTCCTAGAGGTATAGGAACAGAACTTAGTCATCTTAATAGAATAGTCCTTTCAAAGAGTCTACTACTGTTTCTCAAAGCATAGTACAAAAGATGAAACTCTAGACACGGACAGTCTAATATCCTTGAGTCTCAAAGACATTCTCAAGTGACCCCTTTGTTAAATAGGAAGGAAACCCGTAGACTCGGACAGTCTCAATACCCTTTGGATTTCCCGTTTCCTCAAAGAAAAGGAAATATCCCTAAATCAAATCCTTGAGTACAGTGTTACTCATATAAGAACTGATTTTCTCTTTAAATCAGCATACTGGACCTGTCACTCAACTGAAACAGCACCATAGCCTCCCTCTTGGGCTTTGTACAATGATTCTCCCCAGCAGAGCTAACAATTTTAGCCTCCATCTCGAGCTTCATACGAGATACCAAAAAGACTCCATCGTCGAGTCAAAAACTTTTAGCCTCCATCTCGGGCTTCGTACGAGGTACCAAAGACTCTCTTGTCGAGTCAAAAACTTTTATCCTCCATCTCGAGCTTCGTACGAGATACCAAAGACTCTCTTGTTGAGTCAAAACTTTTAGCCTCCATCTCGGGCTTCGTACGAGATACCAAAGACTCTCTTGTTGAGTATAAAAGTCTCTCTTGTTGAGTCAATCACCTTTCAGCCTCCATCTCGGGCTTCGTACGAGATACAAAATCACTCTCTTGTTGAGTATAAAAGATTCCCTTGTTGAGTCAACCCTTTTAGCCTCTCTCTCGGGCTTCGTACGAGACACATAAAAACTCCCTATTGTTGGGCCCATAGCCTCCTCTTAGGCTTTGTATAAGAAAACCACTGGTTGATTCAATCAACCTTTTAGCATCAAAGTTGTGCCTCGTTCACAGTACACAAACATCAACAACTCTTTCCCCTTCATCTAATTGTTGTAAGCGGCAAGCCTCTGGATTGTCTACATCCATGCCACTGTCCCTCTTTTAGCATGAGAAATTCCTAAGGAAAGATAGCATTGCTCTACACTGAGTTAAAGTCTTCTCCTTCAGGTTGGAACTCTCCTATAAAGGAAATTATGGCATTGTCGGATTCACACATCCCGGTTAAAGTAATTCTCCTTTATAAACAGTTGTGACATACAACCCCCTCTTTAGAGATGACAGATTCTCTCTAAAGTCAACACCCTTTTAGCTTCACATCTTGGGCTTTGACCAAGATACAAACACCTTTAGCTTCACGTCTTGGGCTTTGAAAAAGACACCAAAACCCCATTTCCTCCCATAGAATAGGAGGAACTACGAACGCTCTGATTTCCCTGTTTCGGTAAACGGGAATACGTAGGCATAAGATTGAAAGAAAAATCTTAGCGAGCACACTAAACAAAAACCCTAAATCCCATACTTTCATATATCCATCCTAACATCTTAACCCCCCACCAATTAACCGAACACCACTTTTAAAAAAATAAACCTAATAGAGACCCCGAATCTTTATAGCATCTGTAAACCAACAGTTTTGACTGTTTGACCTCAGTTTGCAAGCAGGGTTAATTTGAGACATCTATTTCCCTTCCTTCATCAGCTTTAATAGGATAAAAAATAAATCGAGCTGTAGATACCAAAGAGCGATAGCGCTTCGCAACCGCGTCTAAAATCGCTCGCTACACAAGCATGTCAAAGTAGTTTTCCCAATTCTGAAATAAGATACTTGAGAGAATGCTAGTTTTATTGAGTTGTGGTAAGAGGTTTAGATCCAATGTGAATTCCTTTAGAAGCTCTAGATTGGAAATTTCTCCTCTGATATTGTGTGAAGACATTTCAAGCAGGAAACGAAGAAGGGAGTTCTAACCTACTAGATAGTGATTCTTCCTAGAAGGGGAGTAGGGTTGTGAGGAGAACTTATGAGTGATGGTTAATTATCACCTTTGGAACACACGAGGTCATCATTTCCTAGACAAGCTATGAATAGCTGTGACGGTCAGTTGACAGGACATATGATAGACTTAAGTTGCTGTATGCCTAAGGTTAGAGATAAGGTAGCTGACATACGCGTAATTATGATTGTCTTGGAAATCATACATACTTGAAAATCTTTCCATAATTAAAAAAATTAATGAGTAGGAGCATACCTTAGGAATGCTTAACCTTTTTGAAGAGAGCATTTCTTTCTGACTCTGCCTATTTCCGAGTAAGCTGTAGATGTTTCTTTGGTTCTTCCAGATACGCTTGTCTTCTGACTTCGAAAGACAAAGAATATTTTCTTGGAAAGTGATTCTGGTTGAATTACAACTTTCTTTCTTTTCCTGTTCAACCTTGTCCGTCAGTTCTCTAATAACCGAGATTAGGACTTAACAAGATCAGAGTAACCGCTCCATCTAAACTTAGCCAATTACATGCAATCCTTTTAGTAAGGCGATGTAACGAATGTTTTGAAAGAAAAATTAACACTCATATGTGTGGGAACAGTACTGAGTGAATAGTAAGTTCCATTTGATGACCACATTCATAAGCAACAGATTACATCTGTTTTTGATTGCTTCTCACTTCTCATTTCCTTAATCCATAGAACCTGTTTAGTTCTGATACAGTTCTTAAGATATGGATCTGAATCTTAAACGACAAACTTTGAGAATTGGTTGAGTTCTCCTTTCATAGCCTGAATTCAGTTTGCGTTTGTGAGAGTTTCTTGTCTTTGAAAGCTAATTGATTTCATAAGATTAGTCAGAACCTTTGAGAGGTTATTCAGGGAGGAATTGACATACCAACATCTGACTTTGTTCCTCAACGTTGTTTCAGAACTTGTTCAGAACCAAAACATCATCACGCCCCATGTGTACATCACTAGACATGGTTTGTATGAACCTTCTTGTTCTCACAATGCTGATCAACTTATTTGGGGTTATTTACACATATCTATGAGTTAACTGATTTCCAAAAAAAATCATTAACGTCATCTTTTAAGACATTAGTTGGAGAACCTAGACATCTGGAATGACATCATCCAATTTCATAGCTCAAGTGGTTCTGAGAATACTTGATCTGACGAGAATCAGATTATCAACATTTGATTTTTACTAGGATGATTTCAAGTTGTTGAAGCTTGATCACTGAACCAGTTAAAACTTAAGAGTTCGTTCAGAATCAAGTATTTGCCGAATCTTTGGGATTCAATTCTTCATTGAATCTTTTGATCATTCCAGATTCAGTTATTGAATCATTTCTAATAATTTGAATTTTCAGATTCTGATTTTGACTGATATCTTTCTGAAATTCAAAGTCTTAGAACATCAATCTTTCTTCTTTACATGAAGAGGTTCTGAATGAGTTTCAAACGAGAAAGTCAAGGGTGGACCTAATCCGTTTCTTGAAAACATCTCAGAAACTCATAAAGAGTTAATCTTCAGCAAACAAGATTTCTTGCTTTCTGATGATTCATCTTTTAATCATATACGTCGTTTTATCCACACGTAATTTTCCAAGATGAGCATTCAACAGATACTGCCTTTTATCTGATGAATTTATCTTATCAGCTGATTCTTCAATTTTAGTGAGGCTTCATCTAGAATCACTGAATTGCTCACGAAGTAATCAGATTAATTACAATTTTGTACACAGTCAACTGCTGAACTGTTACAGAAATTGTAAGTGGATTTCAATCTCACCAAGAGTACTTCTACGCACCACATCTGGATCTTTTTCTGACACTGTTAAGTGTTTGATGTAAATCAATAACAGAACCGGAGCTCTGATACCAATTGAAGGTGCGAGAAAGACACAAGAAAGGGGGGTTTGAATTGTGTATTTACTCTTTTTGTAACTTTTCGCATCTTGTTAAAGAGATACTCAAGAACCTTCAATGTTCGTTGAGAGATTCTGATCTCTTAACTATGGAGCATGAGAACCATATAGGTTCTGATCATAAGATACGATACTCAGAACTTGCAGTGCGGAAGCTTATCAGAGATAGGCTGCAAGGTTTTGACTTTGCTTAATATGAGGTTCTGATATTCAATGCATAAACATAAATAGAGATACTAAGCAAGAGAGTAAAGGACACACGATGTATCCTGGTTCACCACGTGGGCTAATCCAGTCCACCCTCCTCAGGTGATTTCGCCATGAACACAAGGACTTAATCCACTATAACCAAATCATGATTACACTTGCACGGGCCACGCCGGTGACTAACAACTTGCACAGCCGCACTGTGACTAACAATCCAATGAACCGTTCAGGGATCCAACAGGATATAATATTCATTGACCGAGCAGACCCACTGCTGGGATTTCACAGCTAGCCGTTCAGGGATTCATCACAATGAATATAACACTACTGACCATATTTCAGGATTTTCCACAATGACCCTCAGCCATTGTCATCTCAAGTATCTGATCACCACGTGATCTACTCAAGGGCCCCAACTCACAGCTGAACCATTCAGGGATCCCTTCAGGATATAACGTTCACTTGAGGAGTCTCAATTTATTTAGTCGAATTGGCAAACTGGAGATTATAGATTGTGCTTCTTAATAAGCAAGTTTCTCCTAAGTTTAAGTACAAAGAACACACACATGTGTTCAAGCAAGTTATGAGCAATCAGCTCCTTGCTTTCCTAAGAAACTACAAAGATGTATTTAGATATTACAATTTTTGACATCTTGTAGATCTTCTTCTTCTTCTTCTTCTTCTTCTTCTGGTTGAGCAAGCTTTGAGCAGCAACTCCTTGTTTTAGATCTTCAATGTAGTCCTGACGAGAAGGTAGGTTGATGACTTGACAGATCTTAAACGTTTTCTTCTTCATCAACAGCTTCTGTTTGATTGTTGTTGTTGTATTGATTTGTCTTCTTGAGTTTCAACAACAATTGCCATTAGTGAAATATCGATAGCTTTGAATATGTTAAGTGTTACAATGAGAACTCATCGTTGTTGCTATCTTCACAATGACTTGGTCAATTTTGTAGATGAACATTCAGTTCGTGATTCTACAAGTGATCGACACATCAGAAGAAAAAACTCTTTCCATTAAATAGCCCGTTGAAATATAGCCGTTAGAGAATACTGTTGGCAGTTTGGAAAAGAGACGTTGTGATATAATGAGTTGTACTGACACATCTTCTTTTTGCAGAGGAAGAAGTGACCAGACATCTTTTCTTGGGTAGTGTGTACATTTAACTCACAACGGTAATATTTAGACTTCAAAACTTTAGTGGCTTCTGATGTTAATTTGATGAAGCATGAGTAGTGTCTTCTTAGCAGAATATCTGATGCTTCAATTCTTCCGTCGATTGAAGAAGTCCATTAGGAATCAGTCTTCAGAACTTCAGCACTTGGTCTTTAAGAACGTTATTCTTTTCTGCTTCAAGTCTTCCGAATCTTCAGAGCCTGTCTTTAGAGTCTTCAGAACTTCTTATTTGAAACCTTGATCTTCAGAACTCATCAGTCTTCTGATTCTTTCTGGAATTGGTCTTCAGCGCCTTCAGCCATCAGAACTTCAAGTCATAGGAGTCTTCCGTACTTTGGTTCTTTTTAGAGTGTACTTCTTCAGAAGCTTCGCTATCTTCAGAATCTCAATCACTTTCAGAGAGCATCCACAAGAGCATTGCAACAGCAATCTTGGCATCCTTGGATCTGGCTGATCATGACTAGATAAAGAAGTGTTCTTGCTTCTCGCGACTTTAGTCACACATAGTAACTTCGCATATGTATATATTCAATCATAATACATCTAGCTGGTGTATGTTGGTTCTGATATCTTTAGTTCTTATGATCCGCACACAACACACGTTAGACCATAAAATGGTTCTTTCACAAATACTTATTGTTATCATCAAAACACAGATTGACTTGTAGAGATAATTCTTGCTCTCACACTTGTGTGCTGGAGAGTAGAGGAAATTGGAAAGAACTTCTACCGTTGATTGAGTTTTCTTATAACAATAGTTACCATACGAGCATCGGTATGGCTCCTTATGAAGCGTTATATGGGAGAAAATGTAGAACACCTTTGTGTTGGGCGGAGGTTGGTGAAGATAGAATTTTGGGACCCGAAATTATTCAAGAGACTACAGAAAAGATTCGAAGGATCCGTGAGAAGGTTAAACAAGCACAAGATCGTGAGAAAAGTTATGCGGATAACCGTAGGAGACCTTTAGAATTTGAGGAGGGTGACCATGTGTTTTTGAAAGTTACCCCGAGATTGAGATTGAAAGGACCATTTAAGTCACGCAAGTTAAGTCCGAGATACGTGGGACCGTATCAGATCTTAGAAAAGATCAAGAAGTAGCATCCAGATTGGCCTTACCACCCTCTCTATCAGAGATGCATGATGTCTTTCATGTATCTCAGCTCTGAAAGTTTATTCCTGATCCCCTTCAGCCAGTTTTATCGGAATCAGTGGAAATAGAAGCAGACTTGACTTTTGAACCTCAACTGAGTCGTATTGTGGGAATAGAAACAAAGGTATTAAGGAACAAAGACATTCCTCTTGTTAAGGTGCAATGGGATGTGACGCATCCGGGAGATGCTACTTGGGAACTAGAATCAGAGATGAAAGATGCTTACCCTCATTTGTTCAGGTAATCTTTTAAATTCGAGGACGAATTTCTATTTAAGGGGGGGAGGATGTAATACCCTGTATTTTTATAAACGCTCTGGATAATATTAGTTGAGATCAGTTGAGACCCAATGTGCTCTGAGTATTTTATCTGATAAGATAATTAGAGAAACTGATGAACTCAGAGTTGATCAGATTAATATTTTCTAACTCTAAGGTTTTATTAATTGGTGCATTTGAGATTTTGGACATTTAGTAGTGTTACTAAATTGATGATATTTTCCTATATCATTTCCTTTTCCCTCATTTTGCCAAAGATAGTAACATTGGAGAGAGAAAGTAGAGAGAAGAAAGAAGAAAGGAAAGAAAAAGGGAGAAAAGGAAAGAAGAGAGGATCCAAGAGTTCAAGATCAAGAATCATCCTCTCATCTTCATCAATTCATCTCAGCTTCTTCATCATCATCTTCTAATCCAGGTGGGTTCTAGATAGAGACTTTAGAGTAGAATTTCTGGAGGTTTTAGAGTTAGGTTGGATTTTGGGGAAAATGGATGTTTTTGGAAAATCAAAGAATCTAACGGTTGAAGTGTGTTATAAATTGCGTAGCATGATCAAAATATGTGTAGAATCATCTATTGATAATTGTTATGAAGTTTGGATTGGTTCGATTTGGTTGAAAATCTTAGGGTTTTGTGTAGAAACTATGCATTAATGTTGGATATCATGTTTTATGAAGTTTGTTGGATAAACCATGATAGAACCATGATAATATACCTCTATTGGTTGTTTGGGTATGGTGTTGAGGATGAATTTGGAGGTTGGAAGTTGTTGTCAAAGGGTTTATTTTTCTGCATAACGCAGAGCGCGCTTGGCGCAGTCTGCCTGCTTAGCGCGGTCTGGAGAATTTTCACCCCTTCCAGGCAGCGTGGAGCGCGCTTAGCGCAGGTGGGGCCCGCGTAGCGCGACCTGGAACAAAAGAATCTATTCTTCTAAAAATTCATAACTTTTTACTCGGGCATCCGATTTAAGCCTTCTTTATATTGTTATGAAGCTATGAAAGAGTTCTATGCTATAAAAAATGAAAATATTATTTATGATTGGGTTTTTTGTCGATTATGGGAATTAATCAGAATTACGTGAATTATGTAAAACAGAACTTTTGAAAATCTAAAAGCTTCAAGATGTGAATTTGTGAGGAAACTTTAGTACACTAGAATGACTTAGAGATTAGTGCGACAATGCTTACTTCGATACTTTAAGAGTATCTTGATTAAGTAGTTGTTAGTGGAGGACTGTAATTTCCTCTGGTTTGTGGGTTGTCCCTTAATAAATACCGTGACCCGTGTTGAAGAGCCCCTTGTGCGGGATGGCCGGGGAGAAGTATTTATTAAGTAAGTAACCGTGACCCGTGTTGAAGAGCTCCTTGTGTGGGCTGGCTGGGGAGAAGTTACTTAGTGGATGGTATCGTGACCCATGTTGTAGTGCTCCTTGGGTGGGATGGCCGGGGAGAAGTACCATTTGTAGATAACCGTGACCCGTGTTGTAGTTCTCCTTGTGTGGGTTGGCCGGGGAGAAGTTATATACGTTAAGGATCCATGACCCGTGTTGTAGTGCCTTGTATAGGCTGGCCGGGGAGAAGATTCCTTAACTAGTTGTCGTTTGTGAATTGTACGATTGGTTCTCTAGTGGGAGATTTTTTGTGAACTCGGAGTCCTTTCCTTTCTCTTGGACTAGAGTTAGGATTTGGTTAGAACCTTGTAGAGCCGAGAGAACCCATAAGATAGAGAACCCACTGAGATTTGATGTATCTCACCCCACTATTGTTGAATATTTTCAGGTACTTCATGTTCCGCAAAGGGTAAGGATAAGGTCGTGTGATTATCCTTACTTGTCTGATGGCGTAGCTTCCGTTGTGGAGTTTTTTTAGATCGTTGTTGATATAGTTCTTAGTATTTATCTTTGGAACATCTTGTATATATTTAGGCCATAGTTTTTGTATTAGGCTTTTTGGGCATGAATATGTATAATGTGTTTACTAGGGACTTATTGGTATTTCAGTACCAAACGTGGAATTCATGTATAATATATGCTTTGATGTATGTATTTATATATGGACGTTACACGTATACCGCAATATCTCTTTTCATACCGGACCACCAATAGTCCCTTTTTAAATCTTGATACATCTTCGAAGAACCAGGATGTATAGTAAAAGCACCCTTATGCGCTTCATCCAAAATCTTTTTTTTTCAACACCGCGTCATCCGGAACATAAATCCTTTGGTTAAACAAAATGATTTCGTCGGTAGCCCGCACGAAACCCGGTTGAACTAACACTTCTTGTAAATTCTCATCCAACACTTGCCCTTGTTGAATTTCCTCTCTAAGAGTAGAATTAACATTCAAGTTTACCACAATCATTCCATTAGGAGTCCACATGAATTGGAGATTAAGATCTTGAAACTTTTCCAATAAGGTATACTCCAACATCATCAACTCAACATTATGTAACACTTTCCTGCTTAATGCATCTGCCACTTTATTCGCTTTACCCGAATGCTATTTTAGTTCCAAGTCATAATCCTTTAAATATTCCATCCATCTTCTTTGACTCATGTTCAACTCTTTCTGGTCGAAAAGATACTTTAAGCTCTTGTGGTCGCTGAACATCTCAAAACGTACTCCATACAAATAATGACGCCACACTTTCAGTGTAAACACAACTGCCACCAATTCCAAATCATGTGTTGGATAATTCTCTTCATAAACTTTTAACTGTCGAGAAGCATAAGCCACCACATGACCATCTTGCATTAACACACCCCCTAATCCCATATTTGATGCGTCACAAAATACCTCGTACGACTTGCTAGGACCAGGAATGATCAACACAGGAGCAGTCGTCAATCTTTCCTTCAAACTCATAAAACTTCTTTCGCAAGCCGAATCCCACTCATATGGACAATCCTTTCGAGTAAGTTTCGTCATTGGTAAAGCCAATTGAGAAAAGCCTTTGATAAACCTTCTGTAATAACCTGCTAATCCCAAGAAACTTCTAACTTTGGAAACATTCTTTGGTCTCTCCCAATTAATTACCGCTTCTTTTGATGGATCTACCGCTACACCTCCTTGAGATATGACATGACCAAGAAAATTAACCTCTGACATCCAAAACTCACACTTGCTTAGCTTGGCAAAAAGTTGTCTCTCTTGTAGGATCGATAAAATGATTCGTAAGTGCTCACCGTGCTCTTGAGAAGTACGAGAATAAATAAGAATATCATCAATGAAGATCACTACAAATTGGTCCAAATAAGCTTGAAATAACCGATTCATATAATCCATAAAAACTTCCGGAGCATTTGTCACATCGAAAGGCATTACTAAGAATTCATAATGGCCATACCGGGTTCTAAATGCAGTCTTTGACACATCCGAACTCTTCACACAGATTTGATGATAACCCGACCGTAAATCAATCTTTGAGAACACACAAGTTCCTTTCAATTAATCTAACAGGTCGTCTATCCTGGGCAATGGGTATTTGTTCTTGATGGTGACTTTATTCAACTGTCGGTAATCAATACATAACCGAATTCCCCCATCCTTCTTCTTTACCAATAACACTGGAGCTCCCTAGGGCGAAACACCGGGTCGAACAAAATGCTTAGCCATTAACTCTTCCAATTGATCCTTTAATTCCCTTAACTCAAGTGGTGTCATCCGATACGGAGAAACGGATATAGGAGTCATTCCCGATATCAGGTCAATAGAGAATTCCACTTCCCTCTCCAGAGGAAGAGAAGTGATATCCTCAGGGAAAACTTCAAAAAACTCACAGACTACAGGAATACTCAGAACTTGAAGGTTGCTACTCTCCTCCTTAGTGAGAACTAAAAGAATAGATTTTTCCTTCTCAAATAAGAAATTTATCATTCCAACTGTACCTTCTAAAATAGTAGTTAACACATCCTTCAGAGTAGCCTCAACGGATGGAATGATGATTAGCTTTTCCTCACAACCAATAAATACCAAATTAGCAGAAAGTCAATCCATTCCCAAAACAACATCCACTTTCTTAAGCGGAAAACAAATAAGTTCAATCTGAAAAACTCTCCCATCCACAGATAAAACACAATTTTCACACATTAAAGGTGTTTCAACCATCTCATCCATGGCAGTAGTAACCACCATAGGTGGAGACAACGGAATAGCTTACAACCCAAGTCGCTTCACACATTGTATCGACACAAAAGAGTGTGTTGCTCCACAATCAAATAATACAAAACAAGGATGTCCATTAACCAAACATGTACCAACAATCAAAGAGTTATCACCCTTTGCTTTCCTCGCATCCAAAGTATAAACTCGGTTGGTACTCTTCCCTTGCATCTGATTCCTACTATGAGGACAATCCCTCGCCAAATGACCTATCCTCTGACACTGAAAACACCTAACTCCTTCGAAACTGCATCTACCAGAATACATCTTACCAAAAGTACGACATCCAGACGACGCACTTGGTCTAGAACCCTGAACCTGCTTCCCTTTAAAAGCTTGTTGTCTCGGCCTAAATTGTTGATTTGATATTCCACGATCACTTTGATTCGACCTATTCATATCCCCTTCAGCTTGAACTTTCTTTAAACTATTCTCTGCCACATAACACTGCCTCAGTAATTCAGCATAACTAGTGAACTCTCTTTGAGACACGCTATGCGAAATATCGGCATTTAAACCAAAAAGAAACTGGTCAATTTTCCACCTCTCGTCTGGAGCATACATGGCCTGCCTAGAATAAGCTGCCATAATCTCGAATTTCTCAGCATAAGCAGCCACGGCCAAAGTACCTTGTCTCAAATGTTGAAAGTCAAATTCCTTCTGGTCCTCAAAGAACTAGGGAAATAATTCTCCATGAAATTAATTTTAAATCGCTCCCAGACCTTAGGTACCTCTTGAATAGTAATCAGGGCTGAGGCACTCTCCCACCACCTCATGGCAGGACCTTTCATCAAATGATAAACGAATACCACCTTATTCTCCTCACTACAATGGACTATCGAGAAAATTCTCTCCATGCCAGGTATCCATTCATGAGCTTTAACAGGATCTAACCCGCCATGAAATTCCGAAGGATTCATGCGGATGAAATCTTGGAAACTCCCACCTACAGCTTTTGAAACAATCAATGGAGGATGAAGACCCCTATTCATTTGTTGTACCATCTGTTTCATGAACTGGTTCTGCTGCTGCTGCATCTGTTGCAAAAACTGAGGCCATGGGACATTCTCCTCCCCGCCCGGCGGATTTGTCCCTGCAGGAGTGGTTCTGGGTCTACCATGATTGCTTCTGCGTCCGTCAGCCATGTTCCTAAATGTCATACAGATATGATTAAGTTGATCAGGCTCAATACCATAAATATAACACTTAAGACCACTGGCGACACCACACATATGAAACGGAAAGAAATACTTATACTATTTCATGGCTAGGTCGAGGATACGACCTGCTCTGATACCAACTGTAACACCCACATATAATATCATACATCAAAGCATAAATACTATACATGAATCCAAGTATTTGGCACTGAAATATACAAGTTCCTAGTTAACACATTATATACATTACATGCCCTACACACTAATACAAAATAACTACCAAGGCATAATGTATACAAGATGTTCTAAACACTAAGAACTAGATCAACATCATGATCTCAAAATAATCTCCACAACGGAAGTCTTGCCATCCCCAAAAAGCCAAGGAAAATAAGGATAATCAAACAACCTTATCCTTACCCTTCGCGGAACTTGCTGTACCTGTAATATAATCAACAACATGGGGTGAGATATTAAATCTCAATGAGTTCCCTATCTTATGGATTATCTCGGCTTTACAAGGTTTTAACAATCCTAACTCAAGTCCAAGGGAAAATGGAAAGGAGTTCGAGTTCACAATCTCCCTTCTCACACTATATGGAAACATGTTCATGAGTTCATCAACTCAAAATATCACTAATCGATGACCCGTACCAAGGCATCCCCTTTTCTCGTCCGCTTCTACGTCTAGAAGTCGACCCGAGTCATGGATCCTTGTAGTTACTTGACATACGAAATGGATTCAGGAACATCGGCCTGTTAACTGTGAACCGTCACTTCTCATGGCCTGTTAACCATCACAAGTCTCTACCCATAGGTCCCATTCGTACTACACGCGGGAATTAAACCTGTCAAGTATCATGCATACGTTTCATAGGAGCTCGAGACTCGTGAAACCGCAACCCAAGAGAAATGGTTACGATTACGTGATCATAAACACAACGCGATTGTATTCGACATTCACAGGACACATTCTCCTTAAGGCCACATTCGCCTTTTCTCATAATCACAAAAGTTCACACATGTTCCATACTAGTGTTTCACTCTCATCTAGACCATTACTCGGCAAGGATGCACCTTTCTACAACACATGCCTGAGCATCGCCATCTAGAGTTCTCTATCAATTTCTAGTCTCACTACCAGATTCTACTATAGTTTCATGTTGAGGTATCCTCACTCTTCCTATTCCATTTTCATTTTAGCATGCATATTCACTCACAATCATGTTTAAACAACAATAGGATAAACAAGGCATACTACAATTGCACAATAGAATTACATATGATAATTCAACATAACGGTACCACTTTTGGATTTCCTCCGATTATTTAATCGGGCAATAAAACCGACATTTTTCACCTTCATCATATAGATTATTTTCACAGCTTTCTATCAGTACCAAGAACATTTAAATCGGATAAATGAGTCAAAAGTTATGGAATTTAAAAGACAATAAAACATTTGAAAAAGTCCCAGGAGCGCCCGGCGCTGTCCCCTTCGCCTCTACTTCGCCCGGCGAAGCAGGGGCGTAAGACCCATGCCAAAAACCCAAAGTTACAGAATCAAAACTAGTAGCACCCCTTGACCATCGCCCGGCGGAGCAGAAGCGCACGTCTTGCGTCGCCCGGCGCTCCGCACCAGAAGCAGAATTTCTGCTACGTTTTCCTTGGTTCCAAAACTTCAAAATCCATCTTTTACACACCAAATCATTTTCAAACAATCAACACAAGTATCAACAATGTTCATATGCATATTACGATTATACTACGCAATTTATATCGATTTTCAACCGTTAGATTCATGATTTTAGCAAGATTACTCATTTTCTCACAATATCAAACCTAACTCTAAAACTCAAGAAACTCTACAACTAATGCCTCTAACTAGAACCCACCTGGATTAGAGGATAATGATGGAGAATATGAGATGAATTGATGAAGAAGAGATGATGATTCTTGATCTTGAGCTCTTAGGGTTTTCTTCCTCTTTCTTTCCTTTCCTCTTCCTTCTCTTTAACTTCTTTCTATCTTTCTATCTTTTGTTCCAAATGAAGAGAAAAAGGAAAATGAAATGATATAGAGAAACTAAATTAGATAGTAACACTACTAAATGTCCAAAAAGTCTCTATAACACCAAAAGTTAAAACCTCAGAGTCAGATAATATTAATTTGATATGCTCTGAGCTCATCAGTTTACTCTTTTCTTCTCCCTTCTTCTTCTCTTCTTCACTTTCTCTTCTTTCTTTCCATTTCCTCTTTTCTTCTTTTTCTTTCTTCACATTATAAATTACAAAATACAAAATTAAGACTTCCTACATATGGTATTAAAAAATATAGTGATATCATTCAATACACAATATGTGACTTGAACATAGTACTTCATCGCTGCAACAATAATAAATTCGTGATAGAATTTTTCATTCCTATAATAGCATGAGTAAATATATCAAACTTAATTCAATGTATGAAAAAATAAAATTCAAATGATTCGTCTATAGTTGGTATCTCATAGATTTAATATATATGAACATTAAAATGATCAATCTACAACTGGTATATCATAGATACATTCACATCTACACGTTTGTAGTCACACGCTATGTTGCAAAATATCACTTGTAAAATCTACAAACCTTTTTTCAAACTCTAAAAATGTTAAATAACCAACATAATGGGTTGATAAATCCAACAACAATATTTATATCAACATGTAGACTTTTTCCCGTTTTTAAAAAAAAATATTGTAACTTATTCTGTATATAAAAATATTTATATTAAACTTTTTCCTGTTTATAAGCGCCTTGAATCTTGTTTATAAGCGCCTTGAATCTGTGTGACAATATATAAAGCAATTTTTAATTTATTCATGTAAAAACAATTATTTTAATACTTCAATTTTTCTTCTTTATAAAAATATTTGTAACTTATTCTTTTTTATAAAAATAATTATAACTTATTTCCTTTTATAAAACTATTGTAACTTTTTTCCCATTTATAAGCAACTTGAACATGTGTGTCCATTTATAAAAATATTTGTAACTTATTTTCATTTCTACAAATAATTGTATAAATAGTTGAATTTATTACGATTATAAAATTATTAGTAATTTATTCCCATTTATAAAAACAATTGTAACTTATTCAGTTTATAAATAAATGTCGCCTATTAGTGATTAATATTAAATTTATTATTTTAATGTCTAGTTAATTTGATTAAAGTAAAATAAATATTCTATAGAAAAAAAGACAAGCTTAAAAGAAAATTTTTAGAAGTTTTGCTTAATATAACCTAATATTTTTCTTCTGAGTCAAAATATAATTGTATCCTATTTTCGTTTATAAAAAGTGATTGTAACTTATTCCTGTTTATAAAAAATAATTGTGTTGATGATGTAAACTTTTTCCCGTTTATAAATTTCTTGTACCCGCGTGTCCATTGTGTTGATGATGTAAACAATTATTTTAATACTTCAAATTTTCTCCTTTATAAAAATATTTGTAACTTATTCCCTTTTATAAAAATAATTATAACTTATTCTCGTTTGTAAAACTATTGTAACTTTTTTCCCATTTATAAGCACATTGAACCTGTGTGTCCATTTATAAAAATATTTGTAACTTATTATCATTTATACCAATAATTGTATAAATAGTTGAATTTATTACGATTATAAAATTATTAGTAATTTATTCCCGCTTATAAAAACAATTGTAACTTATTCAGTTTATAAATAAAAGTCATCTATTAGTGATTAATATTGAATTTATTATTTTAATGTCTAGTTAATTTTATTAAAGTAAAATAAATATTATTCTAACTAATTAAAATAAATATTCTATAGAAAAAAAGACAAACTTAAAAGACAGTTTTTAGAAGTTTGTTTTAATATAACATAGTATTTTTCTTCTGAGTCAAAAAATAATTGTAACCTATTACCGTTTATAAAAAATGATTATAACTTATTTCTGTTTATAAAAAATAATTGTGTTGATGATTTAAACATTTTCCCATTTATAAGTTTCTTGTACCCGTGTGCCCATTGTGTTGATGATGTAAACAATTGTTTTAATACTTCAAATTTTCTCATTTATACAAATATTTGTAACTTATTCCCTTTTATAAAAATAATTATAATTTATTCTCATTTATAAAACTATTGTAACTTTTTTCCTGTTTATAAGCACTTTGAACCGTGTGTCCATTTATAAAAATATGTGTAACTTATTATCATTTATACAAACAATTGTATAAATGGTTGAATTTATTACGATTATAAAATTATTAGTAACTTATTCCCGTTTATAAAAACAATTGTAACTTATTCCGTTTATAAAAATGATTGTATCAATAAATATTTAGTTTTTATCATTCATTTTTTATGATTACCATTTATCATTAAATTTTCATGACTATTATTTAACATTTTTGTATAATGATTATAATTATAAGGTTAATTTGAAAAGATTCGGATAAGTTTTAGTTATTTTATAAGTTTAAAAAAATTACATAATCTCAATTGATTTTGATTTGTTTTATTAACCTTTTTATAAAAATCCAAATAATTTCAAAATATATTTTATTTTAAATAACGATCTAAATAATTACAAAATAATTTTTATTCTTATATTTTTAGAATGATAAACTAAATATCTTTATAAATAAATGTCGCATATTAATGATTAATATTGAATTTATTATTTTAATGTCTAGTTAATTTGATTAAAGTAAAATAAATATTCTAACTAATTAAAATAAATATTCTATAGGAAAAAAACTTAAAAGACAATTTTTTGATTTTTTTTTTTAATATAACATAGTATTTTTCTTCCGAGTAAAAAAATAATTATAACTTATTCTCGTTTATAAAAAATAATTGTAATTTATTCCTGTTTATAAAAAATAATTATCTACATGTAAACTTTTTCTTGTTTATAAGTTTTTTTTACCTGTGTGTCCATTTAAAAATTTAATAACAACAACCACGTAAATTTTGAATACTAAATTTAAAATCATATTTAAAAAATTAAATTTTTGAACATTAAAGGTAAATTAGGTTTAATATTTAATAATATTTAGATTTGAAATAAAAATAAGTCATATTAAATTCGAAAGAGTTAAGAATTTTGTAATACCCCGTATTATCTAAATGCTCAATTGGATATCAGATGGGATCAGATGAACATCTATGTGCTCTATCCTTGGTAAATTGGATTAATGGAATACTCTAAGTACTCTAAGCATTATCAATTGAGACCAATAGAGCAGCTAATGAACTCTGAAGAGATCAATTTGTTATTAGTTCAAGAGAGACTTTTATGATAACTCTAATAATTGATCAATTGGTTAAGATGACAAAATATCAATTGGAGATATTTTACTCTATTGGATTATATTATATAATAATAGTATTATATATATGTATATGTTAAGAAAGAAAAAGAAGAAAAGAGGAAATGGAAAGAAAGAAGAGAAAGAAGAGAAAGTGAAGAAAAGAAGAAGAAAGGAGAAGAGAGAAACCCATGGATCATCATCATTACCATCTTCTTCAAACTCCTCTTCGATTATCAGGTGGGTTCTAGTTAGAAACTCTAAGTTCTAGAAATAGATGTTTGAAACTTAGGTTAGAATTTGAGAGAAAATGATAAATTGTTGAATCAATAAAATCTAACGGATAAAATGAGTTATAAACTGTGTTGTATGATCAATATGTGTATAGAATCATCTATTGATGCTTAATTGTGCATTGGGTCGTGTTTGGAATGGGTTTTGGACCCAAACCCCCAGCTGTTATGCTGCTGAGATTCTAGGTTTCCGCAGGTTCGCACTGCGAATCCCCTAGCGAAGGGGAAATCGAACATTCGCTGGTTGTTCGCACGACAAAGGTGACGACGAATATTCGCCAGAGGTTCGCACTGCGAACATTACCCTATTTTGGTTCTGCCACGATTCGCCAGACGTTCGCACTGCGAATGGGACAGCGAACCCAGTGTATTTAGGCATTCGCTGGGAACTTCGCACTGCGAATTAGGAAGCAAACATTCGCTGGCTTCTTCGCAATGCGAACATGACAGATCATCCAACTTGTTTCTTTCTTAACTTTTGACTCGTTTATCCGATGTGAGTATTCTTGGTATCATTGTGAAGCTAGGAACATCCTCTAGCTAATGGTGGTGAGAAATATGTGTTTATTGCTCGATTAAATAAATCGGAGGAAACCGTGAATTGGTGAAATGTGTGATATGTTGCATTATGTGCTTCCATTATGTGATTGACGAATATATGCCTATGCTCTTATTGTTAAACATGTTTGAATATGTATGCATGTTAAAATACGAAATAGGTAGAGTGAGGAATATTACTGTAAATAATTGTCGGATAGTGTGGAAATGACATAGTGACAACGCTCGTGCATGAGAGGCCGAGGCGTGTGTCTAGTAATCATAACCAGTTTATCTTACGGTGTAGTTTCATGAGACTCGAGCACCTCCTCTGAAATGTATGCACAATTACTTGGTAGGTTTGATTCCCTACGTGTAGTACGATTGGAGCCTATGCATTGGGTAGAGACTTGTGATGGTTAACAGGCCATGAGAAGTGACGGTTCACGGTTAACAGGTCGGTGATCCCGAATCTAATTCGTATGCCAAGTAACTACAAGGATCCATGACTCGGGTCATCTTCTAGACGTAGAAGCGGACGGGAAAAGGGGATGCCTTGGTACGGTTATTGATTAGCGAGATTCTTGAGTTAACAGGCTCAGGACTTACTTTGGTACTAGTGTGAGTTAACAGGCTCACGAGTGTGAATCCATATATGGCGTGTGGGTACTCAAAGTCATTTCCCTTCCCTTTTGACTTGAGTTAGGTTGTTAGATCCTTGTAAAGCCGAGAGGACTATAAGATAGCGAACTCACTGAGATTTGATGTATCTCACCTCACTATAGTTGCTTTATTTCAGGTGCAGGTTTGGTTACAAGTGGAGCGATGCTCGGATGTTTCAAGAGAAGCTTAGTTAAGCTTATTTCTGCTGTGTATTTTATTGTTCTTGTACAATGAGGAATATTGTATAATGTTCTTAGTTTTATTATTTTTGGCTAGTTTCCATGACTTGTGCCATGTAGTGTACTTATGTTTAGAAATGGACAAGTATGTGAACTATGTCATTAGGCACTTATGATGGTGTCAGTACCAAATTAAAGCGTGTATTGTATTATTCTAGATATATATATATTATACAGGGCATTACAGTTGGTATCAGAGCAGGTCGTGTCCTCGACCTAGCCTTGAAACATCATAGGTAAATCTACTCCTGCCTCTTAAGTGTGTCTTTCCAGCATGAAACTTAATATCATACTATGTAGTGTTGGGCCTGATCAACCTAATACTATGTATGTGATAGGTAGAATCATGGTTGAGCGACCACGAGGACTCCGTAAGGTGGTCGGAACTTGTGTCGTGAGGGAAGGCCCAAGCTAAGAGTTAGTAGTGAGGAGTTTTGGTCAGCTCAGTTGAGATCTTGGTAGAAGTTGTGTATGGGTAGCATGGAAATTAAAGAGTGGTGTGTTGTTCAAGTAATCCTTTGGAGTGGATGGAGTCCAAAAGTTAAGGATCTCTATTGGACGATTGGATAAGGTATCAAGGAATATGTAAAGTCGCTAGTGGAGCTGGATTGACCACTAGTATGGATAAGGATTTCAAGTAATCTCATTCCGTGAAAAAGAAAAGTTGTTTTATGGAACGCGTGGCGTAAGATCCGGAAGTGAGATAAGTATTGGTGCTTCAGTTTCTAAGGTCGTTGTGGTATCTTTAATGGACGAGAGTACCTTGAAGTATGTGTTCGGAATTATCTCTCCTGACTGGTTAAAAGTTGAGAATTAAGGAGGTTCGGCTTTCATGGGAATCTAAAGTAGTAGAGAAGTGTGTGGAGGAACACAAGGATGTGTTTACATGCTTCAAGTGAAATAAGTATGTGTCGGACGCAGAGTAGGAGATGAATGGTGTATCTTCAGTTATGAAGTGAGATTAAGTTTGAGATGATACATCAGGATTTTTGTTTTCAATAAGAGACCAATTTGGAATTGTTAAATTACCCAAGGAATAGTATGAGGTATTATGTTGGAGAAAGATTGAACTTCATTTAGTAACGGAAGAAGTGTGTGTTAAGGAGTAGAGTAAGTATCTTGGAATTTAAGGGAAACGGTATTAATGGTACGTTAAAAGGAAGTGACAACGGAATGTATTTTTGGACGAAGGTGTAATAGAGTTATTGTGTAGTTGTGAGGCTCAAATTAAGGAAGTGTAATCAAGGATGGTTCACCCATGAGAAAGTTACACTTTGGTATTAAGAACGAGCGTAGTAGTAGCACCATGGTCATAAGTGTACGTGGTGGATTCTTATTTTGAGACAAGTGTGAAGAGACGTACCTTGTGGAGCAGTGACTATTGTATTTTAAGAGGTAAGATTGCGGTAACCAACGAGAAGCAAATCAGGACTTAGTATGGGCCGAGTGTAAATCATGTAATGGTTTATACCGGAAGGGTAAGAAATCCCGGTTAGGGTGTACGAAGTGGTAGAGAGGTTCTTCAAGAGGATGCATTGCCCCGGTTTAGTTACAAGTATAGAGGAACTTCTGTGTTTGTGAATAATCAGAATATTCGGAATCTACCTTTTGTTGGACCAAGAACATTGTTGTTTTATTTCTCACCAAGGAGTTCAAGTGAGGGTATAAAGGTTGTGTGTTGGTTTTGTTTATGGACGAATTAAGCATGAGTTGTGGCAACAACCTTAGAAGGTTGTCATTATTGGTTTCTCGATGAAGTTTTGTAGTGTGACCGTGGTAGAATTTGGAATTTTGCCTGTCAATTGTTTGGAGTGTGCCGTCAACTTTTCGGTCTTACCTTGAGTGGATAATGGTTGGCGAATGTGATACAAGTTAAGAAGCCACGAGTTGTGAACGATATTTCAAGTAGGACGAATCGGATTAATGGTTTGAGTAGGGATGACTTCGAATTAAGAAGAAACTGGTTTTTGATTCTGCAGCGATGTTAACTGATTAACATGTGCAAGGATGGTGCTTTGCACAGAATTTGAGGAGTTAACCGATTAGCTCAGATGGTTAATCGATTAACATATGGTAATTTGTGGAATCCCTTAAGAACCACCATCTGCGTTTTGTTACCTTATGCTGCTCCGAGGGGAGAGTATTGTGTGAGTGAAAAACGGGATGGTAAGTAAATGAAAGATGGATTGCGTTTTGGAATCGTAACTTTTGGAAAGGTGTTTCCTAGTTGATCATCTATTTAGATGACAAGGGAATTGTCTCCTAGGAAGTGATCTTGAATATTGTGTTAAGTATGAGAAGGTCTTAGTTGTTTTACCGTTGAGAGTCTTAAGGACGAAGTTGGGAAATATTCACGAAGTATTGGTTTTGCAAGGAATATTCCGGTGTGTAATTATGGTATTAGCAAGGTGTGAGCGGTTGGTCCGAGTTGGTAATCGTTATTTTCTGGGAGTTCATGGTACTAGTTTTAGACCGTGAGGGTGGTACCATGTTGTATGCTATGTGTTTTAACTAGAGAAGAAATTTGAAAGTTATCTTTCCAAAGTACGAGTAAGAATTTGATGTTCTGAGGTTAAGCATATAACTTGGAATCATTTATGGAACAAAACGATTAAGGAGAGTGGATTCCATTGAGAAGCGTGGCATGTCCTTGAAGGTATGTGTGCGTGGGGAGTGTTGTTGTGATTTGGCAAGTGGTATGAAAACCCAAATTTGTGCTTTGGATGGTTTAAGTTTTGATAAGTGGTGACTCGCATGTGACTGAAATCCTGTGTTGGTGTTACGACGTTTTGGGTTGAGATCTCGAATCATCAAGAAAACCTTGAGTGAGTCGAAACCCCGTGAGAAGAATCGATTTGGACTATGGTGACCAGAACCGGAGGTTGTTAAACTATTTTGGATATATTGGTCCGAGTTTAGAATGGATTGAGAGTTGTGTGGTTATGGTTGTAACAGTGTAACTCCGGCATCTTTATCGTCTGGAGAATGTTGGACCGATGTTTGTATATTGTGTGTTGGCAAGGAAATTGTTATACCTTTGGACGCTAGTAAGTTCGTGTACCGTTGGTTAGTGAGGACCCCAGTGGATAAGTGTGTTCTTCGTGGTCTGATAGCTAATAGGTAGTGCTTAAGAATTTATGGTGTTCTACTGTTAGAATTGGAGTTGCGCAATGGAAGGTGACAAATGAAAGGGCTCAGTCGGATTTATAAGAATCAGAGGAGAAATTGATTGTAGGATTGGAAATAAGAAGATTTTGTTCTAAGTGTGTTACCTTTTGGTGTGATACGAAAGGAAGGAAATATTGGATTTAGTGAGTACAATGTACAGCATCAGACCAGATGGAACTGGTAAAGAAATCGTTTAAATAATAATGAAGTGGTTTTGGACGTTGAAAGTTATGGAAATATAAATCGTCGTTGATTGCATGAAGTTAAGAAATCACTGAATTATATCGCAAAGATGTGTTGAGTGATGTTGTCCTAACTTGAGATAAGATGTTATGGTCTTGTGGTGAGTCGGTAGAGGAATGAAGAATGGTATATTCTTTCAGAAGGTAAGATATGACCCAGTGTCGTAGTATGGAACAACAGATGAATTATGGGAAAAAGCAAGTTGAAAGTTAACCCAATATTGGAATAAGAGTATGACTAAAGACGTGAAGTTTGATAATTCGTGAAATTAGCGATTTTGGTCTGTGAAGTCAAGTTGAATTTTGGATTATGTCAGAAATTCTAACGGAAGTAACGTTGAGTGTGGAACTAAGACGATGATGCAAGTTGTGGTTATTGTTGAGCGAGGGAAATTCGGGGGCGAATTTCAATTTAAGGGGGGGAGAGTGTAATACCCCGTATTATCTAAATGCTCAATTGGATATCAGATGGGATCAGATAAGCATCTATGTGCTCTATCCTTGGAAAATTGGATTAATGGAATACTCTAAGTACTATAAGCATTATCAATTGGGACCAATAGAGCAGCTAATGAACTCTGAAGAGATCAATTTGTTATTAGTTCAAGAGAGACTTTTATGATAACTCTAATAATTGATCAATTGGTTAAGATGACAAAATATCAATTGGAGATATTTTACTCTATTGGATTCTATTATATAATAATAGTATTATATATATGTATATGTTAAGAAAGAAAAAGAAGAAAAGAGGAAATGGAAAGAAAGAAGAGAAAGTGAAGAAGAGAAGAAGAAGGGAGAAGAGAGAAACCCATGGATCATCTGCATTACCATCTTCTTCAAACTCCTCTTCGATTATGAGGTGGGTTTTAGTTAGAAACTCTAAGTTCTAGAAATAGATGTTTGGAACTTAGGTTAGAATTTGAGAGAAAATGATAAATTGTTGAATCAATGAAATCTAACGGATAAAATGAGTTATAAACTGTGTTGTATGATCAATATGTGTATAGAATCATCTCTTGATGCTTAATTGTGCATTGGGTCGTGTTTGGAATAGGTTTTGGACCCAAACCCCCCAGCTGTTACGCTGCTGAGATTCTAGGTTTTCGCAGGTTCGCACTGCGAATCCCCTAGCGAAGGGGAAATCGAACATTCGCTGGTTGTTCGCACGGCGAAGGTGACGGCGAACATTCGCCAGAGGTTCACACTGCGAACATTACCCTGTTTTGGTTCTGCCACGATTCGCCAGACGCTCGCACTGCGAATGGGACAGCAAACCCAGTGTATTTAGGCATTCGCTGGGAACTTCGTACTGCGAATTAGGAAGCGAGCATTCGCTGGCTTCTTCGCAATGCGAACATGACAGATCATCCAACTTGTTTCTTTCATAACTTTTGACTCGTTTATCCGATGTGAGTATTCTTGGTATCATTGTGAAGCTAGGAACATCCTCTAGCTAATGGTGGTGAGAAATATCTGTTTATTGCCCGATTAAATAAATCGGAGGAAACCGTGAATTGGTGAAATGTGTGATATGTTGCATTATGTGCTTCCATTATGTGATTGACGAATATATGCCTATGCTCTTATTGTTAAACATGTTTGAATATGTATGCATGTTAAAATACGAAATAGGTAGAGTGAGGAATATTACCGTAAATAATTGTCGGATAGTGTGGAAATGACATAGTGACAACGCTCGTGCATGAGAGGCCGAGGCGTATGTCTAGTAATCATAACCAGTTTATCTTACGGTGTAGTTTCATGAGACTCGAGCACCTCCTCTGAAACGTATGCAAAATTACTTGATAGGTTTGATTCCCTACGTGTAGTACGATTGAAGCCTATGCATTGGGTAGAGACTTGTGATGGTTAACAGGCCATGAGAAGTGACGGTTCACGGTTAACAGGCCGGTGATCCCGAATCTAATTCGTATGCCAAGTAACTACAAGGATCCATGACTCGGGTCGTCTTCTAGACGTAGAAGCAGACGGGAAAAGGGGATGCCTTGGTACGGTTATTGATTAGCGAGATTCTTGAGTTAACAGGCTCAGGACTTACTTTGGTACTAGTGTGAGTTAACAGGCTCACGAGTGTGAATCCATATATGGCGTGTGGGTACTCAAAGTCATTTCCCTTCCCTTTTGACTTGAGTTAGGTTGTTAGAACCTTGTAATGCCGAGAGGACTATAAGATAGCGAACTCACTGAGATTTGATGTATCTCACCCCACTATAGTTGCTTTATTTCAGGTGCAGGTTTGGTTACAAGTGGAGCGATGCTCGGATGTTTCAAGAGAAGCTTAGTTAAGCTTATTTCCGCTGTGTATTTTATTATTCTTGTACAATGAGGAATATTGTATAATGTTCTTAGTTTTATTATTTTTGGCTAGTTTCCATGACTTGTGCCATGTAGTGTACTTATGTTTAGAAATGGACAAGTATGTGAACTATGTCATTAGGCACTTATGATGGTGTCAGTACCAAATTAATGCGTGTATTGTATTATTCTAGATATATATATTATACAAGGCATTACAAATTTTCTTTTTTATTATATCATGTCATAATAGTATATATGGTATGATTTTTCCTGTTCATGATACTTTTTAAATAAATCCATAAAAATCATTTTTAATTATTATTCTTTTTAATTATTGTTTCTACATCAATAAATTTTATGACATATAATTTCAATTGACATTTTTAATTATCATTTTTAAATATTTTTATCAATATATAAATAATAAGTAGTCATATGAAATATAATTTTATATGACATTTATAACATTTATTTTTATATGAAATATAATAATTTAACATTTATTTTTTACATACAACTTAATACATATTTATTAATTTCTTATAAAAATAAGTCGTGAATCTAAAAAATAATTTAAAAATATGTTCAACTTTACTATTTTAATAAAAAAAATTTAAATTAAAAATATTACTCTAATTACTATAGTATTTCTAAGTATTAAAATTTTTAATATTATTTTAATTTAATATTCTTTTTAAATTACAATTTATTTTTTAATTTAGGTTAATTTTTACTTAAAGCTCAATTCTACAATAAAAATTCAAAAATTTAGGTATAAATTTACTAATAATACCCGACTTTTAATTGTATTATAAATATATTTCAAGTTAAAAATTTATTGTTACTTATACTTTAACGTATAATTTAAAATGGCAATTTAATATGTAGTTTTACATATAATTTAAAAAATAATTATGTATAACAATTTAATATATATTTATAAATTCTACAATAAATATTCTAAAAGTAGTTTTAAGTAAAATTTTAGTTTTTTTTTTCGAATAAAGAAGTGGCATTTCAATAATTATAATTTTTTTAATTAAATAAGTCAAATTTTATTCTAATAATTCCACTCATACTCCTAATTATTTTTCTAAAATATTTTATATAGAATAACTATTTTCAAATAAAAATTTATGAAAAGAATAATTATCATTATTCTTTTCAATTTTCATGCATACATTAATTTATGATTCATTACTCCATAGTCTTTTCCTATGAAGGTAACTTACGTTTTGATAAAAATAATTAATGGAATATAATTAAATGCAATCAATTGCATATCAATAATAAATAATAAAATTGAATCAAATATTTCTTTTTCGAATATCAATAATCAAATAATAAAAATCAATTGCATATCAAATATAATTAAATGCAATCAATTACATATCAATAATCAAATAATAAAAATAATTTTTTGAATAATTAATCAATAAAAATATTTTGAAACTTTTTTTAATATAACATATTATTTTTCTTCTGATTCAAAAAAGCAAAAAAAATGATTTATTTTATTGTTTTTAATTGATTTTATTTTCAGTTAAAAGACCAATTAGGAGAAGATTTGATTAAAAAACCAAATAAAAAAAATTTGATTTGGGGTTTTATTATTTTTTGTCCAAAATTAATTGGTTACCATTTTCCTAAGAAGAGGGGACTAATTCTGTTCCACGTAACAAATCAATTTTTTACACATTTTGAACCATGATTCTTTTAGTAGCCAAAACCTTACACCATCTTCTACGTTTAACCAATTCCTTTAACCAATTTTTTAACCAATTTCATTAATCAGATACCTTCACCAACATTCATAAAAAACTCTAAACTAAACATAATCAACCTCTTCATCATTCTAAAACACAACCTTCCATTTTAAACATAAAACAACTATATACAATAACTCACAACTATATACAATAACTCATAATAGAGTACAGAAGTTTAAACACAATATTACTTTTAATATTAAAACAACTATATACAATAACTCACAACTATATACAATAACTCACAATAGAGCTACTTTCTATGCTCAAAAATTTGAAAATGGGCGTCTTTCACCTCTTTCCGAATCGACTTTGACCGCCGTAGATCCATATCTGTTCGCATTGTTTGAATGAGCTTCTTTTGACTGAATTTTGAAGGGGTGCAACCAAAGAAAAATCAAATACAAACACCATAAAGAAAAAAATATTGAAAGATCATATTTCTAAATCAAAACCCACCCCCACTTCATAAATCAAACCACATCACCACAAAAATAATCTGAAAAATATGTAAATTAATAAGTGAGACATCAATTACATTAACAATAACATTAAGATGCAAAATCGATAAAAAATAGTATAGCACACGTTGAAAAAGTGATAGAAGCATGGAAGATGAAAAGCTTACCCAAAGAAAAAAGAAGTTGGACGCAGGGATAGAATAAGGGAGATGGAGACAACTGAAGTTGTATTTTGGTGTTGTATGAGAACCTAAAAACTTACATGGCAGGGTGAGGATAATGAGAACCGAAAAATGTAGGGTTTAACATGTAATGAAGAGTATTAATATGGCTGATAGCAAACAGCAAAATCGATTGAATGAATCTTGGAAACTGGTGGGTGGAGTTGAATATCGTGTGCAGTGGGAAGTTTAAACAATTTTTCTGCTAGTTTTTCGTTCCCAAGTGCAACCACGTCTAATATATAAATGCAGTAAATGATTAGGGTTAAATTAATTATTATGCAAGTGACTTTCCATTATACAAAATATAATAAATTAAAAATAGAGTAAAATTATCAATTAAGTTAATTGAAAAATAAAACCAAAAAAATAAGAGCATACCACATCAGCGACATTTATTGTCAAATGGCTAATATTGCAGCAACAGTGTTTAAAGTCCATGATACCCTTTTTGTTAAGTGTAATTAAGGATTTAAACAGAAGGGTAAATTGAATAATCAGCGCGGAATCATTTTAATAGTAGATATTAGATTAGATTAATTTAATTTAATTTTGATTTATGCTGATTCTCGGCATTAGCTGAAAATAAATGAGATTAAATGAAAAATTAATCAAAATTATTATTATAAACCAAATATAATAATATATATTTATTATTATTTCTTTTCATAAATAGAATATATATATAGCTTCGGTTCTATCTATGGCAGCGACTCCGGTAACTACAGCTCCGGCCACCGCAGCATCTATGTCATTCCAACTCAAAATCACAGAAAAACTTGATGAGAAGAATTTCCTACTTTGGTGCCAACAAGTAGATCATTTCGTTAACGCGAATAATCTTCAAAACTACCTTTACCTTCGTGACATACCGAATCAATACCTAACTGATGAAGATCGTGCAGCTGCTCGTGAGAATCTTGCGTATTGCACCTGGATTACGCAAGATCAGTGGCTTATGACGTGGCTTTAATTCACGCTCTCACATTCGATTCTTTCATGCGTTCTTGGATGCGTTCATTACTACGAGCTCTGGGAACGTATTCTTGCGCATTTTCAAAAGCTTACACGTGCGAAAGCAAGACAACTACGAGTGGAACTC
Organism: Lathyrus tuberosus; assembly: GCA_022829125.1. NCBI lineage: Eukaryota > Viridiplantae > Streptophyta > Magnoliopsida > Fabales > Fabaceae > Lathyrus > Lathyrus tuberosus. The sequence goes on along the minus strand of JALAZF010000416.1, from coordinate 2,054,149 downwards.
AGATCTACAACACTTGAAGACAAATCTGTTGGTGATTACCTGGTTCGCATTAAAGTTCTTGTTGATGTGCTTGCTTTAGTAGGAGATCCAGTTCCAGATCAGTAACACATTAATGTGATTCTTGAAGGTCTTCCTCAAGACTTTGCCTCTGTTATTTCAGTCATTGAAAGCAAGTTTGATTCAGTAGAACTTGAAAAATTTGAAGCTCTTCTTCTTGCTCATGAGATAGATTCAACAAGTATAAGAAACACTCTCAAATGGAGGTGGTTGCCTCAGTGAATCTCACTCAAGCCAATTCTCAACCTGAAACTGATAACTCCAATAACAAGAACACTGAACAAGCTGTGAATTCAACCTTTAATCAAACCTATTCAAGAGGAGGTCGTGGCGGTGGGCGCGGCCGTGGGAGAGGTAGGTTCAGCAACATTCAATGTCAAGTTTGCTTCAAATATGGTCACCTTGCTGCTAACTGCTATCACAGGTTCAATCAACAGATTCAACCTAACATACCTGCTGATTTTCAAACAATGGACCTACAAAATTTCTACAATCCGTATCAACCAATTGGTGGACCTCAGTTTGCTCAGCCCATGGTTAACACTTGGTCACGCCCAACCTATCAACCAAGACTTGCTCCTCTCCCTGTTCCTCAGTCACATATCACTCTCATTGCTATGATTGCTAACACAGCTTCAGTTCCAAGCAGTGTCTGGTTCCCAGACTCAGGCGCTTCTTATCATGTTACCAATGCCTCTCAAAACATACAGCAGACCACACATTTTGAAGGCCCTGATCAGATCTTCATTGGTAATGGTCAAGTTTTGCACATTCACTCTTCAGGCTCTTCTTATTTTCCCTCTCATTCTAAACCCAACACTCCATTAGCTCTTCATAATTTACTGTTTGTTCCTTCTATTACAAAGAACTTGATAAGTGTCAGCAAATTCTGTCTTTATAATAGAGTTTTCTTTGAGTTTCATGCTGATATGTGCTATGTCAAATCTCAGGCTACCAATGAAATTCTGCTCCAAGGTCGTGTAGGAAGTGATGGCCTGTACTAATTTTCCCATCTTCAGCTTCTTAAGTCTCCTTCAACAAGTCAAGTCTCATGTCTCACCTTAGACTCTAATGCTCCTGTTTCAAGATCTGATTCCAGCACTAGTGATAGGGTTTCAGTTTCTAATCAAAATGTATCAGCTAATAACTCATATAATTCTCAACATACTTGGTATTTACGCCTTGGTCATCCAAATTCTAATACTATGAGACTTGTTTTAGCTCAATGTAATATTCCTTATTCTAATAAAGCTGAATCTGTCTTTTGTTCTGCCTGCTGTATGGGAAAGGCACATAGGCTGCACTATATATATATATAATATTTGGAAACACTAACGATTAAATTTTTTTGGATAGCAAATATTTAAAATAGGTTAATTTCTCCAATTGATTATCTTTTAAATGTAAAATCCATATATTAAATATTTAACTACTCATGCAAAATCCATAGATAAAATAGATTAAAGTTTCTTCCATTTTTTCAAAAATGGCTTTTATAATATTTTATATTTTTGTTTAAACAAAATTTAAAAATAAAAAAATTCAAACACAAATTTTTTTTAAATGATATTTTATAAAATATTATTTTGGATATTTTATCCTTTTTGCTATTGTTTTTAATTTAATATAAAATAACGCATAAACTTAAAGATATTTTAAATAACTTTTTTATATGAACCATCACTATATACTTTATTTATTTACTATTAAATTAATGTTTATATGACAATCATAATTTTTAATATTATATTTTTAACCAAATATATACTATATTTATTTACTATTTATGACGACATTGCATGACCCATGCGAACACATGGATAAATGACTACTTTATTATTTTATTTATTTTTTCTCCAAACTATACATTTTCGACGGGCCAAGATTACTTAATTTATATATCTTTTATATACCTTTCTTAACCATCCATATACTATATTTATTTATTATTTATAACGACATTGCGCGATCCACGGGAACGCATGGGTAGATGGCTACTTAATTATTTCATTTATTTATTCTATTAAAAATAAAATATACATTTTCGGCTGAACGAGATTACTTAATTTATATATCTTTATACATTTCTTAACTATGACTATACTATATTTATTTATTATTTATTTCCCAATGTGTGACCCGTACGAGTAGATTAAAATAATATTAATATGACAATCATAATTTCAAATATATATATATATATATATATATATATATATATATATATAAATTTGTGTATCTTTTATATACATTTATTAACCATTATTATATTATATTATTTATTATTTATAACTACATTTACGCGACCCGTGCGAACGCACGAGTCTCTTGCTAGATTATGTATATAACTATGATCCGTGTTGAAGGGCCTCTTATGCAGGCTGGCCGGAGAAAGTTATATATGTTAGCTCCCAGGACCCGTGTCCATAACTCTTTGGAGGGGCAGGCCGGGGATGGATGTCTACGTTTTTAAGGATCTGTGACCCGGGTTGAACTCTCTTGTAGGGTTGGCCGGGGAAAGATGCCTTGGTATGTATTACTGATTAGTGATAATTGAACCTTGAGTTATCAGACTCATGAACATGTATCCATATAGTGTGAGTGAGTACTCAAGGTCACTTCCCTTCCCTTTTGACTTGGGTTAGGATGATAGAACCTTGTAAAGCCGAGAGAATCTAAGATAGGGAACTCACTGAGATTTAATATCTCACCCCATGTTGTTGATTATATTACAGGTGCTTCAGGTTCTGCGAAGGGTAAGGATACGACCGTTTGATTATCCTTACTTATCTTGGCTTTTGTGGATGGCAAGACTTCCGTTGTGGAGATTATTTTGAGATCAATGTTTTGATCTAGTTCTTAGTGTCTTGGAACATCCTGTATACATTATGCCATAGTTTTTTTGTATTAAGTACTTGGACATGTAATGTATATATTGTGTTAACTAGGAACTTGTGGTATTTCAATACCAAAGACTTGGATTCATGTATAATATTTATGCTTTAATGTATGATGTTATATGTGGGTGTTACACAAATGGTCCAAGTGGACAAAGAAAAAATAGAGAAAGCATAAGCAATATATGATATGATAACATAAAGCATAAAAAATAAAAGAGAGATAGGGAGCGAGAATGAAGCATAAACAAGATTAGTACAATAATATTGTTAGTAAGTTAATGATTAGTTGTTAGAACAAATGATCAACGATGGTTAAATGATGAACTTAGGCCAAAGTTAATGAAGACTCATTAGAGGATTGATAAAATCAAAGCCTCCTAACAACAAGTTTCATAAGTAATAGACCCAAGACAAATAATCAACCATCCTTGGACTTTCAAACATAGGTTTGGGCCACGAATGATCATTTTCCAATGCGGGACGTATGTAGCGCTATGTTAAGCAATCGTAGCACAATCTATGAGGAAGATCATACTATGGGAGGCCGGTCAATAACAATGTTAGTGATAATGCATGCTAGAGAAGTGATATGTAGATCACTCTCCGAAAGCAATACCGCACAGAAAGAAAAGGGGTAACGATCTCACCTTCATCAAGAACTTAAAATAAGTTCCAATGATATCGAAGACTTTCATCGATCCAAAGAAAATGAGAAATAGATGAAGAGATGCCTAATTGAACCACACAAAGATGTAATCCAAGGCAAAGAACTAAAGGGAAGGGAAGGAAAAGGAAAAGGAACCAAAGCAGTCCCAAAAACACACTCTGGACACTTGGTAATCGATTAGTGGTTTTCATACATTATTTCGCTATTTGATTTAGTTACTATTTTGTTATTGTTTATTTGTTTTATATCTCTTTTACCGCATTTTATGCCTTGGTTGTGTTCTTTAGTGTTTTCAGGTTCACATAAACATTCAGGAGGAATCAGAGCAAAAAAAGGAGAAAAATCGCAAGAATTCGGAAAGGTTTTAGAAGGGAGCCAGTGGCCTGACACGGCCACCCGTGTCGCCTGACACGGGCCGTGTCAGCAGGATATCAAAAGATCAATTTGTTGGTGGTTTGGCAATGGGCTGACACGGGTGCCCGTGTCACCTGACACGGCCCGTGTCAGTAGGTCTGGAGCAAAAATAATTTTCATATAGATGCCAGGGAGCCAACACGGCCGCCCGTGTCAGCTGACACGGCCCGTGTTAGCTTGGACGCTAAATAACCTTATTTTCTTGGATTTTTTGCCTTTGTGTTCCATGAGGGTATTTTGGGAATTTCCCCATTAATGAATTGGACCTGAGAGTATTTGAGATACTTTTTGAGAAAGGAAAAAGGGACTTTTGGAGAGGACAAAAGATTTGGACAAGAAAGATTGAGCGATCAAGAACCAACGGAGAACGGAAGGTTTTCATGCGCAGGAGCAATTGAAGATCAACGTAATCCAGAATTCTTGTAATGTTTAGTTTTTATATTGTAATTTCTTTTCGTACTATGAGTAGCTAAACCCCCCAATGCTAGGGGGTGTCCCTGAATTGCATTGTAATGACTTGAATTTTCATTGTTCTATGAAATATTACTTTTTCCCTTAATCTTTTGTTATGCAATGTTTTTAACGCTTTTCGTTCGGACAAATTGAAATTGATTTACGGTTAGGGTTTAGGTCGGGCCAACCAACCTAACGCTTTTGCATATTTATATTACAGTAGATATTGCCTAGGAATGGGGATACCCTGCAATAACCGGATTATTCTTGATCAAATATAATGCTTGTGATTCTTTCTTGACCGCTAAGGAATTAGGGTAAAGATAGAATCTCAAAGGTTTTTCTGCTAAGGAATTAGGGAAAAATAACCTTAAGAATCGGTAAGGTTTGTTTAGAGTAATGTTTCATCGAATAAGGTTTTAGAGTTTTTGCAGTACAATTCATACACTTCCTCTAGCATGCTTCTCATATTTGTTTTAAGTCAAGTTTATAATTTTGTTCATTTTACTATTCTTAGTGATAATTTCAAAACAATCAAAACCCAAGGAACTATTGTTTAATTGAAATAGCATCTGCACTTATAATAACGCGCAGTCCTCGAGAGATCGATTCTGGGGATAACCCCTACTATTACTACATCGTAAAAATAGTACACTTGCTATTTTAACGATCAGTAATCGATTACCACCAGGAAGGTAATCGATTACACCAGCTAAAACAGCAAAAAACCAGTTTGAAAAATGCAAAATCCTTGATCAATCATTTCTTCAAACACCTCATGATCAAGGATGCAATTGTGAACGAAAATTCAAGTAAAACAATAGCAAACAACACCAATGGATCACAGTTTGTAAGATCCAAAGATCAAGCAACGAGAATTAACAATAGATCACATTGTGAAGGTTGTATCAAGAACAACAATGATGGATTAAGAATTTACCACTTCAAATCTAAAAATTCTTCAAATCAACTTCAAGAACCACACCCAAAGCCTTGATCTACAGAATTTAATGATGAAAAAGTAAATGGATGATGGTTTAGCTCAAAGATTAGTAAGTTCTAATGATGAACTTACTAACTTTCAATGGAAGAAAGAGCTTAGGTGAATTTGGTAGTTGGAGAAAATTGAGAGTGTCAAGAAGAATTTTGACAAGGTGAATTTGGCTATCAAAATCTTGAAGAATGAATGAAATGAGGCCTATATTTATAGGATTTAGGCTTGGGAATTTTGGTGGCTTGGAGTTTGGTTTGGAACCAAAATTAGGCTTAGAATTTGAATTCGGAGGCAAAGTCAAGATCAAGTGGTGCTTAGTGAAGGTGTATGGTGGGAATTAATTGTGATGAGGTAGGGGAATTAAAATGAAGTGATCTAGAATATTCTCAAATGATGAAATTGGTGGCAAATGCTGCAAAATTTGAATTTGCTGATTTTTTTAAAATTTTCCACGTGGTAATCTATTACCCATATAGTGGTAATCGGTTACTTCAGTGAAAAATGGAAAAAATTGCCTTTTAATTGCAATGTTATGGCTTTGACTTGATTCTTTTGCTTGTCAAAGAAGGCATGGAAATAAACACATGAACATTGGAATCTCTTGAATAATAATCAATTAAATCTTGGAAACTCTTGATCAAATGATTTTGAATTGTTCGCAGATTAACTTTGACTTTGTTCAGATGAATTCACTCGAGCTGAGGAACTGACATTTGATATCCTTGATTCAAATCCTTCCTGAAAAAGTCAGTAAAAGGGAAACGAACATATTTTTGGGTTTTGATTAAAGGTTAGTAGACATAAGCAAATAAAGGAAAATAAGAAACATACAGATGTATAGTGATCCCTGCAAGGCATAAGTCCAAAGATGAGAGGGATAGAGGAACCAAAGTATGATCTTGTTTGTGGTGCAAAGATGCAAAATGAGATGTGAAATGTTAGGGGTCAAAATTAGGGTTCAACACATAGCGATGAGGTACATATTATTATGATATTTAGAGACTGTTTATTTTCTGTTTCAGTTGTTCATATGTGTATTTTATATTGTTTCTAAATTTGTTTTGCTAAAATCTAATTATTTTCTTTGTTTAGTTGTCCTTATTAATTTTCAAATTGTATAGAATTTGTTTCATTATTAATTGTTCTGGACTGGGCCGTGGTTTCCTACAATCAAACAGGCCCAATCCATACAACTTGAAAAAGCCCAATAAAATCCTAGAGAAGGACACATGACAGCCATACGCGAAGCCAAAGGTATGTCGGGCACCTGGCTCCTTGACAGTGTCGAGCATCTGAGGACAAACAGGAAAGGAAGACATCACACCCTGATGAAATGGACCTGCTCGACAGATTAACTTCTCCCCGCGAGAATACTCCTAATCTCGTTGACTCATAGGTCCTCGACAAGCATAGTTCTTCCCCGTTAGGTCAAGTCTAGACCACGACCACCATATTTCCTCGACATTGTAGACTCTCCCCCGAGGAGTCTACTAACGGTCTTATCTACACAGATACGTTTCATGTAACCGTCTACTAATGACATTAAAGGGACGGTTACGCTAGGGTGTTGACCACGAGCTAGTCATTATTACTACACGTAAGCCCTAGCTGTTACTTGGAACGGGTCACACGCTGGTCCCACCCGTTACAAGTAACCGTTGGCCACGCGCTGGGGGTCTCCTATAAATACCCTCTCACTTGAGAGGGTCAGGATGGTTAACTTCTTACTCTCACTCACTTTCTCTGTATTTGATGTGCCCTCACTGACTTAAGCATCGGAGTGCCCTGCAGGTACACCCCCCCTGCCGTCTTTTATCATCATTAAAGTAGCAACAATTCCAGACGTCGTTGGCCATCTTCAAACTGTCTGATCCAGGTACGATCATTAATATTTAGAATCCTGTATTGCTCAACGATTGTGGGGAATTTGTACACTAGAATCTTATTTCCTAAAGAAAAAATATACTATTTTTGTATTATTTTTTATTTGCCATCTATAAAGAAATGTATTTGTCGGCGACTCAAACCGAACTCTATCTCAGTGATCCTGATGGGAATCACTTTATCACGGGAGATAGAGTTGCAACCATGCATAATGACATTGGCCGAAATCTTGCACTAAACTCCATCTGGACCACATCAGATAATATTGTTGTAGTCAACATACATCTCCACCTTTGTTTATATATTACAGTGTAAGCAATAGTTTAAAGCACGAGATTATTTCAGTTTGTGCATTATTTGTAGGTGATGGAATGTTTTCTTAAAGGCTTTGATTATTATGGTGTCACTACTGGCTTTGGTTCAACCTTTTATAGAATAAATAACCAAGATCACGCCCTTCAAACTTAGCTCATTAGGTAGTTACTCTATTTACAATCTTATCATAATTTAAAAGATTAAAGACTCATTTTATTCTTTAAGAATATTGATGATTCTTTGTGGCAGGTTTTCGAATGATGGAGTTTTTTGTAATAGAACATAGTCATGTAGCAAGAGATACAAAAGAACATAGTTATGGTTTTATTTACTTATTTTACTTTAAGTTAATTAAATTATTTTTCTTTGATGTGTGCTATTGCAGTGGATGTTTCATCCTTTCATATTGAAAAGCCGATAGATTTACACCGTTCTTATCTGGTGCAGGGTTCTAGCATTCTTATTCGTAAGTGTTGATCACATCATGTTATTTTCATTTAAGTATTCTTTAATATTTGGAATTTTTCAAGTTAAATAGATGAGTGCTTATTATCATTTGTATGTTCACTGCAGGCTTCTCAAATTCTTCGCATAATTACGTTTTATTGTACACAACTTCCCGGTCAAAACTACTACTGCCGTGAGGTATAGATGATGTGTAAGAAAATGTTACTTCGGTTAATTTTGTCACATTCTTTTAACTTTACACTACTAATGTATCGAACAGGGTTCTAAACTTGCCACATTACCCCGTCCAGATAACATTCTCGAAGTTCTCGTGATTAACTATTAGTATACATTACTCAATTGGAGTTGTTTTAGCTTTAATATCTTCTTCACACATTAACTATTAATATTTTTTATCTACTGTTTATTTTTCGACTATTTTTCTTCTATTTTCGGATTCTTTCACAAAACTTAGCTTCGCTGTCACAACCTCACTTCCTAGTCATACAATAACAAACACCTTTGGTTAGTTTTTCTTTTTCTTTTGTTGCAATTATTTATGGACGATTTTTATAACTATTTAATTTTCATAAGAAAGTACAAGCTTTTTCATGCGTAACATCTCAGAGTTTTTGATGCAGGTAGTAATTTTCTGAATGTTTCATTACCAAGATCATACCTTATGAAGGAAAGACGTGTGAAAGTTAGACATGTAATTGATGTTGTATTGTTGTTGCTTTTGTGGCAACAAGTCCTACAGAAGAAATTCAAGAGTATGATTTCTCACTTAATACCAATGTTTGATTAACTATGGATATTTTGCTTTCTGGTTAATATATATCTATCTCCATCATTCTTCCTCTCTCTATTTGCCATTGAAAATTTTCTATTCTGCTATTTTTACTGCTAAGAACTTCTTCCTATATTCTTATTGTTTGGCATTCCATACATGCCTATGAAGGAAAGCTGGTATGTTTTTCTTTTACTAAAAAGCAGGTTTTTTTTAAGTAGTAGGGCTGAAAATTTTGGTGTTTAAACTATATTTTATTGTTATATTTGTGTTTTAAATTTTTGGGTGCAACAAAGTTCAACAAAGAAATTTCCATCTCAATAACAATTTATAGTTTGGATGAACATTTACAGTTTTTTGATTTAGTTGAACAATTCATTATTGATTTCCACTTAATATTATTATTTGTGAAATTTAGTTAACTGCAAACCAATTCATCCCTACTCATCAATGTTGTTGAGTTATGATTATGCATTATAATAGTTAGATATTTGTTTATTATTTTTAAATCTATTCTAATGATAATTTTGTTCTTGAAACATCTGTTAGTTGCATTTTGTTTGTATGCATTGCAGTATGCTATTTAGAAGTTGATGAGTCTTGCATACTTAGATGTATTAATAGGACCAAACAAGAATACAAAGTGACATCTACATGAACTTTCATTTTAATAGAAAAATGAGTTGAAAGAAGACTGGAAGTTTTATTTTGGAATCTTTAAGGATGGTGGGGACTGAATCATATATGTGAAAATATTGAATTAGAAAGGCTTTTGGAATTGTGTTGGACATACTTGCATTTGGAATGTATATTTATTATTTAGGAATGAAAATGGTCTTGAAAGCTTGGATTTGGAATGTATATTTATTATTTTGGAAGTGTGTATGACATGTTTGGATTTGGAATATATATTTATTATTGACATTTTTTTGTCAAGCAAGTGCTTTGGGTTTGACAGGCTAAAGCTCAGTCCGTCTAATTTCAAACATATCCTCTTAAATATTCCTATGTCTTTCAAATTCTTGATATGGAAGATTGTTATAATATCATGGAACTTGTCTCAAAATATAATGACTCGGTTGCATTTGTATAAAAAAATTTATTCACATGCAGTTCAAAAATTTATTTTTTAATATAAAAAAGGTTGAGTTTTTATTTTTTAAGAAAGTTTCTTATGGATGTAAATTCATGATTTGTTGGATTCAATAAACACTAATGAAAGCCATGCACATTATTGAATTTAGTAGCTTAAAGAAAATTTTTAGTCTTATAATTAATGGTGTGTTTTGTAAGCATAATCCATAAACATTGCTTCGATGATATTGTCTATATATGTTTTAGTGTTCTATATTGTAATAGGATATAGACTAATGTAGATAATATAGCCTTCGTTATAGTCATTCTGAGTGGAGTTGGATACAGAATTCCAAAATAAGTAAAAGTCATACACTACTACATTTAGTAGCATATAGTTTAATTGAGATGCATAAAATCAGTAAATATTACATGTGAGCACTCTTTTGTATATTTGTCTCTAATGTTAAAAATATGATTGAAATACTTAAATGGCAAATTACACAACCATTTAGATTCAAACAAGAAAGAATGAATAAATATTGCTCTCAAAAATAAAAAGTTTAAAATTTTGATTATTATTTATTCAAATATTTTCACATTTATATGATTTGAAAAATGCACTTCAATTTATTACATCAACTGGCGGCGTGGGTCACAATCAATTAGATTTAAAAAAAAATATGTATAAATATTAATCTCATTGTGTATTTGAGTACAATTATATAATACAAAATAATTTTAATCTGTGCGGACGCACGAGTATTTGACTAGTTTGAGTTATAATCTTGTGCCTATTGTAGCGATCTTTATGATGACTTGTACGATCGATTAGTGAACTGTGGTGTTTATCCAATGATGTGTTGTTGTTTTGGTGAACTAACATGAATAAATTCCAATGAATTTGCATTTGCTGATGAAATTCTGGCATGTAGATCACAGATGTCCTAAGAGATGTCAAGATATAGATCTCTGCTAAAACTGAACAAAGACAGAAACAAGAACCTTCAATAAAACTGCAAATTCATAAAACAATGTCGTGACAGATGTTTCAACATCAGTCAAGACATAATTTTCTGATCAAGAGAGCAGGCTGAATTGAACAAAATAGAAAGATAAATAACACAAGGATATGATGATGTAGTTCCGTGCAAATCACTTATGTCTAGGGGCTCCCAAGCCAGGAATGAATTCACTATTAGTAGTATTAAGTTAGAGCTAAACTCCCCCATTTACAACTCCTCACTTAATCCCTACCTAGTACAATTCTATCTAGAAATCACCATCTAGATAAGAGAAACCCATCTCAATTCCTAAATCACCTCAGTGATATCTAACAGTTACAACATCCTGCAACTGTATCAATCTGTTCAATTTAAAGACACTCCTTCCAATACAACATTCAGTCAAGATTCTTGACTACCAAACAATGACTCTTGACTTTGCTTAATAGCTTCATCCAAGAACAATACACAATTCATTATCTACAAGTTTCTGAATCAGTAAAACTATGTCTACCACAATGTATCAAACGATACAAAGGGTGACTTACAACACAAGAAAGTACATGACTCTCAAAACCCTAAATCCTTATTTTCTACTTTACAAAAGTCTTAATAAGAGTTTCTTAAAATTTGTTTCTACCCTAGGTCTTGGTCTTCCTTTTATAATCTTCAGCTTTCTATAGGCTTCGAAATATCTATTCATTTATTCCTTGATCCATGTTTTGATTGCTCCTTAAATCTTGGATCAGATATGCAACAACCTGCTATATCAGACCAAGATGTCGAATCCACAAGCTAGGACATCTTGTTTGACATGTCTTCTTTCAGCAAAATTCTTCATGTTGGAACATCTTGTTCAACACTTTGTTTTACCAAAATTTAGTCAAATCTTTTCGAGCTTTTAATCTCCCCCTTTTGACAAATTTTGGCTAAAACACCTTTTGCACAATAAACCCAGGATGCTCTAGAGAGAGAGAGTAGAAAGTCCTGAAGTCATTTCAGCCGAAAGCTTTCACTCTTCCCGTCCAGCTGTATAGATGGTTTTCCCGACGTTCCCCTTCTGTTGAATGTCGTGTACCCTTTGATCTGGTGTACATGAGGAAGAAGATGCACACCACTCTCGAAGAAGATACACACCACTTCCCCTCAAACCCAGAACCAATACTTGTTATCGCTCCCAGGATTTTCATCCAGGTACAAACGCGAGAGTGGCGCGGAAAACAGAGTCGCCAGCCGTGTAAATTTATCCCAAGAGAGGGAAAGGGAACACCGCACAAACCTGAAGAAGAGGGAAAGGAATGGTCATCGCAACCATAACCTGGGTTCGGGAGTCGGTTACGCGAGGGGAAGGTACTAGCACCCCACGCGTCCATCGTACTCGATGGGATCCATGCTTGTTGTCTATTCTAATGGTGAGTTATCCTATCATCTATGGCTGTACTAAAACGGGGGAAGGGAAAAACTAAGACAGACTCGGTAGGACGTCGTCGTCCTAGGCCTACGTACCCCCTTTGTGCAATGGGGAATTCAGAGTCAACGTAGTTCGGACCAAGTTCTTTTTTATGTTTTTTATGAGCGGCGTTAAGTTCGCGTCCGACAGTTAGGGTCGATGCCTGTTTACGACTCAGACGGAAAGTAACGTGCCCTTTTTGAAAATAGCCTTTAGTTTGACAATCCCGCAGGATAAAAAGGTTTGAAGTTCGTTTGTATTTTTTAGGACAGAAGTGACTTGAATTAGTTCATAACTCAACTTGAACCAAAGTCCATGACACGGGAACGAATGCGTCGCATGGTCGCCCCGAATGGGACATATGCTCAACACTCTAGAAGAGAGAAGGGGGACCCCTCAATCTTTATTTCCTATGTTTAAGGCTCGTGTGCAAGGCAAGTTGACCTTATTAAGTATCTTAGAGATGTTATGAGATGAGAAGAGGGACTCAAAAGAAAAGAAAAGACTACGGGGAAAAATCTATCCTAATGTTATCATGCAAAGATGGCCCTAAGGGGAGGTTTGGAGGGAGACTATCCTATGGAATTTAGTCCTAATGTTATCATGCAAAGGTGGCCCTAAGGGGAGGTTTAACAACAACCTAAGCCTAAAGAAAAGGAAAGATGAGAGAAAGAAAGAATGAGAGTGAACATGGATAACTATCCACACCCCCAAATAACTTACCTCAGCCTCTGCATAAAAGGTTAGTACAAAACAGACATACGTAAAAGAAACGGAACAAATGAAACCCAAGCAATGACATATAATGGCAATCAAGTGACCTATAACAATCTAAACATGGTTTAAGAACTCAAAGAAGCAATCTCAAACAATGGCACAAGTGCCTTTTCACACAAGTAATCAGACATGGTCAAAGATATGCATACAAGAAGACCTCAAACAAAAGCAATCCAAACAATTAGCAAAACATCTTTTAAAATCACCAAATTAATTATCAACATGTCTCAACCAGAAGCAAACAACATGTCCAAAACTCATGCCAAAATTCAAAATATAAGTCACTCAAACAGTCATACAAAGTTCAGACAAGAAACATGACTCAATATGCAAAAAAAGAGGACTAAAATGCAATATGAAATGATTTTAAAAATGAGAGAAAAATATTTTAATGCCATTCAGTGTGTTGGTGAATGAATGCAAAAGGAATGAGTTCAAAATATTTTATGGATGATGAGGAATAAATTTTACAATGCAATGTGTGCAAAATGAAACAAATTAAAAAAGAAACTATTCAAATAATTAATTTAAATGATAAAAATAAAATAAAAATAAAAAATAAAATTTGGGAAAATTTTATAAAATTATAAATATGATTCATGATTTTTTTTGGGAATTTTTTAATGCAATTAACTATTTTAAAAAAAAATAAAAATGAAATGCAATGATTAAATAAAAATAAAAGTAAAGAAATAAGCATGGGGGGTGTGGAAAGCAAAAGAAACACGTTGGAATTGTTAATGGGCTTAAAAAATGGGGTGTGGAAAGCAGCCCAGATCAAAAACCCATCAGAAAAAATAAAAAAAAGAACACGTGGATTCAGTCAACCCAATTGACTCACTACTCACCATGAGATTAATCCTATGCTCCAGATCAGTCAACGCAAACATAAGGCAATCAAGATAGACGCTCCAGATCTCATGCACACGGTAGTAATGGTACACAAGCATACATCATGATTAATTTGAAATAAAAGAAATTACACGTGATCAGCACATGGTTGTTTTAATTCGTTGTCACGATTATGGCCATCAGATGCATCTAACGCTTGGCAATCAGTCAATATTTCAAATAGTAATTAGGATGAGTGGTCATGATTTGGTGGTGCGTGATAATTATCGTAGGGTAATAAACATACGAACCAAAAATAAAAAACAAAACATTAAAAAACGTGGCACACTTAGGTCCGTTAGATCGCCAAAATGGAGGGTTGTGATTGCGTCTTCCCTGTGGAAACCCTAGCCGGCCGGAGAACCTACCAGACGCCGGAGCCCTAGCTCCGGTCGTCTTCTCCGGCGACCACCACCCAAAAAAAAACCCAAAAATCACATATAGGTACACCATTCGAACCAGAATTTCATGAGGATTGCAAATACGCCATTAAAAATTACAAACAACTAACATATAGAGCAAAACGAATGAAAGCAAGTTTGGTTCAAAAATTTCAAACGCATCGTACAATCAATATATGCATCCAAACTAAAAAAAAACTACATCAGAAAGATCACTGGGCATCACACATCAATATGCACGTTAAAAAAAAGAGTTTTAAGATCGTGGAAAATTGCACTGACCTGAGATTATGCTACCTTCGCCCTTACTATTAGCCTCCAATGATGGGTGATTTGTACTCTGTAGATGCCCAGAAAGAAGATTGTGGAAGAACTTTTGAAGAAACCCTAATGGATTGAGAGATACGAAGGAGAGACCTTTCTTAGGGTTCACTTGAAAACTCTACCAAAATAACGTGTGTTCTCCTCTAACCCTAGCATGAGTTAGCTTAAATAGACTAGGTTAATCCACTGATCAGCATTTGGGCCTTGGTAATTCCCCACTTAATGAGTTTTGGGTGATTTTGGAAAATTACATAATGTGAAATACACCCTCCTCCATGCATGTATATCCAAACCCTTGATGATGGATCACTTATTTAACAATTTCTAATCACACCTGAATTTGATTTGGGCCTTGAGATGTATTGGTTCATGAGTTTTCAATGATTTTGCAATTTTGCATAATGTGAAATAAGTAATGAATAAGTCATGAAATTTCTTGGTTCAAAGGCCCAAAATGATCCTTAAGGAGTGTTCTTTGATGTTAGAATGTGGCTTGAAACAAAGGAATCAATTATAGGTCACCATGTCCCAAAATGCAAAAGTTGTGAAAATGGAACCCTAAAAACCACTTTGCCTTCTTTTGATCATAACTTGAGTTTCACAAATGATATGGAGACCATCTAGTACTTTTTGGAAAGGGGAGAAAAATATCTTCAACTTTCATGTTTGAGGAAAATTCATTTGAAGCTTCCTTGATGATGAAAAGTCAAGTTGAATGTAGTGTAAGAACTTGCCCAAAAAGGAAACTTTCAATTTATAGGTCATTTCCATATTTAGCAACTTTTGTACCAACCCTTGATTCTTGATAAATGGTATGAAACTTGACTCCTGAAGACCATATGAGGATGTGAGACCTTGAAAACCTTGAAGAGAACCTCAAAATTTCACAGTTGACTTCCCCTCTCACTGTTGACTTTTATCCAATTCTCCTGATTCCCAATCCACTGGCCAATTGAACTTCTCCTGAACCAAACTGATGGACAATCTTCCATTCCTAGATACTTAGGGACCCAAGGAATACCATGGAATCAAGTCTTGCCCAAAAAATAAGAAATAAATTGATTTTATAGCAAACCCTAATCTTGGTACCCTCAGTCTAGGAGGAAATAACACAGTCTCCAAATCCAAATTCCTCTGAATATGATGTGTATCCTCTCCAACAAAGATAAGATATGCCATTTGGTGATGATAAAAACCCAAGAAACTTGCCCATTGAAGCAATAAACCCAAGAATCTCAAAACCCTAATTTCTGCACTGGTTAGGAGAGAGTGATCCACAATACAAGGACTCTTGCTTGACTCTCTGAAGAACATCTTCTCCTCTTGAATTTGCCTCAGGCACCTTGACCCCATGCTAAGAACCAATGATATGCACACATGATAATGCAAAATGGAATGTGATTCGAAGTATTCGAATTGGTCCACGTACGCTGGTCGTCAGAGGGTGAGGTGCTCGGATGGATGCTGGTCGTCAGGCGTGCAACATGCTCGGCTTGAGAATGAGGAGAGGAGGGGGGTGTACCTGCAAGGTACTCCGACACTCAAGTAAGAAAGGGTCAGAGAAAAAGGGGCAAGTACAAAGTGTATTCTTAGGGCGAAAAATGTGATCCTGGCCCTCTCAAGTGAGAGGGTTTATATAGAGCCCCCAGCGCGTGGCCAACGGTCCTATTTTCGGGGCGAACTAGCCGTTTTTCCCAAAGAATAGGCAACTGCCCAAACTAGCCGTTATGTCGGGCAGGGTGCCATGAACTAGCCGTTATGTCGGGCATAGACGCAGTTGTAGGCACCTGCCCATTGCTGTTCGGGCAGCAAGGAAACCGTGCGTAACGGGCATCAGAGCCGGGGAGGGACGTTGCGTTCCTTGCCCGGTTTGAGGGGCAGAAATGTCACTTTTGCCCCTCTGTGGATTGGGCTTAGGCAATTTTGGCCGCTCTGGAGTAGAAGCGGATTGGGCCAATTCTAGCCATTGGTCCAGTCCAGAACAGGAGCTCCCCAAGTCGTTGCTCCCGAGCATGGGAGTGATGACTTAAGGACTGCTCGTCGCCCAGGGGAGTTACGCAGATTCGTCGTATGGAGACGAGGAAGATTGTCTCGATGTGCCCGTGGCCCTCTGTGTTCGTGATGTTTATGGTCGTGACCCTGTTGCCCGGTATTCGGGAAGATAAAGCGTCAGACAGAATGGGAAACGTTGGGCTGCCACGTGTGCATCGAGCCCTGCGTAGTAGTTAATAGGTAATTATGGCTAGTGGGCAGTCATTATTACCTACGGGCGCGTGTGTGCACGTGCCCCTCGGTATAAAAGGGGGGAAGGTTGTCCCATTTTGCACTTTTTCCCTTCTGATTCTTCTTCGTCATCATCAGCGTTCCTGCCCGTCGCCGTCTTCAGAGCAACCGACCACCGTGCCAAGTTTCGAGCAGCCTTTCTCTTCTACTCAAAACAAGTAAGTTCTCTGATTTCCAGCTTGTTTTACTTCCTCTCATTGTCAATGGTAGATTGCATGCGGCTAGGGTTAGTTTTAGGTGACAAAGTAGGTAGATTTTTGGCGAGTGTTGGTGGTGGGCGGTGGTTCTGCCCATCCATTGTACCAAGCCTCTCGTCGGAGTAGGTAGCGCGTTCGGTGAATGTGGTGGTCCACGCCGTGGTTGCGAGTCGTGACCACCGCGTCTTACCATCTTCTAGTGGACTGGTGAACTTTCTGGTGGAACGTTTCCAGATTCCGGTGGAGCTTTGCAGTTTCCGGTGGGGCTTCAAACGGAATTTGGGCACGAGCGCGGGGAGGTTCCTCGTAGGAAGATGGTATGTCTCGGTCATCTCCTCGCGGGGAGGTTTTTTCTTTCTTAGTTTGATGTTAGGGCTTAGGCCGGGGACGTTGTCCTTAGCCTTCTGCGCGCCCTTTCACTTGACTTAGCGGTGGAATGGTGGATTTGATTTCCTGTCGAATTCACTGTCTTTCTCTGCTTTTTCAGGTGATCGTAGGGGCGATGGAGCCAGAGAGGGAAGTTATCCCCGTTACATTCGAGGAGGAAACTGTCTCCGAGGAGAGCAGTAGTGCAACGGCCTCGAGCTCGTCGGCTTCGAACTCCTCGAGCGAAGTCGAGGGGGAAGCGAGCGATGTTGAGGAGGGAGAGGATTTGGAGGTCGTGGAGGAGGACGTAATGGAAGAGGACGTTGATGTGTTCTACCCAGAAGAGTGGGAGGTGGCCGAACCTTCCGACCATATTTCCACGTTTGCCAGGTCTGCGGCGGACGCTTTTACCGAGGTGGGGCCAGCGGGTGAATGGAGAGTGCTTCTGCCTAATTCGGACGAGCGGATCTGCTCGAACTTCGGGGACTGCTTCGCGATGTACGAATATGCCTTCAAGGAATTGGGGCTGAGGTTGCCCTTCACTGACTTCCAGCGGTCGGTGTTTGAGCACCTGAAGTTGGCTCCTTCTCAGCTCCACCCCAATTCGTTGGCCTTCATACGGGCTTTTGAGTTGGTGTGCGAGCATCTTGCTCTGGGGACCACTCTTCCTTTATTCTTTTCCGTTTTCCACCTACAGTGGCAGCTGGTGGGGAAGAGGTATGGATGGGTCTCTTTGAAGCAGCCCAGAAAGTTGTTTAAGCCGTTCTCGGAGTCCATCCGAACGTTCAAGGGACGGTACTACATCGTCGAGCCTTTGTCCAAAGCTGCTCAGGATAACGTGTATGTCTGGGAGGTAGAGTATGATGAGAACGGAGATGAGCTGCTTAACGAGGAAGGGAAATATATCGGGGAGAGAGTGTATAAGTTCCCGATCCGCTGGTCACCCGACCACTTCTCAAAGAAGCCCAGCGCCTACGTCTTTGAGCCGAGCGCGTTACGCGGGCAGGATGCTGTGTCCTATGAGACGCTGGTGAAGTGGGTCAACTCCTTTGATCTTGCGAGCTGCTGGACGAGCAAGGGTACCCCTATCTACGAGGATGACGGGAGCCAGAGAGTTGAGCGCAGGTTTATCAACGTGAAGGCTCTGCTGGAGTGCAAGACTCCCGGGGATGCCGAGAAGTTGCTCGGTAGTCTTAGTTACTTAGACTTTATTTGTTATTTCTTTTTCTTCCCCATTGCTAACGTGTTCGTTTCATTTGTGCAGGTGAGATGCCTCAGGCTCGTGATCGTGTGGTGAGGAACGCCATGGCGAGGGGCAAGGCTGGAGCGGCTCCTCCCAAGACCTGTCCTGTTGGTGGTGTTCATGTTCTTCCTCTTGCTCAAACTGCTCCGGGGACCTCTGCTACTCCCTCTCTTGGCCCACGGGATTCTCCGTTGCCTCTGACCGGGCGAACGAAGCGGCCGAGGACGTTAGATGCCGTGGACCTGACTCGGGCGCCTGAGAAGGGAAAATTTGAGCTCCCCCCGTGTAATACCCCAAATTTTGACCACTTAGATTTCCCATCATTGTGAAAATCATCATCACAATATGGATGTACCTTTATGCTTCATTAGTCTCCCCAAAGATGGGTGAGCATCCACTACAATCAAAATTAGGGTTTCAAGCCCTCTCTGAGTGCTTAGACAAAGGATCAATCAAGAAATGACATGATCTTCAACTTGTCTAATCTCTTAAATATCCACAATGGATCAAAAAGGACTCCCACTTCAAGGATTAAGCACAAGGCTGCTCCCTTCTAGGTGGATCAAGTCTCAAGATCGACAGTGTCACCAAATTAGGGTTTTGGTCGACCAGGGCCTCCAGATGGAAATTTTCATCTGGGCACAAGGCAATGATCCAAAACATAACCTAATATACTTCATGGAACCTCATGAACCCATGCATCAAGTCAATTTTGCCTCAGGGGATGCATTCATCAAAAATCAGGAATTAGGGTTTCTTGACCTAATTCACCCCTAAGTTGACTTTTGGGACAAACCATGAGCCAAGACCTCAAGAGATGATTTGAGGGTCTCTAATATACCATATTGATCCATTTGGGACAATGGATTAATCCAAGAAGTTTGAGCAACAAGTCTCAATTTCATCTGCACCACAATTAGGGTTTTAAGGGAAAAGTCAACTGTAACTTTGACTTTTGACCTGGACATGCTCCCAAACCCTAATACATGATTAAATATACCCTATGATACCCATGGAACATGTCCATCAAGTTTGATTTAGGTCAAGGACATGATTTCCTGAAGAATTGCACAGTTTGGAATTCATCTGATAAAAAGTCAACTGTGCACAAAAGTCAACTTTGACTTTTTGAGATTTTTCACCAAAATGGATTTTTAACCCTAAAATGATGTTAATGTATGATTTGAATCATCATTCATCAAGAAAAATCAAGAAAAGTGAGATAACTTGTAAAAGGGGTAACCATAAAACTTAGAAATTTTTCTAAGTTAAAAATAAATTGGCAAAGGTACCAACTTTGGAGGACCATAACTCCTAAACCACAAGGCCATTTTTTCTCATCTAAATATGGATTTGTAGCCCTCATTATCACCTACAAAAACTTCAACTACAAGTCATTCCAATTCATTAAGGATTTTGAGTTATGGAGTGATCAAAGTGGCTGAAAAGTGAAAATGTCACTTTTTCCAACACTTAGTGAAATTTTCACTAAGTCAGATTCTGCCTCACTTTTTGCCAAATGTAGGGGGATTTTTCACTTGGAATCAAAAGGGATCAAAACCAAACTTGTTCAAACAGTTGTTGTATCATGTAAGAGCTTTCCAAAATGGCCAAGAACATTGCCAAATTCAACCTACACCATGAGATACAACATTGCCAAGTTGCCTTGCTGAAATCTGTCAAGGCAAGGCAGAATTTGCAACTTTGGTCGATTTTCCAAAATCACCCAAATTCAATTGCTCCTATCCACTTGTACACCTCAGAGGATTGAATCTAAAGGGGACAATCACTGAGCCAAGCCTCCAAAGTCCATGGAACAAGAAATAGCATGTTGAACCTAGAATGGCCAAAATAGGGACAAGACTTCAAATTTGGAATGAGGCATTCAATGGAACCATCAAGGTGGCATGGACTGAGCCATTCTCATCTGAAATCAGTCAAGACTTATCCAAGACCAAGGGAACCAAAGCTCTGTGCCCTAACCTCTAGTCAATGGCTAGAGGAGACTTGGATTTTCATTTGCCAACATTGGCCAAACCTACTTACCAGCTGCCATGCACTATTCCTTGCAAAAAAAACTTGCTCTACTATAAATAGAGCTCAATTGTGGTCAGTTTGAGTACACCAAGGCCATCTAACAGATGCTTTCCTCAAAATCTCTTCTTTCACTCCAATTTTGCCTTCTAAGGCAAGTCACTATCAGGTTTTGAGTTTGAGAGCAATTCCAATCAAACCAATCACTCACACACCTCACATACATCACATATGAGCTGATCAAACACTTAGATTACTTCTGAAACATCAATTTCACAAAATCACCAGCTGGTTGCTCAAGGTTTTAACCAAAGTGCGGCTGAGGTACCACAAAATGATCCAGCCAATTTCAATCAAGTCCAACCATCCAAACACAATCCATAGGGTGTAGGGAAGCTGTTCAGATCATCACAACTCATCTGTAACACCTCCAAATCAAAAATCACTTTGAACTTGCTGTCACGGCCTAGAGGTAAGCACATACTTGGTCATCTCTCAATCTATGCATATTTCCTCGCACAATAATTTGGCCATATGTTCATAATCATGCATGGAATGTTTTCCCTCAATTAATTGCATTGTTTGAATCGTGTATCAAAAATCCTAGCCTTCATGCAGAAATTAGGGTTCTTGAGGTCTCTTCGTGATTTCTTGTTGTATGTTTAATTTAAATGAAATTAAAGTACATAGACATGATCGTGAGGTTGAGACGAGCATAATGATATGTGGATTACATGATATGATTACGTATTCATGGAGATTGGATAGAAAATGCAAATCTGAGAAACCAAGAACACGCGCGTGTTCTTCAGCTGTTCTTGGCGCCATTTTTCATATATTCAAATATTTGAATTTTGTGATTTTGTTTAATTGATTCAAAAATTCATTTCTCTCTGAGTTTTAATGATTTTGAGTTGATTCTTTTTTTAATAATTCACAAAAATGTTAAAATATTTTATTTTCACAAAAAATCACAAAAATATTATTTATTTCATATAATTGATATTTTTGTAAAGAATTAATATTTTGATTGTTTTTGGCATTTTAAATATTTTTTCTACATTGATTTTGCAACTTTTAATGCTTTCTAATTATTTTGTAGGTCAATACTTAATTTTTGAAGCATTAATCCAAGATCACAATTTGTTTTCCATGTGTTAAACAATTTTTTATCATTTTAATTGAATTTTTATTCAATTAAATACATTTTGAAAACAAATTAGGGTTTTGGATTAATTCAACCCTCATAAATCATTTTCAAAACTCTTTGGGCCTCTTGAGAGAGTGTAAGACCCATCCCCCCTTGTACAAAAACTTTTTGGGCCTCACTCATTGTATAAGTCCCTCTATACAAGTAAACGGCACGATCGTCGTCCGTTTAAAAATAAAAATCATCTGGGTCTCTCCTTGAGCTATAAGACCCATTTAAAACACTTTGGGCCTCTATTAGAGTGTAAGACCCAATCCCCCTTTTAACCAAAACATTTTGGGCCTCACTTATTGTATAAGTCCCTCTGCATTAAAAGAAAACCTCGGCGCGATCGCCATTTTTTAAACGAAAAATCATTTGGGCCTACCCTCGTGTTATAAGCCCCACTCTTTTTTCTTTAAACCTTTTTGGGCCTCTTGAGAGAGTGTAAGACCCATCCCTTTGTACAGAAAACCTTTTTGGGCCCCAGTCACTTGTATAAGTCCCGCTGTACAAAGTCAAACAGTGCGCTCACTGATAAAACCCTGGGCCTCTCCTTGAGCTGTAAGCCCCAAATCTTTCTTTTTCAAAGCACTTTCTCCTTTGATTTTGAATATACTGTTGTTTTCAATCTTTCTTTGTTGAACAACTAACCAAACAGCATGGAAGCACTCCAACCGAGTAAGTGGTTATCGCTTTCGTTTACTGCTTTCATATTATAAACTGTATTGTGGGGCTGCTCACTATAAGTCTCCTTTCATAAACTCCTATCTACTGTGTAATAATAGTATAGATATTTCGAATTTCCCCGGCTACTACGTCTAGAACTAGGTGACGCCGTTTCATTTATTCGTAGAAATAGACGCCTAGATCCCCAATAGGAGCACCAGATACAGTCTTCTCTTCGGCTGTCCTCCTTAGGAATCGTCAAGAAGCTCTACTCCCCAAGATGAATGTATTTTCCGTGAATGGCATCTTTGAGTTTCTTCCAAATTCTCGAACTTTCCTGACTTGATCTATTGCTTGTGGATAGCTTGCCTTGAATGTCTCGGGGTTTGGGTACCCACTACGGTCATAATCTTGGACCTTAACTAAGGAACCCTCTTTAAAAGCTAAAAGTCGCTGGATAGTAAACCTCGCACGTTTACCAGTGGTTTTTATCTTTAAAAGAGTTATCTCACCTAATGGAAAGGAGATGATAGACCCACTGGCTTCTTAAAAGCATCGGCCTCCTCTTGGGCATTATTCAAGGACACTACGGCTTCTTAGAAGTATTCACAACCTTCTCTTAGGCTTCGTATAATGATCTCTTCCTCCGGGAATGACAGCCTCCTCTTAGGCTTCGTATAATGATCTCTTCCTCCGGGAATGATAGCCTCCTCTTGGGCTTCGTACAAGGACCCGTCGGCTTCTTAAAAGTTTCCAGCCTCCTCTTGGGCTTCGTACAAATTATCCCGACGACCTCCTAGAGGTATAGGAACAGAACCTAGTCATCCTCATAGAACAGTCCTTTCATAGAGTCTACTACTGTTTCTCAAAGCATAGTACGAATGATAAAACTCTAGACATGGATAGTCTAACTTCCTTGAGTCCCGAAAGACATTCTCAAGTGACCCGTTCGTTAAATAGGAAAGAAACCCGCAGACTCGGACAGTCTCAATACCCTTTGGATTTCCAGTTTCCCCAAAGAAAAGGAAACAACCCCGATCCTCAGATCTAACCCATGAGTACAGTGATGCTCATATAAGAACTGATTTTATCTTTCAAAATCAGTATACTGGACCTGTCACTTAACTGACACAATAACCTTAGCCTTCTCTTGGGCTTTGTACAAATGATTCTCCCTAGCGGAGTCAAACAACGTTTAGCCTCTCTCTCGGGCTTTGTACGAGACACATAAGAGACTCCCTCATTGAGTCAATCCCCCTTTCGCCTCCATCTCGGGCTTTGTACGAGATACAAAAAGGTTCTTATTGAGCCAAACAAACAATCGCCTCCATCTCGGGCTTCATACGAGATACAAAAAAACTCCCTTGTTGAGTCAAATAGCCTCCATCTCGGGCTTTATACGAGATACCAAAAGACTCCATCGTCGGGTCAAAATCTTTTAGCCTCTCTCTCGGGCTTTGTACGGGACACAAAATTGCCTCCTCTTAGGCTTTGTATAATGATTTTCCTAGCGGAAATTAGCCACCTCTTAGGCTTTGTATAAGAAAACCACTGGTTGATCCAATTAACCTTTTAGCATCAAAGCTGTGCCTCGTTCACAGTATACAAACATCAACAACTCCTTCCCCTTCATCTAATCGCTGTAAGCGGCAAGCCTCTGGATCATCTATATCCACGCCACTGTCCCTCTTTTAGCATGAAAAATTCCTAAGGAAAGATGTCATTGCTCTACACTGAGTTAAAGTCTTCTCCTTCAGGTTAAAACCCTTTCTTCGGAAATTATGGCATTGCTCGGATCCGCGTATCCCAGTTAAAGTAATTCTCCTTCTCCCCTCTTTAGAGATGACAAATTCTCTCTAAAGCCGAGGTCTTTCAGCTTCACGTCTTGGGCTTTGAACAAGACACAAATAGACCTTTCAGCTTCACATCTTGGGCTTTGAACAAGATACAAACCACCTTTCGCTTCACGTCTTGGGCTTTGAACAAGACACCAAAAACCAATTTCCTCCCATAGAATAGGAGGAACTACGAACGCTCTGATTTCCCTGTTTCGGTAAACGGGAATACGTAGGCATAAGATCGAAAGAAAAGATCTTAGCGAGCGCAATCAACAAAAAACCCAAATCCCATATCTCTATCAATCAAAAGCAGTATTTCAAAAGCATCAGTCCTAACATCCTAATCCTTGTTCCCCGCCAGAAACCTTCTGCCCAGGTAAAAAAGAAAGAAAACAGTATTGGTGAAAATACAAATAACCAGTACAAAGGCCCCCCACATTGATAGCATCCGTAACCTAACAGACCGCTGTTTAAACTTAGTACGCAAGCAGGGTTAATTGGAGACATCTATTTCCCTTCCTTATTCAGCTCACAATAGGATAAAAAATGAATCGACCTGTAGTCAAAGCACAAACTGCAGAGAGCGACCAGCGCTTAAGAACCATGTCCAAAATTGCTCGCTACAGAAAAGTGGCGCCCACCGTGGGGCCAAATCTTCTTTCTTAAACGTTTAAGGTGGAAACCTTGGACAAACCTTTTTTCTCTTCACTTGTGTGAATACCACAGATTGGGACTTCCGCCGGGGAACCCATTTCTGTCAGGAATTTAGAAATCATAGCTTTATAAGTCTAGGATGATTAGGACAAATATATATACTGCTTTTCCTAATTGCTATACGTGTTTATTTTTCTGCTACTGGGAATGCGTGTGATGCCGCATGTGGTGAGAATGAGTATACACTTAAGATAAGTGATGGCGACGGGGTCGACCATCAACCTCAGTGGAGGCTGACCAACGCAACCCATTCACTCTTCTAGCCAATGGGCCGGTTGTTAAGTCTGAGAAGCTGAGGAGCCAAACCCTTTCGTAGTGCGGAAACTATCGGAAATAGTTGTTACGCGATACTACCCTCATTTGAGGCTGGTGATCTATTCTCGGTGAATGGCACTTACTCTAAGATTGCTCTACAACTCGCTGGCGATCCGCTTGTTGTTTTGCTTTCCTGGGAGGAGCTGATGATAATGAGTACAGGTACAAAAATCACCCTAGTATAAACCTTTGGGGATGGGTAGAGCCTTGACTTCATGACAACGACCCTTTGACCCCATGTTTTTTCTATGTTTTTGTGTGCTGCATTCATGCATTCATTTAATAAAACATTAAAACACTCAAAAAACTTTCTCTTCTAGTCTCTCTGTTTTTCAAATTAAACTAAGACTATGATTGCAAATATCAGAGAAGAGGATTATGCTAATGGATTTCGGTAGAAGGAGAACTCACCAGTATACCTTCAAGGTTCCAAAACTAGGGGATTTGAGAAGGTTAGCAAGGATGATCGTTAACCCAGAGGCTTTCAGAGCCAAGCACGGTGGTTTGCTACCACTGTTAAGAGTCCATGTGATTAAGGGGATCATGGACGCACTCATTCAATTCTACGATCCGGTTTATCACTGTTTCACATTCCCAGATTACCAGCTATCACCAACGCTGGAGGAGTATTCTCATCTGACTGATTTACATATCACTGATCGAGCTCCATTTTCTGGACTAGAAGAAATTCCAAAGAATCAGACTATTGCAATAGCAATTCATTTGGACGAGTCTGAGGTCAGGACTCACATGACCACTAAGGGTGGCATCCAAGGTTTGCCAGCCCAGTTCTTGACAAAAAAGGCTCTATACTTCGCTAGTATAGGGAACGGGACTGCTTTTGAAAGCATCTTTGTCTTGCTCAACTACGGGTTATTTTTGTTTCCCAACATCAATAACTTCGTCGATATCAACGCTATTAAGGTTTTTCTCATTGGAAACCCTGTGCCGACTTTGCTTGCAGATGCGTATCATTCTGTACACTTGGGAAATTTGTACAGCGGAGGGGAGATCACATGCTGTGTACCTTTGCTTTACAAATGGTTTATCTCTCACTTGCCCAAGTCTGCTGCTTTTTGGGATTGCAAGAGTGCCTTACGTTGGTCGCAGAAGATCATGTCTCTTACCAACTCTGATATAGATTGGTGCAATAGGATTTATGAGGGAATCAGAATCATTGACCGTTGTGGAAACTTCCCCAACGTACCCCTCATAGGAACTAAAGGAGGAATCAACTATCATCCGATATTGGTTCTTCGTCAATTTGGATACCCGATGAGACACATCCCACTGGGTGTTCATCTGGAAGGTCTTTTCTTCAAAGAAGGAGAAAGTGACAGAGCACTAAAGATGGAAATAGTGCAAGCTTGGAAACATGTTCATAAGGACGAGAGTCTCTGGGAAAACCGGACTGTGTCTCGGTGGAGCCTTATCTCCATTAGGTACAAACTAGAGCTCTCAAGCTAAAGATGCCTTATCCTCGTTACGGAATTCTTCCACCGAGGGAAACTGTCATGTACTTTATGACGGAAACTGAAAAGCTTCAGGTTACTCTCAACAAAGTTCAAAAGGAAAGAAGATCTTGGAAGAACAAGTACCGCACCCTCGACGTAGAGTGTATCCAAATACAGCAACTACTAAAAGAGAAAGATGCTCTGATTGAAATTTTGGAGCAGCATGCTATAGAGAATCAAGATGACCAAAGGAATTTGCTCGCTCCTTTCACCTGGCAAAGGAATGACAACCCAACAACGGCCCAAGCGCCCCGGTCAAAGAAGAGGACTCGGGACCCATTAGTTTAGGTTTCTGTTTCTGCACTTTGTAATCTACTGTATTTCCATTTCTGTAATCCTTTGGAATTCAATAAAAAGGGGTTTCCCCACTGTTTAATATTTGCAATCTAATTGTCGAAGTTTATTTTGATTAAACAAAAAAACAACAATTAATATAATCATTGCATTCATCATTCTCACATCGCGTATTCTCCTTACCTACGAATCTCACGTTTGTGTCTCGATTCTAGAGTCAAACTGTCTCATTCGTACAATACTCGGGCCAATTGTCAGAAAAAGATGGATGATCTTGAGGAAGAAAATAGAGAGTTGAAAGAAGAGATCGACGCTCTGAGAGAGGATATGAGAAAGCTTCGTAACGACATGCAAGCCATGGCAGAAGCTCAGCTACAAAGAACTGTGATCTCAGAGATCACCTCAACGCCCATCATAGAAAAGTATGATCCTAGGTATCAGATGCTGAAAGATCGTCCTTGGGGCATGCCTGTTAACTATATCCCAGAAGGATATGTTCCGCCGATCACTGAAGATCAGGGAATCGCAACAGGAGCCGTTGGGCCTGAAGGTTACAAACTTCGGGAAAGCGAAGATGCCAGGGGCATACTCAAGACTCCTGAAGGTTACAAACTTTGGGAGGCGCCAAGACTTACTGCCATAGTCACGGTACCACCCCCTGTGGTGCACACTGTCCCAGAAGGACAGATTCCACCAACACCTTCTGGTAAGAAGGAAACTATGTTTGACAGAATGGATGAATTCCAGGAGCAGTTCTTGGAAATGCAGAAAGAGCTGCAAGCCATTCGCGGTCAGGATCTATTTGGGAAGGACGCCGCAGACCTCTGCTTGGTCCCAAATGTGAAAGTCCCGCACAAGTTCCAAGTGCCCGACTTTGAAAAATACAAGGGTAACTCTTGCCCTCAGAGCCATCTGGTGATGTACGCTCGGCGGATGTCAGCTCAGACGGAGAATCAGGATCTGCTGATTCACTACTTCCAGGATAGTTTAACCGGTACCGCATTAAAATGGTACATGGGTTTAAACCGTACTACGATCAGCACTTTCAGAGATCTTGGTACTGCCTTCGTCCAACAATACAAATACAATTTGGACATGGCACCCGACAGAGATCAACTCAGATCGATGTCGCAAAAGGACAAAGAAACCTTTAAGGAGTATGCTCAAAGGTGGCGTGAAATTGCCGCTCAAATTTGTCCACCTCTTGAGGAAAAAGAGATGACAAAAATCTTCTTAAAGACCTTATGCTCATTTTACTACGACCGAATGGTTGCCAGTGCGCCCAGTGATTTCACCGAGATGGTCGGCATGGGTGTACGTCTTGAGGAAGCCGTCCGAGAAGGACGTTTGGTAAAAGACACTGGATCAACGAGCGGTACTAAAAATACGGTAGTGCTCTCCCTAAGAAAAAAGAGCAAGATATTGGGAATATCTCTCTTGGAAAGCAAAGACGACGTTATCAACCAGTAGCAGCTGTAACTCCTGCTATCGGCCCCGCGCCTGTTCCTATGTATCAACCTCAGGTTGCACAGAGCCAACCTGACCAACAAAGGACACAACAGCCTCTTCAGCAGGCTCGTCCTCCATATAACAACAACCGTACAACACGGCCACCAGGATTTGATCCTATACCCGTAACGTACACAGAGCTGTTTCCGTTACTGCTGGCTAAGGGGCACATTCAGACTAAGTCTCCCCTTTCAATTCCGGAAAATCTTCCTTTTTGGTTTAAAGCGGATCAAACATGCCCTTATCATCAAGGAGGTTCAGGGCATAACATTGAGACTTGTCTCAATTTCAAATCCAACGTGCAAAAGCTTGTTAGGAGCGGGCTCTTATCTTTCAAAGATACGAATCCTAATGTTCTTACGAACCCGCTGCCTCAACATGAGAAAGCTGCAGTCAATCTGATTGAGAAAGAGACTAACAATGTCTATCAAATTCATGATGTACTCTTGTTGAAAACCAATCTGGTCAAGATGCATTGTAGACAGAGTGGATATGGCCATGTGCCACCTCATAATTATCACCAGTGTGATATCTGCTCTAAAGACAACCAGGGATGTTTTTGCCATCATCCCTCTACTTGACGAATCTAGAGTTCCCAACCGGGAACGGATCAAGGTTACTTATGATGGTCAGAAAAATCAGAAGGTTCCCATAGTCATCTATCTACCGGGGCCACTACCGTATGAATCAGCTAAGGCAATCCCTTACAAATACGGTGCAACAATAATCGAGAATGGAAAGGAAATTCCATTACCCTCCGTCGTGAATATTGCAGACATCAGTCGTGTAACACGGAGCGGTCGAATCTTCAACCGAGGGGTTGGGGAATCCAACAAAGAAAAGGAACTTCAGGCAAAAATTCCTGATCCACCAGTCGGTCAATCTAGTAATCCCGACTTTTCAAAAGAAAAAGATGAGATGCTAAAGCTCATCCAAAGGAGTGAATATAACATTGTTGATCAACTATTACAGACTCCTTCAAAGATCTCAGTATTATCACTGTTACTCAGTTCAGAAGCACACAGAGAGGCTCTACAGAAAGTCTTGGAGCAAGCCTTTATGGAACAGGATGTAACAATCAGACAATTCGATAGCATTGTCTCTAACATCACTTCCTGCAATAATTTGGGATTTAGTGATGAGGAATTACCCGAAGAGGATCGCCGTCATAACATGGCGCTCAATATTACAGTTAACTGCCAGGACGATGCTTTAGCCAACGTACTAGTAGACACAGGGTCAGTCCTGAATGTTATTCCGAAGTACACTTTGATGCAATTATGATTCAAGGGCCCTCCGATGAGAACCAGCGAGGTCGTCGTCAAAGCATTCGACGGATCCAGAAAAACAGTTATCGGCGAAGTTGATCTTCCCATAACTATTGGTCCTCACACTTTCCAAATCACTTTCCAGGTCATGGACATCCGGGCGACATACAGTTGTTTATTAGGAAGACCTTGGATACATCAGGCTGGAGCGGTTACTTCAACCCTCCACCAAAAGCTAAAGTTCGTCAAGAACGATCAACTTGTCATGGTTTGTGGGGAACAAGCCTTGCTTGTGAGTAACCTATCATCATCTACTTGTGTGGAACCCGAGGAGGTTATTGGAACTCAGTTCCAAGCACTATCGGTGAGCAAGGACAATCAGTTCAAAGAAGGAACTTCAATTTCTTCATACAAAGATGCTATCAAAGCGGTCGAGAGTACCGATACGACAGGATGGGGATGGATTGTCATTCCTATTGACAATAAAATAAAGAAGGGTCTTGGTTTTTCTGCGACCTGTACCCAGACAGCCGACAACGATGAAAGTCTTCATCCCCTTCAAAACTTCTTCCACAGTGGAGGTTTCCTTCACCCAGTGTCTCAGACAGTTCATGCTATCAATGAGGAAGATCCCTCTGAAACAGATGAAGAATGGAAGTCCTACCTTAACAAGGATGGCTATATGTCTCAGGAAGAGGTGTCTATGCCTTTTTGCTTTCCTACAGAAAGTCCGAGATTTATACCAAGATCAGATGTCGAAATGATCTACGGAGATTGTGATCTGGAAGGATGTCGTGCTCCGCCAAATTCATTAGAGGAAGACACTCCGATGAAAGACAACTTTGATCACAATTACTATGGCCCGATGGATGGCCTGCCATTGTGGCAGCCTTACCC
Source organism: Lathyrus tuberosus (assembly GCA_022829125.1). Taxonomy (NCBI): domain Eukaryota; kingdom Viridiplantae; phylum Streptophyta; class Magnoliopsida; order Fabales; family Fabaceae; genus Lathyrus; species Lathyrus tuberosus. The sequence continues at coordinate 2,022,977 of JALAZF010000416.1, read as the reverse complement.
AGGAAACTTGGGGCAAGAAAGTCAGCCGAACAATGAAACTCAGCTGAGCGTCATTGAACAGAATACCTGTGTCCCCACCATGTCATGGGATCAACACTCAGGTCATTCAGAAACTACTCAACATGAAGATGAATTCGCAACGTTCGCAGGACTTGAATTCATCAACTATGCTTTTCCCGAGGTCAACGTCATCGAGAGGGATGATTCCTCCAGTTCCAAAAAAATGTGGGACACCTCGGGACAACCGAGTGGAAAATACGACTATATGGTCAAGTACACCGCTCCCGAAAGCTCTCGTATCAGGCTCGAAGATATCCAGCCAACTGGATGGGGAGATACAGCCGAGAGCACAAATGTTATGCAAAATACAACAGAGGAATCCTCCTACGACAATTCTGCTTGGGAGACAGATTCCAATGATCCTGCTCCACCAGAAATCAACGTCATTTCTGAAGACAAATCAAGGATGGTGCCAGACTTTGTGATTCACCGAGGAGTTCGCCGCCAATGGGTTGCCGTCGAGGTTCCGAAGGTCGTTCATCAGTCAAAGTAATTGCCATCTTTAACCTTTCACCCTGCCCAGGTGAAACGGATATTCTGATAGGGCTCGTTTTCTGTAAATTTCCCTCTTCGCTTTGCCCAAAGCGACAGAGTTTTGTTTTATAGGGCTGTAGTTTCAAGATTCGACTTGTTCATTAATAAAATAACGTCGTTCTGTAATTTCCGCATTAATTGCTGTTTTCTCTTTTTGCTTTTTCAGAAAATGGTAATCCTAAAAAACATTCGATAATAAAAACAGGCAGTAAAATCAAAACACTGCACACACTTACATTTTCTCTATCTCTTCTAAACACGAATCATCATGTCATGCAGATTGCTTGTTTTATACCCCGTTGAAACATACGATCCGATGCCTTCTCCCAACTTTGAGTTCCCGTCATTCGAGGCTGAAGAAGAAAATGACGACCAAATTCCAGAAGAGATCTCCCGACTACTCAGACAAGAGGAAAGATCCATTGAACCTCACAAAGAGCCGTTGGAAACGGTAAACTTGGGTTCAGAAAAAGAGAGAAAAGAAATCAGGATCGGAGCACTGCTCAGTCCAACTGCCAGAGAGGGTTTGATAAAGCTTCTCAAAGAATTTCCCGATGTATTCGCTTGGTCCTATCAGGATATGCCAGGGTTGGATACCAGCATCGTGGAACATCACTTACCGTTGAGATCAGAATGTCCGCCAGTAAAGCAAAGGTTGAGACGCACTCACCCGGACATGGCCATCAAAATCAAGGAGGAGGTACAGAAGCAGATCGACGCGGGTTTCCTCGCTACATCTGAATATCCTCAATGGTTAGCCAACATCGTACCCGTTCCCAAAAAGGACGGAAAGGTTAGAATGTGTGTCGATTACAGAGATCTGAACAAGGCAAGTCCAAAGGACGACTTTCCTTTACCACACATTGACATGTTGGTTGACAGCACAGCAAAGTTCAAAGTATTTTCCTTCATGGATGGTTCTCGGGCTATAACCAGATCAAAATGGCGCCAAAAGACATGGAGAAAACTTCGTTCATTACCCCATGGGGTACCTTTTGTTACAAGGTAATGTCGTTCAGTTTGAAGAATGTCAGGGCAATCTATCCAAGGGCCATGACTACTCTATTTCATGACATGATACACAAAGAAATCGACGTATATGTCGATGATTTGATTGCAAAATCAAGAACAGAGGATGAGCACGTTGAACATCTGTCAAAATTGTTCGAACGTCTAAGAAAATTCAACCTCCACTTGAATCCCAACAAGTGCACCTTCGGTGTCCGTTCGGGGAAATTACTAGGGTTCATCGTCAGCCAGAAAGGAATTGAAGTTGATCCTGACAAGGTCAAGGCCATTCAAGAAATGCCTTCTCCGAAAACTGAAAAATAAGTCAGAGGATTCCTGGGACGTTTGAACTACATCTACAGATTCATATTCCTTATGACCGCGACGTGTGCGCCAATTTTCAAATTACTCAAAAAGAACCAGGATTGCGTTTGGTCAGAAGATTGCCAAACCGCCTTCGATAGTATTAAGGAATATCTGTTGAATCCTCCGATTCTATCACCTCCAGTGGAAGGAAGACCACTGATCATTTACCTCATAGTCCTAGAGGACTCAATGGGATGTGTACTTGGCCAACAAGACGAAACTAAAAGGAAAGAATCTGCCATTTACTATCTAAGCAAGAAATTCACCGACTGCGAGACTCGGTACACAATGCTTGAGAAAACTTGTTGCGCTTTGGTTTAGGCAGCCAAACGTCTTCGCCAGTACATGATTCGTTATACTACTTGGTTAGTCTCCGAAATGGATCCAATCAAGTAGGTTTTCGAAAAACCTGCTCTCACGGGAAGGATTGCCCGTTGGCAGATGTTACTATCAGAATATGACATAGAGTACCATGCTCAGAAAGCCGTTAAAGGAAGTATTTTAGCCGATCATTTGGCTCATCAACCGATTGACGATCAAGAATCAATCGGGTTTGACTTCCCAGACAAAGATGTCATGTATCTAAAGATGAAAGATTGCGATGAACCGTTACCCAGTGAAGGGCCAGAACCAGGTTCCCAGTGGGGACTTGTCTTTGACGGAGCAGTCAATCATTATGGAAACAGAATTGGGGCAATCATTGTTACCCCTCAGGGTTCCTACATTCCTTTCACTGCCAGACTTACGTTCAAATGTACGAACAACGAGGCCGAATACGAAGCATGTATCATGGGTCTCGAAGAAGCGATTGATTTAAGGATCAAAAACTTGGACGTATACGGCGATTCAGCCCTGGTTATTAACCAGATAAAAGGAGATTGGAACACATACCAATCAGGATTGATTCCTTACAAAGACTATGCAAGGAGGTTGTTACTCTTCTTCAACAGAGTCGACTTTCATCACATCCCTCGTGATGAGAATCACATGGCTGATGTATTAGCCACTCTCTCTTCCATGATTAGTGTAGGTCGATGGAATGACATACCTAAGATCGACATCATGCGCCTTGAACGGCCCGCTTACATCTTCGCGATTGAAGCAGTCATAGACGACAGACCTTGGTATCACGATATCAAATGCTTCCTTCAGAAACAAGAGTACCCATCTGGGGCACTCAGAAAAGACAGGAAAACCCTCAGAAGATTGGCTGGAAACTTCTTCCTGAGCGGTGACACTCTTTATAAGAGAAATTTTGACATGGTCTTGCTCCGATGCGTCGACAGACCAGAAGCAGACATGCTCATGAAAGAAATTCATGAAGGATCCTTTGGCACTCATGCCAACGGACACACAATGGCGAGAAAAATTCTCAGGGCCGGGTATTATTGGTTGACCATGGAATCCGACTGCTACAAGTATATGAGGAGGTGTCACAAGTGTCAGATATACTCCGACAAAATTCATGTACCGCCATCACATCTCAAAGTTCTTTCTTCCCCGTGGCCATTTTCCATATGGGGAACCGATATGATTGGTATGATTGAGCCCAAGGCTTCAAACGGACATCGGTTCATCCTGGTAGCCATTGACTATTTCACCAAGTGGGTCGAAGCAGCGTCATTCGCCAATGTAACCCGACAAGTGGTGGTCCGATTTATCAAAAACAATATCATCTGCCGTTATGGTGTTCCAAGCGAGATCATTACTGATAATGGATCTAACTTGAACAATAAGATGATGAAAGAGTTGTGTGCAGAGTTTAGGATCGAACACCATAACTCATCTCCCTACCGACCCAAGATGAACGGGGCGGTAGAAGCGGCTAACAAGAACATCAAGAAGATCGTTCAAAAGATGGTTGTAACCTATAAAGATTGGCACGAAATGCTACCCTTTGCTCTTCACGGTTATTGAACATCTGTCCGCACTTCAACAGGGGCAACCCCTTTCTCTCTAGTATATGGCATGGAGGAAGTTCTCCCCATAGAAGTAGAGATCCCATCAATCCGGGTATTGATGGAAGCTAAGCTCACTGAAGCTGAATGGTGTCAAAGTCGACACGACGAATTGAATCTGATCGAGGAAAAATGAGTCACGGCACTATGCCACGGTCAGTTGTATCAGCAAAGAATGAAGAGGGCGTTTGACAAAAAGGTCCGACCTCGTGTCTTCAGGAAAGGAGACCTTGTGCTCAAGAAGATACAATCATTTCTCACTGATTCTCGGGGAAAATGGACCCCAGATTATGATGGCCCCTATGTGGTCACGAAAGCTGTCTTAGACGGCGCCTTGAGACTTGCAACCATGGACGGAGAGGAATTTGCCTACCCCATGAATGTTGATGTAGTCAAGAAATACTTCGCCTAAAACTAAAAAAAGAAAAACGTCTCGGTGGATTGAAAACCCGAAAGGGCGGTCCAGGAAAAAGTTAGAGACATGAAAAGAATCATCCCGATGGATTGGAAATCTCATAGTACAAACCAGGCAAAAGTTAGGGATAATGGCAAGTAACTATGTTCAACAGAGGCAAGTCCCTCAGCAGCAGTTGCATCATCATCCGTCAGGAAAACTCCAGTCAAGGTCATCTTCGACAGAAGCTCAGGATGTCCCGAATTCAAAGTTGGTAGAAGGATAGTGGTCGTTATGTTTCAACGTAGCCCTTTTCCCTGTAAATTACCATTTTCTAACTTTGTATATACTCTTTGGAATCACGCGTTTGGCTGATCTCCATCTTACCAATAAAATTTGAGCCCTTGTGCTTTTGTTTGTAATTCTTTACTTGTTTTAGCTTTACAGAACGACGTTGTTTAAACTTAATCAGCGATTCTTGAAATAAAACAAAAATAAATTTACTTGTTAAACTTTTTCTGCTTTTAAATTAAAGATGGCATTTCTTTTGACTGTTGAACATCAGAAGAAAATCGATCGCTTCTCCCGAAGTAAGCGAACTTCAAAGTGCAGAATCAAAGTACTCCTGAATAAAGGGATCAACTGTGTCAGAGACCTTGTTTCGTCTGACACGCCTCGGCCGAGTTCTCATCTCCTAAGCCCGATCAACATAGCTCCCAACGGGACTATCTCTCCTAAGCAAGGTGGAATTGCTATTTTGAACCAACGGTACTTCTTCGCCCCGCGATGGCCAAGTATCCAATTGTGTTCATTAGTCTGTATATCGCGTCAGTTTTGTCAGCATATACATACGTACTTCATGCATTTTTTATTTGCATTTACATTTCATATTGCATCGTTATCACTCTAGCCGGTCTTGTCCCCTAGTGATAAACAATTTTCTCAATCGAGTTTGTCAGTTTTTTCCTCGTCAGGAAGTGTTGCGTCTGCACAATCTCGCCACCAGTGTATCTTTAGATCAGAGTCGGCACTTGGCCACTTTGATAACTTGAACCTCTGAAAGATCAGAGAACCTTCAACAGATGTCACTCTTCGCCATTAAAGATGATATCCTTGCTTTCCCGGATTAAGGAAAATCCACAGAGAAAGCCTCGTGATCAGAGATTCGGCAGCACGCCAGTTTTGCTCCGAAAAACCACTGATGAGAAGGTCATTGGCACCTCAAAATTGGACCCCATCATATGGCGTTTCTCCGAGAAGATCCCGAGAAAAGTATGATGAAAGATCCCAAACGAAAACAGTCTCTCAAGAGACTCACTTTCCCTAGTAGAATCGACAAATGGCGTCTCCAAAATAGAGAAGTTTGTGTACCTCTACAATTCAGACGAATGGGTTCCCCAGCAAGTCTGACATCAAAACTTTTTCCACTCAAATGGCATCTCCCCAGGAAAATTCGGCGAGAAGTTTGAAGGAAAGCCGCTACGAATAGTGTCCCTTGTCAGTAAAGTTTATTGACAAAAGAAACCGAGACCAGTTCCTTGGTAAGAAACCAGGATCGAAGGGAAGTTTAAATCAGAAACTAAGACCAGTTCCTTGGTAGGAAACCAAGAACGAGGGGAGGTTTATTTCAAAAGAAACCGAGACCAGTTCCTTGGTAGGAAACCAAGAACGAGGGGAGGTTTATTTCAAAAGAAAACTGAGACCAGTTCCTTGGCTGAAGGCCAGGATCGAGGGGAAGTTTACCTTTTCTAAGCATCATTGGTTAGCTAAAGAAGATGAATGCGTAAGCTACCATTCATAACCTCCATCAAAATTTCGGGTATTCTGATATTTAATCCTCTTGCACCCCGAATGCCCGAATCCCTTCGTCATTCACACCTTCGGGTCCAAGAAGATTAAATAGGGGCATCTGTAATACCCCAAATTTTGACCACTTAGATTTCCCATCATTGTGAAAATCATCATCACAATATGGATGTACCTTTATGCTTCATTAGTCTCCCCAAAGATGGGTGAGCATCCACTACAATCAAAATTAGGGTTTCAAGCCCTCTCTGAGTGCTTAGACAAAGGATCAATCAAGAAATGACATGATCTTCAACTTGTCTAATCTCTTAAATATCCACAATGGATCAAAAAGGACTCCCACTTCAAGGATTAAGCACAAGGCTGCTCCCTTCTAGGTGGATCAAGTCTCAAGATCGACAGTGTCACCAAATTAGGGTTTTGGTCGACCAGGGCCTCCAGATGGAAATTTTCATCTGGGCACAAGGCAATGATCCAAAACATAACCTAATATACTTCATGGAACCTCATGAACCCATGCATCAAGTCAATTTTGCCTCAGGGGATGCATTCATAAAAAATCAGGAATTAGGGTTTCTTGATCTAATTCACCCCTAAGTTGACTTTTGGGACAAACCATGAGCCAAGCCCTCAAGAGATGATTTTAGGGTCTCTAATATACCATATTGATCCATTTGGGACAATGGATTAATCCAAGAAGTTTGAGCAACAAGTCTCAATTTCATCTGCACCACAATTAGGGTTTTAAGGGAAAACTCAACTGTAACTTTGACTTTTAACCTGGACATGCTCCCAAACCCTAATACATGATTGAATATACCATATGATACCCATGGAACATGTCCATCAAGTTTGATTTAGGTCAAGGACATGATTTCCTGAAGAATTGCACAGTTTGGAATTCATCTGATAAAAAGTCAACTGTGCACAAAAGTCAACTTTGACTTTTTGAGATTTTTCACCAAAATGGATTTTTAACCCTAAAATGATGTTAATGTATGATTTGAATCATCATTCATCAAGAAAAATCAAGAAAAGTGAGATAACTTGTAAAAGGGGTAACCATAAAACTTAGAAATTTTTCTAAGTTAAAAATAAAGTGGCAAAGGTACCAACTTTGGAGGACCATAACTCCTAAACCACAAGGCCATTTTTTCTCATCCAAAGATGGATTTGTAGCCCTCATTATCACCTAAAAAAACTTCAACTACAAGTCATTCCAATTCATTAAGGATTTTGAGTTATGGAGTGATCAAAGTGGCTGAAAAGTGAAAATGTCACTTTTTCCAACACTTAGTGAAATTTTCACTAAGTCAGATTCTGCCTCACTTTTTGCCAAATGTAGGGGGATTTTTCACTTGGAATCAAAAGGGATCAAAACCAAACTTGTTCAAACAGTTGTTGTATCATGTAAGAGCTTTCCAAAATGGCCAAGAACATTGCCAAATTCAACCTACACCATGAGATACAACATTGCCAAGTTGCCTTGCTGAAATCTGTCAAGGCAAGGCAGAATTTGCAACTTTGGTCGATTTGCCAAAATCACCCAAATTCAATTGCTCCTATCCACTTGGACACCTCAGAAGATTGAATCTAAAGGGGACAATCACTGAGCCAAGCCTCCAAAGTCCATGGAACAAGAAATAGCATGTTGAACCTAGAATGGCCAAAATAGGGACAAGACTTCAAATTTGGAATGAGGCATTCAATGGAACCATCAAGGTGGCATGGACTGAGCCATTCTCATCTGAAATCAGTCAAGACTTATCCAAGACCAAGGGAACCAAAGCTCTGTGCCCTAACCTCTAGTCAATGGCTAGAGGAGACTTGGATTTTCATTTGCCAATATTGGCCAAACCTACTTACCAGCTGCCATGCACTATTTCTTGCAAAACAAACTTGCTCTACTATAAATAGAGCTCAATTGTGGTCAGTTTGAGTACACCAAAGCCATCTAACAGATGCTTTCCTCAAAATCTCTTCTTTCACTCCAATTTTAACTTCTAAGGCAAGTCACTATCGGGTTTTGAGTTTGAGAGCAATTCCAATCAAACCAATCACTCACACACCTCACATACATCACATATGAGCTGATCAAACACTTAGATTACTTCTGAAACATCAATTTCACAAAATCACCAGATGGTTGCTCAAGGTTTTAACCAAAGTGCAGCTGAGGTACCACAAAATGATCCAGCCAATTTCAATCAAGTCCAACCATCCAAACACAATCCATAGGGTGTAGGGAAGCTGTTCAGATCATCACAACTCATCTGTAACACCTCCAAATCAAAAATCACTTTGAACTTGCTGTCACGGCCTAGAGGTAAGCACATACTTGGTCATCTCTCAATCTATGCATATTTCCTCGCACAATAATTTGGCCATATGTTCATAATCATGCATGGAATGTTTTCCCTCAATTAATTGCATTGTTTGAATCGTGTATCAAAAATCCTAGCCTTCATGCAGAAATTAGGGTTCTTGAGGTCTCTTCGTGATTTCTTGTTGTATGTTTAATTTAAATGAAATTAAAGTACATAGACATGATCGTGAGGTTGAGACGAGCATAATGATATGTGGATTACATGATATGATTACGTATTCATGGAGATTGGATAGAAAATGCAAATCTGAGAAACCAAGAACACGCGCGTGTTCTTCAGCTGTTCTTGGCGCCATTTTTCATATATTCAAATATTTGAATTTTGTGATTTTGTTTAATTGATTCAAAAATTCATTTCTCTCTGAGTTTTAATGATTTTGAGTTGATTCTTTTTTTAATAATTCACAAAAATGTTAAAATATTTTATTTTCACAAAAAATCCCAAAAATATTATTTATTTCATATAATTGATAATTTTGTAAAGAATTAATATTTTGATTGTTTTTGGCATTTTAAATATTTTTTCTACATTGATTTTGCAACTTTTAATGCTTTCTAATTATTTTGTAGGTCAATACTTAATTTTTGAAGCATTAATCCAAGATCAAAATTTGTTTTCCATGTGTTAAACAATTTTTGATCATTTTAATTGAATTTTTATTCAATTAAATACATTTTGAAAACAAATTAGGGTTTTGGATTAATTCAACCCTCATAAATCATTTTCAAAACTCTTTGGGCCTCTTGAGAGAGTGTAAGACCCATCCCCCCTTGTACAAAAACTTTTTGGGCCTCACTCATTGTATAAGTCCCTCTATACAAGTAAACGGCACGATCGTCGCCCGTTTAAAAATAAAAATCATCTGGGCCTCTCCTTGAGCTATAAGACCCATTCAAAACACTTTGGGCCTCTATTAGAGTGTAAGACCTAATCCCCCTTTTAACCAAAACATTTTGGGCCTCACTTATTGTATAAGTCCCTCTGCGTTAAAAGAAAACCTTGGCGCGATCGCCATTTTTTAAACGAAAAATCATTTGGGCCTACCCTCGTGTTATAAGCCCCACTCTTTTTTCTTTAAACCTTTTTGGGCCTCTTGAGAGAGTGTAAGACCCATCCCTTTGTACAGAAAACCTTTTTGGGCCCCAGTCACTTGTATAAGTCCCGCTGTACAAAGTCAAACAGTGCGCTCACTGATAAAACCCTGGGCCTCTCCTTGAGCTGTAAGCCCCAAATCTTTCTTTTTCAAAGCACTTTCTCCTTTGATTTTGAATATACTGTTGTTTTCAATCTTTCTTTGTTGAACAACTAACCAAACAGCATGGAAGCACTCCAACCGAGTAAGTGGTTATCGCTTTCGTTTACTGCTTTCATATTATAAACTGTATTGTGGGGCTGCTCACTGTAAGTCTCCTTTCATAAACTGCTATCTACTGTGTAATAATAGTATAGATATTTCGAGTTTCCCCGGCTACTACGTCTAGAACTAGGTGACGCCGTTTCATTTATTCGTAGAAATAGACGCCTAGATCCCCAATAGGAGCACCAAATACAGTCTTCTCTTCGACTGTCCTCCTTAGGAATCGTCAAGAAGCTCTACTCCCCAAGATGAATGTATTCTCCGTGAATGGCATCTTTGAGTTTCTTCCAAATTCTCGAACTTTCCTGACTTGATCTATTCCTTGTGGATAGCTTGCCTTGAATGTCTCGGGGTTTGGGTACCCACTACGATCATAATCTTGGACCTTAACTAAGGAACCCTCTTTAAAAGCTAAAAGTCGCTGGATAGTAAACCTCGCACGTTTACCAGTGGTTTTTATCTTTAAAAGATTTATCTCTCCTAATGGAAAGGAGATGATAGACCCACGGGCTTCTTAAAAGCATCGGCCTCCTCTTGGGCATTATTCAAGGACACTACGGCTTCTTAGAAGTATTCACAGCCTCCTCTTAGGCTTCGTATAATGATCTCTTCCTCCGGGAGTGACAGCCTCCTCTTAGGCTTCGTATAATGATCTCTTCCTCCGGGAATGATAGCCTCCTCTTGGGCTTCGTACAAGGACCCGTCGGCTTCTTAAAAGTTTCCAGCCTCCTCTTGGGCTTCGTACAAATTATCCCGACGACCTCCTAGAGGTATAGGAACAGAACCTAGTCATCCTCATAGAACAGTCCTTTCATAGAGTCTACTACTGTTTCTCAAAGCATAGTACGAAAGATAAAACTCTAGACACGGACAGTCTAACTTCCTTGAGTCCCAAAAGACATTCTCAAGTGACCCCTTCGTTAAATAGGAAGGAAACCCGCAGACTCGGACAGTCTCAATACCCTTTGGATTTCCAGTTTCCCCAAAGAAAAAGAAACAACCGCGATCCTCAGATCTAACCCATGAGTACAGTGATGCTCATATAAGAACTGATTTTCTCTTTCAAAATCAGTATACTGGACCTGTCACTTAACTGACACAATAACCTTAGCCTTCTCTTGGGCTTTGTACAAATGATTCTCCCCAGCGGAGTCAAACAACGTTTAGCCTCTCTCTCAGGCTTTGTACGAGACACATAAGAGACTCCCTCGTTGAGTCAATCCCCCTTTCGCCTCCATCTCGGGCTTTGTACGAGATACAAAAAGGTTCTTATTGAGCCAAACAAACAATCGCCTCCATCCCGGGCTTCATACGAGATACAAAAAAACTCCCTTGTTGAGTCAAATAGCCTCCATCTCGGGCTTTATACGAGATACCAAAAGACTCCATCGTCGGGTCAAAATCTTTTAGCCTCTCTCTCAGGCTTTGTACGGGACACAAAATTGCCTCCTCTTAGGCTTTGTATAATGATTTTCCTAGCGGAAATTAGCCTCCTCTTAGGCTTTGTATAAGAAAACCACTGGTTGATCCAATTAACCTTTTAGCATCAAAGCTGTGCCTCGTTCACAGTATACAAACATCAACAACTCCTTCCCCTTCATCTAATCGCTGTAAGCGGCAAGCCTCTGGATCATCTATATCCACGCCACTGTCCCTCTTTTAGCATGAGAAATTCCTAAGGAAAGATGGCATTGCTCTACACTGAGTTAAAGTCTTCTCCTTCAGGTTAAAACCCTTTCTTCGGAAATTATGGCATTGCTCGGATCCGCGTATCCCAATTAAAGTAATTCTCTTTCTCCCCTCTTTAGAGATGACAAATTCTCTCTAAAGCCGAGGTCTTTCAGCTTCACGTCTTGGGCTTTGAACAAGACACAAATAGACCTTTCAGCTTCACATCTTGGGCTTTGAACAAGATACAAACCACCATTCGCTTCACGTCTTGGGCTTTGAACAAGACACCAAAAACCAATTTCCTCCCATAGAATAGGAGGAACTACGAACGCTCTGATTTCCCTATTTCGGTAAACAGGAATACGTAGGCATAAGATCGAAAGAAAAGATCTTAGCGAGCGCAATCAACAAAAAACCCAAATCCCATATCTCTATCAATCAAAAGCAGTTTTTCAAAAGCATCAGTCCTAACATCCTAATCCTTGTTCCCCGCCAGAAACCTTCTACCCAGGTAAAAAAGAAAGAAAACAGTATTGGCGAAAATACAAATAACCAGTACAAAGGCCCCCCACATTGATAGCATCCGTAACCTAACAGACCGCTGTTTAAACTCAGTATGCAAGCAGGGTTAATTGGAGACATCTATTTCCCTTCCTTATTCAGCTCACAATAGGATAAAAAATGAATCGACCTGTAGTCAAAGCTCAAACCGCAGAGAGCGACCAGCGCTTAAGAACCGCGTCCAAAATCGCTCGCTACACCCTGTGCATCCTTGACAGAAGATTTTTTGAGGGCAACACTTTGATCGTTCCGCGGGCAGAATCGCTCAACTTGGGAAGCATGGATCGAGCGACCAAGAGGGCGCTGGTGGCCCAGGATGCTTCGGCCATGGTGAGGATGCTGGAAATGGCGGCTGTTTATGCGGAAGGGGACTCTGTGCTTGAGGCTGAACTCACTACTGCCCGGGCCTCCGAGGTGTCCCTAAAGGAAGAAGTCAAGGGTGCTCGTGAGGCTAGGAGGAAGGCCGAGGAGGAGGCGGCCAAGCTGAAAGAGGAGGTAACCAGGCTGAAGGCGGAGAAGAAGGCTGCGGAGGATTTGAACAAGGAGTTGATGGCGGCCAGTGCCCCAGGTGCTGACGAACCGGGCGAGATAAAAGTGTTGAAAACTAGGGCTGAGCTGGTCGCCAGCATACTGCAGGCCGAGGAGGATGGCATTGCTGTGGCATCGGAGTCTTTTGAAAGTGTCGTGGCCCAATTGCGGGTGGTGAACCCCGGGCTCGACATTTCGACCGATGGTATCCACTACCTTGCACGAGTGGAGGATGATCGCATTGTCTTGCCCGCAGGCCTGGTTCTCGACACCCCCGAAGCTCAGACCGAAGATCAGCCAGCGGAGGAGCAGGAGCCCGAGCCCGAGGCGACTAAGCATGTGGAAGGATGAGGATTCAGGTTGTTTTGATGTTGTTGTGTTTTGTCCGGCCTGCATGACGTTGATTAATTTGTAATTTATTTGGTTTTGGGGGGGCATGGCCCCCTTTTTTATGTAATACGCACAGTCTTTTGGCCCTTGTGGCCTTTTTATTTAATGCTCGGTTCATTTATACAATTTTTGCTGTACTTTACATTATTGTTGTACTTTACCTTAGTTGTGCATGTATGACTGCCCGTCGGAGGGTGTGTTTGTTAATGGAGCTTTCTTTTGAAAGATAGCTCGCTGTGTGTGAATTCGCCAGTGCGGGGAACTGGTCGAATAGCCGGGGAAGGCCCTGGCGAGGTTGCGGATCTCAGGTCGTGATTGAGGCCTGAGGTCGCGGCGTGAACGTCCCATTTTGTGAAATAATCTACGCCCGCTATCAGGTATTTGTTTTGGCTGGACCCCGTCACGAAGGGTCCTAGGATGTCAGGTCCCACCAGGCGAATGGCCACGGGGATGTCAAGCTTTTCAGCTCGTTAGGTGGAGCTAGGTGCATATCCCCGTGCCGTTGGCATTTGTCGCATTTCTTCACATGCTCCTTGGCGTCTTGCTGCATAGTTGGCCAGTAATATCCTGCTCGGAGTGCCTTGCGGGCAAGGGACCTTCCTCCCAGGTGCTGGGCGTTAATGCCTTCATGGATTTCTCGTAATACGTGGGGGACAATCTCCTCCTCTATGCACTTTAGTAGTGGGGTGGAGAAGCCCCTTCGGTAAAGTTTATTTTCGAGGATGACGTACGAGCAAGCTCTTCGTCTGATGGTGCTGGCTTCCTTGGGGTCATCCGGAAGTTCGTCCCTGGTGAGGTAGTTGTACACGGGCGACATCCAGCAGTCGCTGTCCCCGATTGCGTGCACGTGTAGGGTCGAGGACCCCTTGTCAATGCTGGACCGGGGAAGTATCTCTTGGATGACTGACCTGTTTCCGCCTTTCCTCTTGGTGCTCGCTAGTTTGGACAGGACGACTGCTCACACGTTGTGTTCGCGGGGAACATGTCTTACTACTACCGTCCTGAACTTCGACATCTTTTCCTTGACTAGGGAGAGGTATTCAGATAGACTGTCGTTTTTGGCCTGATACTCCCCGGAGATCTGGTGGGCTACGAGCTGAGAGTTCGTGCAGATGATGATTTCTTCTGCGCCTAGGTCTTCGGCTAGGCGCAACCCATCGAGGAAGGCCTCATACTCAGCCTGGTTGTTTGACGTGGGAAAGGACAAAGTGAGAGACGCCTCTACTATGGTCCCTTTGTTGTTCTCTAGAATTACTCCTGCCCCGCTGCCGCTCGAGCTGGATGCTCCGTCCACGTAGATGGTCCATCTGTTTGCTATGTGGGGCAAGGAGTCTGAGAAGGTTACTTCCGCCACGAAATCGGCCAGGGCCTGTACTTTGAGAGCTTTTCTGCTTTCATACCGGACGTCAAATTCGGACAGCTCCAACGACCACTTGAGCATTCGACCGGCCATGTCTGGCCGGCCCAGCAACTGCTTGATGGGCTGATCCGTCCTCACTACGATCGTGTGGGCCAAGAAATAGTGTCTCAGTCGTCTGGCAGCGTTGATGAGGGCCAATGCTACCTTCTCTATCTGCTGATATCGCAACTCCGCGTCCTGCAACGCTTTTCTCGTGAAGTATACGGGCTTTTGCCCGCTGGGATTCTCGCGGATGAGAACGGCGCTCACAGCCTCGGCGGTGACAGCGAGGTATAGGAATAAAACTTCCCCGATAACTGGCCGTGATAACACGGGCGGTTTCGACAGAGCTTTCTTTAAGTGAAGGAGGGATGCCTCGCATTCTTCGATCCATTCAAACGCGGCTTCTTTTCTTAAGAGGTTGAAGAAAGGAAGGGCGTGTTGGGCGGATTTTGCGACGAAGCGGGACAACGAGGTGAGTACCCCCGTTGAGGGACTGGATGTTCTTCTTAGACGTGGGCGTTGGGAACTCAGAGAATGCCCGGCATTTGTCAGGGTTAGCTTCTATTCCTTGTTCCGTCAAGTAGAAACCAAGGAATTTACCTGCCCGTACGCCGAACGTGCACTTCTCTGGGTTAAAACGCATTTGATATTTTCTTGCTTGCTCGAAAATTTTTCGAAGATGGGCGACATGGTCTAGTTCCTCGTGGGACTTGACGATCATGTCATCCATATATACCTCGAGCATGTCGCCTATTTGTCCTTGGAAGACTTTGTTCATCATTCGTTGGTACGTAGCGCCGGCGTTCTTCAGACCGAAAGGCATTACGTTGTAGTAATAATTGCCCGACTCGGTCATGAAGGCCGTGTAAGTTTTATCGCTCGCGACCATCGGGATTTGATTATAGCCCGAGTAGGCATCGAGGAACGATAAAAGCTTAAAACCTGCTGAGTTATCTACAAGCTTATCTATATTGGGGAGGGGATAGGCGTCCTTCGGACAGGCCATATTAACATCGGTATAATCAACGCACATTCTCCATTTGCCATTATTTTTTCTTACAAGTACAACATTTGAGAGCCATGTAGTGTATTTGGCCTCAGAAATAAACCTAGCTTCTAGAAGGTCTTTGACAGCTTTCTCCGCGGCTTCCATCTTCTCTGGGGACTGTTTCCTTCTACGCTGGGCAACGGCTTTGACGGCCGGATCAATTATAAGCTGGTGGCAAGCGACGGAGGGGTCCAATCCTGGCATTTCAGCAGCGCTCTATGCGAATAAGTATGCGTTCTCCCGGAGGCACGCTTTTAGTTGTCTCTTGGCCAGGTCGGGGAGGTCTGCTCCGATCTTCACTCCCCGTTTGGGGTCTTCTCCGAACGGGACGATCTCGAAGTTGCCATCTGGGATGGGGCGTAGGAGATGGCCGTTGCTGTGGGACTGGCTGTCCAAAGTCGTCAGGTCTTTGGCGTGATCCTCCTCGCTGAAACGGCTGTCCAAATCGATGGATTCGACCTGGAGGAGTTGCTTTGGCTGCTCGAAGCTGCTGGGCAGAGGAGGACGACCAGATGTCCTCGGCCTCGCTGAGATGGTGCCTAGTCCTTTTGATGCTACTTCAAAGCATCGACGGGCAGCTTCGATGTCGCCGTGGAGGGTGGCGACCATCCCTTCAGAAGTGTAGTACTTTATCTTGAGATGTACGGTGGAAGGCACTGCAATCAACTCTGCCAGGGTTGGCCTTCCAAAAATGCACTGATATAGTGACGGGCATTCAATTACCAGAAACTGTTCTTTGATAGCTCGGGTTGTCTTTCCTGAACCGAAGGTCACGATGAGCTCTACGTAACCTCGGGGCCTTGTTACTGCTCCGTTGAATCCCTACAGGTCGGATCCAACGTATGGAGTAAGGTGGGAGTCGTCCAGCTGCAGTGTCTCGAACAGGTGGTTGTACATTATATCAATTGAACTGCCCTGGTCCACGAGTATCCTGCGAACGTCGAAGTTCGCCATCCTTGCCCGGATGAGAAGCGGGATGCTTGAGTTTGGTGACCCGCCGAGGAGCTCCTCCTTGTAGAAGAAAATGGGAGAGGATCCTTTGTGAGTTGTATCCAGCGTGGTGACTTCGTTGGAGCTTTTGCTGATCAATTGATCGAATTTCCTCTTGACTGAACCGACCGTGATTTTGTTGAATCCACCACCGGAGATGACCATGGCCGACGGAAAGGTCTCCCACGGGTTGTGAGCGCCGAGGAACGTGGAGGCGGGCAGACTATCAGGGATACATAAATCTTCTGGCCGAGTTATGGACATAGCGACCTGTACTTTGGTGTCATCGGAGGGCGGAGTCTCTTCTGCAGCCTTCTTGCTCTCCTGGGTTTCTTGTCAAGGAGCTTCTTTCTTCTTCGCGAACTGCTTCAGGTGGCCGTCGCGAATGAGGATCTCTATGGCATCTCTAAGGTGGATGCATTCTTCCGTCATATGGTCGTGGCTCTTGTGGAAGCGACAATACTTGGATTTGTCTACACCTGGCCTGGCCGGAAGCTGTTTGGAGAAACGGACCCCCGCCTGCTTGAACTCTGAGTTGGCACATTCGGATAAGATTTTCTCCCTTGAGGTAGTGAGGGGGGTATAGTCATGGAACCGTCCAGAAGGTCCCTTCTGTTCGCGTGCATCGCGAGGCCTATCGTCGCGTCTTTTATCTCCTCGACGGGTCGTCGAGGGCTCTTCAGCTCTGGATGACTGGGAAACTTCTTGGTGACGGGAGGCCCGGACAGAGTGGGCAGCGACCTTCTCCTCGTACTGTATATGCGACTGGGCTGGGTGGAGGAGAGCGTTGAGGTTCCTCGGTGGATCTAGGCCGATGGGTTTCGCGAAGTCTGAGCCAGGACGTAATCCCTGCTCGAGCAGGAATTTCTTCATCTCGTTGGTCGTTGGCACTTGGATGGCTTCCTTGTTGTACCGCTCAATGTAGTCCCAAAAAGGTTCATCTCTTCCCTGTACGACAGCTCCGAGGGACGCCTCAGTCTTTGGATGGCGTCGTGATGCGGTAAAGTGTCGGGAGAAAATCCTCCCGAGCTGCCTCCAGGATGTGATGGATTTCTCTGGCATCTGTTTGTACCAGGTCATTGCTCCCTTCCAGAGCGTGGTTGGGAATAGGCGGCATTTGATGGCTCCTCGTACGCCCCTGTAGCCCAGAAGAGCATCTATGTTTTCTATGTGATCGTCTGGGTCCGTGGTTCCATCATAAGTCCCTAGAGACGGAGGCTTCTCTAGTCCTTTGGGGAGACGGGTGGCCAGGATCCTGCAGGACAACGGGCTGCGAGGCTCGTCGTCGCTGTCCGAACTTGAAGTCGATGGTGACCGTTGTCTGCGCTCGCGCCGGCGGTCTCTGCGAGGTGAGGGGGATCGTGGCCGGTCGCGAGGTCTGACCAGTGGAGAATGTCTGTCTAGCCTCGTTCTCTTGTGTCTTGGTGGCGACTGATCCCGCGGGGAGATCTCCTCGCGCTTGCGAATACGTTGTGGTTCAGGCTCACGCCTCGTCATACGGTCTTCCCAGCGCTTAGGTGGTGGGCTTCTTGATTTTTGGTGTTTCCTCTTGGGAGGAGAGGATCTTGGAAGAGCTGCTTTCTCGAGAGCTCCTATCCTTTCTCCTAGCTGCAAGATAAGGAGGTTTGTGCGGTTGACAGCTTCCAGGAGGGCTGCAACGGCCAGGTCAGTGCTGGGGGGGCCAGGAATTGGTCGTTCCCCCAACGGTGACTGTTTTCCTCCTTGCTCGGTGGGAGGAGGAGTTGGAGACGCAGTGGCCCCGTCTCGAAGGAAACGGGGATCAGAAAGTAGCAACGAACTGCCGTCGGCGCCCATCTTGTTAACGGGAGTGAGAACCGTAGCGTCAGCACCTTTCGAGGAATTCTGAGTGGCCATGTGCGGGCGGATCAAAGAGAGTATGTTTTGATCTTTTAGTTTCCGAGGAGGAAAGAAAGAAGAGGAGAACAAGGAGTTCCCACAGACGGCGCCACTGATCCGAAGTATTCGAACTGGTCCACGTACGCTGGTCGTCAGAGGGTGAGGTGCTCGGATGGATGCTGGTCGTCAGGCGTGCAACGTGCTCGGCTTGAGAATGAAGAGAGGAGGGGGGTGTACCTGCAAGGTACTCCGACGCTCAAGTAACAAAGGGTCAGAGAAAAAGGGCAAGTACAAAGTGTATTCTTAGGGCGAAAAATGTGATCCTGACCCTCTCAAGTGAGAGGGTTTATATAGAGCCCCCAGCGCGTGGCCAACGGTCCTATTTTCGGGGCGAACTAGCCGTTTTTCCCAAAGAATAGGCAAGTGCCCAAACTAGCCATTATGTCGGGCAGGGTGCCATGAACTAGCCGTTATGTCGGGCATAGACGCAGTTGCGGGCACCTGCCCATTGTTGTTCGGGCAGCGAGGAAACCGTGCGTAACGGGCATCAGAGCCGGGGAGGGACGTTGCGTTCCTTGCCCGGCTTGAGGGGCAGAAATGTCACTTTTGCCCCTCTGTGGATTGGGCTTAGGCAATTTGGGCCGCTCTGTAGTAGAAGCGGATTGGGCCAATTCTAGCCATTGGTCCAGTCCAGAACAGAATGAAACATAAGCCAGTTAGTACTAAAGTAAGGAGAGCAAATTTTGGGGTACTACAGCTGCCCCTATTCAATCAACTTGGTCCTGAAGGTATGACAGCGACGACTTTCAGACATTCCAGGATGCACGGGGATTGAATACCGAAAGAGCCCCGAAAATTTGCTAACGGTGAGAATAACGAAATGGAGCGTGCTGAAAAATAAGGAGTATGACCTCAACCATACCCACAAAAATAAGACGAATACGACCTCAATCGTGCCCGCAAAAGAAGACTGACCTCAATCACTCCACCCACAAAGAAAATACGAATACGACCTCAATCGCACCCACAAAACGAATACAACCTCAATTGTACCCTCAAAGGAAGACTGACCTCAATCACTCTACCCACAAAGAAAATATGAATACGACCTCGATCGCTCCCACAAAATGAATACAACCTCAATTGCACCCGCAAAGGAAGACTGACCTCAATCACTCTACCCACAAAGAAAATATGAATACGACCTCAATCGCACCCACAAAATGAATACAACCTCAATTGTACCCGCAAAGGAAGACTGACCTCAATCACTCTACCCACAAAGAAAATATGAATACGACCTCAATCCCACCCATAAAACGAATACAACCTCAATTGTACCCTCGAAGGAAGACTGATCTCAATCACTCTACCCACAAAGAAAATACGAATACGACCTCAATCGCACCCACAAAACGAATACAACCTCAATTGTACCCTCAAAGGAAGACTGACCTCAATCACTCTACCCACAAAGAAAATATGAATACGACCTCAATCGCACCCACAAAACGAATACAACCTCAATTGTACCCTCAAAGGAAGACTGACCTCAATCACTCTACCCACAAAGAAAATATGAATACGACCTCAATCGCACCCACAAAACGAATACAACCTCAATTGTACCCTCGAAGGAAGACTGACCTCAATCACTCTACCCACAAAGAAAATATGAATACGACCTCAATCGCACCCACAAAACGAATACAACCTCAATTGTACCCGCAAAGGAAGACTGACCTCAATCACTCTACCCACAAAGAAAATATAAATACGACCTCAATCGCACCCACAAAACGAATACAACCTCAATTGTACCATCGAAGGAAAACTGACCTCAATCACTCTACCCACAAAGAAAATACGAATACGACCTCATTCACACCCACAAAACGAATACAACCTCAATTGTACCCTCAAAGGAAGACTGGCCTCAATCACTCTACCCACAAAGAAAATATGAATACGACCTCAATCGC
Organism: Lathyrus tuberosus; assembly: GCA_022829125.1. Taxonomy (NCBI): domain Eukaryota; kingdom Viridiplantae; phylum Streptophyta; class Magnoliopsida; order Fabales; family Fabaceae; genus Lathyrus; species Lathyrus tuberosus. The sequence continues at coordinate 2,002,678 of JALAZF010000416.1, read as the reverse complement.
ACCCACAAAACGAATACAACCTCAATTGTACCCTCGAAGGAAGACTGACCTCAATCACTCTACCCACAAAGAAAATATGAATACGACCTCAATCGCACCCACAAAACAAATACAACCTCAATTGTACCCTCGAAGGAAGACTGACCTCAATCACTCTACCCACAAAGAAAATATGAATACGACCTCAATCGCACCCACAAAACGAATACAACCTCAATTGTACCCTCAAAGAAAGACTGACCTCAATCACTCTACCCACAAAGAAAATACGAATACGACCTCAATCGCACCCACAAAACGAATACAACCTCAATTGTACCCTCGAAGGAAGACCAACAAAAAGTGGACTTCGCTGGGGATAACGTGAAGCAAAACTTCTGGTTTAAACCACCCCTACTGAAACTGGCAAACAAAATATGTCAAGCGAGAACTGGATTTCACAAAAGAGAAAGGCCAAACAAAGGCAAACTTCTAATGGACCCATGATCCACATATAAGATGACTCCGCTGGGGGAAGGAGAAGTCTAAATAAAAGACTCTGCCGGGGAGCACAAGTATGAGGAACGCATCCTTCCAAAATCTCCTGAGTTATGCCATCTCTGCTGGGAAAGAGAACTGGCAAGGAATGTATCAAACCTGGCTTATGCTTCGAATGCAAATGTTTGAATTTTGCCGTATTGCTCCACGCGAAGTGGAAATGCTACGCGTTTGAGGATGCAATGCAAATGCTTATGATATGCAAAAGGGGTCCCTCCAGCAAAATAAATGCTGGAGAGAAAAGACCAATTCAGCTGGGGATGAGAAAAATAAATTGTCCTCTGAATCCAGGAACTCTGCTGAGAAGGATCATACTGATCGACTCTTCGGATCAATAACTTCCGCTGGGGATGAAATCCCAAAAGAACATCCACACTACCGGGGATTACCTGTCCTTTACTGAAGGTAACATCCAAAAACCTGAGATTTCTCCTCTGCTGGGGGAGTTGAGAGTGAATGCCAATAACGGAACCGGAAGTCTGTTACTGAGGATTGCCAATAACAGATGGGCTTAGGGCCTGCTGGGGGATGCCAGCCCATAATACCATCCTGCTTGGGGAAAACAGTCCATAATACCATACTGCTTAGGGATACTACTGAACTTAGCCTGCTAATGGGGAGAATGACTTTACTCCCACCTTGCTGGGGACTAGAATATGACATTGTCGGTGAAAGCACGCTTCCTGACTGGATGGGGGAAGTGAACACCCTGATTCTGTGGGGAAATAACGTCTCGATTCAGAGAAAAAATTCCCCGAGTCTCCTGCTGGGGAAAGTCTGCTCTGCTGAGGAAAGTGCAATCTCAATGCTGGGGAGAGCAAACTGCTGGGGAAGTATAATCCTGTTGCCCTGCAACCTGACTTGTCTTTATGGTCATAAGCGGTCCTTTGAACTTTTCACTTGCCCCAGACCACCAGGTCTAATGGAAGAAATCATCTCAAGAGGATTTTATAGAAGACCGGGCGTTCACACTGCCCTAGGGTCTTCAAACTCTTTGGAGAGATTTATCAGATCTCGACATAACTGCCCCAGACTGCACAATCTATGAAATAACTTGCCTCGTAAGGATTTGCAATGACCTGAAATACTCCGCCTCAGTATTTGAACCTTGAAGAGGTTCTCTCGATTAACCGTCTTCAGGATTGGATAACTTCTCATGCTCTAGAGATGGCCTGCCCCAAGTCTTGAAGAAACTTTGCCCCTGATTAATTTTACAGGGATTTGTCAAATCGACCTGATTGCCCCTGTTTGGCTGCTTTAGGGAGAGTTTTCAACGTGACTGTTCCAGATTAGCTGCATCTGATCACCATTTATCGGGAACCTCCAGGTTGTGCACAGTCTCTTGGCCACATACCCCTTGACATGATCGTCCTTCGGAGTTTTCACCATCTCAACTTGGCGTGATCGAGCTTCTCGACTGTCGTTCATCGTGTAAGCTTCTTTGATATCAAACACATGCAAGCAGAAAATGTTTATTATGAGAATGACAATTCTAATGCAACACTCATGTTAACCTTTAAGTTTTATTGAAAATGCGTCGCCAAGCCTTGTGAATGAAACACTAGCTGGGATGCGACCTTGATTTTGAATGGAAAACAATACATGCAATACTAACAAATCTTATTAGCACAACTCATAGGAGTCAGGAACGCTATCCTGTTGAAGTACGCTTTCGGAATAAACCCTATTTCAATTAGGACTTTTAAGGGTTGTAACGTGGTCTGGTTCACGGTTTCATAAAAAGGATTTATGGCTCAAAATTTATTGGTGCCCACCCACTCTTCGTGATGTTCTCCAGTCCTATGTTCAGTTAATCTGACACAAACGCTCATCTCTCAAAAGGTTTATGATCTTTAAGGAACCCATGCAACTAATGGTTTGACACCTGAGGAGGTTTTGGAGTGACAGTCACCCCTTTTTATCTTTTGTGTCTGTAATCACACGAATTTGTTCTTATCGAGGATTTTCTTTTGTAATCCTTTTCGCTTTTTCTTTCTTTTGCGCTTTTTTATTTTGATCCCTAATTTTTGCCTGGACTGACTCTTTTGAGTTTTTCGATTTTTAAGTCCAGCGGGATGCCCTAACTTTTTCCTAAGTCACTTGTTTTCAAGTTTCGACTTAGTGGGCTTTTCTTTTTTATTCCCCTTTTGAACAAAATGTGTGACACTGGTTGTCTTACTTGCTTGAAAGGGTTGTGACTGCCTCACTCCTTGATTGTTGATGGATAACCATTGTGGTTTCACATCTCTTGACCTCTTGACGGTGGGATAGAAGGTAATGGTTCCTCGGATGCACACTCTCCTTGAAATTTGAACGCTCGGTCAAACTAACTGACGCCTACCTTGCCCCTAGGTTAAGTATGAGGATTTTTTCGTACGAAAGAAACTCCTACTTTAAGGCTCAAAGGGGTTAACAAGGGTCTATCTCCCTTATATCTCTAGTGTTTAGGGATTTGAAACAATGCCTGTACATCCTTAACAGGGTTTTATCCAAAAGCGTACCATTAGAAATCCGCGCTCTTATTTCATCATCCTCCCTCGAGAGTTCTAGACAAGAAAATTGGTATTGCAGTGCATATAAACATTTAAGAGTGAACACGAATGGATTACTTCAAGAAAAACATGCTCATTGTATTATGATCGTCATTAAAAACAAACAAGTTTCTACGTGCATACTGTAATACCCCAAAATTTGCTCTCCCCTTTTGTCATCATAGCATGGCATTATCATTTATCATATCATATCCACCTCATTAACATTACATTGCATTTAACATAGAAAAATGAAGCATGGCATCCTTCTTACCATCAGGGCATGTGATCAGGTGGAAGGTGGACAATCAAGGAATCATTCAAAGCACAAAAAGGTCAATCAAGTTGGCTCTAGGCAAGCCAAGAGGTCTCTCATGTCTCATACTATCTCAATTGATCTTCCAAAACCTCAAGGAAGTGAGATTCAATGGGAGATTGAAGCACTACATCTTTCACTATGCAAGAGGTTCAAAAATTGAAGGAAAATCCTCAAAAGAGATAGCTCATTGATTCAAAATCATTCTCAAGTGGCATTTCTCATCATCCTTTAAGAGGATACACAACATACTCTGAGGAATTTGGATTTGGAAGATGTGCAATTTCCTCCTAACCAGAGGGGGTCAAGATTAGGGTTTCTAATAAAATCAGGATATCTCTAATTTTTTGGACAAAGCTTGATGTCATGGTATTCCATATGTCCCTAAGTGTATGTATGTGGAAAATTGCATCTCCATTGGTTTTAGAAGTGGTTCAATTGGAAGAAAGATCAAAAATCAGGGAATTTGGGGCCAAGTCAAATAATCAGAGGAAAAAGTCAACTCTTGACTTTTTGAGCCCAAAATCATGAAATTCATGTTACATATGTCCAATGTACAAAATTTGGTCAAGAAATTCCAAAGGAATCATGAAAAAATCAAGATGTAAAAAGTTGCCATTTTTGGATGAAGTAGGGTTGCTAAAAATAGCAAGTTTTGGCCATTTTGCATCAGAGTTTGAACCAAGGCCATTTAAATTTGGAGCACCAAATGAAAATTCCACTCTGCCTCAATGAAAGGCCTTGCTTTAAGCTTCAAATCCATGTGTGGAACATCTCCATTGGATAAAAATTGAGTGAGATATGATTGATCAAAGTTTGAGCAAAGTAGGTTCAAAACTAGGTCATGACCAAGATTTTCAAGGCACGCGCGCAGTCATTTTCACAAACACATGGTGGGCCAAATGTATTGATCAATTACTCATGGTTAGAGGCCTCAAATGAAAAATCTTTCAACATGAAAGTTGTTCCTCTATGTGAGATCTTCAAAAGTGGTGTTTATGATTTTTTCATTTGATCAAAGGTTGAGAAGTTATGATGGGTCCAATTTACTATGATCATGCTGAAAACCTAAGTGCCATGTTGCTTTGTCAAACGACCATATGCCACGCCCTTATATCAGTTCCAAATTTGTGTGTTCCAATCCCTTTTTCAACCTATTCCAAGCCTCAATTCAATTCATTTCTCATACCAAAGTTGTTCTATTATGATTCTTCTTTCCAATGACCTCAAAAACACATCAAACCACCCATTGGGTAGAGACAAAATCATCACCAAAACCACCATATCTCCATTGTTCCAAACTGCCATAAAAAACCAGAAAAAACAAATGTTGTTGATGTTGTTATTACCAAGCTTGCACGTGCGTTACTCATACCATTCATCCATTGCCCTTTTAAACCAAACACTTTTCATGAACACCACATCACGTGCCTCACTATACATGGAAATGGAAGGAGAAAGCTTGTAGAACAAGTTTAGGTTGTTGCAGCATACATGAGTTTTCTTTATTCAATTCATCTCCACCATAACACTCTAAACATCCACCTCACCTTAGCACAGCCATTGATAACTCGTCCCCTAACTAACTTGACTCAGTTAGTTAGGATGGACTCACTTTAACCATGATAACTCACCACAACTCACTCACTTAACCACCTCTGGTTCACTTCTAACTCACACTATAAAATCAAATCTCACTCACATTTCTCAGAACAACACTCATTTCTCTCACTCACTTCAGAATTTTTCTCTCACTCTCTCTGATTTTGCTCATTTTCTTCTCTACGATCTCAACTCCATTGTGCTTCCATTGCTCATTGTTTTGGTGTGGTTGAATCAAGAACAACTAGAGCAACTCCATTTCTGCAAGTTTAGCATCACTGCAAATCCATATCCATCATCATTTTTCAAAAGTTGAAAGCCTTTATTTGGCCAAGTGAAGCTCAAGGAAGGAGCAGTTTCCTCTGGTATTCTTGTGTACTCAAAGCTTCATCAACTTCAGGTTTGAGTTCTTGAACTTTGATTGCACGTTTTCTCTTCATTATCACTTGTTTCTTGTTGGTTTCAGCTCAATAGGAGCATTCCTAACTCCGGCTAGTTGATAGGCCTTTTAAAGGCGTAGTTGCAAAACTTAGGGCACAAATTCATCTCCTCTGTTCTTGCTATGAGTGCATGATATGTTGTTTTTGGGAGTGAATTCTTAACCTACATAAGCTCAGCTTCAATTTGGTATCATATTTGTGGATTTTTGTGAGATGTGAGAGTTGCAGGTGGTGGTTCTCGCCGGAGAAGGTGACCGGAGGTCCCTCTCCGGCCGGTAGCTTCGTTCTAGGGTTTTTCTTGCCAGTTGGAATTACAGCCGTTTGATCTTGTTGATCCAACGCGTGAAACATTGCCAGCGCATTAATAGAAGCATGCACCTCACGTGCCTATTTTCTGAATTCACTTATGCAACGTGTGGTGCAGTGCATGTTAATGAATGTGTTCCCTCGCGTGTGTGTGTTGATTCCAACTACTTTGACCATGAATTGACTTTGACTTGATCCATTGGCTAAGAATGAGTCAATTTCTGTTGACTGAAGTGCATGATTGTTATGGTGTTTTGCGCAGACTTGGACCTATTCAGATTGATAATTACACCCCCATGTATTGAAGCCCAATGATTTTGAACTGTGACTTTGCTATGTTCATACCCCCCTTCATTTTGCATTCATTTTTTATTTTTATTTCTTTCATACATGTTTCATTTCTAATTGTTAAAAATACCAAATTACATAAGAAAATTCTACAAAAATTCATGAACATTCTCAAGACATTTAGAAAATTTTTGACATTTTTATCTCATGATTTTATGACATTTTTGCCCCTGTTCCATAATTTTCTTTGAATTTCCATTTGTGTGCTTTCTAATTGTGATACATGAATTTGTTTAATTTTGTTCTTGCTCATTACCAACTATTTTGACATGATTCTTTTTGCATTGATTCACTAATACATTGAAGCATGTTAGATGATTTTTGTTTGATTTTTTAGGTCACTTTATTACATGTTTTGATGCCTATATTTGCACCACTTTGCATGATGTTTCAATTTGACCTAATTGCTTTGTTTGAAGTCATTTTGCTTTGAATTTTGATATGCTATTTTGATATGTGATTCATCTCTGATTAGTGAACTCCAATACCATGTTTTCATAATTTTCATGAGGACATTTGATTTTTGCTTGATGCATTTCATTTAAAGCATTATGACATGTTATATCATTGTAATCTTTAGTGCATGTTTGCATGAATTCTTTTGTGCACATTTGTATGAGCATTTGCATATGTTATGAGCCATTCATATGATATTATAGGTCTTTGATACACATTATAGGTCATCTTTACATGTTCATTTCAATTTGAACTTTGTGCATCATTAACATGTTTTGTTTGCATTTTCTTTTTGAACTTTCATTTCAATTCTTCTTATATTACTTCTTGAATGCCTTGAAGTTGATTCATAAATACTTTTGAGATGTTTATAAACCCTTTTCCATTTAGTTTCAATTCTGGTTGTTGATTTACATGTTCCATTTATGCATGTCCTCTTCATTTCTTTCCATCTTTCATCTACTTCTTCTTCTTGTAACATGTTTAAATGCTAATGGGTGATGATGGTTGCTTATTCACTTGCACTTGTATGATAATAACCATTGGTTTCCATATGATGCCCATTCTGGTTGTGGTTCTAGGATTTGTTTTCTCATTTAATTCTTGTGAGTTTTATGATGCATTACATGTTCTTTTACTTCTTATACTTCTTACACATGTTTACTAACCATGTAGGGGCTTCGGTAAGTTTCAATTGAGTGTGGATAAGGAATCCACATTCAACTTCTATCCTTTCTCTTTTACAATTCCATTTTGTGTTTTGCTAAGCACTTATGTGCTTTCTTTTAATAACTCATTACTTTCCCTTTTTGAATTACAATTCATCTTCTACTTTGGAAGTGAATTGTTTAATTCTTTCTTTCTTTAGACTTTAGGTTGAAACCTCACAAACCTTAGGATCACTCCCTTAACTAATCAATTAGGATTGAGTCTTAGTCTATATAGATTTCTACCTTTATCCTCTCTTGAGTCTTTCATCTTCTCATCTCAAAGGAAATTCAAAACACATAATAAAGGTAGGCATTTATTGCATTTAGGCCTTTCATGTAAAGAAAAGATTATAAGGGGTCTTCTCTTGTAATCTTAGAATGTGTAGCATATAGCCCATCTTGGGTCAATGTGTTAAACATTTGATCTTGTATGAGGGACTTAAATGCAATACTTGTTGAAGGTGCAAATAATAAAAAACACTTCTTCATTTCTTAATCAACAAAAACACTTAATAAATACAAGTATGCTAGTGTGTTTGAACCTTGACAATTGGAACTAAGTGTGGGGGTCTTCTTCACCCTTAGTGTGCTTTCTTACTCATTCCATCTTGGAATGTGAGAATGTACACATTCCAATGACTAAGATTCAGATACACTGTCATATGCAAATAAATGGAAAAAACTTCTAAAAGACAAAAACAAACAATAACGTCTTTCCTTCGGGAATTCTTTTCTCACCTCATTCACTCTTAGCATACGAACGCGCTTCTACTCGTTCTCTTGCAAGACGGTAACGCACTCGGACCAGCGAGCCTGCAACACCTGAGCTAGAACGTTAGCCGTTCCTTAAAAAATGCAAACAATCCATCCCTAGTGAGGGGAACTACGTCGCTCTGATTCTCATGCTCCCGATGAGATACGTAGGCAGTGGGGTAGGGCCCATGCGAGCACTTCTTTTATTTTCCCTACATTTGTTTCTCGTTCCTTTTCCAGTTCTCTTTTCGTTCCTTTTCCAGTATTCTTTTCTTACACCCTTTGATCGAACAAGCAAGCGTGGATCCCATCGGGTACGATGGACGCGAGGGGGTGCTAATACCTTCCTCTCGCGTAACCGACTCCCGAACCCAGTTCTCTTGGTCGTAAGACCATGCTTTTCCTTTCTCTCAGGTTTACGCGGTGTTTCCTTTCCCTCTCTTGGGATAAATACACATTGCTGGCGACTCTGTTTCGGTGCCACTTTCGCGTTTGTACTAGGATGAAAATCCCGGGAGCGACAGCTGGCGACTCTGCTGGGGAAAGATTGACCTATTGCTGGTCCATCCTAAGCGAGTCCATCCTAGCGCTTGTTTGTTTTTCTTTCGTTGGGTGTTTACTGTTGTGCTGTATTTACTGTTTTATTGTATGGTTATTTACTGTTTTACTGTACATTACTGTATTTACCGCATTTTAGCATTACATATCATATATTATATTGTGTTGCACTGTTTGTCTGTTTGGCGGGATGGGTGTTCTGAGAGATAAGCCCACTACCAAGGCTTGAGTACATACATAGGTATTAGAGTGGATAGTCATGACGCTTGCGTGGTGGTGACCACGTATTGTTGTTCATGAGACCCACAACCAGACGAGGTTCTATCAGGAGCTTTCTGCTACTGCATGTTATGCAGGCCAGTGGTTATTCTCTTGAGGAACTGTCGACTCTGGTGACCATTCCCGAGGACTCAGTTGCGGCACTCCTCCCGAGTTGTGACAGTGGCAGACCACATTCCGTGGCAAACCCATTGCACATTCTCGATCCGAGGACCCAATGCTGGGAACTTGCTATAGGACATCCCTTTTTGAAAGAGAATCAGCGGAGGCACTCCTCGATTGGCGATAGTACTGTACCCTGAGGGATGAATGTACTATTGCTTCTCGACCTCAGTGCCAGAAGCTGAGGACCTTTTTGTTTTGGAGAATCAGTTGAGGCCTCCTCGATTGATGATGATGCCAAACCAGAAATGGTGAACGTATCATCATTTCTCGACCTGAGAGCCCGGGATACTGAACATCCTAGTACCCACATGTGAGAAGGGTGGGTTGTTTACAGGTTTGCAGGTAACCATGACCTCCTACATACCCGGTTTTCTACCATCATTGCACAAAAAGGAAGTTTCATCCTATTGTATTCAGATGGTTCTTATCTATGGTTCTATATTAGTCTCAGAGCTACACTGACACCGTTCACAGTTCAGCACAGACACCTGATTACCTGATCACATTGCCCTTTGCATTGCATTATCATATCCTAACATACATGTTTATTCATTTCCAGGTGCATATATTACCCTTGATTCCAGTCATCAGGTCCCTGCAAAGATGAACACTAAAGAGAGGAAGAATATCATCAGCTATAAGTTCCTTACGCCTACTTTGGGCCCTATTGTTGTGCTGAAGGGAATGGCGAGCCCGGCAGCACGAGAAGCTTTTGAAGAGAAATATGGGTGGATTTTATCTATGGTTCGTAATGTCAGTGATTATGAAGCCAGAGGTCTCCATACGTTGATGCAGTTCTATGATCCGCCTCTGAGGTGTTTTGTATTTCCAGACTATGTGTTGGTTCCTACATTGGAGGAGTATTCCAACATGTTGGGGATTGCTATCAAGGAGGAGCCCCCTTTCTTTGGATCAGTGGGGGATCTTGACTTTGGGAAGTTGGCTGGTGCTCTTTATTTGAGCAAATCAGAGCTAAGTGACAATGTCTCCAACAAAGGAAAGATTCGTGGTTACAAGCTGGAATATCTGATTAAGAAGGCCCAGGAAGCAGCTAAAGGCGAGAATTGGCTTGTTTTTAATGCTTTGCTAGCCCTTTGTATATACGGCATAGTGTTGTTTCCCAACGAGCCGGATTTTATTGATACGGACGCTATACGAATATTCCTGATGAAGAACCCGGTGCCAACGCTACTGGGAGATCTTCACTACTCATTGTACAACCGAAATGAAAAGAAAAGAGGAGGGATAATTCGTTGTTGTGCACCCTTGTTCTATAAGTGGTTTGCGGGCCGTTTACCACAATCAGGGGCTTTTGTGGATTCCAAAGATTCTCTAGAGTGGAAACAGCGTTTAATGGGATTGGTGGCCAAGGACATCGTATGGGTAGATCATGGGCTGATTGGTAAGAATATTATCCACAGCTGTGGTAAGTTCCCTAACGTTCCACTGATAGGAAGACTGGGTGGGATTAACTACAATCCTTCTTTGGCCATTCGACAATTTGGGTATGCCCTGACAGGTCCGCCTATTAAGAGAGATGTGGAGGAGTCCCTCTATTTTCATACATCAGAGGGATGGGAAGCAGCACAGAAAGCTTCTGAAAGCTGGGGTAGCATACTGAAAAAGGGGAAAGTTACTCTAGGAAAGCCTAACAACCGGGTTTATCCAGCATATGAAGAGTGGGTGAAGAAAAGAGTTGAAGATTTTCTCTTGCCTTTTGGTAAGGCACCCCTTTTGTATCCGGAGAATGAGAAAGCAAGAAGCACTGCTACTGTGGAAGAAGTTGACAAGTTGCAAGCCTTGGTGAAAAAGCTCCAAGGAGAGAATTCCGAGTTGAGTAGCCGTCTTCAGAATGCTCTACATGCCAACAAAGAGCTGGAGCGGAAAGCCCAAGATGCTGAACAAATCCTAACTGCAAAAGAAAAAGACTTTGCTGGAAGAGCCCAACATTTCCGGAAGATTAGTAAAGGTGCTGATGATGCTACTCAAGCCCACAAGCAAACCAAACAGGCGTTAGCACAGACCAAAGAAAAGTTAACAAAGTTTCAGCACGCTTGGGACGAAGTTAGGATAGAGAATGCTGAATTACAGGAACGGTTGCAGATTAAGGACGAAGAGCTTGAAAAGGCGCATGAGCAGAGGAGAAAGTATCGGGAAAGCCTCGGTAAGAGTCAAGAACAGCTAGAAGAGGCTAGAGGTGAGCTGAGGAATACCAAGAAAGAGCTTGAAGAAGTCATGATAGAAAGGGAGATACTCAAGACGCAAGCCGGCATAAAGAGACACAAAGGAGTGTGTGATGACGAGGCTCTGATGCTGCACATGGGTTCTTTAACTGAAGCTCTTGAGAAAAGGGATGTCTTGATCAAAGAAATGATTGAAAAGCCGAATCACCAGCGTACCCGTATACTTTTTGAGGAGATCAAATACTCAAGTGATAAGCTGAAGGGTGTGGAATTGTCAGACTGATGTTCTTTTCCTTATATTTTGTTGTTAATGGTTACCATCAGGCTTGTTGATGGATCCATTTTTCCTTGTATTGCATTTGCGGATGAGCCTTTCTTAAATGTACTTGAACACTTTGTTGAATGAGTATGAGCAGTTTTATTCAGAATTATTCCTTATCAGATAGCTGCACACAAGCACATGACCACGACACGTCTCTTTATATCACAATTTCTGGTCTTCAGATTTCTGTGGTTGGATTGGAATCAGGGTATAAAGCACCTCGGAAATGACAAACATGGCATTGCATGGCATTGCATATCATTTTGCATTTTTTGTTACTTGCTTTTCAGGTACTCGTTGCGGGGTCTCTAACCTTTATTTGGTTTCAGGCAGTATAGCGGAGAGTCATATTCACCGATATTCGACGCGAAGGAATCAAGTAAGAATCATGGATCAAGTGCAAAGTGATTTGGCGGAAATGAGGGCGCGTATGGACCAGTTCATGACCCTCATGACTGGCATGGCGCAAAATCAGGAGAGACTGAGGCTTCTGGTAGAGCGTCCCGACAATGGGCCCGAAGGTGATCATCATGACAATTCACAGGGACATGGCATTCCTCCTCCCGGTGGCAACCCTCCTCCTGGTGGTAACAATCGGGGTAATGGAAATGGTAGGCAGGCTGGTGTTACTCTTGAAGATACTCTGGAAGACCAATTTACTCTGCTGGATGCTGATGTGGGTAATCAAGGGGATCGAAGGTATGATGAGTTAGCAGAGAAGATCAGGGCCATAGAATGCAAGAACTCTATGGGTATTGATGTTGCCAGCTTGGGGCTGGTCTCAGGAGTCAGAATTCCCCCTAAATTCAAACCTCCCACTTTTGATAAGTATCACGGCAATGCGTGTCCCCAAACGCATCTTCAAGCTTACTTTGGGAAGATTTCAGCCCATACGGATGACGAGAAGCTATGGATGCACTATTTTCAGGACAGTCTGGCGGGGGCGTCTTTGACCTGGTACATGAAGTTGAGTAGAGCCGCTGTGAAGAATTGGAAAGATCTGGCAGAAGCGTTCCTGAAGCAATACCAATATAATATTGACATGGCGCCCAACCGCACCCAATTGCAGGGATTGTCACAAAATGCCAAGGAGAGTTTCAAAGAATATGCACAGAGGTGGAGGGAAATGGCTGCCCAGGTTCAACCTCCCTTGTCAGACAGAGAAATGGCAGATATGTTCATGGGCACCTTGCAAGGGGCCTATCTGGATAGGTTAGCTGCTTGTCCGTCAACTGGATTTGCTGATATTGTGATTGCGGGAGAAAGAATAGAAAGTCTGTTAAAGCTTGGAAAGATCCAGGATGTGAGTGGGGCTGGCTCTTCGGGGACGAAGAAACCGTTCGCTAGTAACCAGAAAAGAAGAGAAGGTGATACGAATGCTGTGTTTAGAGGACGAGGCAGAGGGCGTTCTCGAGCTTATTATCAGGTAGATGCTGTGACAATCCCTACACCGTCTGTTCAGAAACAACAACCCCAACAACAAGTTCAACAGCAACAACCTTTTTTCCAGCAAAGGTCTAGACAGAGGGATCGTAAGATGGATCCTCTCCCTATGACTTATGCCGCGCTGTTGCCCCGGCTACTCGAGTTAAAGTTGGTAGAACTCCGTACTATGAAAGCTCCGGTTGCTGGAAACCTGCCACCTAACTTCGATGCTAATGCTCGTTGTGAGTTCCACTCAGGTGCTCAGGGGCACTCCATTGAAAAATGCTGGGCTTTCCATTATAAAGTACAAGATTTGATTGATGCTAAAGCCATCAATTTCTCTCCCGCTCCTAATATTACTCAGCATCCCATGCCTGATCATAGCGCAGCAAATGTGTACGCTATTGAAGATGTGAGGAGATTGAATTTGGTGTTAGACGTTCATCAAGTGAAAACTTCTTTGTTGGTTGTAAAAGATCGTTTATTGAAGGGACAGGTGTTCCCGGGCTGTAATCAAGATTGCTCTGAGTGTATGAATCAGGAGAACGGCTGTGATAAGTTGAAGATGGGTTTACAGAATCTGATCGATGAAGGATGTCTACAGTTCGACAGAGTCGTGAAAGACACTGATGAGATATCAACCGTGACCATCTATTACACTCCCGCTGAGATTCAAATGCCGGTCAATGCAGTTCCCGTGGCGAGTGTTGCGCCAGAAGGGCCCAGTCCTGTCACTATCACGGTGCCAGGACCAATTCCGTTCACATCTACGAAAGCTATCCCATGGCACTATGGGGCAGATGTATATTACGAAGGTAAAAAGCAGGAAGTTGAGCCGTCAGTCAGCCCAAATATTGATAATGTAGGGGGTGTAGGGGGCTTTACAAGGAGTGGAAGGTTGTTCGCTCCCCAAACCTTGAGAAGTGATAAGGAGGTAGAAGCTGCAGCAAAGGCTAAGGGTAAACAGGTGGTTGAAAGTGCGCCTACACCTGAAGCAGAGACAAAGATTATTTTTGATAAGGAAATGGAAGAATTTATGAAGATAATCAAGAAAAGCGATTATAAGATTGTGGACCAACTGAATCAGACCCCTTCAAAGATTTCAATCTTGTCACTATTGATGTGCTCTGATGCGCACCGGCAGGCGTTGTTGAAAGTGTTGAAGAGTGCATACGTGCCACAAGAAATTACTGTTAATCAGCTCGAGGGCGTAATCTCCAATGTTAATGTCAGCCATGGCTTGGGCTTTACAAGTAGAGATTTGACTGTTGAAGGAAGAAACCATAATAAGGCTTTGCATATCACGATGGAGTGTAAGGGCGCAGTGTTATCTCATGTACTGGTAGACACTGGTTCATCACTTAATGTCTTGCCCAAGAAGGCATTGATGAAGCTGGAAGTTGATGGTTTGATCTTAAGGCCTAGTGAATTGGTGGTCAGAGCATTCGATGGGACCAGACGATCTGTGTTTGGTGAGGTGGAATTGCCCGTACAAATTGGACCACAGGTATTCAAATCCACGTTCCATGTAATGGACATACAACCTGCATATAGCTGCCTATTGGGACGCCCTTGGATTCACGGAGCCGGGGCTGTTACTTCTACTCTACATCAAAAGCTGAAGTATGAGTTTGAAGGGCAGGTTGTGACAGTGTGTGGGGAAGAAGACATCTTTGTGAGTCACTTGTCCACGTTCAAGTACATTGAAATGGATGGGGAAATTCATGAGATGCTGTGCCAATCATTTGAAGCAGTCAACATTGACGATGCACCTGAGTCTTCTTCTGTACCAGTTGGGGCTGGTACCTCCATTTCATCTTACAAACAAGCTGTCGAAGTCGTCAGGGCAGGCAACGCCCAAGGTTGGGGCAGGTTGATAGAGACCCCAATGAAGGAAGACAAATTTGGTATTGGTTATCATCCCTCTACAACTTCAGATGCGGGGAGCAGGGGACCCATTACTTTCAATAGTGGGGGAATTATCTACATGGACCAGTCTTGTGCAGCCACAGAGGATAGTGTTGACAGTAATTGTGACCTGGACAACTGGGTACGCCCTCATGTTCCAGGACAACAAGTGCAGAACTGGTTCGTTGAAGAAGTCATCCGGGTTACTCTTCAGACAGAGTAATTTTTCTTTGTTTTTTCTAACCATAATGCATGACAAAATCTTGCGCTCTGCCCAAGGCGTATAGATTCATTTGTAGGGCCACCATGGTTGCATTTGCAATGTTTAATCATTAATAAAGGACGTTTTGCAATCAAATTTTGTTCTCTGTCTTTCAGTTTTTATTTTTGCACAAAAAATATAAAATGGCAATGTTTCATTTTCTTTTGTTTCGCTTAAAAATAAATTCTAAAATAAGGCATGAACCCGTTCATGCAGACTTGATCCTCCGGATACCACTGATAACGATTTTGATATGGCCATGTATGACTTTGACAATCCGATTTATCAAGCCGAAGAAGGGGATGAGAAAGATTGTGAACTTTCTGAAGAACTGGCCAGATTGTTGAAACAAGAGGAAAGGGTCATCCAGCCTCATCAGGAGACTGTAGAAATCATCAATATTGGTACCAAGGACGCCAAGAAAGAGATCAGGATTGGTGCCAGCTTGCAAGCAGATGTGAAGCAAACTTTGACGGAAATGTTGCGCGAGTATGTTGACATCTTCGCCTGGTCGTATCAAGACATGCCGGGGTTGGATACGGATATTGTCGTGCACAGGCTACCATTGAGAGAAGAATGTCCGCCAGTCAAGCAAAAACTTCGTCGGACTCACCCCGACATGGCCTTAAAGATTAAGGAGGAAGTCCAGAAGCAGTGGGACGCTGGTTTTCTTGCTGTGACAAAGTATCCTCCATGGGTAGCCAACATCGTGCCAGTACCGAAGAAAGATGGAAAAGTGAGAATGTGTGTGGATTATCGAGATCTTAATAAAGCTAGCCCGAAAGATGATTTTCCACTACCTCATATTGATGTGCTGGTCGATAATACAGCTCAGTTTTCAGTGTTCTCATTTATGGACGGTTTCTCCGGGTACAACCAGATCAAGATGGCACCTGAAGATATGGAGAAAACCACGTTCATTACTCCGTGGGGTACATATTGTTATAAAGTAATGCCTTTTGGGTTGAAAAACGCAGGGGCAACGTACCAGCGGGCGATGGTGACATTGTTTCATGATTTGATTCATAAGGAGATCGAATGTTATGTAGATGATATGATTGCCAAGTCTAGAACAGAAGAGGAACATCTGGTTAACCTGAAAAAGCTGTTTGAAAGGTTGAGAAAGTTCCGTCTGAGATTAAATCCAAACAAGTGCACGTTTGGGGTGCGTTCTGGAAAGTTGCTAGGTTTCATTGTGAGCGAAAAAGGAATCGAGGTTGATCCTGCCAAGGTGAAAGCAATACAAGAAATGCCTGAACCGAGAACAGAAAAAGAGGTTCGTGGTTTCTTGGGTAGATTGAACTACATTGCAAGGTTCATATCTCACCTAACAGCCACGTGTGAACCAATATTTAAATTGTTAAGGAAAGATCAAACGGTCAGGTGGAATGACGATTGCCAATTGGCATTCGATAAGATAAAAGAATACTTGCAGGAACCTCCGATTCTAATGCCTCCAGTTGAAGGGAGACCGCTGATAATGTATCTGACAGTGCTTGAAGGTTCCATGGGTTGTGTTCTCGGTCAACATGACGAGACAGGTAGGAAGGAGCATGCTATTTACTACCTGAGCAAAAAGTTCAATGATTGTGAGTCCCGATACTCAATGCTTGAAAAGACATGCTGTGCACTTGCATGGGCCGCTAAGCGATTGAGGCAATATATGGTTAGGCACACGACCTTGTTGATTTCAAAAATGGATCCTATCAAGTATATTTTCGAGAAACCAGCATTGACAGGCAGAGTTGCACGGTGGCAAATGGTCTTGACAGAGTATGACATTCAGTACACTTCACAAAAGGCCATCAAAGGAAGTATCTTGTCCGATTATCTTGCGCAACAGCCAATGGATGATTACCAACCCATGAAGTTTGACTTCCCTGATGAGGACATCATGTTTCTCAAAGCTAAAGACTGTGAGGAACCACTCCCGGAGGAGGGGCCAGACCCTGAATCCAAATGGAGTCTGATGTTTGATGGGGCTGTCAATATGAATGGGTGCGGAGTTGGAGCAGTTCTTATCACGCCGGAAGGTGTTCATATGCCTTTCACTGCACGAATAACTTTCGGGTGCACCAACAATGAAGCAGAGTACGAAGCTTGTATAATGGGGATCGAGGAGGCGATTAATCTACGGATTAAGACCCTTGATATATTTGGTGATTCAGCCTTGGTAATCAATCAAGTGAAAGGGAGTTGGTACACGCATCAAGCAAATCTAGTGCCGTATAGAGATTATACAAGGAGGTTGCTGATGTTTTTCACAACAGTGAAACTGTACCACATTCCTCGAGATGAGAATAGGTTCGCTGATGCCTTGGCCACTTTGTCTTCCATGATCAAAGTGCAAAGATGGAACCATGTACCTAAGATTGAGGTATCCCGCCTTGACAGACCAGCATTTGTGTTTGCGGTCGATGCAACGTCTGATGACAAGCCATGGTTTCATGACATTAAGTGTTTCTTGAAAAGTCAAGAGTACCCGTCCGGGGCATCGTCCAAAGATAGGAAGACGTTGAGAAGGTTAGCGGGTAGTTTCTTCCTGAACAAAGATGGCGTGCTGTATAAAAGAAATTTTGACACGGTCTTGCTTAGATGTGTGGATAGACATGAAGCAGACTTGTTGATGATTGAAGTGCAAGAAGGCTCTTTCGGTACTCATGCCGGAGGGCAGGCAATGGCTAAAAAGTTGTTAAGGTCGGGATATTATTGGTTGACTATGGAGTCAGATTGTTGCAAATATGCCCGCAAATGCCATAAATGCCAGATCTATGCAGACAAGGTGCATGTACCTCCAAATCCGTTGAGTATCATGTCGTCGCCTTGGCCGTTTGCCATGTGGGGCATTGATATGATCGGAAAGATTGAGCCTACAGCTTCCAATGGTCATCGTTTCATCTTGGTGGCAATTGATTACTTCACCAAATGGGTTGAAGCCTCATCCTATGCCAATGTTACAAAACAAGTGGTCGCTCGTTTCTTAAAACGGGATATTATTTGCCGATATGGAGTCCCCGAAAGAATCATTACTGATAATGGTTCTAATTTGAACAATAAGATGATGGCTGAGTTATGCCGGGACTTCAAAATCGAACACCACAATTCTTCTCCGTACCGCCCAAAGATGAATGGCGCGGTCGAAGCGGCCAACAAAAATATCAAGAAGATTGTACAGAAGATGGTTGTCACGTACAAAGATTGGCATGAGATGTTACCATTTGCTTTGCATGGGTATCGAACGTCGGTACGCACGTCCACTGGGGCAACCCCATTCTCACTTGTATATGGTATGGAGGCAGTGCTACCGGTTGAAGTAGAGATTCCGTCCCTCAGAGTCATGATGGATGTTAAGCTAGATGAAGCTGAATGGGTACGAGCCAGATTTGATCAGCTGAGCCTTATTGAGGAAAAGCGATTGGCGGCTGTATGCCATGGGCAACTATATCAGCGCAGAATGAAGCAGGCATTTGACCAAAAGGTGCGTCCTCGGGTTTATAAAGTCGGAGATGTGGTACTCAAAAGGATCCTTCCTCCCAATACAGACCACAGGGGCAAATGGACTCCTAATTATGAAGGTCCATTCGTGGTTAAAAAGGTCTTTTCGGGCGGAGCTTTATTGCTTACAACCATGGATGGCGAAGACTTTTCATCCCCTGTCAACTCGGACGTAGTCAAAAAATACTTCGCATGAATAGACCCGCTGGATAATAAAAATAAAAAAATCCAGGCAAAAAAGGGCATCCCGGCGAACCAAAAACAGAATAAGGTTCGGGCAAAAATTAGGGATATAATTGAAAAAATTGTACACCCGGTAAGTTGAAAACCCGAAAGGGCAACTTAGGCAAAAAAGGGTATCCTGGTGGATCGAAAACCTGAAAGGGCGGTCCACACAAAAGAGGGATTTAAGCGAATGACTACAGTCTGAGTTATCTGTACCCATTACCGTTTGAACAACTGACGTTCTGAAGAATAGGAATCGGTCTGATCATGCCTCAGAAGGCAAGGTCGGGGAGTTTTGAAGACATACTGGTCATAACAGAATGGAAACTCAGTGGAATTCCGTTTTCACATTGCCATTAGGATAGTTTCTTTTCTCAATTTTCAGCGATCACCTCTTTCCAGGGATTGCTTCCAGATGTAATTGCCTATTCTGGGCTCTCAGTCAATAAATTGAATTTCAGTAAAAAGCTTTCCATTTTTGTTGTTTGCAAAAACGTCCTAATTTTTGATAAAACATTGCATTTGAAAACATGACAGCCTTGCAATAACATGCGCAGAAAAAACATTTGAAATTACTTCGAATGTTGAATACTCCCGGATGGTGGATTCTAGCCACGCAATATTCGGGGCATGTGGGCATATTCTTTTGTTGCAGGTAGCAGGTGCAGATGATTTTAAGCACAAGACTAGCAATAAGTCACCCCACGCAAAAGACTGGGGCAATTATGGGTAAGGAGATCGGCGTTCATCGGGTCGATCTCAGTGAATTAAGTTCAACTGGGTACCGTTGTATCTTATTAAGTCGATTCTCTCATTCAGTACTTCCAACAACTACAAGCTTTTCTGTGTCGATAACGGTCACAGGATCCCCAAAAGAGTGGTCTCGTCGACACCGAAACGGATGGTCATTATCCCCGTTGAAATCGCTAGGAGTTTGAAGAGGCTAAATCTTCTGTAAAATTCTCTTATGACATCCTCTTCGGGGACAAATTGTTGGTTTTCTTAAGCATGGGGCATGTTGCTTCCCCAACGTGAAGTGTTGATCACCCCCCAGTAGAGTTTGATGATCATTATCCCCAGCGAAGTCGCAGGAGTTCGAAGAACCTAAATCTTCTGTAAAAACCTCTTATGACATCCTCTTCGGGGACAAATTGTTTGGTTCCCCAGCATGAAGTGTTGATCATCCCCAGTAGAGTTTGAGGACAGTTGGTCTTCTGTAAAATCCTCTCAAAAGGCATTCCCCAACACGAGACGCTTTAAAGCAGTTTTCTCCAACAGAGTTTGTTATAAACCCGTCATCCCTAACGGAATCGTCTAAAGGGAAGCTCGCCTAACATGGGGCATTGTAGTACTTATCCTAAGCTCGACAGTCACATTCTTCAGCAGACTACTGTGGATTTGCTTTGGGTTTCCCCAACAGATCTCTAAGGACTCTTTCTAGCAAGTTGCAGTGGAATGTTCTAACCAGGATTTGCATATCCCTGGCAGAGTATCCCTGATACCCAGCAGGATCGTATCTCTGGTCATGGTATCCCCACAGAGGTCAGCATCGAATCTTGTCAGCAACTTCCAGCTGAGTTGTTGTTCTCTCCGCAGAGGTTTATCAGATCGACAGAATCTATTCCTCAACAAGGATGGTACAGCCTTTCCCCAGCCGGGTCAGAAGGTTGATAATCCCTATAAAGGATCTTGGGTTGAATAAATCCCCAAGCAGAGTTTTAATGGCTCATTTCCCCAGCAGGACGTCATTTAAAAATTCTCATCCCCAGCGGAATCGCTGTGACCAGAATTCATTCCCCCAAACAGATGGAATAATTCCTGGCAGAGTCGTCATTCCCTCATATCTTAAAGTCCAATTTATTTTTGGCAAGCTTGACAATTCGAAGCAGACGGATTGTTCATCCATTCGCCAGCAGAGATATTATCCTTTTAGGAGTCTCCGAGATTAAATCATTGATTGTGGTTCCTCAGCAGAGTCGGCAGAGATGTCTGGCGCAGAGGCAGAGAGTAATTCGATTTTAAAATTCTAAAAGTCCAACAGTGGATTGGCAAAAGTCCGTCTTCGGGTGGCAAAAGTCCAACAGTGGATTGGCAAAAGTCCGTCTTCGGGTGGCAAAAGTCCAACAGTGGATTGGCAAAAGTCCGTCTTCGGGTGGCAAAAGTCCAACGGTGGATTGGCAAAAGTCCATCTTCGGGTGGCAAAGCAGCTAAAAGTCCAACAGTGGATTGGCAAAAGTCCGTCTTCGGGTGGCAAAAGTCCAACAGTGGATTGGCAAAAGTCCATCTTCGGGTGGCAAAGCAGCTAAAAGTCCAACAGTGGATTGGCAAAAGTCCGTCTTCGGGTGGCAAAAGTCCAACAGTGGATTGGCAAAAGTCCGTCTTCGGGTGGCAAAAGTCCAACAGTGGATTGGCGAAAGGTCCATCTAAGGGTGGCATATTCTAAAAGTCCAACAGTGGATTGGCAAAAGTCCGTCTTCGGGTGGCAGAAGTCCAACAGTGGATTGGCAAAAGTCCATCTTCGGGTGGCACGAAGCTGCAAAGTCCACCAGTAGCGTGGCAGGCCAGTAGTCGTCTGGAATTGCATAAAAGACATTATTAAAGTCCACCAGTAGTGTGGCAAGCCAGTAGTCGTCTGGCGTCGTTCAAAAGACATTATCAAAGTCCACCAGTAGTGTGGCAGGCCAGTAGTCGTCTGGAATTGCATAAAAGACATTATTAAAGTCCACCAGTAGTGTGGCAAGCCAGTAGTCGTCTGGCGTCGCTCAAAAAGACATTTCCAAAGTCCACCAGTAGTGTGGCAGGCCAGTAGTCGTCTGGAATTGCATAAAAGACAGTATTAAAGTCCACCAGCAGCGTGGCAAGCCAGTAGTCGTCTGGCATCGTTCAAAAGACAGATCTCTCCGACGTTTCATCGAGGATTCAATCCAGCAGTCTCGTTGGGTTTATATCCCTTTTCTTCTTCATCACCCAGAGCAAATTTTTGGTTATATTTGGTATTCAATCGCTATATACCTTGAAAGTCCGAAAGCAATTGCTTTCAGGCATTCAGGTCTACAGCGCTTGAATAGGGGCAGCTGTAATACCCCAAAATTTGCTCTCCCCTTTTGTCATCATAGCATGGCATTATCATTTATCATATCATATCCACCTCATTAACATTACATTGCATTTAACATAGAAAAATGAAGCATGGCATCCTTCTTACCATCAGGGCATGTGATCAGGTGGAAGGTGGACAATCAAGGAATCATTCAAAGCACAAAAAGGTCAATCAAGTTGGCTCTAGGCAAGCCAAGAGGTCTCTCATGTCTCATACTATCTCAATTGATCTTCCAAAACCTCAAGGAAGTGAGATTCAATGGGAGATTGAAGCACTACATCTTTCACTATGCAAGAGGTTCAAAAATTGAAGGAAAATCCTCAAAAGAGATAGCTCATTGATTCAAAATCATTCTCAAGTGGCATTTCTCATCATCCTTTAAGAGGATACACAACATACTCTGAGGAATTTGGATTTGGAAGATGTGCAATTTCCTCCTAACCAGAGGGGGTCAAGATTAGGGTTTCTAATAAAATCAGGATATCTCTAATTTTTTGGACAAAGCTTGATGTCATGGTATTCCATATGTCCCTAAGTGTATGTATGTGGAAAATTGCATCTCCATTGGTTTTAGAAGTGGTTCAATTGGAAGAAAGATCAAAAATCAGGGAATTTGGGGCCAAGTCAAATAATCAGAGGAAAAAGTCAACTCTTGACTTTTTGAGCCCAAAATCATGAAATTCATGTTACATATGTCCAATGTACAAAATTTGGTCAAGAAATTCCAAAGGAATCATGAAAAAATCAAGATGTAAAAAGTTGCCATTTTTGGATGAAGTAGGGTTGCTAAAAATAGCAAGTTTTGGCCATTTTGCATCAGAGTTTGAACCAAGGCCATTTAAATTTGGAGCACCAAATGAAAATTCCACTCTGCCTCAATGAAAGGCCTTGCTTTAAGCTTCAAATCCATGTGTGGAACATCTCCATTGGATAAAAATTGAGTGAGATATGATTGATCAAAGTTTGAGCAAAGTAGGTTCAAAACTAGGTCATGACCAAGATTTTCAAGGCACGCGCGCAGTCATTTTCACAAACACATGGTGGGCCAAATGTATTGATCAATTACTCATGGTTAGAGGCCTCAAATGAAAAATCTTTCAACATGAAAGTTGTTCCTCTATGTGAGATCTTCAAAAGTGGTGTTTATGATTTTTTCATTTGATCAAAGGTTGAGAAGTTATGATGGGTCCAATTTACTATGATCATGCTGAAAACCTAAGTGCCATGTTGCTTTGTCAAACGACCATAT
Source organism: Lathyrus tuberosus (assembly GCA_022829125.1). NCBI lineage: Eukaryota > Viridiplantae > Streptophyta > Magnoliopsida > Fabales > Fabaceae > Lathyrus > Lathyrus tuberosus. The sequence continues at coordinate 1,979,508 of JALAZF010000416.1, read as the reverse complement.
GCCACGCCCTTATATCAGTTCCAAATTTGTGTGTTCCAATCCCTTTTTCAACCTATTCCAAGCCTCAATTCAATTCATTTCTCATACCAAAGTTGTTCTATTATGATTCTTCTTTCCAATGACCTCAAAAACACATCAAACCACCCATTGGGTAGAGACAAAATCATCACCAAAACCACCATATCTCCATTGTTCCAAACTGCCATAAAAAACCAGAAAAAACAAATGTTGTTGATGTTGTTATTACCAAGCTTGCACGTGCGTTACTCATACCATTCATCCATTGCCCTTTTAAACCAAACACTTTTCATGAACACCACATCACGTGCCTCACTATACATGGAAATGGAAGGAGAAAGCTTGTAGAACAAGTTTAGGTTGTTGCAGCATACATGAGTTTTCTTTATTCAATTCATCTCCACCATAACACTCTAAACATCCACCTCACCTTAGCACAGCCATTGATAACTCGTCCCCTAACTAACTTGACTCAGTTAGTTAGGATGGACTCACTTTAACCATGATAACTCACCACAACTCACTCACTTAACCACTTCTGGTTCACTTCTAACTCACACTATAAAATCAAATCTCACTCACATTTCTCAGAACAACACTCATTTCTCTCACTCACTTCAGAATTTTTCTCTCACTCTCTCTGATTTTGCTCATTTTCTTCTCTACGATCTCAACTCCATTGTGCTTCCATTGCTCATTGTTTTGGTGTGGTTGAATCAAGAACAACTAGAGCAACTCCATTTCTGCAAGTTTAGCATCACTGCAAATCCATATCCATCATCATTTTTCAAAAGTTGAAAGCCTTTATTTGGCCAAGTGAAGCTCAAGGAAGGAGCAGTTTCCTCTGGTATTCTTGTGTACTCAAAGCTTCATCAACTTCAGGTTTGAGTTCTTGAACTTTGATTGCACGTTTTCTCTTCATTATCACTTGTTTCTTGTTGGTTTCAGCTCAATAGGAGCATTCCTAACTCCGGCTAGTTGATAGGCCTTTTAAAGGCGTAGTTGCAAAACTTAGGGCACAAATTCATCTCCTCTGTTCTTGCTATGAGTGCATGATATGTTGTTTTTGGGAGTGAATTCTTAACCTACATAAGCTCAGCTTCAATTTGGTATCATATTTGTGGATTTTTGTGAGATTTGAGAGTTGCAGGTGGTGGTTCTCGCCGGAGAAGGTGACCGGAGGTCCCTCTCCGGCCGGTAGCTTCGTTCTAGGGTTTTTCTTGCCAGTTGGAATTACAGCCGTTTGATCTTGTTGATCCAACGCGTGAAACATTGCCAGCGCATTAATAGAAGCATGCACCTCACGTGCCTATTTTCTGAATTCACTTATGCAACGTGTGGTGCAGTGCATGTTAATGAATGTGTTCCCTCGCGTGTGTGTGTTGATTCCAACTACTTTGACCATGAATTGACTTTGACTTGATCCATTGGCTAAGAATGAGTCAATTTCTGTTGACTGAAGTGCATGATTGTTATGGTGTTTTGCGCAGACTTGGACCTATTCAGATTGATAATTACACCCCCATGTATTGAAGCCCAATGATTTTGAACTGTGACTTTGCTATGTTCATACCCCCCTTCATTTTGCATTCATTTTTTATTTTTATTTCTTTCATACATGTTTCATTTCTAATTGTTAAAAATACCAAATTACATAAGAAAATTCTACAAAAATTCATGAACATTCTCAAGACATTTAGAAAATTTTTGACATTTTTATCTCATGATTTTATGACATTTTTGCCCCTGTTCCATAATTTTCTTTGAATTTCCATTTGTGTGCTTTCTAATTGTGATACATGAATTTGTTTAATTTTGTTCTTGCTCATTACCAACTATTTTGACATGATTCTTTTTGCATTGATTCACTAATACATTGAAGCATGTTAGATGATTTTTGTTTGATTTTTTAGGTCACTTTATTACATGTTTTGATGCCTATATTTGCACCACTTTGCATGATGTTTCAATTTGACCTAATTGCTTTGTTTGAAGTCATTTTGCTTTGAATTTTGATATGCTATTTTGATATGTGATTCATCTCTGATTAGTGAACTCCAATACCATGTTTTCATAATTTTCATGAGGACATTTGATTTTTGCTTGATGCATTTCATTTAAAGCATTATGACATGTTATATCATTGTAATCTTTAGTGCATGTTTGCATGAATTCTTTTGTGCACATTTGTATGAGCATTTGCATATGTTATGAGCCATTCATATGATATTATAGGTCTTTGATACACATTATAGGTCATCTTTACATGTTCATTTCAATTTGAACTTTGTGCATCATTAACATGTTTTGTTTGCATTTTCTTTTTGAACTTTCATTTCAATTCTTCTTATATTACTTCTTGAATGCCTTGAAGTTGATTCATAAATACTTTTGAGATGTTTATAAACCCTTTTCCATTTAGTTTCAATTCTGGTTGTTGATTTACATGTTCCATTTATGCATGTCCTCTTCATTTCTTTCCATCTTTCATCTACTTCTTCTTCTTGTAACATGTTTAAATGCTAATGGGTGATGATGGTTGCTTATTCACTTGCACTTGTATGATAATAACCATTGGTTTCCATATGATGCCCATTCTGGTTGTGGTTCTAGGATTTGTTTTCTCATTTAATTCTTGTGAGTTTTATGATGCATTACATGTTCTTTTACTTCTTATACTTCTTACACATGTTTACTAACCATGTAGGGGCTTCGGTAAGTTTCAATTGAGTGTGGATAAGGAATCCACATTCAACTTCTATCCTTTCTCTTTTACAATTCCATTTTGTGTTTTGCTAAGCACTTATGTGCTTTCTTTTAATAACTCATTACTTTCCCTTTTTGAATTACAATTCATCTTCTACTTTGGAAGTGAATTGTTTAATTCTTTCTTTCTTTAGACTTTAGGTTGAAACCTCACAAACCTTAGGATCACTCCCTTAACTAATCAATTAGGATTGAGTCTTAGTCTATATAGATTTCTACCTTTATCCTCTCTTGAGTCTTTCATCTTCTCATCTCAAAGGAAATTCAAAACACATAATAAAGGTAGGCATTTATTGCATTTAGGCCTTTCATGTAAAGAAAAGATTATAAGGGGTCTTCTCTTGTAATCTTAGAATGTGTAGCATATAGCCCATCTTGGGTCAATGTGTTAAACATTTGATCTTGTATGAGGGACTTAAATGCAATACTTGTTGAAGGTGCAAATAATAAAAAACACTTCTTCATTTCTTAATCAACAAAAACACTTAATAAATACAAGTATGCTAGTGTGTTTGAACCTTGACAATTGGAACTAAGTGTGGGGGTCTTCTTCACCCTTAGTGTGCTTTCTTACTCATTCCATCTTGGAATGTGAGAATGTACACATTCCAATGACTAAGATTCAGATACACTGTCATATGCAAATAAATGGAAAAAACTTCTAAAAGACAAAAACAAACAATAACGTCTTTCCTTCGGGAATTCTTTTCTCACCTCATTCACTCTTAGCATACGAACGCGCTTCTACTCGTTCTCTTGCAAGACGGTAACGCACTCGGACCAGCGAGCCTGCAACACCTGAGCTAGAACGTTAGCCGTTCCTTAAAAAATGCAAACAATCCATCCCTAGTGAGGGGAACTACGTCGCTCTGATTCTCATGCTCCCGATGAGATACGTAGGCAGTGGGGTAGGGCCCATGCGAGCACTTCTTTTATTTTCCCTACATTTGTTTCTCGTTCCTTTTCCAGTTCTCTTTTCGTTCCTTTTCCAGTATTCTTTTCTTACACCCTTTGATCGAACAAGCAAGCGTGGATCCCATCGGGTACGATGGACGCGAGGGGGTGCTAATACCTTCCTCTCGCGTAACCGACTCCCGAACCCAGTTCTCTTGGTCGTAAGACCATGCTTTTCCTTTCTCTCAGGTTTACGCGGTGTTTCCTTTCCCTCTCTTGGGATAAATACACATTGCTGGCGACTCTGTTTCGGTGCCACTTTCGCGTTTGTACTAGGATGAAAATCCCGGGAGCGACACATACAATGCTTTAACGAGAAAAGAAAAACTACAAATGAAAATGCAGTAAAGAAACTAATGACTGCCATTGTTGAGAAGACTTGACTCCGCTTGGACTACTGGCTTTAGGAGACGACCCTTGAAGTCTTCAAATAGATGAGAGGTCGACATGCACAACCAAGTCTCCTTATGGAAATGATATGTACCCTTTGTCAATCAATTGTTGCACTTTGGCTTGGAAGGCTTTGCAATCTTCGGTTGAGTTCCCCATAGATCCTCCATGATATCCATATTGCACATGGGGATTGTACCCCAGAGGGTATGGTTCTGGAACAGGCTTCAAAGTCTTAGGCTCCACCAATGAGTTTCGAACCAGGTGTGGCAAGAGTTGACTGTACGACATGGGAACTGGATGAAGAGGAGCATTCCTTCTTTCCAAGTTATTGCGCGACCTATGCTGATTCTGACGCTGATACTTCTGTTGTCGATGATGATTTGGCTGCCCCACCTGCGCTTGCACTTTCCTTTCCACGTTTGGCTGAGGCACAAACAAAGGCTGCTGACTTGGAGCTTCTGCAGCAAAAGGTTGTGGAGGGGATTTACGAGGAAATCCATGATCTAGAGCAAATCTCACAGAAATGGGAGGATTAAGGACTTCTGTTGCGAAAGCGAGCACATGACTGTTTTCCTTCTTTAACACTATATTCAAAATTTCCATGACCAAACCCATCTGAGTCTTCATCTGATTGACCTCCTCCTTCAGCATCTTCTGCTCCTGGGACATGACCAGCATGTCTTCCCCAAATTGCCTCATCTGAACCTTCATTTCAAGCATCTCTACACGGATTTGTTCCATGGCCATCCTCTAGTTATCACAGACTGAGTAGAATACCGATGAACTGGCTGATCAATCCTGTACTGCGGAGGAGAACAACAATAAGAACACCAGAGATAAACACCTGTCATGCAAAATGATTATGCAAAATGATTATGAATATGCAAATGCAAATGAACATGTTTGAATATTCGTAGGGCGATCCACCCCTTGATTCCAGTTTAACAACAAGATAGAACGGAACTTCTGCTCATATATTAAGAAAACCAGAGGAAAACCAAATGTCAACAATCACAACTCAAGATAATAAGTCTGAACACAATAATCATAGATCCCAACCAACAAGTCTGGCGGTGGTCCAAATAATGAAAGAAAAAATAGAAAACTACGGCATGTCATCAAAGTCCACAAGTGTCAATCCCCCCATTCATAATGTTTTTTGCTCCAGTCTTGAATTTCCTTGAACAGCTTTTTGGTGTCGGGATGCTTTGGTCTCTGAATTAGCTCTTGAATGAGAACGTCTCTCATATGCATGATCCCTTCCAAGTATCGGCAATTTAACTCCCAAGCGTCTTCTCTAAAAACACCATCCATGCTAGGACCCTCATTTCTAGGTCTCTTCACTTCAGCTTGGATCTTCAGTTCCTCTATGGAGGCTATGGCTTCATTGAGTCGACCCTCGACTGCTTGTCTTTGGAATACCCCTGATAGGATCTCAGCGTTTTTCTTCTTGAGCTTCGACTTCAACTGATCAATCTGAGCTAGATAATTGTCTTCCTTTTGCTTATTCTCAGCCATTGCAGTTTCTTGGTGAGCATTGAACCTGTGAATTTTTAACAAAGCCTTGTCCAATTCTTCCTTCTTAGACTGGAGAACCTTACTGATACCGTCTAGAGCTTGCTTCATCCTTTGTCTGGATGCGACCTTGTCAGCTAGCTCCTTTTCTGCCTCAGCGAGAAGCTCTGTTTTCAACTTGGCAATATGAACAGCTTCACCCCGCTCATGTTTCAATTGGTAAATCTCTCTTAGTAACTCACTGTTTTCTTCTCGCAACTTTTCCTTTTCAGCCCACAGCTTGTTAAACTTCTCTATTTCCACTGTTGTAGGAGGCTCAATCAGCAAGGGGTAAGATGGTGGTTCTTTGGCGAATGGAAAAAGCTCTTCCTCTACCCTTTTCTGAATCCAATCTTCGTATGCAGGAAATGTTCTATTGTTGCTCTTCCCAAAAGAGATCTTCCCTTTCTTATGACGATCTTCCCAAGTATTTGCAGCTTCTTTTAATAGTTCTGGATTGATTTCCCCACTCAGATATAAAGATTCTCGGACCTCCTCGTCTCTTGGCGGCTCTTTCAAGGCATACCCGAATTTCCTAATAGTAAGAATAGGGTTGTAGTTAATTCCCCCTTTCCTTCCTATTAGAGGCACATTTGGGAGACCTCCACAACTAATCATGATATCTTGGACCAACAAGTCACAGTTAACCCAAACTAAATTATTTGCCCTCAATCCCATTAATCTTTTGGACCAATCAAATGCCCCAGATTTGGGAAGACGGTCAGCAACCCATTTGTAGAAGACTGGCGTACAAAAATAAAGGGGTCCTCCCCTCCTCTTCTTGTTCTTATAATGCACTGAATAATACAGATCTCCAAGCAAAGTAGGTACCGGATTCTTCATGGTAAATATCCAGACAGCGTGCATGCCCACGAAATCATTCATACTTGGAAACAGCACCGTTCCATAGACACACATAGCCAAGATGGCGTTGAAAACTGACCAACATCTAGCTTTAGCATACACAGCAGCCTGTTCTACCAAAAATTTCACGTGAAAGCCTTTACACCCTCCCTTACTGGCAATGTTATTTTTCAACAAGGATGGATCCAAATGCAAAGCCTCAGAAACCTTTCCCAAATCAGGAAGTTCTTTAGAAGGATAGAAATGAGGTTCTTCTTTAACAGCAACATCCAGAATGAGAGAAAATTCCTCCAATGTCGGAGCCAAGAGATAATCAGTGAATAGAAAACAACGCAGGTGAGGGTCATAGAATTGCACCAGAGTGTGCAAAGCCCTATACTCGTATTCAGTGATGTTGCGAGCAAAATTCAGAATTCTTCCATACTCTTCTCTAAAGTTTGCCAATACCCCAGGTTCGGCCATAGACACAATCTTGTGAACAGTATCCAGAAAAAGTGACAGGAACTTGTACACTACGGTGCTCTTTCTATTCCCAGTACTCATCCTTAATAGTCTTCAAAAACTAGAATCAAAGTTAGGATGCAACCCTGCAAATGAATAAACATGTTAGGATGCAAAATGATGATGCAAATGCACACATGGGATCAAGGATGCCACACAGACTGGACAACTGCTGCACTGAACCACTGTATAATCTCAAAGGTCTGCCCAAATACCCAGAATACCAAAATAACCATAGTGCCACACTGATAAATCTGCTGATCAAAAAACCGGGTATGTTGAAGGTCAAGGTTACCTGCAAACCTGTAAACACCTTGCCCTCTCACATGTGGGTACTAGAAAGCCGAGGATCCTCAATATCACAGGCTCTCAGGTCGAGAAATGATGATACGTTCACCATTTCTGGTTTGGCATCATCATCAATCGAGGAGGCCTCAACTGATTCCCCTCAAAAAGAAAACATCCCATGGCAAGTCCTCAGCTTCGGCACTGAGGTCGAGAAGCAATAGTACATTCATCCCTCGGGGTACAGTACTATCGCCAAACGAGGAGTGCTTCCACCAATTCTTTTCCAAAGGACACCCTATAGCAAGTCCCCAGTATTGGGTCCTCGGATCGACATGTGCAATGGGTTTGCCATTTCTGGTCTGCCATTATCACGTCTCAGGAGGAGTGCCGTTACTGAGTTCTCGAGAATGGTCGCCAGAGTCGACAGTTTTCCAGGTTACATTCAATCATCTACACCAATGCGTAGGATAGAACATTACCGAAGAAAACCTCGTCTGGATGTGGAGTTTCCATGTATACTATGTCTGGCCAAATGCCACACGAGTCACACCACTTACCACGCTAATCCTACGTGTATGCTCAAGCCTGGGTATTGGGCTTATCTCTCAGAACTCCCAACCCGCCAAACAGAAAAACAGTGCAGTAACTGATAATAATATGCAATGCAAAAAATGCGGTAAAGTAAAATACAACAAATAAAGCAAAACAGAAACAAAAACACCCAAAGAGAACAAAGACAAGCAAGCGCTAGGATTGAATCGCTTAGGGATGGACCAGCATAGGTCAACCAGAGTCTCCAGCAGAGTCGCCAGCTGTCGCTCCCAGGATTTTCATCCAGGTACAAACGCGAGAGTGGCGTGGAAAACAGAGTCGCCAGCCGTGTAAATTTATCCCAAGAGAGGGAAAGGGAACACCGCACAAACCTGAAGAAGAGGGAAAGGAATGGTCATCGCAACCATAACCTGGGTTCGGGAGTCGGTTACGCGAGGGGAAGGTACTAGCACCCCACGCGTCCATCGTACTCGATGGGATCCACGCTTGTTGTCTATTCTAATGGTGAGTTATCCTATCATCTATGGTTGTACTAAAATGGGGGAAGGGAAAAATTAAGACAGTCTCGGTAGGACGTCGTCGTCCTAGGCCTACGTACCCCCTTTGTGCAATGGGGAATTCAGAGTAAACGTAGTTCGGACCAAGTTCTTTTTTGTGGTTTTTAAGAGCAACGTTAAGTTTGCGTCCGGCAGTTAGGGTCGATGCCTGTTTGCGACTCAGACGGAAAGTAACGTGCCCTTTTTGAAAATAGCCTTTAGTTTGACAATCCCGCGGGATAAAAAGGTTTGAAGTTCGTTTGTATTTTTTAGGACAGAAGTGACTTGAATTAGTTCATAACTCAACTTGAACCAAAGTCTATGACACGGGAACGAATGCGTCGCATGGTCGCCCCCAATGGGACGTATGCTCAACACTCTAGAAGAGAGAAGGGGGACCCCTCAATCTTCATTTCCTATGTTTAAGGCTCGTGTGCAAGGCAAGTTGACCTTATTAAGTATCTTAGAGATGTTATGAGATGAGAAGAGGGACTCAAAAGAAAAGAAAAGACTACGGGGAAAAATCTATCCTAATGTTATCATGCAAAGATGGCCCTAAGGGGAGGTTTGGAGGGAGACTATCCTATGGAATTTAGTCCTAATGTTATCATGCAAAGGTGGCCCTAAGGGGAGTTTTGACAACAACCTAAGCCAAATATGAGAGAAAGAAAGAATGAGAGTGGACATGGATAACTATCCACACCCCCAAATAACTTACCTCAGCCTCTGCATAAAAGGTTAGTACAAAACAGACATACGTAAAAGAAATGGGACAAATGAAACCCAAGCAATGACATATAATGGCAATCAAGTGACCTATAACAATCTAAACATGGTTTAAGAACTCAAAGAAGCAATCTCAAACAATGGCACAAGTGCCTTTTCACACAAGTAATCAGACATGGTTAAAGATATGCATACAAGAAGACCTCAAACAAAAGCAATCCAAACAATTAGCAAAACATCTTTTAAAATCACCAAATTAATTATCAATATGTCTCAACCATAAGTAAACAACATGTCCAAAACTCATGCCAAAATTCAAAATATAAGTCACTCAAACAGTCATACAAAGTTCTGACAAGAAACATGACTCAATATGCAAAAAAGGAGGACTAAAATGCAATATGAAATGATTTTAAAAATGAGAGAAAAATATTTTAATTCCATTCAGTGTGTTGGTGAATAAATGCAAAAGGAATGAGTTCAAAATATTTTATGGATGATGAGGAATAAATTTTACAATGCAATGTGTGCAAAATGAAACAAATTCAAAAAGAAACTATTCAATTAATTAATTTAAATGATAAAAATAAAATAAAAATAAAAAATAAAATTTGGGAAAATTTTATAAAATTATAAATATGATTCATGAATTTTTTTCGGAATTTTTTAAAGCAGTTAACTATTTTTAAAAAAAATAAAAATGAAATGCAATGATTAAATAAAAATAAAAGTAAAGAAATAAGCATGGGGGGTATGGAAAGCAAAAGAAACATGTTGGAATTGTTAATGGGCTTAAAAAATGGGGTGTGGAAAGCAGCCCAGATCAAAAACCCATCAGAAAAAATAAAAAAAAGAACACGTGGATTCAGTCAACCCAATTGACTCACTACTCACCATGAGATTAATCCTACGCTCCAGATCAGTCAACGCAAACATAAGGCAATCAAGATAGACGCTCAAGATCTCATGCACACGGTAGTAATGATACACAAGCATACATCATGATTAATTTGAAATAAAAGAAATTACACGTGATCAGCACATGGTTGTTTTAATTCGTTGTCACGATTATGGCCATCAGATGCATCTAACGCTTGGCAATCAATCAATATTTCAAATAGTAATTAGGATGAGTGGTCATGATTTGGTGGCGCGTGATAATTATCGTAGGGTAATAAACATACAAACCAAAAATAAAAAACAAAAAATTAAAAAACGTGGCACACTTAGGTTCGTTAGATCGCCAAAATGGAGGGCTGTGATTGCGTCTTCCCCGTGGAAACCCTAGCCGGCCGGAGAACCTACCAGACGCCGAAGCCCTAGCTCCGGTCGTCTTCTCCAGCGACCACCACCCAAAAAAAACCCAGAAATCACATATAGGTACACCATTCGAACTAGAATTTCATGAGGATTGCAAATACGCCATTAAAAATTACAAACAACTAACATATAGAGCAAAACGAATGAAAGCAAGTTTGGTTCAACAATTTCAAACGCATCGTACAATCAATATACGCATCCAAACTCAAAAAAAACTACATCAGAAAGATCAGTGGGCATCACACATCAATATGCACGTTAAAAAAAAAGAGTTTTAAGATCGTGGAAAATTGCACTGACCTGAGATTATGCTACCTTCGCCCTTACTATTAGCCTCCAATGATGGGTGATTTGTACTCTGTAGATGCCCAGAAAGAAGATTGTGGAAGAACTTTTGAAGAAACCCTAATGGATTGAGAGATACGAAGGAGAGACCTTTTTTAGGGTTCACTTGAAAACTCTACCAAAATAACGTGTGTTCTCCTCTAACCCTAGCATGAGTTAGCTTAAATAGACTAGGTTAATCCACTGATCAGCATTTGGGCCTTGGTAATTCCCCACTTAATGAGTTTTGGGTGATTTTGGAAAATTACATAATGTGAAATACACCCTCCTCCATGCATGTATATCCAAACCCTTGATGATGGATCATTTATTTAACAATTTCTAATCACACCTGAATTTGATTTGGGCCTTGAGATGTATTGGTTCATGAGTTTTCAATGATTTTGCAATTTTGCATAATGTGAAATAAGTAATGAATAAGTCATGAAATTTCTTGGTTCAAAGGCCCAAAATGATCCTTAAGGAGTGTTCTTTGATGTTAGAATGTGGCTTGAAACAAAGGAATCAATTATAGGTCACCATGTCCCAAAATGCAAAAGTTGTGAAAATGGAACCCTAAAAACCACTTTGCCTTCTTTTGATCATAACTTGAGTTTCACAAATGATATGGAGACCATCTAGTACTTTTTGGAAAGGGGAGAAAAAGATCTTCAACTTTCATGTTTGAGGAAAATTCATTTGAAGCTTCCTTGATGATGAAAAGTCAAGTTGAATGTAGTGTAAGAACTTGCCCAAAAAGGAAACTTTCAATTTATAGGTCATTTCCATATTTAGAAACTTTTGTACCAACCCTTGATTCTTGATAAATGGTATGAAACTTGACTCATGAAGACCATATGAGGATGTGAGACCTTGAAAACCTTGAAGAGAACCTCAAAATTTCACAGTTGACTTCCCCTCTCACTGTTGACTTTTATCCAATTCTCCTGATTCCCAATCCACTGGCCAATTGAACTTCTCCTGAACCAAACTGATGGACAATCTTCCATTCCTAGATACTTAGGGACCCAAGGAATACCATGGAATCAATTCTTGCCCAAAAAATCAGAAATAAACTGATTTTATAGCAAACCCTAATCTTGGTACCCCCAGTCTAGGAGGAAATAGCACAGTCTCCAAATCCAAATTCCTCTGAATATGATGTGTATCCTCTCCAACAAAGATAAGATATGCCATTTGGTGATGATAAAAACCCAAGAAACTTTCCATTTGAGCAATAAACCCAAGAATCTCAAAACCCTAATTTCTGCACTGGTTAGGAGAGAGTGATCCACAATACAAGGACTCTTGCTTGACTCTCTGAAGAACATCTTCTCCTCTTGAACTTGCCTCAGGCACCTTGACCCCGTGCTAAGAACCAATGATATGCACACATGATAATGCAAAATGGAATGAAACATAACCCAGTTAGTACTAAAGTAAGGAGGGCAAATTTTGGGGTGCTACACTTGTCACCGGAGCAACCAAACACCGACCTAAATTATCCCGACAAGGACTCAGGGGAGCAGACTGCTACTCCGGGTAACTCAAAACACAAGACACAATTGTGTTCATAACTCAGATCACAAGATACAAAGGAAAGACTTAGAGAAGAACATGAACTCATACAGGATGTTAGAACATCCCATCCAACATCCTTGCAAAACACCTGCAAGAATGGACTCCACCCCAAAAAGGATATCAGTTATGTGTTGTAAGGATCAATACACAACCGAGATGAATACACACCCATTATCCCCCTTTTTAGCCAAAAATTTGCAAAAGAAACCAACACAGTTCCAGACCCGCATGGTACTTACCCAAACCCAGACAAAAGCCATGAAGACACGACACAGCAAAAGAAACACAACTTGAGACACAAGAAGCAGCGACCCCCTTTAAATACCCAAGCAATTTCTCTATGAATTAACGGTCCATAGAAGTTTCTGAAGAACAATTCAATGAAGATATAAATTTAGGTAAGTAACTTCAACATAAATGACTGTGCACCTCCCAACTAGGATTTGACTATTTCAACTCTAGGGAAAACCGTCCAAATAATGCGCATGTATCAAGACACGTGTTTAAAATGCCTTCTCTTAGGCACGCTCTCCACCGTCCAAGGAACACCTTCCAAAATAAAGCAACTTGGAAACAACCACAAGTCCTAAACAATGTCCTAACACCTGGTCAGACTTTGTCCATTCCAACTTGTAAACTCTGAAGCATAGTCACAATTGTAACACCCCAATTCCCATCGCACTAAATAATACATAATTAAATCAGAGTGAATAAAAATAAATTCTTTTCGACAGAAATAAGGATGCCACATTTGAGAAAAACATAATCCCTGCTCATAAATTTGATACATAACACAAAATGGAATAAACATAAAAGGGAAACTTTTTCCAACAAAAGGAAAGTTAAATTATGGAATAAAGCGGAAAGATCCATAACTGACTTGTTTTACAAAATAAATTGTTTTATAACATCAAAATATTCATACAAAGGTAATACAAAATAGATCCAACAAATGTATACATATATAACAAAAGCGTTCCCTGACTCCCGTGTTACATATCAGAACAGACAGACCGACAAAAGGATGTAGAACTAATCTTCACAAAAGCCTCCGAGATACTAATCTGCAATTGCCTCATAGAGCAACAAACCACAGCAGAAGGATGAGAAATAACAACTAAATCAAGATTGCATAATAATATGCAAACACATATAAATTCACATGCATAATTACTCTCACCACAAGCATCACATACTAATACATATAGCATGCCACAGATACATAACATATTTCTAATAATCCAACCACATAGCATATATCAATTATACCAAAATAGTAGCATATTCACACATAATGCATACCAAAGTTATGACATATGGAAGCACACCACCACATCACATAGCATATGTCTATACATAAAACATATCATCCATAACCAATGCATTTATCACAAATTCATCTCAATTTACCAATCCAATCATAAATCTCAACACATAATCATTCAATTCACAATTTCCCACACATAATCAATCCATTCACAATTTCCCACACATAATGCATCCATTCACAATTTCCCACACATAATCAATCCATTCATGATTTATGCAAATGCACAGAGACCGGCACAACGACTCTATGCAATGCAATGCGGTACCAATCCATCCATCATTCTCATCATTAATTCACTCAGGAATTATTGGAATAATCGCTTGTTACTTAGTGTAACTCCCCGTCGGGCACACGATGTTCCCCGTCGCTTTAGGTCCTCTTTGTATAAGGCACACGACGTTTATGGATCGCTTTAGGTCCTCTTTGTATAAGGCACACGATCCGATCACTTTAGGTCCTCTTTGTATAAGGCACACGGTCATCTATAACGTTGCTTTAGGTCCTCTTTGTATAAGGCACACGACCGTTACAGCAGATTCCCTCAGGAATCGTTTCGTCGCTCACACCCACTAGGGCACACGACATCACAAGAATGCATATCATGATGTTTGGCATACAATGACTCATGACAATCAAATGCATAACATACATAACCATGTGAACCATCTCAACATCAATAATCATGCATTGAAATCAAACCCAAAACAATGCATTTATTTGCCATAAGGCCACAAACCATCATCACAACATACATTGATATTTAATCAAACAATGTATTTTACCACACAACAACATCATTATCACATGCATCAACATCGTATAAATAGCATAAAAGCCCCACATTTATATGACGATAGCATATCGCATCGAACACCAACAAACACAACAAAACCTACAAACCACTAATCATCCTCTACCAAATATTCTTAGTTAACACATGGTATCACATAACCATTTACTAGCATGTTGGATTCTCTTTCCAAGGCTTCAAGTCCCATATCAATCGGATTCCCGATTCATGAATTTTGGTGGAAACATAAACTACACTTATCACATTCATCACAATATTTAACTCTACCATATCAATCCATGACATAAACATATGTTTCTATTCCACTATCATAAAGAGCATTGAAACAGCTTTCCAACGCATCCAACCGTGCTTCAATCCGAGTTACGGATCAAAAGTTATGTAGAAAACAAAATGGAAAATTTGTCACGTTTGCTTTCCTATTCGCAATGCGAACCCCCAGCGAACCGTGGCAGAGAAAAAACAGCATAAAGTTCGCAATGCGAACTTCTGGGCGAACCTTCGCTTTCCCCTTCGCTGGGGTTCGCAAAGCGAACCTGCGAACCCAGAAATTCACAGCAGCGTCAATATAGGTCATATGGGACCAAAATTCATCATTTCTTCCACCCAAACACTTCCAAATCACAATATATCAACCAAAACATGCTCCAACATAATCAACAAGTATTCTACGCAGTTTATATCGAGTTTCACCCGTGAAAACATCGATTTTTATCAATTTTTCATCAATTTATCAAATGTAAAAACATTGTAAAAACAAGAAAACATTCACACAATCACACACATATACATATACAATCGCAATATAATCGAAACTTCTCACCCTTACCCGATTAATCGCGCTTGAAACGGATGATTTCTTCTATCCCAAGTTTTCCTCTTCTTTTCCCTTCTCTTCCTTTCTCTCTTCTCTTTTTCTTTCTCTCTATTTTCTCTCTAAACTCTCTTTTCTTTCTTTCTTATAATAACAAATATCTAAACCTCTAAAAAGACTATTTTACCCCTCAGCTCAAATATCTCGCAAACGCTTTCAAAACGCGATAAAACATAATAACAATGAAAAATAATATATTTTCAAATAAAAGTCAAGAATTAAATAATATAAAAACGAAAATAATTAAATCGGCTCGATTAAATAAATCGGACAAAATGGGGCGTTACAATTCTCCCCCACTTAGACATTTTCGTCCTCGAAAATATACTGATACGAACAACCCCGGATACGACTCTCGCATCCGACTAACAAACTATCATGCCAACAAAAGGCACACCACGAATAACACAAACTGACAAACCACCTTGCTAACAGCAACTACAACAACGGCACGACAACGACGACAACTACAACGACAAGATGCAAAGCCCATACAATGCACTTGACGACTAACTCACGACTTAAAGAAAACCATGTTACCAACACCCAAGTAACACTCCCCTAATCCCCCACACAGGAATTAGCTACTCGCACTCGAACCAGCACGATAGAAACGAGGCAACAACACAAGCAAGAACATAAAGTTCCACGACCCAACATCGTTTCAACAACTTCTACATAACCATAATACCAACATCCTTGTCACACAACAATATTACAACAATGCTATGATTCACCAATCGAACATACAACCAAAACATCCATCTACATAGTAGCCCATGAATAAAATTTAAACCTCTCACCTAACACTTCCGTTCTGAAACGTCCAATGGTCTCATCACTCCTACATGTTTACAATGTTCAACCTATGAACTCTTACAAGTCACACATGCATATACGAAATATGCCACGTCACGCTTTCGATGCGCACTTTGATTACTCGTAACCATCAAAACTATCAACCCCACGTCCAAAGTCTAACTCTTTCTCATATTCGCCAAAAATCACTATTCACTTTTAATATACCCAACCTCACACTATCAGATGTCAATTCACACACCAAATCAAATCTCTAAATTCTTCCAAAAGTTCCCACTCTTTAACCATCAAAGCAGACATATGTAAAAACTTTCGACTTAACTCATCAGGCACGACGTTAACTTTACCAATAGGATAATTCGAGCCAAGGTCATAACTAATCACAAATTCCAACCATCCTAGCTGTCTCATACTATAATCCTTCCGACCAAACAGGTACTCAATATTCTTGTGATTACTAAACACTTCGAACTTAGAACCATAAAGATAATACCTCCAAATTTTCCAACACATTACAACCGCAACCAATTCCAAATCCTGAATAGTATAGATCCTTTTATGAATCCTCAATTGTCGTAAAGCATAAGCTACGACTTTACCCTCTTGCATTAACACACTGACTAAACTCATCAAAGACACACCACAATACCTCACAAACGGTTTATTAGGATCACACAGAATCAAAACTAGAGCCGTAGACAACTTCTACTTCAGCTCTCTGAAACTTTCCTTACAACGAACATCCCACAAACAAATTACTTTTTGCAAGTCAACCGAAGTAACGAAAATGCTAACTTGGAAAAACCTCCCATAACCTCCAGTAATAACCAACTAAAGTCCAAAAAGATTCTAATCTCCTTAACCAACTTTGGAGCCTCTCCTGAAGAACTGCATCTACTTCCGATGGATCCATAACAATACTATCATCAGAAATCACATATCCAAGAAACTAACCTTTTTCAACCAAAATTCTCACTTCGATAGTTTAGTAGAAAGCACCCTCTCTTTCAGCCCTTGTAACTCAATCCTCAAATACACTACATACTCATCCTTTGATTTAAAATAAATCATAATATCATCCAATAAACATCACTATAAACTTGTCCAAACAAGTATGGAAGATACGATTTATATACTCCACAACCATAACATATACAACCTTAAAAATTCATTCTGAGCTCGAAACAATTTATCCAAAATAGCTTAACAATCTCTGGTTACCACATTCCATATAAATTCTTCTTACGGGGTTCCAACTCACTCAAGGTTTCTGCTGACACGAGATCTCAACCCATAACAAAAGCAATACCATCAAGGAACTTCAAATCATTCGCAATTCGTCACAATTCGAAACTCAAGCTATCCAGAACACAACCGTAAGTTTTCATACTACTCACTGATTAACACGCAACCTCATACTATCATCCTTTTCCTTACCAACCATGTTGGACCTCTTCAAGTCGACACACTAATGTTTCATCCAAAAACATATCTAAAAACCATGCACAACTGACGACCCATCACTGTGGCTTCCCTGCCAATTTCCAGAACACTATCATCACAAACATAACAAACATCTGAGTTTTACTTCCTAAAAGTTCTTCTACTTACTTAGCAGATCCAAACCTCAAATCCTCACCTTCGTCAAATTTGAGTCCACACTCTACTCTCTGAGAACAACCATTAACGATACCCAATTGTTCTCTCTCAATGACTTCCCAACTGGACCAACATACCAAAACCTCTAATTCGTCTCATCTTTCGATATAAGAATCTTCATCGACTCATCAAAATAATCCGTAACCATTTTCTTAAATTCCAAACAATTCATTGCACACACTATCAAAGCCGGAAAGACACGTCTATTCCATCCAACATAATTTCGTCTACTATCAACAAGAGATAAAGGGTGATCAATTTCTCAATTTGTCAATAGACAGCCGACAATCATGATGGGGCATAAACCGTCTTTACCAAACTATAATAGCATTTCTTGCATCTTGTGCACACAACTACCTAAGGCATAAATCCTTAGTTGACATAAACCTTACCTCCGCATTCCCTCTGGAATCGGGAACAACACTGTCCAAACAACACTTACAATCTTGCAACCAATGCTCCACAACTGAAGCAACTTGGAGAAGCACAAGCTCCTCCCCCATTTATCTCATTCTAAATCCTGCAGACAAGGGATAAGAAAACCATAAAGTACTGACAGTGTTTCACACATATATCACATACTAAGGAACAAACAACATCGACAGTATTCAACTGTCACACCAACTGACTCAACAACTTGGCCGGACGGACCGACCTGCTCTGATACCACTAATGTAACACCCCAATTCCCATCGCACTAAATAATACATAATTAAATCAGAGTGAATAAAAATAAATTCTTTTCGACAGAAATAAGGATGCCACATTTGAGAAAAACACAATCCCAGCTCATAAATTTGATATATAACACAAAATGGAATAAACATAAAAGTGAAACTTTTTCCAACAAAAGGAAAGTTCAATTATGGAATAAAGCGGAAAGATCCATAACTGACTTGTTTTACAAAATAAATTGTTTTATAACATCAAAATATTCATACAAAGGTAATACAAAATAGATCCAACAAATGTATACATATATAATAAAAGTGTTCCCCGACTCCCGTGTTACGTATCAGAGCAGACAGACCGACAAAAGGATGGAGAACTAATCTTCACAAAAGCCTCCAAGATACTAATTTGCAATTGCCTCATAGAGCAACAAACCACAGCAGAAGGGTGAGAAATAACAACTAAATCAAGATTGCATAATAATATACAAACACATATAAATTCACATGCATAATTATTCTCACCACAAGCATCACATACTAATACATATAGCATGCCACAGTTACATAACATATTTCTAATAATCCAACCACATAGCATATATCAATTATACCAACATAGTAGCATATTCACACATAATGCATACCAAAGTTATGACATATGGAAACACACCACCACATCGCATAGCATATGTCTATACATAAAACATATCATCCATAACCAATGCATTTATCACAAATTCATATCAATTTACCAATCCAATCATAAATCTCAACACATAATCATTTAATTCACAATTTCCCACACATAATCAATCCATTCACAATTTCCCACACATAATGCATCCATTCACAATTTCCCACACATAATCAATCCATTCATGATTTATGCAAATGCACAGAGACCGACACAACGACTCTATGCAATGCAATGCGGTACCAATCCATCCATCATTCTCATCATTAATTCACTCAGGAATTATTGAAATCATCGCTTGTTACTTAGTGTAACTCCCCGTCGGGGACACGATATTCCCCGTCGCTTTAGGTCCTCTTTGTATAAAGCACGCGACGTTTATGGATCGCTTTAGGTCCTCTTTGTATAAGGCACACGATCCGATCACTTTAGGTCCTCTTTGTATAAGGCACACGATCGTCTATAACGTCGCTTTAGGTCCTCTTTGTATAAGGCACACGGCCGTTACAGCAGATTCCCTCAGGAATCGTTTTGCCGCTCACACCCACTAGGGCACACGACATCACAAGAATGCATATCATGATGTTTGGCATACAATGACTCATCCCAATCAAATGCATAACATACATAACCATGTGAACCATCTCAACATCAATAATCATGCATTGAAATCAAACCCAAAACAATGCATTTATTTGCCATAAGGCCACAAACCATCATCACAACATACATTGATATTCAATCAAACAATGTATTTTACCACACAACAACATCATTATCACATGCATCAACATCGTATAAATAGCACAAAAGCCCCACATTTATATGACGATAGCATATCGCATCGAACACCAACAAACACAACAAAACCTACAAACCACTAATCATCCTCTACCAAATATTCTTAGTTAACACATGGATCACATAACCATTTACTAGCATGTTGGATTTCTTTCCAAGGCTTCAAGTCCCATATCAATCGGATTCCCGATTCATGAATTTTGGTGGAAACATAAACTACACTTATCACATTCATCACAATATTTAACTCTACCATATCAATCCATGACATAAACATATGTTTCTATTCCACTATCATAAAGAGCATTGAAATAGCTTTCCAACGCATCCGACCATGCCTTAATCCGAGTTACGGATCAAATGTTATGAAGAAAACAAAATGGAAAATATGCCACGTTCGCTTTCCTATTCGTAATGCGAACCCCCAGCGAACCTTGGCGGAGAAAAAACAGCATAAAGTTTGCAATGCGAACTTCTAGGCGAACCTTCGCTTTCCCCTTCGCTGGGGTTCGCAAAGCGAACTTGCGAACCCAGAAATTCACAGCAGCGTCAATATAGGTCATATGGGACCAAAATTCATCATTTCTTCCACCCAAACACTTCCAAATCACAATATATCAACCAAAACATGTTCCAACATAATCAACAAGTATTCTACGCAGTTTATATCGAGTTTCACCCATGAAAACATCGATTTCTATCAATTGTTCATCAATTTATCAAATGTAAAAACATTGTAAAAACAAGAAAACATTCACACAATCACACACATATACATATACAATCGCAATATAATCGAAACTTCTCACCCTTACCCTATTAATCGCGCTTGAAACGGATGATTTCTTCTATCCCAAGTTTTCCTCTTCTTTTCCCTTCTCTTCCTTTCTCTCTTCTCTTTTTCTTTCTCTTTATTTTCTCTCTAAACTCTCTTTTCTTTCTTTCTTATAATAACAAATATCTAAACCCCTAAAAAGACTATTTTACCCCTCAACTCAAATATCTCGCAAACGCTCTCAAAACGCGATAAAACATAATAACAATGAAAAATAATATATTGTCAAATAAAATTCAAGAATAAAATAATATAAAAACAAAAATAATTAAATCGACTCGATTAAATAAATCGGACAAAATGGGGCGTTACAAGAATGCCTTTCAATGAGCCCCAAGAATACTCCTTTCAACCAGAAGTAAAAGCAACTCACCAAGATGTTAAGACATTCCTTCTAAAATCTCCCAGTTAACAACAAAGACTCCCATGAGCCTTATCTCAATCTGCAGAGAAAAATAAATTCTCCTAGACGCTATCCAATCTTATTTCTCAAGTCTCTCCTAAGAATTAAGAACATAGTTGATATAAGTCAATAGCCTTAACAGATCAAACTCCCAAGCAGAACTGTCAAAGTCACAAAATCAACACACCATGATGTCAAAACATCTTTCCTGACATCACATCTTCACAAGAATCACATAAGCATCTTCATGCTCATAAGTGAAAACAAACACCAAGATCACACTCCTTGTATCATAACCAACGAACTCTTGGATTGAGACCAGATAACACCATTGATCACTCTCCCCCTGAACATATCTACACCCTGTACAAATTCATCATGAATCTTCCAGCCATAGACAACCTTGTTTCTTGAGAATGGGTCCAATCAAATATGGAATACTCACATCCACGAAAGAGACATACACATTCTCTTAGCTTCTTGGTTAGACAAAATGGCATTCACACTTGAAAGACACCATACCCCTTCTCCATAAGAAGAGTGATACACCTTCAGCCTGATACAATCTCTTCTAATGATACTTCCAGCAGAACCTATCACCAGAATCCACACAGTCTTGACCAGTAGCTCTACACCATACTCAACCATGAGTAGATATAGCTCCAAGGCTGAACGTCAACCTCAATCATCCTTCAAGAATAACCAAAACCAGAAATGATGTTCCAACATCATTTAGGACACTATGCTCAATGACTTTGATTCTTGAGCCACTAAACACTGAACTTACCATTCTCATACTTCCATTAGCAAGGAACACATGAGAATCACAACAGGTCACAACTGCAGTAGATCATAGACAATCACAGAAGACCGAATACCCCATAGAGAAATAAATTCTCACCACCCTCATGAAGCTTCAAAAATATCAGACATCCCAGTCTAAACAGACTCCTCAGTAAGATCTGCTTCTCCTCTGCACTTCAGTCTTCTATCCCTCAAAACTCCACCTTGCACAAACACAAGACACAGTACATCAGTACTGGCAAAGTCTAATGTTTTAACAGAAGATGACACCACGAGCCTAGAGCAACAGGCTTGAGCAGGTAATTTCTTGAGCCACACTCAAGTACCACCTTCCACCAGTAGTGACCAATCAGAACACCTTCCACAAGGTCCTTGATTAGCTGAAACTTCCAGTACTAATATCTCCTTACCCCAGACAGAACTCTGGAACACTCATATCAAACATCTTAGATGAGACTTCAAGAAGAGGATATAAAACCACCAAGAAATCAGTAACTCCCTTGAGCTTTTATCTATAGCGTTATCCAAAAAGGTTGATATAGACTTTGGAAACAGTCGTATAGTTGGAGAGCAACCACTCCTAAGAAGACCAACCTATATAAGATGGTACAACTCCAATGCACACAAAAGACTATATCAAGAATATCCTGATGTTCAGTCCAATGTCAGAACATTTGATTACTGACTTGACTAGCCAACTATGGTAACTACACATGCCTGAAATAGTCTTGAAGATCTAACCCTTAGACTTCCAGATAATATCCCACCTTGAGTGGCCTTTCCACCATATCAGAACAAGAGTTCCATGTTCTCATAGACTTGATCATGAAATCAAGTTTGAGTAAACAACCTCCATCCTGAACATAAGAAAGAAGACCAACAACCAGTCCTCTCAAGAAATAAACAAGTACCCTGATGACAGCCTCCTTCAAGCATAATTCTCCAAGGGAATCATCCACACAAGATTAGATTCCACGCCAGAACCAAACCAAATAGTCACAACTATTTGTATGATCATTCAGATTCAGCTCTGAAAAACTAGAAGACTCTTCAAGCTGTCAGGGCAAATGTCCTAGACATTTTCCTTTGACTTCCATATGCACAGATTCTAGTAGAAAAATCTTTGCAGTCCTCCACCAGTAATTGGAACGCATACTCCTATAGAAGATACAAGAACACGGCTTATGTTTTCTTATGTGCTTAGATTAGAAATAAACTAACCCAAGGCATGTTCATCAAGATGAACATGAGACATTCTACACTTCCACAATAGCAAGTTTCTAGAACAGAAACTTCCTAGACTACATACCAACTGACTCTTCAAGTCCAATCAGAAGAATATTCCCAACACCTTCGAACAACACCCATTTTTTTAGCCTCCAGAGTATGTTCCATAATGCTCATTTGTCTATGCAGTCTACTCCTTGGATCATCAAGATTCAACACACACTCATCTTGATCACAGTCAAGCATCTTTTAAAAAAATCACACAAGATACCAATTGTATCCATTCTTCAAGCCAGACCCGATGCAAAGAGTAAATTCTTGAGTTCTTGAACCTATCTGAAGAAACAACTTCTGATGTGAGATCATCTTTCTTGAACACAAGCAATAGGATAATCAATTAAACACTTGCTTAGGCCACAAATAGCAATTGATCTTAAATCCCAATTATGCATTCTTCAAACACCAAAAATAATTAGACTCCCTTTTAGCTAGAGAATTCTGATGATGATTAGAGTGTTGAGACATTAGAATCAACATCCATGACCCAACTTGTCACTTGATACACAATCTCTTGATAGTTCAATGTTCTCTTTGGTGTTCAGCCAAAGAAAACCATATCCTCCGGAATCCTCCAAAATATTTTCACTAGATAAGCCCTCCACACCTGATCAGTCCTCACAGACTCCTATTTCTTCAGGTTGACATCCCTTCTTACTCCATCTACAAGATAAGGAATAAGACATCCAGCACAACCTAGGAGAAAATCTTCAAGGAAGACCATCTTCAGGTAAACCAGTAGAATCCTTGGATAATCAGTATCACCTTCCAAGAGTTAGAAACCTCAAACAGGGTCAAACTCTTATAAGGATGGGAGCAAAAATAAATTGCTCCTTTCTTCATGTGGATCTTCTTCTAGACAATCTTCTCTTCACATTCAGAAGTACCTTTATGAGTGGACTTGAGAGAAACCTCAAGTATCTTGGGCTACTATAAACATGACATAGAATGTTTATCAAATCCAATGAATTGGATACACAAGACCTCAACTCAAACTTTTTCCTCCTATGGCCCTTCATGTTACCTAAGCAACATAGAAAGATCCTTCAGAGGACTCCAGGTCACAGTGCTCCCTCCTGTCTATTACTCCCAGCTAGACGTGGCAAGAACACCTGGAGAAAACAACCCATCTTCAACATGGACCAGGTAAGATGTCATAACATCTTATCAGGCACTATGCGTAGCAATAGCATCATTATCAGTAGCAGTGGAGAATCTTCACAATGTATCAGTCAAGCATCAGTAGTTGTTCATCTGGAACAACCTATCCCCCAACACCAAAGAATGGCCTGATCATGCAACCTCCTTCCTTGTTCAAAGACCAGAAAGTATCTTCCCTAGAACTCATCCAGAAACAGACCAGGATGCCTGCTCTGATACCAATTAAAATTCTGGCATGCATATCACATATGTCCTAAGAGATATCAAGACATAGATCTCTGCTAAAATTGAACAAGGACAGAAACAAGAACCTTTAATAAAACTGCAAATTCATAATACAATGTCATGACAGATGTTTCAACATCTGTCAAGACATAAATTTCTGACCAAGAGAGCAGACTGAATTGAACAAAATAGAAAGATAAATAACACAAGGATATGATGATCATGTTCGGTGCAAATAACCTACGTATAGGGGCTACTAACCCAGGAATGAATTGACTATTAGTAGTATTAATTTAGAGCTAAACTCCCCCATTTACAACCCCTCACTTAATCCCTACCCAGTACAATTCTATCTAGAAATCACCATATAGATAAGAGAAACCCATCTCAATTCCTAAATCACCTCAGTGACATCTAACAGTTACAACATCCTGCAATTACATCAATCTGTTCAACTGAAAGACACTCCTTCCAATACAACATTCAGTCAAGACTCTTGACTACCAAACAATGACTCTTTAATTTGCTTAATAGCTTCATCCAAGAACAATACACAATTCATTACCTACAGGTTTCTGAATCTGTAAAACTATGTCTACCACAACGTATCAAATGATACAAAGGGTGACTTACAACACAAGAAAGTACACGACTCTCAAAATACTAAACCCTTATTTTCTACTTTACAAAAGTCTTAATAAGAATTTCTTAAAATTTGTTTCTACTCTTGGTCTTGGTCTTCCTTTTATAATCTTCAACTATCCATGGGCTTCAAAATATCTATTTATTTATTCCTTGATCCATGTTCTAATTGCTCCTTAAATCTTGGACCAGATCTGCAACAACCTGCTATATCAGACCAATATGTCGAATCCACAAGCTAGGGCATCTTGTCTGACATGTCTTCTTTTAGCATAATTCTTAATGTTGGAACATCTTGTTCAACACTTTGTTTTACCAAAATTTAGTTAAATCTTTTAGAGCTTTCAGCTGAAAGTATCTTCATGTTGGAACATCTTGTTGAACATCAGCAATCTTGACTTTCAAGGATAATCAATTAAATACTTGTGGACTCCACAAATAACAATTGATCTTAAATCCTTGTCCAATAACCCTTCTTCACTGTTGTAGCTAAGCTCCACCAGATTACTTCATGAACACTTATCAAGTAATCAATCTTTTGCAAGTATCTTCTTTGACAAATAGTGTTGAGATACCAAGGCTGCCACCCTTGACTCAAGTAACTAAGATTCTCTCTGAACGAACCTTATTTACCTCAACAATTCTTCAATCAGATTGGATCCACCCTTAGGGTTAAGATAGATGAATCCTTCCTTACTGTTTTTGGATGGTGAAAATAAATCACCTCCACTTTCTTCAGATTGTGTTTCAAAGAAACACCTTCTAGTCAGAAGAATAACTAGAAAACACCAGATGCACGACATAGATGCCTTTATGAGTGGACTTGAGAGAATTCTCAAGTATATTTGACAACCTAGCCGATCAATAATTTATCAAACTCCCAGAGCAAGAACTTGATAAACTTAAACTCAACCCCTCTCCTCTTCAACTGACTTCAACTGCACCAAGAAACCAAGCTTCCAAGTACCAAGTCACAATACCAGATATCTTCCAACAACTCCCTTCATTCCATCGCTCCTGACTTTGAAATAAAAGAAAACAGATATCTTCACATATAGAGGCCGACGATTGAGATCTTCCACCAACTGTCTTCAGTAACAACTCCAGAATCCCATAATTCTAGAGCTCTTCCATCAGAAACACATGCAGCAGAACCACCAAGGAACAGATCCTGCTTGCCCTAATAAGATGTCAGAACATCTTATAAGACACTCCAACAAGAGAACGAGCCACTTCTCCTGTAGTTGTTGTAGAACCTCCTCAGCAACATGAACAACCTCTGGGTTGTTCCCTTCGATCCAGAACATCCATCTTATCCATTAATACCCTTGAGTATGCCTGAGTTGATTGATCTGATTTTCAAAACTCCTCCTAGTTTAAACGCCATAAAGTATCTCCCAAATATCTCATCCAGAACCAGACAGGATGCCTGCTCTGATACCAATTGAAATTATGGCCTATGCAGACAGCAGATGTCCTAACACTTGTCAAGACATTGTGCTACATAATCATTTAAACATAGAGGCGCAACAGCAGACTGATACCTTGAATATCAGAACTGCAAATCACAGATTTTATGACATCTGATCCAACATGTTAATCAAGACTGAACTGAAAAAGCAGAATGATAAACAACATACATCAATTGTTAATCCAGTTCGGTGCAAATCACCTACATCTGGGGGCTACCACGCCAGGAATGAATTCACTATTAGTAGTATTAATTTAGAGCTAAACTCTCTCGTTTACAACTCCTCACTTAATCCCTACCCAGTACAATTCTACCTAGAAATCACCATCTAGATAAGAGAAACCTATCTCAATTCCTAAATCACCTCAGTGATATCTAACAGTTACAATCTGGATCAATCTGTTTAATTGAAAGACATTTCTTCCAATAACAATATTCAGCCAAGACTCTTGACTAACAACAATACTTGGTTTTGCTTAAAAGCTTCAACCAAGAACAATACTCAACTCTTGCTTCAAAGCTTCGAGTGAGAATAATTTACAACAACCTATGTCGACCACATAGTATCAAAAGATACATGGGTGACTTACAAACTACACAAGAGACTCTCAAAACCCTAAACTCTTATGTTGCACCGACGGCTTATTGTTGTGTGTGCTTACTATTTTAGGTCTAGCAAGTCCTTATTCATAGACTCTTGCCGTATGGGCTTGGACTCTTCAATCAGGTCCAATCTTCACGTTTTTAATTCAGCTGCAAGATCTTCTCCACAAAAATAGGAACAAATCTCCAAATAGTTTCCTAAAAAGTCTCCAAGATCCTCTTTATGAAATCCAATTAAATCTGCACTTTTTTCCTAATAAATCTCCTTGACATGCGTATAATGATGAGACATATCCAAAATATTCTCACCAAAACAAAATAAATCAGTCAAGAGATATACAACAGCAACACCTGTTGTACTAGACAAAGATGTCGTGACATCTCCTTCGACATCTTGATCAAAAGTCACATGACAATAAAACAGCAACACCTATTATACCAGACTAAGATGTTATGACACCTGTGTTGATGTCTGATCACCCATGTTAGAACATCTTACCCAACATTTTGATGTAAACTTGTTTTAGCCAAAATGTAGCCAATCAAGGACCTAACAATCTCCCAATTTGGCAAATTTTGGCTAAAACAACCTTTGGATAACATATGACAGCTCCCTCTTATGAAAACAACCAAAGAACACTACTACTACTTACTTCTCCCCCTTTTTAGCCATAATATGCCAAACCAAGCAACTATGCATTTATGGACAATCAACCAAAAGCAAGCAAGTCAGTAGCAGTACTCCCCCTGTCGTAGATAACCAATGCTCCTTTGCCAGAAGAACACCCTAAATGAATGGAAAACATAAGACGCATCTTCATGTCTTCAAGAGCGCACCCTCTGTTCAACACACCTACTGAACGCATTCACCTAATGCTTGACCCTCAAGCAAACCATGTATCATACCAGTACATTTAACAGACAGAAGCTCTCCTCCTATCTTTCTCAACAGATGCTTCTTCAACAAGAACCACCCAAAATCACCACATGCCATCCCATGACAACTTCATGATCATATAGTGAGAGTACCAGGAACGCATCCTTGTACCATAAATAACAAACTCTTGGATTGAGACCAAAGCTCCATTGATCCCTCTCGTCCAGAAACTATCCATACACCACTCGAATTCCTCCTGAATTCTCATGTATGAATCTCCTTGTTCCCTAAGATACAACCCAATTGAATCCTAATGCTTCACATTCCTCAAAGAGATGCACAGGGCCCCTTAGTTTTCTAGCTCACACAGATATTCCTCACACTTGAAGAACATCAAACACATGCTCCAAAAATCTTCAGCCCAATTGCTCCACAATCACTAACTGATTTACTTCTAGCATGTTCCATTCACATCAGACTTTCAAGACAATCCTTTACCCATCATTCTCCCGTATGATAAGATAAATACTTCTTAGACAAGATGTGAGTGTCAAGTTCTACACTCAGAACTTAGTATCCTACTCCAAGGATAACCAACCCAAAAAAAATGTTCTAACATTAGTTAGGACATCCTTCACACATCATAGACACCACACACCATGGTTCTTGATATGCTCTACCACTGGACTTACTATCAGCATAGTAATCCAAACTGGAGATCTTCACACAACACTGCACCACCAGCTTGAACAAAGAGAACTTCAGCAACCCAGAGAGAAATAAACTCTCATCCACCAAAAGAAGGTATACTTCCATCCTCAACCCAGAACTTCTTCCACAAGCTCCAAGAGAACCAGAACCTCCTTACGTTTTCAACTAACTACCCTTCTGCACAAGAGAAATCAGTTTCAAGCATCCTACTTGAATGCACACTGTGAAACCAACCAAATGCCACCTTTTGATTGATCTCAATCTTCTTCAGAGTTCCCACAAGATACACTGATCCACCAATGAAATCAGATCTTCAAGTCATATGAACTACTTGCACCATAGCAAGACATCTTGGATCCACCAAGCCTCTAGACATGTAACATCTTCCCATCCACAGCTCCCACAAACTGCATGAGATAGACCTTTTTGAAGCATCCATAACTTCCATTCTCCTATAGATCACCTTATCTTGAGTTGATGTGCCACATCACTAACTGAGACTCTGATGTTAAGCTAGATGTCAGAACAATCTGATACGACATCCAGCTGCTGAGTTCAGCTCCTCCTTTTGCCACTTAGAAGAACCTCCTCCCTTTGCATAACAAGAGTTCCATGCTCTCATAGACTTGATTCAACAACCAAGTTTGAATAGGCAACCTCCATCCTGCTTTAAAACTCCAAAGACTTCACACCTGCTGTGTCTGAATCTTCAGAAAATAAGTAGTCTTAGACTACACCATAACTATACCAAAGAATGTCACTTTCCTTAGTAGAGCAGACTGTAGAAAGTCAGAGATAACTTCCACTTAACTTTGACTTCCAAGAAGAGAAATATCCATGCTCCAAAGTACCTAAATCAGAAATAAACTGATACAAGTAGTAACCATCAAGATTATGATGTCTTCATCTTCATCTTCAACAGCATCAAAGTCCAGACCAGTTTCTTGCCAGGAAACTCTCCAGAGAACACATGCTTCTTTCACACCCGACTGAAGCCCGTTCTTAGGTCACCACCTAAGACTAAAACAGATGCTAAAGTGTATGCAGTACCCCTCCTATGATTCTGCACAAACTCTGATGATGAGATGTTCCAACATCTTATTGAACATCAGCAATCTTGACTTTCAAGGACAATCAATTAAATACTTGTTGACTCCACAAATAGCAATTGATCTTAAATCCTTATCCAATAACCCTTCTTCACTATGGTAGCTAAGCTCCACCAGATCACTTCATGAACACTTATCAAGTATTCATTCTTTTGCAAGTATCTTCTTTGACAAACAGTTTTGTGAACCAAGGCTACCACCCTTGACTCAAGTAACTAAGTTTCTCTCTGAACGAACCTTATTTACCTCAACAATTCTTCAATCAGATTGGATCCACCCTTAGGGTTAAGAGAGATGAATCCTTCCTTGCTGTTTTTGGATGGTGAAAATAAATCACCTCCACTTTCTTTAGATTGTGTTTCAAAGAAACACCTTCTAGTCAGAAGAATAACTAGAAGACTCCAGATGCACGACATAGATGCCTTTATGAGTGGACTTGAGAGAATTCACAAGTATCTTTGACAACCTAGCCGATCAATAATTTATTAAACTCCCAGAGCAAGAACTTGATAAACTTAAACTCAACTCCTCTCCTCTTCAACTGACTTCAACTGCACCAAGAAACCAAGCTTCCAAGTACCAAGTCACCATACCATATATATTCCAAAAACTCCATTCATTCCATCACTCCCGACTTTGGAATAAAAGAAAACAGATATCTTCACATATAGAGGCCGACAATTGAGATCTTCCACCAACTGTCTTCAGTAACAACTCCAGAATCCCATAATTCTAGACCTCTTCCATCAGAAAC
Organism: Lathyrus tuberosus; assembly: GCA_022829125.1. Lineage (NCBI taxonomy): Eukaryota > Viridiplantae > Streptophyta > Magnoliopsida > Fabales > Fabaceae > Lathyrus > Lathyrus tuberosus. Next base: position 1,948,590 of record JALAZF010000416.1, on the reverse strand, counting down.
ACATGCAGCAGAACCACCAAGGAACAGATCTTGCTTGCCCTAATAAGATGTCGGAACATCTTATAAGACACCCCAACAAGAGAACTAGCCACTTTGCCTGTAGTTGTTGTAGAACCTCCTCAACAACATGAACAACCTCCGGGTTGTTCCCTTCGATCTAGAACATCCATCTCATCCATTAATACCCTTGAGTATGTTTGAGTTGATTGATCTAATCTTCAAAACTCCTCCTAGTTTAAACACCAGAAAGTATCTCCCAAAGATCTCATCCAGAACCAGACAGGATGCATGCTTTGATACCAATTGAAATTATGGCCTATGCAGACAGCAGATGTCCTAACACTTGTCAAGACATTGTGATACATAATCATTTAAACATAGAGGCGCAACAACAGACTGATACCTTGAATATCAGAACTGCAAAATCACAGATGTTACGACATCTGATCCAACATGTTAATCAAGACTGAACTGAAAAAGCAGAATGATAAACAACACACATCAATTGTTAACCCAGTTCAGTGCAAATCACCTACATCTAGGGGCTACCAAGCCAAGAATGAATTCACTATTAGTAGTATTAATTTAGAGCTAAACTCTCCCATTTACTACTCCTCACTTAATCCCTACCCAGTACAATTCTATCTAGAAATCACCATCTAGATAAGAGAAACCTATCTCAATTCCTAAATAACCTCAGTGATATCTAACAGTTACAATCTGCATCAATCTGTTCAAATGAAAGACATTCCTTCCAATAACAATATTCAGCCAAGACTCTTGACTAACAACAATACTTGGTTTTTCTTAAAAGCTTCAACCAAGAACAATACTCAACTCTTGCTTTAAAGCTTCTCGTGAGAACAATTTACAACAACCTATGTCGACCACTTAGTATCAAAAAATACATGGGTGACTTACAAACTACACAAGAGACTCTCAAAACCCTAAACTCTTATGTTGCACCGACGGCTTATTGTTGTGTGTGCTTACTATTTTAGGTCTAGCAAGTCCTTATTTATAGACTCTTGCCGTATGGGCTTGGACTCTTCAATCAGGTCCAATCTTCACGTTTTTAATTCATTTGCAAGATCTTCTCCACAAAAATAGGAACAAATCTCCAAATAGTTTCCTAAAAAGTCTCCAAGATCCTTTTTATGAAATCCAATTAAATCTGCACTTTGTTCCTAATAAATCTCCTTGGCCTGCATATAATGATGATACATATCCAAAATATTCTCACCAAAACAAAATAAATCTGTCAAGAGATATACAACAGCAGCACCTGTTGTACCAGACAAAGATGTCGTGACATCTCCTTCGACATCTTGATCAAAAGTCACATGACAACAAAACAGCAACACCCGCTGTACCAGACTAAGATGTTATGACATCTGTGTTGATGTCTGATCACCCATGTCAAAACATCTTACCCAACATCTTGCTGTAAACTTGTTTTAGCCAAAATGTAGCCAATCAAGGACCTAACAGTATTGCATGCATAATGAGTCATTTGTGGAGTACGCTGCATACATGTTTGCATATGTAGTTAATCTTTCACGATGTTATGGATTGATTGTGAATATGTACATGTTGTTGTGAAGGGTGCGAGGCTATGTGGTTGTTGATTGTGTAGTTGAATGCGTGCTTGATGTATGTTCTCTACCTTAGCGTTCTTTACACTATTTATATTGGTTTGTTGTTTCTCACCCAGTTTGCTTTCATGTTGCCCACCATGGACATCTTGCACATACCCAAGAGTAGAGTTTACTGCTGTAAGAGGAAGTTAGCTCCTGAAGTTACTTCATTTAGTTGCATCGTCATTTTAGAAGTCTTGCTTTTATTCTGTAACATCGGGGTTGGGAACGTTTGTTTGCTTATTTTATCTTGTTGGAGTTTATTTTCTTTATTCGGTTTATTTTGAGATTATTAAAGAGTTCAATATGATAACTCTTCATTTTGAAATAAATTTATTATGATTTGAAGTTGAGACTAAAAGTCTAAGTTGCAATGTTTTGTTATTTGAAATATATTTGAAATAAGATCGATACCACCGCAATGATACCTTAAGTGAAGGTGACTATGTGATGATATGTGTCGTATGATGTTGATATTTCTAGTGCGTGTTTGTTAAATGATTGATTTGTTAAAGTTTTTTCGTTGGTGACGCCTTAGATTGTAGTGTAAAGCTTAATAGTATCAGAGTTTAGGGTGTTACATAGTGGTATCATAGTAGGTCCGTCCGGCCGGCCATGTTTTCTAATGTTTTCTAGTCCCTAGTATACGATAGGTGTGTGTACATTAATAATGCATTGTTTCTTTTAATGTTTGTTTGATGGTGTGCATGATGGCTGGAAGAAAAGATTGTGCTATTGTCGATGCTTTGGAGTCAGTGGATCAGGCACTACACGGACATTATAATCTGACAAGTGATAAGTTCTGTGGTTTAGGGAAATTTTAGAGGAATAATCCGTTGAAGTTCAAGGGCAGGTATGATCCAGAGGGTGCTCAGGTGTGGCTCCAAGAGATCGAGAAAATTTTCTGAGTAATGGCTTGTACTGAAGAACATAAGGTATTGTTTAGTACTCACATTTTATTTGAGGAAGCTGAGGACTGGTGGGATAATGCTCGCCAGAGACTAGAAGTTGTTGGTGTTGAGATCACTTGGGTTGTGTTCAAGGTGCAATTCCTTGAGAAATACTTTCCTGAAGATGTGCGTAGCAAGAAGAAAAATGAATTCCTTGAACTTAAGCAAGGAAACATGACAGTTGTTGAATATGCTGCCAAGTTCGAGGAACTTGTGAAGTTCTGTCCCCACTACAATGGTGCATCTGTGGATGGGTCGAAGTGCATTAAGTTTGAAAATGGACTACTATCTTAGATTAAGTAGGGTATTGGCTACCAGGAGATTTGCAGGTTTCCTACTCTGGTGAACAAGTGTACGATTTATGATGAGGACTGCAGAGCTTGTTTAGCTCACTACAAGAGCGTTAGTGAGAGGAATTGGAAGAATGAGTATCGGGAAAACCATACAGTGCTCCAGTTGACAAAGAAAAGCAGAGAGTTGCAGATGAGAAAAAGCTAAATGGGAGAAGGACTCTCGATTCTATCAAGTGCTTCAAGTGTGGCGAGTTGGGATACTGTGCTAATGAGTGCAAGTATAATGGTATGAGGTGCTTTAAGCATGGAAAGACAGGTCATCACGCAGTGGGTTGTAGGAGTGATGGGCCGATTTGTTATAATTGCGGCGAGTAGGGTCATATTTGTACCAATTGTTAGAAGCCAAAGAAGGCACGGTCTGGAGGAAAAGTCTTTGCTTTGAGTGGGACAGAGACTACTAGTGTTGACCGTTTGATTCGAGGTACACGTTTTATAAATATTATTCCTTTGATTGCTATTATTGACACAGGTGTAACACATTGTTTCGCTTGATTGTCTTGAGAGGTTGGGTTTTAAATTGTCTTCTATGGATGGGAATATGATTGTTGATACACTGGCTCTAGGTCTTGTAACCACTTTGTGGGTTTGTTTGAATTATCAGCTTACTATTTATGGTAAGAGTTTTGGGATGGATTTAATATGTCTACCTTTGAGTAATCTCAATTTTATCCTTGGAATGAATTGGTTGGAGTTCAACCATGTTCATATTAATTGTTTCGACAAGACGGTGTCATATCCAGAGTTTGATGCAAGTGATGAGTTGTTCGTGTCTTCTAAGAAAGTGGATGAGTTCGTGAAGGATGATGCTACAATATTTATGATCTTAGCTTCTATGAAGGCTGAAAGCAAAGTTGTGATTGGTGAGTTTCCAGTGGTGTGTGAATTTCCAGAAGTTTTTCCCGATGATATTAGTGATTTGCCACAGGAGCGAGAAGTTGAGTTTACTATAGACTTAGTACCTAGTACTAGTCTAGTGTCGATGGCTCTTTACATAATGGCTGCTTTAGAGCTGAGCGAATTGAAGAAGCAAATGGAAGATCTGCTTAAAAATAAGTTTGTCCGTCTGAGTGTTTTTTCATGGGGTGCGTTGGTGTTGTTAGTGAAGAAGAAAGGTGGTAGTATGAGGTTATGTGTTGACTATTGACAACTAACCAAGGTGACTATCAATAACAAGTATCAACTTTCAAGGATTGATGATTTGATGGATAGTTGGTAGGTGCTTGTGTGTTTATAAAGATAGATTCGCGTTCTGGTTATCATCAGATTTGTGTGAAGCCTGAAGTTATTCTGAAGACTACTTTTAGAATGAGGTATGATCATTACAAGTATTCGCTAATGATGTTTGGTATGTCTAATGCGCCTGGAGTGTTCATGGAGTACATGAATAGAATATTCCATCCATACTTAGATCAGTTTATGGTTGAGTTCATCGACGACATCTTGACATAATCGAAGTCTGATGAAGAGCATATGGAGCATCTGAGAATTGTATTGTAGACATTGAAAGAGAACTAGTTGTATGTGAAGTTGTCCAAGTGTGAGTTCTGGTTAAGAGAAGTGAGTTTACTTGGTCATGTGATTTCCAGTGGTGGTACAATTATGGATCCATCGAAGATATATGTTGTGTTACAGTGGGAGACTTTGAAGTTTGTTACTGAAATTAGAAGTTTTCTTGGGTTGGCTGGTTACTGCAGGAAATTCATTGAAGATTTTTCAAAGTTAGCATTACCATTGACTCAGTTGACCCAAAAGGGTTAAGCTTATGTTTGGGATATGTATTGTGAAGAGAGTTTCCAAGAACTCAAGAAGACGTTGACGTCTGCCCCAGTTTTGATTTTGCTGAATCCAAGTGAGTTCTTTGATGTATATTGTGATGCTTTGAAGATGAGTCTAGGAGGTGTGTTGATGTAGAATGGCCAGGTTGTGGCTTATGCCTCTCGACAATTGAGAGTTAATGAAAGGAATTATCCTACACATGATCTTGAGTTAGCAATTATGGTGTTCGTGTTGAAGATTTGGAGACATTATCTGTTTGGCTCCAAATTTGAGGTGTTCAGTGACCACAAGAGTTTGATGTATTTATTTGATCAGAAGGAATTGAATATGAGGCAGAGAAGAATACTCAAGTTTATGAAAGATTATGATTTTGGCTTGAATTACCATTCGGGTAAAGCTAACGTTGTAGCTGATGCATTGAGTAGGAAGTCTTTGCAAATGTCAGTGTTGATGGTTCGAAATTTAGAATTGATCAAGCAATTCAGATACATGAGTTTGGTATTTGAAGAGACTCCAAACAGTGTGAAATGGGGTATGTTGAAGCTGACCAGTGGTATCCTTGAAGAGATCAGAGAGGGTTAAAAGGTAGATGTTGGATTGGTTGACCTATTTATGTTAATCAATCAAGGTAAGGGTGGTGACTTCAGAATTGATGAGAATGGTGTGATAAAGTTCAGAGACAGGGTTTGTGTACCTGATAAGCCAGAACTTAAGAAGATTATTCTTGAGGAAGGTCATAGAAGTGGTTTAAGTATTCATCCCGGTGCCACTAAGATGTATCAAGACTTGAAGAAATTATTTTGGTGGTCAGGAATGAAGAAGGAAATAGCTGAGTTTGTGTATGCTTGTTTAACTTTACAAAAGTCAAAGATTGAACACCAGAAGTCGTTGGGTCTGATGCAACTGTTGAGTATTCCATAGTGGAAGTGGGATAGCATTTTCATGGATTTCATGACAAGTTTGCCGAGGAAGGCGAAGGGATGTGATTCTATTTGGGTGATTTTTGATAGGCTGACTAAATTTGCTCATTTCATCCAGATTAAGATCAATTATCCTTTGCAGAGGTTGGCTGAGTTGTATATTGAGAAGATTATTAGTCTGCATTAGGGGTGGCAAAATGGGCCGCCCGCCCCGCCCCGCCTTAAGCCCGCCTAATGGAAATGGGCTTTAAAATACTTATTTATTTATTTATTTTTCATTTTTTAATAGATTAATAGGCTTGTTTTTACATGTCAAATAGATTTTTCACTTATTTTTTAGAACAATTTTTACAAAGCATCTTTTTAACAAATTTTACTTCAAAAAATATTGCATATATTTTCAAATAAATGTACAAAATAAAACCATCAAGAAATGAAATTACTAGAATTAACTAAAAAATTGCGGGTTTAAGGTGGGTCAAGCTGAACGAATAGGTGCGGCGGGCTTTTGCGGGTGGAAGATTTTGGCGGGGCGGGCTTTTGCGGGCGGCGGGCCCAAAATCCAAACCCAACCCGCCATTTTTTAGCGGGTGCGCGGGCCGGCCCGGCGGGCCACGACCCCTTTTTGCCACCCCTAGTCTGCATGGTATTCCGCCGAGCATTTTATCGGATAGAGATCTAAGGTTCACGTCGAGGTTTTGGCAGAATTTACAAGAAGCTTTAGGTACTAAGCAGAAGTTGAGTTCCTCTTATCACCTGCAGACTGATGGGAAAATAGAGAGGATTATCAAATCCTTGGAGGATCTGTTGAGGGCTTGTGTGCTAGAACAAGAAGGTGCTTCGGATAGCTACTTGCCGCTAATTGAGTTCACTTACAATAACAGTTTCCACTCAAGTATTAGGATGGCATTTTTTGAAGCATTGTATGATATGAGGTGTAGGACACTTCTGTGTTGGTATTAATCTAGTGAGAGTGTGGTGATTGGACCTGAGATTATGCAACAAACTTATGAGAAGATCAAGATGATCCAAGAGAAGATAAAAGCTTCGTAGAGTCTCCAGAAGAGTACCATGATAAGAAGAGGAAATCACTTGATTTCCAAAAGGGGGACCATGTATTTTGGAGAGTTACTCCAGTAACTAGTGTTGGTCGAGCTTTGAAGTCTCGAAAGCTCATGCCTTGTTTTGTTTGTCCATACCAGATCTTGCAGAGGATAGGAGAGGTGGCATATCGGATTGCCTTGCCACCGCCGCTTACTAATCTTCACAATATGTTTCATGTATCTCAGTTGAGGAGATACATTTTCGATCTATCTCATGTGATCCGAGTGGATGATATATAGGTGAGAGAGAACCTGACAGTCGAGGCATCGCCCTTGCGAATAGAGGATTAGGAGGTGAATCAGTTGCGTGGTAAAGAGATTGCTTTGGTGAAGGTAGTGTGGGGAGGACCAGCTAGTAGAAGCATAACTTGGGAGTTGGAGAGTCGTATCTGACTCCATTTCCTTCAGGTAATTTTTTAGAGAAAAAATTTTTCTAAGTGTGGGAAAGTTCGAACACCCCAAAATTTTGATTAATTAATTTAATTAAATTATTTAGAATTTTATTGGACTAAATGGTGTTTTAATTATTTGTTGTGTGGTTGTGGGGGTAAGTGTCCTTGAGGTAGAGGTATAGAGAGAGTAATAGTTTGGTATAGTTATTTAGAATTAATTAGAATTTTCACTAATTATTAGACTAAATAGTATTTTATTTTAATTAATTAAATAAAATAGTAAAAAGATAGAATTTGGCCAATGTGGAGAATTTGGAGAAATAAAGGGGAGCAAGAAGTTATGAAGTTGGGGCAATAGTGTGAATTAAGAAAATTGAGGGTTAATGAGGTAATTGGAAAGAAGTGTGTAGAAAACCCTAAGATATATTTGAAGGAAGATAATTTGGAGAGTTTTACGTAAAATAGAATTTTGTGGTGAGAAGAGGCAAAGGCTAGGGCTAAAGGAAGACTCCATTATTAGAACTTGAAGTTGCATATTGCTTGAAAGTCCAAGGTAAGGGGGGAAAGGGCTATCAATTAGGTGTATTACATGATGGGTAGATATGTGAATTCCTTAATATCATTTGGGTTCTAAGTTTCTTTTGATGAATTGTTATATGATGAATTTCTGGAAATTGGTTGTTGATCTTAAGTTTATATGTGATGTTATGATGGAATCGATGTTTGAATGATCATAATCATGTATCTATAATTTTTTGTCATGGATGAATGCTTGAATGTTTAATTTTATTCATGAATTGATGAAATTGTTGTTAAGTTTGCTGATGAAATTGTCATGGATTGTGATAAAATAAGTGTTGTATATTTTGATGATTATGATGATATGAATCACTGTTAATTCATGTGTTTGGGTCTATTAAATTTGTATGAATTGATTAGAATGATGAAAGGAAGTTAGGGAATGAAAAGGATACTAAATGTACGTTAAAATTAGGCTTCTGGGAAAATTCAGCATAGACCAATCGATTGGCCTCCTTGAGCAATCGATTGGTTCGCTAAAAAAAATTGAAAAAAAAATGAAGGAACAACTTATTGGTCATGTTTTGTAATCAATTGGTTCAGTTAAAATTCAAAACAAATTGAAGTAAGTGAGTTTGGGATAATCGATTGGTCCCTTGGAGCAATCGATTGGTCCCGGTTTTGGATGGTTGGCCCACTTGTCGATTTTGGTCGTAACTTCAGTTTCGTAAGTCCAAAAGAGACGATGTTCGAAGTGTTGGAAAGCTAACGCGCAGAGCTTCCTCATAGTGGTGCTTGGTGTATTATTTTAGTTATAATAATGTGCCTATTGTAGCAATGTTTATGATGACTTGTATGATTGGTTAGCAAACTGTTGTGTTTATCCAATGATGTGTTGTTGTTTTGGTGAATTAACATGAATAAATGCCAATGAATTTGCATTTGGTAAGTTGCTGTTATTTTGTGGTTGTTGTGTTTATTGATGTTGTAACATAATTAATCGTTGTGTATGATGAATGATGTGGTGCATAAATGGTGAGATGCGCATGGTGATTTTTTTTTGGGTGAACTTATTGGTGAAAATGCATGTTTTAAGAGTCATACATCATTGTGTACGGACTTCAATCTATATTTTGGTGTGCTTTGGTCCTATTGTGGGGATCGGGAGCGAGTATCTGGTTTCAGGTGGGAATCTGTGAACTATTACATATGGTGATGGTAACGATTTGGTGTGCTCTAGTCCTGTAATACCCCGTATTTTATTACTCCGGATAATATTATATTGTGATCGACTGAGCCCAGTGTACTCTGAGAAATTATTTGACAAAATAATTAGAATAACTGTGGAACTTAGAATAAATCCAGTTAATATTATCTGACTCTTAGGTATTTTACTAATGTGGACTTAAGAGACTTTTTGGACATTTAGTAGTATTATTTATTAATGATAGCTTACTATATGTTTCCTTTTCCTCCCATTTTCCTAACAAAAGAAAAAGTTAGTAAGAAAGAAAGAAGAAAGAAGGAAAGGAAAGGAGAGAAAAGAGGAAAAGAAGAAAAGTTCAAGAACTTCAAGAATCATCATCATCCATTCATCAAATCATCACCCAATCTTCTCATCATCTTCATCTTGCTCATTTCAAGGTGGGTTCTAGTTAGAAACATTTTTTTAGAGTTTTGGATAATATGAGTTTTAGGTTAGAATGTGGGAATCGATGTTTTAACGGTTGGAAATTGATATAAATCGAAATGAATGCTCAATGTGCTTATAGAAACATATATTGGTGGTTGTTTTGATGTTTTGGTTTACTTTGAATTTATTGGAAAATGTTAGGGTTGTGTAGAAATTATGTGGTTATGTGAAAATCAAGTTTTTATGAAGTTTGATAGTGAACCCATGATATAAACATGTTGTTATTCCTTTGTTGGCTGTTTGGGGGTAGTAATGAGAAGGATTGAGGATGGGTTTTCTGCTGTAAAACTGAGGCATTTTTCTGGAAATCGCAGAGCCCGCTCAGCGCGCAGAAGCCCGCTCAGCGCGGCCAATAAATTCTGCAACCCCTCGAGTCAGAGAAAAACGCGCTCAGCGCGGGCAGGGGCGCGCTCAGCGCGAACTGGGACTTGGAATTTTATTCCTTAAGTGAAAAAATTCATAACTTTCGGCTCATTTGTCGGATTCGATCATTCTTTATATCGATGTAAAGCCGAGGAAATATTCTACGCAATGGAGACGAAATATGTCGATTTTACCGACCGACTAAATAATCAGGAAAGTTCAAAAGTGTTTTAATTATGTTTAATTGTTATAAATTATTCTATTATGAATTTGTGAGATGCCTTGTCTATCCTATTATTGTTTAGCATGATTGTAATTGAATGTACATGTTAACATGGAAAAAGAAATAGAAAGAGTGAGGAAAACCCCCTTATGAACTATAGGAGAATTTAGAAGGTAGGGAGACACTAGTATGGAACATGTTGGTTAACCTTTGTGGGTTGAAAGGCAAGAGAGGCCTTGAGGCATGGTAGCCTAGTGATTGTCAAATACAATCATGTTCGTGTGTGTGATTACGTAATCGTAACTGGTTTATCTTGAGTGTAGTTTCATGAGTCTCGGACTCCTCTGAAATGGATGCACAACTACTTGGCAGGTTTGATTCCATGTATTGTACGAATGGCGCCCATGTAGCGTATGCTTGTGACAGTTAATGGCTCGTGTGAAGTGACGGGTCATAACAGTTAATGGCCCGTAGAACCCAAATCCATTCGTATGTCAAGTAGATTACAAGGACATATGACTCGGGTCGCCTTCTAGACGTAGAAGCGGACGGGAACAGGAGGTACCTTGGTATGGTTATCGATTAGTGATGTTGTAAGTTAATGAACTCATGTCATGTTTCCATATAGTGTGATAATTATAAAGTGTGAACTCAAGGGTCCTTCCCCCTTTTCCCCGGACTTGAGTTAGGATTGTTAGAACCTTGATAATCCGAGAGAACCCATAAGATAGAGAACTCACTGAGATTTGATGTATGTTGTTGATGTATTTCAGGTGCTTCAGGTTCCGAAAAGGGTAAGGATAAGGTGGTGTGATCTTTTCCTTGCTTGTTGATGGCTAGCTTCCGTAGCGAAGTGTATTTTGGGATCATTGTTGATCTAGTTCTTAGTTTTTATCATTTGAACATCTTGTGTATAATATGCCTTAGGTTTTTGTACTTTGTACTTTAGGGCATTTATTTGTATACAATGTGTTAACTAGGAGCTTATGTCTTTCAGTACCAAACACTTGGATCTATATATAATATTTATGCTTTGATGTATGAGTTTTATATATGGGTGTTACAGTTGGTATCAGAGCAGGTCGTATCCTCGACCTAGCCATGAAATAGTATAAGTATTTCTTTCCGTTTCATATACGTTGTGTCGCCATTGGTCTTAAGTGTTATATTTATGGCATTGAGCCTGATCAACTTAATCCTATTTGTATGACCTTTAGGAACATGGCTGAAGGACGTAGAAACACTTGTGGTAGACCCCGCACCACTCCTGAAGGGACGAATCCGCCGAGCGGCGACGACAATGCTCCTCTGTACCAGTTTATGCAACAGATGCAGCAGCAACATAATCTATTTATGCAGTAAATGGTGCAACAAATGAATGGAGGTTTGCATCCTACGGTGGTTGCTCCAAAAGCTGAAGGTGGGAAATTCCGGGATTTTATCCGCATAAATCCCCCAGAATTTCATGGTGGATTAGATCCCATGAAGGCTCACGAATGGATTTCTGGTATGGAGAGGATTTTCTTGATAGTCCAATGCAGCGAAGAGAACAAGGTGTTGTTCGCTTCTCATTCACTGAAGGGTCCCGCTATGAGATGGTGGGAGAGCGCTTCGGCTTTGATGGCTATTCAGGAAGTGCCTAAGGTTTGGGAATAGTTCAAAGTTATTTTCATGGAGAAGTATTTTCCGAGCTCATTGAGGACTCGGAAAGAATTTGAATTTCAACAATTAAGACAAGGTAGTATGACTGTGGCCAGTTATGCTGAGAAGTTTGAGGACATGGCTGCTTATTCTAGGCAGGCTATGTATGCTCCTGATGAAAGGTGGAAAATAGACCAGTTTTTGTTTGGACTAAAAGTTGAAATATCTCATAGTGTATCTCAGAGAGAGTTCACTACATATGCTGAAGTTTTAAGGCAATGTTATGTGACCGAGCATAGTTTGAAGAAAGTCCAAGCTGAGGGTGTTGCGAGTAGAGTGAATCAAGGGGATCGCGTAAGATCCAACCAACAATTCAGGCCTAGGCAACAAGCCTTCAAAGGAAAGCAAGTTCAAGATTCAAGGGCGGGTACACCTCCGGTGTGTCGCACTTGTGGAAGGATGCATTATGCAAGGTGTGGTATAGACAATGTGAAGTGTTACCAATGTCAGAAGGTGGGTCATTTGAAAAGAGATTGTCCTCAGAATAGGACTCAGACACAAGGAAGGGTTTATACCTTAGATGCAAGGAAGAAGAAGACTGACAATTCCTTAATTGCTGGTACGTGCTTCGTTAACGAATTTCCTTATTTTGTTCTATTTGATTGCGGAGCTACACACTCTTTTGTATCGATGCAATGTATGAAGCGACTTGGGTTGCGGTCCGTTCCTTTGTCTCCTCCTATGGTGGTCACTACCGCCATGGATGAAATAGTTGAGACACCATTGTTGTGTGAAAACTGTGTTTTGTCTATGGACGGTAGAGTTTTTCAGATTGATCTTATTTGTCTACCGCTTAAGAAAGTTGATGTCGTTTTGGGAATGGATTGGCTTTCTGCTAATTCGGTGTTTATTGGGTGTGAAGAAAAGCTCATCATCATTCCATCTGTTGATGCTACCCCGAAAGATGTCTTAACAACTATTCTAGAAGGTACGATTGGAATGATAAATTTCTTGTTCGAAGAAGAGAAATCTGTTCTTTTGGTTCTCACTAAGGAAGGGAGTAGCGACCTTCAAGTTATGGATATTCCAGTAGTTTGTGAGTTTTCCGAAGTTTTCCCCGAAGATGTCACTTCTCTTCCTCCGGAGAGGGAAGTGGAATTTTCTATTGACCTGGTACCGGGAACGGCTCCTATATTCGTTTCTCCGTATCGGATGGCACCGCTTGAATTGAGAGAACTGAAGGAACAATTGGAAGAGCTTTTGGCTAAGCATTTTGTTAGACCTAGTGTACCACCGTGGGGAGCTCCAGTATTATTAGTAAAGAAGAAGGACGGTGGGATGCGGTTGTTTATTGACTATCGTCAGCTGAATAAAGTCACCATTAAGAACAAGTATCCCTTGCCAAGGATAGACGACCTATTAGATCAATTGAAAGGAGCCTGTGTGTTCTCGGAGATTGATTTGAGGTCGGGTTATCACCAAATCCGAGTGAAGAGTTCCGATGTACCTAAGACTGCATTTAGGACCCGTTATGGTCATTACGAATTCTTAGTGATGCCTTTCGGTGTGACTAATGCTCCAGCTATTTTTATGGATTATATGAATCGGTTATTTCAAGCTTACTTGGATCAATTTGTTGTGATCTTCATTGATGACATTCTTATCTATTCCCGTACTCCACAAGAGCACGAAGGACATTTGAGAATCGTCTTATCGATCTTACAAGAGAATCAACTTTTTGCCAAGTTAAGCAAGTGCGAGTTCTGGATGTCTGAAGTTAGTTTTCTTGGTCATGTTATATCACAGGGTGGTGTAGCGGTGGATCCGTCAAAGGTTGAAGCTATGATTAATTGGGAGAGACCGAAGAATGTATCGGAAATTAGGAGTTTCTTGGGTCTAGCAGGCTACTACAGAAGGTTTATCAAAGGCTTTTCGCAATTAGCATTACCTATGACCAAGCTTACTCGGAAGGATTGCCCCTTTGAGTGGGATTCGGCGTGTGAACAAAGTTTTATGAGTTTGAAGGAAAGATTGACTACAGCTCCCGTTCTGATTATTCCCGATCCTACCAAGTCATATGAGGTATTTTGTGATGCGTCTAAGATGGGATTAGGAGGCGTTTTAATGCAAGAAAGTCACGTTGTGGCTTATGCTTCTCGACAACTGAAAATTCACGAGAAGAATTATCCAACCCATGATTTGGAATTAGCGGCGGTGGTGTTTACCTTGAAAGTGTGGCGTCACTATTTATATGGAGTACATTTTGAAATGTTTAGTGATCACAAGAGTTTAAAGTACCTCTTTGACCAAAAAGAGTTGAATATGCGTCAAAGGAGGTGGATGGAATATTTAAAGGATTATGATCTAGAGCTAAAATACCATCCGGGTAAAGCGAACAAAGTGGCCGATGCCTTGAGTAGGAAAGCTTTGAGAATGGCCGAATTGATGATGTTAGAATATTCGTTGCTGGAAAAGTTCAGAGATTTGAATCTTCATTTTGTGTGGACTCCTAATGGAGTGATTATGGGGAATTTGAATGTCAATTCCACGTTAAGAGTTGAAATTCAACAAGGCCAATTAGTGGATGAGAAGTTGCAAGAGATGCTAAGTCAACCGGGTTTTGTGCACGCTAGCGATGAAATGATTATGTTTAACCAAAGAATTTGCGCCCGAACGATGCGACTTTGAAAAGAAAGATTTTGGAAGAGGCGCATAAAGGTGTTTTTACTATACATCTGGGTTCTTCAAAGATGTATCAAGATTTAAAGAAAGACTATTGGTGGTCCGGTATAAAGAGAGATGTTGCGGTCTTTGTGTCGGAATGTGCGGTATGCCAACAAGTTAAGATTGAACATCAAAGACCGGGTGGATTATTGCAACCACTAGAAATCCCAGTTTGGAAATGGAATAGTATTTTTATGGATTTCGCAGTAGGTTTACCCCGTACGCAAGGTGGCTATGATTCGATTTGGTTAATAGTAGATCGGTTGACAAAGTCAGCGCATTTCTTGGTCGTGAAGACTACTTTCAAGGCAAGTCATCTTGCGAGGTTTTTTATTGCGGAAATTGTAAAATTGCACAGTATTCCCTCTAATATTGTGTCAGATAGAGATCCGAAGTTTACTTCAAGGTTTTGGAAAGTTTTACAACAAGCTATGGGGACGGAGTTGCGTTTGAGCACATCTCATCATCCACAGACGGATGGTCAAACTGAACGAACAATACAAACAATGGAGGATATGTTGAGAGCTTGTGTGTTAGAGAGTAAAGGGAATTGGAAATAACTTCTACCATTGATTGAGTTCTCTTATAACAATAGTTACCATGCGAGCATTGGAATGGCTCCTTATGAAGCTTTGTATGGAAGAAAGTGTAGGACCCCTTTGTATTGGGCGGAAGTTGGGGAAGATAGAATCTTAGGACCCGAAATCATCCAAGAGACTACAAAAAAGATTCGAATGATCCGCGAGAAAATTAAGCAAGCACAAGATCGACAAAAGAGTTATGCGGACAATCGAAGGAGGCCTTTGGAATTTGAAGAAGGTGACCATGTGTTTTTGAAAGTTACTCCGAGATTAAGACTGAAAGGACCGTTTAAGTCACGGAAGTTAAGTCCGAGATACGTGGGACCGTATCAAGTTTTAGAAAGGATTGGCGAAGTAGCTTACAGACTGGCCTTACCGCCTTCTCTGTCGGAAATGCACGATGTTTTCCATGTATCTCAACTTCGGAGGTTTGTTCCAGATCCTCTTCAGCCGATTCTACCGGATACTATTGAAATAGAAGCAGACTTAACATTTGAACCTCAGCCGAGCCACATTGTGGGAAGAGAAACAAAAGTATTAAGGAACAAGGACATTTCTCTCGTTAAGGTGCAGTGGAATGTAACGCATCCGGGTGATGCAACTTGGGAACTTGAATCGGAAATGCGAGATGGTTACCCTCATCTGTTCAGGTAATCTTTAAATTCGAGGGCGAATTTCTATTTAAGGGGGGGAGGATGTAATACCCCGTATTTTATTACTCCGGATAATATTATATTGTGATCGTCTGAGCCCAGTGTACTCTGAGAAATTATTTGACAAAATGATTAGAATAACTGTGGAACTTAGAATAAATCCAACTAATATTATCTGACTCTGAGGTATTTTACTAATGTGGACTTAAGAGACTTTTTGGACATTTAGTAGTATTATTTATTAATGATAGTTTACTATATGTTTCCTTTTCCTCCCATTTTTCAAACAAAAGAAAAAGTTAGTAAGAAAGAAAGAAGAAAGAAGGAAATGAAAGGAGAGAAAAGAGGAAAAGAAGAAAAGTTCAAGAACTTCAAGAATCATCATCATCCATTCATCAAATGATCACCCAATCTTCTCACCGTCTTCATCTTGTTCATTTCAAGGTGGGTTCTAGTTAGAAACCTTTTTTTAGAGTTTTGAATAATATGAGTTTTAGGTTAGAATGTGGGAATCGATGTTTTAACGGTTGGAAATTGATATAAATCGAAATGAATGCTCAATGTGCTTATAGAAACATATATTGGTGGTTGTTTTGATGTTTTGGTTTACTTTGAATTTATTGGAAAATGTTAGGGTTGTGTAGAAATTATGTGGTTATGTGAAAATCACGTTTTTATGAAGTTTGATAGTGAACCCATGATATAAACATGTTGTTATTCCTTTGTTGGCTGTTTGGGGATAGTAATGAGAAAGATAGAGGATGGGTTTTCTGCTGTCAAACTGAGGCATTTTTCTGGAAATCGTAGAGCCCGCTCAGTGCGCAGAAGCCCGCTCAGTGCGGTCAATAAATTTTGCAACTCCTCGAGTCAGAGAAAAACGCGCTCAGCGCGGACAGGGGCGCGCTCAGCAAGGACAAGGGCGCGCTCAGCGCGAACTGGGACTTGGAATTTTATTCCTTAAGTGAAAAAATTCATAACTTTCGGCTCGTTTGTCGGATTTGATCATTCTTTATATCGACGTAAAGCCGAGGAAATATTCTACGCAATGGAGACAAAATATGTCGATTTTACCGACCGACTAAATAATCGAGAAAGTTCAAAAGTGTTTTAATTATGTTTAATTGTTATAAATTATTCTATTATGATTTTGTGAGATGCCTTCCCTATCCTATTATTGTTTAGCATGATTGTAATTGAATGTACATGTTAACATGGAAAAAGAAATAGAAAGAGTGAGGAAAACCCCCTTATGAACTATAGGAGAATTTAGAAGGTTGGGAGACACTAGTATGGAACATGTTGGTTAACATTTGTGGGTTGAAAGGCAAGAGAGGCCTTGAGGCATGGTAGCCTAGTGATTGTCGAATACAATCATGTTCGTGTGTGTGATTACGTAATCGTAACCGGTTTATCTTGAGTGTAGTTTCATGAGTCTCGGACTCCTCTGAAATGAATGCACAACTACTTGGCAGGTTTGATTCCTTGTATTGTACGAATGGCGAACATGGAGCGTATGCTTGTGACGGTTAATGGCCCGTGTGAAGTGACGGTTCATAACGGTTAATGGCCCGTAGAACCCGTATGCTTGTGGTGGTCACAGAAGATAATGTCTCTCACCCATTCCGACATCAATTGGTATAGTCGTGCTTATGATAAGGTGGTCATCATAGACAGCTGTGGAAATTTCGGTAATGTACCTCTCCTTAGCATTAATGGATTAATCAGCTACAGTCCGGTCTTGGCCCGCAGACAATTAGGGTTCCCCCTGAAAGACAAACCTGCCAGTGCTCACGTGGAAAACATTTATTTTGAAGAAGAGAAATTATGCAAGGAGTTAAGAGAACGGGTCTTGGACGCTTGGGGGAAAAATATCAAGAAGGATAAGAGTAGCTTAGGGAAACCTAACTGTGTCTCTTTAGAACCCTATCTCCAATGGGTCCGGAAAAGATCCATTGAGTTGAGGATGCCTTATAAACGCCAGGAGCCAATGGTCCTAAAAGAAAAGTCGGTCTTCTATTTCTCGTCTGATGCAGATAAGTTGAAAATTGCTTTGGATAAGTCTCAACAGATGGAGGAGGCTTGGAAAAACAAGTACCAGATAGTTGTGGAGGAGAATGCAGAGCTTCAGCAACAACTCAAAGCGAAAGACGAAGAAATCACTTCCTACAAGAAAAGGAAAGCACGAGAAGAGTTACCTTCTTCTAGCTCTCAGTCAACACATCAGAATTCGATCGTCAACAGGCTCGTCTTGGAGAATAGCCAGAAGGAAGAGGAAATCAAGAAGCTCAAGATAAGGCTTTTTAGGGAATCTCCTTATATCTTTCTTCATTAGCTTTTATTTAGCTTTTCCGTTACGATTCTTGAAAAGTGTGCTAGCATTTTATATTAAATCTTGTTTTAATTAACGGTTTCATCTTTCGGTATCCCAGACATTAATTTCTCTTGTAACCGAATTTATGATTATTAAAATGCATTTTTTCGATATCCCACGATGATTATAAATAGTCAAATTCCATGAAACTTGCTGCATTTGCATTTGCATATTTAGCATTGCATCCTTTTTGCATACGTCCTTTCTCCAGCTCAGCTCATTCGGACTCTTATTTTCGTGTCGCTCAGCTGATCTTCCGGCATCTGAACTTGAAGTGTTTACTGGGGATAATGGATAGAACACAAAATATGGATCCCGTGTCAAGCTTCAGAGTGATGACTAACCCGATGTACGGTTTTTCTATTGACGACGATGCTCCAATAACGGATGTTCCTTTTCGACCTCAGCCTGTGCAAAATAATCTGGTTGGTCAAGTTAATGAAAGAGATTCCCATTTACTAAGGTATATGCTGAATTCTCAGAACATCCGTCCTGTGACAACTGTGAATGATCCTAGATTGGGAGAAATTGAAAAAGGATTTCGTGACCTCCAAGAACAATTGAAGATGTTGAAAGGACCTAACGCATCTGGTCTTAAGGCTATGTCTCGTCATATTTTAAGCTTATTTGTTGTTTTCATGTGTAATTTTCTGCGTTCGTTAATGCACTTGTTTTGCGCGAGAGAACTTGTTAAGTTTGAATAATTGATGCAATGAACAATGTTTGTCTTGAAGAAATCCATTCGTTTCACTCATTTTTAAATGCTTTTCTATTTTATAATGCCAATGCTGCCTAATCTCTTGCTTCGGCAGAGAATTGAAGGGAGGATGACGAAATCACAAACGCAAGATCTCTTGTTGTATGCTTTTGAATAAAACTCTGCTAGTGATATAAGGCATTGTTTTAAATCCCTAAACACTGGAGGTATAAGGGAGATAGACCCTCGTTAACCCTTTTGAGCCTTTGAAGTAGGAGTTTTCTTCGTCCAAATCAAAAACCCCTCATTCTTAACCTGGGGCAGGGTAATTAAAAAAATATGGAGTAAAATATCACGATGATTGGGTGGGCACAAACAAACTTTGAGCCTTATATCCTTTGTTTCTTAAACCGTGAACCAATCCATAATACAACCCTTAAAAGTCCTAATTGAAGCAAGGTTTATTTCAAAAACATACTCATTGAGATATCGTTTCCTGACTCCTATGAGTTATGCTTAAATTTGTCTTGGCCTTATAAAATCGGTAATTCAACCACCAAAATATTCTAAATAAAAACTTCAAGACAAACATACGTTGCATTATCAGTTTCAGAATTAACATTTTCTGCGTGCTAACATTGCTTGACATCATAGAAGCTAGCATACGAGCATCAACAATGAGCTAGATCTTTTGAGATTTGAAGCTCTGATGAGTAGATGGCAGATCATTTCAAATATGACTATATCCAGGGGCACGATACCTGAAGACTTTACTGAGCAGGGGCAAGTTGTTTCCCAGTTGTTTCTTTCACAGTATGACCCAAGGGGCAAGTTCGAAGACTCGGTTTTACAGAACATCATCAATCTGGGGCAGTTACGTCGAGATTTGATAAATCTCTCAAATAATTTGAAGACTCAATTATGCATAGTTCCATCAGTCTGGGACAGTTATGTCGAGATTTAATAAATCTCTCCAAGCTTTGAAGACCCAGAATACCGTCAATCCGAGCCAGTTATGTCGAGATTCGACGAATCTCTCCAAGAGTTTGAAAACTCTGGAACAGTTGGATGCCATTTTTCTGTAAAATCCTCTTGGAATGACTTTTTCTCATAAACCAAGTGATCTGGGGCATTTGAGGATCGAAGATTACTTTTCATCCGTTCACAACAATAGTTATTCAAAATGGCGACTACCATGCAGGTCATCAATGCAGAGTTACATCAGTCTCACAACAGTCTCTGTAATCCAAAACTACTTTGTTTCTATCCCAAATGATATGACAGTCTCCCCAGTAAGTCTTTGCTCCAGGTGGTCACGACTATTCCCCGGTGGATCTCTATTTCAAGAAGCTATGGCACGTTTTGCGCGAGATTTCCCCCAGTCGGCAACCTAAGAATCCTCAGTGAATTTCTTTGGTTTCAACCTTCTCCAGCGAAGCGAGTGTTTATTTCACTCCTCAATGGACTTTCTCACTATCTCAATCTTCACCAGTGAAGGCGGATGTTTATTTCATCCCCTCGAAGTTTTATCTCGGATATCTTATAGCTTCCCGGTGAAGTGGATATTTATTTTATCCAGTTATAACTTTCATTCAGATTACTTCAGCTCGCAGTGGATATTTATTTTATCCCCCATGAAGTCTTTTCGATCATGAGTTTGATTCGTTCCCAGTGAATCTTTCTTATCCCCAACAAAATCACAAGGTTCATCTTGACAATCCTAAGTGAAGTCACGATGTGCATCCCCAGGTGGAGTGCTCTATTTTCCCCAGAGGAAGATTGAAGTCTTTAAGTGGGATTTGTTTCCATATATGGCTCTCCTTTCATCCCCAGTGATGCTTCTACCTTGCGAAGATTGGCCGAGTATCCGTATCGAGATGCTTGTTTCCATCTCCAGTTTACTTCTTGTCGTTGTTTTATCAGCATGAGCATAAGCATAGCATGGCATTCTTTCATATAGATTCATGGCATGTGCACATTTTGCATCTTGCATTTTTGTGTTTGTTTGTTTGTTCTTTCACTTTGGTTGCGTTTATCCCCAAGTGATCGGGTTTGTCTGCTCCCTCCAAGTAGAATCGTCAGCCCTAGGCAGAAAAAACACGTCATTTCTAATTCCCCACTGAGTTTGATCCTCGTGGAAGATGGTTGCTTTAGTTTTCTTTTGCATTTTGGATAAAAATAAATCCCAGTCGAGTTCATTCCTCACTGGATAGAGTCTTGTTTGACCGTTTCTTTTCAGTTATTTCCTGAATTGAACTTTGGTCCCTGACAATCACAATTTTGGATGTCTCTGAGGTTTTGAACCCGGACTGAGCGTGCATTTATTTTGCACTTTGTCTCCCCAAGAAGAGTTTATTTAAAGATCTCAATGGAAGACAGAAGTTATTCCTCCAGCAGTATTATGGAATTTAAATCTAGACAACAAGTGGTAGCTCTTTATTTGAGCTCAGTTTTCCATCTGGATGACAAATGGCAGTCTCCTCAGGACAGTTCGTCTATCCCCGGTGAAGTTGTCAAGATCATCAGCTTATTCTCCAGAAAGGTTTATTGAAGACCTTTCAGTATTCTCTTTATTTGAGAATCTCTATTACAAGAATTTGACTAGCTTCAACACAGCTTTCAACTACAAGAATTTTACTTCTCAGTGGTATTCTCCCCAGTGAGCCCACAATTCAATTTGCTTCCATCAAATGGCGTCTCTTCGAGAAGTTTGGGGAAGATTCAAATGATATTTCTTTTTATTTGAGAAGATATATTTTACAAGTCAGCCGACCCGCATCTCTTTTGAAGATCCCCGGTGAAACTTCCAGGATCTCGGCAGTAGATTCTCTGGTTTACTTTTAACTTCGACAGACAGTCGTTTCTTTCCAGACCTCGGCAGTAGGTGGAATCCTGGTTAATCTCGGCAGTAGATTTCCAGAAGACCTCGGCAGTAGGTATTTCCCTGGTTATTCTCGGCAATAGATTTCCAGAAGACCTCGGCAGTAGGTATTTCCCTGGTTATTCTCGGCAGTAGATTTCCAGAAGACCTCGGCAGTAGGTATTTCCCTGGTTATTCTCGGCAGTAGATCTCCAGCAGACTTCGACAAACAGTCGTTTTTTTTTTTGTTTTGGTCAGATGCCTCGCTTAGGCTACCTTGGTGGTAGTAGGTCATCTTTCCTTTTGTGTTTACCTCGCTTAGGCTATCATATGCTTGATAGTAGGTAACACATCTTTTTTGGTCGGACGCCTTTGCTCAGGCTTCCACAAGTTGGCAGTAGGTGATCCTTCTCTTCCAGTTTATTACCTCTGCTTAGGCTATCATGTGTGATAGTAGGTAATATACGCCATTTTATTTCAACTGGATACCCTCGCGTAGGCTACCAGCTGTTGGTAGTAAGTTATCCTTTTTTCCTTTCAGGTTTCTTGCCTTATGCTTAAGCTACCCTGTGATTGTCAGTTGGTAGTCCCTTTCCCCCAGTGGAGTTAGGTCTTTCCCCATAGAGTTTTGTCTTGTTGAGTCGTCCTCGTCGGGTCGGTGTTTCAGTTTTTTTTTTAACATCAGTTTTCCCCTGTGACATTATTCCTCACAGGATCTCTGTCTTGCATATCATATCATTTCATACCATATCATGTGCATTTGGCGGCATCTTAGGGCCAAAAAATTTGCGCATGTTTGTATTTAAGTCTCTCCTATCTCGTCGAGACGAAGATTTCAATCTCCATATCTTCGAATAGGAGAAACTTAAATAGGGGCATCTGTCGCACCCTAATTTTTGACCCTAAGATCCCCACCTTGTCCTTTGCATAGCATATTAGGTCAATCATTCGTGCATGACTAACCGCTTTATCTAGTTTTCTGTCTATTTGTTTCAGAGGTGGTGATGCAGAAGATTCAAAGTGCATAGAGGCTAGGGGTGTGCCCCATGTCTGTGACCAAGTCGTCGTGACACGACCCATAACCTAAGATGTGTAATAGCATCATTTCTAAAATAATTTCTCAAGAAAGTTCATGACATGTGGAAATTAAGATTAGGAACCAGTCTTGACTATTTGTGCTTCAAAGCAATGCAAGATAGTAGTTGGATCTATACTTCAAAGGTTTGATTTGTTGTTTGGGCTTTGAGTGCGTTTTGGTCTTAAGCTAATGCGAGTCGTGGTCCATATTATCAATTTGGCTTGCGACATACAAAGGTTTAACGTTTATCAAGAGTTAGTTATGGTCGTACAATTCAATGCATCATTCCATGAAGATTCAAGGTTTTGTATATTTATTTCCAAGATTCAAATTTCAAGATTCATCCCTTAAGTTACATGGTCTACCTTAAATTCAAGGGTGATATTTAATGTTGAATAAGAATGAGATTCATCTAAGTCTTTATTTGTTTAACAAAGGATCAAGATGTCATTTTAAGATTTAAGGGTCGTGCTTCAATGTTCAAATTCAAGTTCTAGTCCATCCAAAGTCCAAGTACAGGAGTGACAATTCTTCTTTGATTAAGGATACTTGGTTCATGTCCATGGATTCAAGTGATTGCAAAATTTCAAAAAAAGATGGATTGTCATCATGGAGAAATTAACTTCAAGCTTACAAAGTTTTATAGTGAATAATCAGCAACCATGTTTTATATGAATTTGTGGAACGTCTTGGTTGATTATAGTGCAGTACATGGCCTCATTTAATTGGGATAAACACGTCAAATGCAGAAATATTACTATACCATTCTACACCGTTATCAAGGCCTATGCCCCTTTGGAAATTAAAACTGACAAAGATAATGCTACCTTTGTTTTAAAGCAACACACTACATACATGATAAAGTGAAGCAACACGCTACATGACTAAGGAAAGCTTCATGCTATGGGAGGATAATACACTTTTCAGTCAAAGTTAGATACAGACTTGATATCCCTAAATTGATGCCTATAACTCATTGGATTGGTCCTTCATTCAACAGTATGCTTGTCTTGAAATATGTACCAAGAGGAAAACATTATGTCTGTTGAAGATACCTTGGCTTTTTTTAACCATTGGAGCTTTTAGATCGCTTGAAGTAGCCAATAGTGACCCTACTTGTCCCTTTGGTATTTTGAAGAATCTGAGAGAAAAGAAAACATGATTTAGAACAAGAAAATCACAGCAAGTCACACATTCATTGAGTATGAAAATTTCCAAAACCAGTTACATACTTTCCAAAGCAAGTCTCTAGCAGTACATTTTGTTTTCCAAAACAAGATTACAGCATTCACCGACAAAAATCCAAAGTTTCCAAACAGCCATCAATGATCACAGACATGTTCCAACATGTTATATTTCATTCCAAAACCAGATCAGACACGTTTAGACAGTGTTCAGATTCATTCCAAAACAATATGCCAACATGTCGTAACGGGAAAGGAAAGTTAATCATGAAGTTTCAGCAGCAAATTAAAGCAATTCAATACCCATTCAAATAGATTCCATTTAGTTCAGATATGTTTTAGGCAAAAAGGCAAGAGTTTAAAATATTTCCAAAGCAGCTCGCGGCGAAAATGGAAAGGATTATCACAGGATCATCAAGGTATTAACGTTCAAAATCAGAGTTTTAAATTTCAGGGCTTATATAAGAACTCACAACAGAACACGCAGGGGGGAAGAAAAAATGACTAAACTCACATCAAAACCAAAAACATAGGTCAATCACCAACAAAAACACCCTATTCAGATCGGTAAACCAGAAAACCAATTCCTCACATAAGCCAAAACGAATCCATCTTACCAGTTCATATCATATCAGCCACAACAAAAATCCACCAAAGGCCATCATCACAATTCGAAACCAAACCTTCCAATCATTACTTAAACCAACATCAACTTTGAACAAGTCGTTCAACACACCCAAAACCTTACATGTCAAAACAAAAATTCAACTATAATCATCAAACATCAGCCAAACAGCAATCCATATCATCATTACCATAAATTCACCATTTCACGTATACAAAAATTTGATTATACACACAAGCCAGAGGCGAATTCATCAAAGTCAAAACAATAGCAACACACGATTTGTAGTAGAGTCTCACACATCAATACACACAGGGCGGCAACATATGTCAATAACAATACAAAGCAGAGGGCAGAATAGAGAGATTCACGACACATATCACAAAATTAGTCTCAGAAGAATAATTCGCCGAGAAGAAGAAATAAAGTAGCTTATCTACGGAGCCTTCGTTTCTTTAGCAATCAATCGCCACGCACAACCATTACGGGAGTTTCCACCTTCGGCTTTGAAGCGACGTGAGTCACGATTTCAACATCTACAGCAGCAACACGCACCAACTCAGAACAATTGCAACGCATACCAAGGAGAAGAGGTTCGAGAAAGCAGTACCTGATTCGGACGCCTCCATAATCGACGACCTGGACTCCATTCGTTTTATTCTTGCATTTCCCCTGCTTATCATGTAATTTGTAATCACAACAATATCAATAATGAAATGGGGTATTGGGGCTGTGTGGGGTGGGGTTTTTGTTGCTTGATGATGTTTGAATCGAGAGATTGAGAGATGAGAGTGAGCGGCGGCGCCGCTAGGGTTTCATAAACTCTATTTTTTTTTTACTTTTGAGAGAAGAGAAAGGCGAGAGAGAAGAGAGTGAAGTGGAAGTCTGATGAGGCTCTTTCTTTTTTTAAATGGTTGGTTGCTCTGTACACGTGCACACACGACACTTATCCTACACCCTTCGTCTTTTATCCGTTTGATCACGTACACAGACATCTTAAGGTCGAGATTTGAGGGTCCATCATGGACCCTCTCTCCCTTGCAGCACCAGGTCCCTCCGTTTTATTTAAATTGAAATTTGTTTTTTTAATTATCTTAACTTTTCTTGACAAATAAATTCATCTTTTTTTCAAAATAATTAAAATTCGTTTTTCATATAATACCTAATTCTAAAAAATATAAGTATCCAGGACTTTTTTAAACAACCCTTTTAATAAAAAAATATAACCTTTTTTTATATTCTAAAATATCACTTTTTCAGTAAAACATAATTAAAGATTTAATTATAAACTTTATAAACCTTTAAAAATTAGTAAAACCTTTTTCTTTAAATAAAAATATAATAATAAAACTTTTTAGTAATAATTAAACCTCGTTCAATAAGAAACTTTTTTTAACTTTGTTAATATAACATTAAGACTAAAAGATAATAAAACTTTAAAAATATTTAAAACTTTTTCAAATTAAAAATAATCTTCAACCTAATACCTCTAAATAAATAAATCTTTATTCCTTTTAAATTTAATCAACTCTTTTCTTAATAAATCTTTCTCCATTAGATATTTATGCTTAATCGTACGATCGTGTGTGAACTAGTCTCGTTTGCTTGTATGTTTATCATTTACTTGATTTATACTTCTGTTCAAACCTTTTCAAACTTATAAAAAATCCTCGATCCAACGTCGAGCCAATTTTCTACCCATGTAAGTCGATTGCCTTTAGGCATCGCATTCAACCTTTTGGTCACTAGACACAAGTCTAGCATCACTTTGCTAGCACTCTCGCCTAATATAACAATTAACCGCATAAATATCCAAGGGAAAATCCCATGCATGATAACCATGTTATTGTGCATGGTGCATAATCATCTGCATCATAATCGACACCTTAAGATAAGTCAATTAGATAACTTAGGATAGATTTCCTAGGTTAGTCCCCCCTTAATTTTGATTTTTTAATCAAACTTTAACCTACCTAATTCTCCACACAAGAGAATTAGATGTTAATCATCTCAAAGAAGGGACATACAATCCCATACCCCACAAAATCCAAACAATTTTCAAAAACTATGGTGGTTTTCTTAAGATGATGACTCATCTTTTCTCCTAAACCTTTAAACAATTTTAGTATCCTTAATAAGGAACTACAAGTGCTCTGATTCCCTCCTGACAGGATATGTAGGCACAAGATGCGATATCTTGTCGAGCACACCTAGGATTAAAAATAATAAATCACCTACCCCTAAACCCTTAGCAAACGAAAAAACAATAACATAATAAAATCAAGAGGCTCCTGTAGAGTACTACAGATATCTAGGATGCTAACACCTTCCCTAGGTATAACCAACCCCCGAACTTAGAATCTTAGTGCATTTGCATTGCATTGTGGGAATTCGGTTTTTCTCCCTTCCCTTGGATAAAATCAAAGACCGGTGGTGACATTAAAAATGCGATCCTAGTTAACAAATAACTATGGTATCCAATTTTCACCGCGACAAGAAGCCTACTCAAATATTCCATAACTATAACAAACAGATAAGGTGATATGGGATCACCTTGTCTGATCCCTCGTTTGGCTTGCAGCATGTTAGAATTCTCACCATTGATATTGTATCTGTAAGAAACAGTTGTGACTCCATTCATGATCCATCTCACAAATTGTTCAGGCAAACCAACTTCCATCAGAATTTTCTCAAGGGCTTTTCAATTCAACATGTCATATGCCTTTTGCAAATCAAGTTGCATACAGCATCTGGGAGTACCATTCTTTATGGAGTAACCTTTTATAAGCTCAAAAGCCAACAGGATATGGCTGTGGATTTGCTGGCCAGGAATAAAAGCAGCTTGGTTAGGACTGACAACACTACCAATGACTTTAGCCAGTCTAGAAGTTAACACTTTGGAATATATTTTGTAGACCAAAGTGCAACAGGCTATAGGCCTATAATCTTTAAGGGAGCTAGCATCATCTCTTTTAGGGATGAGGGAGACAATAGTGCTATTAAAAGCTTTAAACATAGTATTGTTATTCAACCAGTAGCATATAGTTGTTATAAGGTCATGCTTGATAATACTCCAACAGCTTTTAAAGAACTTAGCATTATAACCATCCAAACCTGGAGCCTTGTTATCACCAATGTCATGAAGAGCACTAAAGATTTCTTTTTCTGTGACAGGAGCTATCAGATCTTTTCTCTGAGTTTGGTTGAGGGATGCACCTTCCCTCATAACTCTCACATCTATCTGTTGCATATCCATGTCTTCTTTTCCCATTAGTTGCTCATAGTACCTTAGCACTTCATCTTCAATTTCCTCTCTAGAGTAAAGATCAGTCCCATCATCTTTTCTCACTTTTATCAACTTTTTAGTAGCCTTTGCCTTCAATGTAGCATGGAAATATCTATTGTTCCCATCACCAAGTTTTATCCAATCAACCTTGGATTTCTGACACACAATCTTTTCCTCTAAATCTTGCAGCTTTATAATCTCCTTTGTCTTATCTTTAACTTTTAGGATGATATTAGGCTTCATATGATCATTAGCTAGCTCCATCTGAAATCTTTCCAGCTCAGTTCTAGTGGCAGTGATAGATCTCTTGACATCATTAAGTGGTTTACTCATCTTCTTAAGAATATGCTTCAATCTTTTCAATTTTTCCCAAAGGACATAAGGAGGAGAACCTGTTATAGGGGCAGCCCAATTAGTAGCCACAGTCTCCTGGAAACCATTCAACTGAGTGGTACAATTTATGAACTTGAAATTGCTTTGTCTAGGTCTGATGGGATCTTTATTACACAGCTGAAGGATGACATGATCTGAAACATTAGGGGGAAGATGATTCAGCTGGTAATTTGTGTTTTGGAACCACTCCACATTTCCTAATACTCTATCTATTCTAGAGTAAATAGGATCCTCCACATGTTTGTTGTGCCAAGTGTAATAGTCACCACTATTATCCATCTCAGCAAGATTGCATCTATCCATCATGGCTTGTAAATCTTTAAATTTATTCTCCTTTATCATTCTTCCTCCAATTCTATCTTTGTTTCTGAGGACATTGTTGTAATCACCTATAATACACCATGGCTCCTTATTCTGAGCAGGCAACATAGTTATATCCTCCCACAATTGCTTTCTTTGCTCCAAGGTATTCATAGCATAAACCACTGTCATTTTGAATAGCTTCTTCCCATTGGCCTCACTCACTCTGCAGTGTATGAACTGACTAGAGCAACTGTCAACCCTAATGTGAATAGCATTAGAATTCCAACAAATCCAGATCCTACCATTATCATGGTGGTGGTAATTATCAACATAGCAGTCATGAAGATTCAACTTGCTTCTGACCAGACTGGCCCTAGCTTGCTTGACCCTCGTTTCTAGTAAAATACAAATATTGGGTTTTAAACTTAAGAGATAGGAGCTAATCTCTCTTAGTTTACCACCCTTATTTAGCCCCCTCACATTCCATGAGACAATCATGAAACAATGGTATTATGCCCTAGGGGATTTATCAATTCCTCTAAGGCCCTAAATCCATTACTACAGTTAATTCTAGGTGTTTCAATGAGGGTCTGAGGTTGCTTACCCCTGTCTGAACCTCTACATTTGGGAGTGCTCCATATTTCTTCTACTTCATTGACTTTGGTACTATTTGTTGCAGGCACTATCTCTTCCTGATTGTTCACTTGCATTTCATGACTGGTGCTAGCTTTCTCCTCTTGGATGACCTCTTCTTTTTCCTGATTTTGGTGCATTACAGGCTTGTGTTTAGGCTTTCATTGATGATGAATCTTATTAGCAGCACAGTTGTGTCCAAACCTTTGACATTGGGCACAGAATTTAGGTAACCATTCATACTCAATAGCTTGTTTGACTATCCTCCCTTCATGGTTCTGTATTGTGATTTCTTTGGTAACCTGCTGAGTAACATCAACTTCAATGAGCATTCTAGCATATGATACTCTCAATTTTTGAGCTGTACATTCATCTGTAACAACTGGGTTTCCAATAGCACTACCTATCTTATTCAAACTCTTTGCTCCCCAAAGTTCCAAGGGCAGTTGAGGTAGCTTTACACAAATTGGTATAGCACGCATCATGTCTTCTTTCATATTAAAATCTGGTTTCCCATCCCTTAACAGCATAGGCATATTCTTGATTGTATAGGGACCATTCATCAGGATTTCCTCTTTTTCTTTGAAGGACTTGAATCTCATAAGAAAATAACCATCATCATGGTACAGTAAATCAGGAAGCTTAACAGTATTCCAGTTCTTCATCATGAATTGCTTAACCATATTCATGCTCAATTCACCTCATAAGACATACATGATAAGTGTACTTTCCCAATACCTAACCTCAGATTCAATGTTCGTTTCTTCAATTTCCACTACAATTTCTCCATTAACAACTTTAGGTGGAATAAAATCAAGAGACATACCATTTGTGGCCTTGCGATTGTTGCTGATAACATCCACCCATAGTTTTCTTGGCTCTACAGTTGGAATTGCAAAATCTAGGGTTTTCTCACGTTCGTCAACTTTCTGAATCTCCTCTTCCTTCTTACTTGTATCGCTTTCTCGATCTTCTTGATCTGATACATTGAACTCTGATTGCTCCTCTGGTACTTCCGGTTCCTGGCTGTGTTTCGGTGGAGGTTTCGGCGGCGGTGGTCCAACAGATCTAGGGGGTCTTCCCCGTCCCCTTCCTCTCCTTTTTCCCCTCATGAGTTCACCTAAATTTTAATATTATAACATAATAAAATTAAACAATATATTTTTTATAAAAAAAAAAAATAGCTCAAACCACTTATAAGAATCTAATATATTTATCAAAAAAAATTTAATAATAAATGAAATGAGCATATAATAAATACATAAATATTGAACTCTAAAATATTAATATATCTAAAATTTATTTTAATAAAGAAAATAAAATTAAAAGTGTTATTAAAAGACAGAATAATTAACTTTAGAATATGAAGAGGCTGTTTTATAAACTATTATGAGAGAATTAGTGTTAAGAAGTGGTTGGAAAAAAATGATGGATAATTACACCATTAACTCTTCGGCACATTAGCACACGGAATGATTGTTGGAAAAATTTAATAATACAAATATTATATATTTTCAATTTCTAAAGATATCATTCAAGTATCATTGGTAGGACAGTCGAGTCGAGTCGAACTCGCCTTAGCTCAGTTCGACTTGTTAAGAATTAACCGAGTTCGAGTTCATTACAAACTTTTTTTTCAGCTCAAACTCGACTCGTTAAGAATTGGCCGAGTTCGAGTTCGAGTTCATCACGAACTTTTTTTTCAGGTCAAACTCGACTTGTTAGAAGTTCACGAATATCTCGGTTCAACCCGTTAGATTTATCTTGTTATGATCAACTCACTTATTTCACAGACTTAAAAGTAATTTTTTAAAGTCTATTTTTTATATATATATTTGACATTTTAAATTAATATTTTTTAAATAAAAAATATAGAAATAAAATAAAAGTTATAAGATTATAATTTATACGATGTTAATTTTATTTGTATAATTATTCGTAGAAATATTTTACTCACTTGAGAATATAAATTATCAATTAAAACCGTTAGATTAAAAGAAAATTTGAGACTAAGATTTAGAACAAATCTTTAAACCTACTCTTAAAGACAATATAATATATCTCATATATAATCGAATTGACTCATGAACCTAACGAATCGAACTATGTATAGTTCAAGTTCAGATCATTTAGTTAACGAACTTAGCTTTTAACTCATATTCAACTCATTTGGTTCATGAACCTAATTCAACGATTTAATTTTCGAATCGAATTTCGAACTATTTTCAAGTTGGTTTAGTTCATTGTCAGCCCTAATCATTGGCTAAGTGGTATTGCAATATAATTTAAAATTTGAATGTATTTTTATTTTTTCACGTGATATCCTAATAATATATAAGTACATTTAAAAATTTTCAAAAAATTATTTTGACATTAAAAACCCTTAAAACGGACATCTATTAAAGAATAACGTTTTGAAGTGTCATTGATCTACATATTGTATTATTGATATAGATAGATTAAAGCGTTAAATAAGTTTTAGGTCTCTCTAAATAAAGCGATTTTCAATTGTAGTCCCTCAAAATTTTTCCTTTAAGAATTGGTCCCTACAAGATTTTCCGTCTCAATAAATAATCCCTAACGTCAAATGGGAGTAACGGCTGCTGATGGGAGTAACGGCTGCTGATGTGGCTACGCCACGTGGCAATTTCTTCCATTTTTTATTTTTTATATTCTTAAATCCAAAATTTGTAGCTAATTCGAAACCAATTCCTAGCTAATTCTGAAAATTGAGACTTTCTATAGTATTCGTAGCTAATTCGCAACTAATTCGAAACAAATTCGTAGCTAATTCGTAGCTAATTATAAAAATAATTATCAATGCCTAAATCAATGGTGGACCTACACAAATTCCAGCCAAAAAGCTTGTACAAAGTAAATGTTATGAAAGTGTGTCTGCTATATTGATGGCATTGCAAAAAGAACTTGACAGTTTATATTGCTCAATGGAAATTTATTCTAGCAGTTAGAAATTTAGTGAGATTAGTCACGTAAAGACCAAAACAATTGAGATTAATTGAAAATTTGTTAAGAAAATACATGTTCCCTTTGATATTCTGCTTTACTTAACAGTGAATGTTATGGGTTTTGAATCTTTAACCTTCATCCCGTGTTTCTTTTGGAAGAGATATAAGATATAAGATGATATTAAAAACCTTGATTTCAAGGGATTTATTGGAAATTTAGTTTTTGATACAGCTCAATAGCATTAGTCGGTGCTTCTAGCAAACCATATATTCTAGGATAAGTCCCGGTTGTTATAAAGCTTTAGTGATACTAGCTTAGTTATCATTATAGTTCTTTATTGCCAATGTCGGCATCATCATTTCTCTCTCTTTATGGAAACATACCTTACTCCTAAAACTCACGAGCTTTCAATATTGAAGTAGATATTTTGTTTACCTTTTGAAGGGGCAGTAGGAGCCATCAAAGTGTAATTTTATTATCATTGCTAATGTGTTTACCACTACTACTATTCTTTTATTTACTACTTTGTCGGTGATATAAAAAACCAAGATCTTATAGCCTTTTAAATATAGAAGTTTCTCACGTTTTTGTTTACTTAACAGGGATGGGAGGATATTGCAGTCAAGCAAGATCAGTCTGATGAGAACCAATCGGAGATGAAAATATCTCTTCCATCTATGCCTTCTCTATATATAATCTCATTTCTATTTAGAGCGTGTGAAGAAGTTCACAGAGTTGGAGATCACGTACTTGACAAGAAAATTTTGCATAAACTTGCATCTAGATTATTGGAAAAGGTAGGTTTTCTGTGGATGTGTTAGTCCATTTGATCTTCAAGTCCACTAGTGTGGTTGTGTTTTATCCCCAGCCTTTCCTTTTGGTTACAGTTATTTTCTACTTTCTAGAAAATGAATTATCATTGAAGGAATATAGTAAATGATGGAGTTATGAAGAAGAAGGTCGCGTGGCTTGTCTTGTGGTAAATGTTTTTGTTGCTGTTGTCCTTGGTTCTTTTGTGACTTTTGCAGGAATTGTGTAGCTTTGTTGGAGTTCTCATGTTGCCTTGGTTTGAAGTTATTTTATTGCTGGAGAGGTGGATGGTTGTAGTCGTTATTGTACAAGCTTTTTGGCTGGAATTTGTGTGGGTCCACCATTAATTTAGTCATTGATAATTATTTTTCAGATTTAGCTACGAATTAGCTACGAATTAGTTTCGAATTAGCTACGAATTAGCCACTAATACTGGGTTTAGAAAGTCTCAATTTTCAGAATTAGCTAGGAATTGGTTTCGAATTAGCTACAAATTAGCTACGAATTCTGGATTTATGAATATAAAAAATAAAAAATGGAAGAAATTGTCACGTGGCGCTGCCATATCAGCAGCCGTTACTCCCATTTGACGTCAGGGACTATTCATTGAGACGGAAAATCTTGTAGGGACCAATTCATAAAGAAAAATTTTTTAGGGACTAAAATTGAAAATCGCTATATTTAGAGGGACCTAAAACTTATTTAACCCTAGATTAAAAAATAAAAATATTAATAATAGAGAAAATACATTGTCACCTAATGATGACTATGCATCCTGCCACATCACACTGATATTTTAAAAAAAAATTAATAACATGACACGTTGTTTGATTTTTTTATCGGATGACAGTGTAAAACTATTTTACACTGTCAATGCATATCAATTAAACTCTTAATAATAATTAAAAGAATTTAATTGGTATGCACTGACAGTGTAAAATTATTTTACACTGTCAACCAATCACTCTCATGTATCCCGCCACATCAGACTGTAAATTTTAAGTTAATGATATGACATGACAAATTGTTAAATTCATATTGGATGATAGTGTAAAACTATTTTACACTGTCAGTACATACCAATTAAACTCTAATTAAAAATGTAATAAATTTGGACGGAGGAAAAAAAAAACTCTTATTTTGGGACAAATTTTTTTAATTAAAAGATTCTTATTTTAAGACAGAGGGAGTAATAAACATCGATAATAAATATATAAAAAAAAAACTATAAAATGAGAATAATTTAGAATTAGAGTTATTTATAAAATTGCACGGAGGAAATATGTGACAAAATTTGATTGGGCAAAAGAAGAAGAATCCAGTTGATTAATAATATAATATTTTTATTATTTTTATTATCCATATCTATGAGTGAGTAGCAGAGGGGTACAATCAAGCAAGCAATCCCTAGATACTTTCATTCATTCTGTAATAGAAACAAGCCAACGCAGCACAATCGAACATGATGAGCACAAGGAGTAGCACTACAATTGCAACAATGGCGGCTCCGTTGCCGTTCACCAAGTCCAAGATTCAGAGAAGCAGAAGAATTGCGACGATGGTAAGGTGCGACGTGGAAGGAGATTCATCTTCAGATTCATCACTGAAGATTGGAGCTCGTGTTAGGGTAAAGGTTCCTCTGAAAGTGTATCATGTTCCTAAAGTTCCAGAGGTTGATCTCAGCGGTAGGGAAGGTAACATCAAACAGAACGTGTCTATCTGGAAAGATAAGAGAATCTCTGCTAATTTTCCTTATAAGGTTGAGTTTATTGCTGAAGATATCCAAGGTCCTCGTGGTCCTCTCAAGTTCGTTGCTCACCTCAGGGATGATGAATTCGAATTACTCTCTGAGTAATAATTCCTTTTTATCCTCAATCTATTATTATTTCTATTTCAATTTTGTTATATATCCTACTACATGAATATTTCAAGTTAGATTAGAGGCATTTGTGTCCTCTAACTTACAATACAATGTATCTCCTATATATTATCACTTTCTGATTCATAATCTGATTTGTCATGAGTGCTTAACCTTACGGAGTAAGCTCAGTAATGAATGCAAAGAAATTGTTGTTAACTCAAATCCAGTAACAAAATTTATGCAAAGAAATTGTTGTTAACTCAAATCCAGGAACAAAATTTTTACGATTCCGAGAAAAAAAAAGCTCGGTCACAATAATTTGAATAAATAAGCAGGAAAGAGTTACTACAGTCTCAACATGAGCTGGTTACTCCTAATTGCAAATTATTCTATGCATTAATAAGATCAGCTGACATTGATGAAGGTATTCTGTGACGCGTCAAAATTCTAGAAGTGGCGATTTTAGCTGCTTCACAGTTCAAGACAATGACCCTATTGTCGTCCAAATCAAAATGCAAGCTTTCTGTGGTGCAGTTTTCAACAAGTTGGCATAAGTGTTCCAGATTGTCAATTTCTGTTCCATTAACCTTCAAAACCTGAGTATCACAATTATCATATTAGCAAATAGGCAATAGAAACATTCATTCCAAGTGAACAAAATAAACTTGTAACAATTATCACAATGTGCATGGAGCTTCTTTGCAAGAAAAGAGAAGAGTTGTATAATAGCTAAAGCATCAAGATGGCTCCTACCTGTAAGTCTGCAAGCCGCTCGTATCCAGTATTGATATCATCCATCAGGACCTAAAATCAGTAAGATATTTATTAATAAATCAATGCCAAAACCAAATATCTGCATTAATTTGCCAAAACCAACTAATTTCGAATTTTTTAATGTATAGCAATTTACCATCATCATACATTAGAGTTAAAAAGATGCTAACCTGTGATAAAATAACAAGTTGTTGATTTTCTTTCTTGGGCAATTCCCTCAAAGCCCGTTCACACAAACGACGAGGTGAAGCATTATACCAGTCCTCCCCATACTCATGAAGGTATGGCTGAGTGAGTGGAACAAATACCAGACCAGCAAAAATGTAATAACTTGGAAGTTTATCGAACTGGTGAACTGGAACTAAAGGTTGAATCTGAAATATAGACAGTAACATCAACAAAACAATTATTCAAAAGCAACTTTATTACTACAAACAATAGTAACACTTGCAAGTTTAGCAAAACAGTAAAATACAAAAAGCAAAACTTATCAAGTAGCATGCAGTAAACAAGAACTACACATAACGAATATATTCATAGCAAGGTCAATATGATGTGAATAAACATGCTATAGGCCGTTTGTGTTAGAAACTGGAGAAAAAATAATTTGGTTGGTGTAGCACACAGTACAGAGTGGTCCAGTATATACATGATACTTACAGGTTGGAGAATAATACTGAGTTCAATCTCTTGGCCGTCACGCAGAACTCTGACTAATGCTTTTTCATTAAGCTTCTTCATAGACACCAAGTGATCAAATGTTATCCGTTCTCTGTTTCTGAAAGGAACTGCATCGAATGTGATATAAACCTCTATTAGTTTGATGCTTCCGGTGCATGAGTAAAGCAAAGACAGAAACTCATAATTGAAATAAATTTCATGTTTGTTGCCATCTTAAACCTTCCCACATTACATATTTCAGTCATGCCCGAGGCTAGGACTTCTCAAAGGCTGTTTATAGAGTAAGTAAGAAAATCCAAGAAAAGAAATTGAAAGAACATACCTGTACCATCATTTGCTATAGGCACCTCATCAAATGAAAGTATAATATCATCTTTCTTCAAAACCTTGTATGCATCTGAAAGTGGGTTTATTTTGTTTACAAGGACCCCAGTCATGCCAGGTTGCATACCAAAATGGTTTCTGAGATGCACATTTTCAGTAGTCTGGCACGATAAACCCAGGGAGCAAAATCCAATGTATTTTCCATTTTCTTCTACACCAGATATAAAATGCTTTATTACAGGTACGGGTATTATGTAACTGCAACAGCCAATATGAAAAGAAGTTGTCTATTATGCAGAAAATATGTTTCATCGGACCAACAGAATACCAAATACTTCAGATAGATTGATAGCTTGCATGATTTTTGCATTCCGGTCTAGTAATTTTAGGGGTAACTGATCTCTCAGACTTGGTCCTAATACTCTTTCCTTACTTTTCTTCTCTGTCACACCCGATTGAGCTGTCCCATAGGTATCATTATTTCAGCTCTATCAAAAGATTCAAACTAAGTGAAGATCTATAATCATCAATATGAAAATCTTCTCCACTAATTTGTATCTATTATATTATCTAAGCTTTTCTTTTTGTTTCATATCTTACTCGGTAGCTTCGAATACTCTTATTTACAAGATTTCCCTGTGTGTTTTCTTAATGTTCTTGATATAAGTAATTTGGTTTTTACATAGGTCGCAAGATTGAATTATAAAGTGATTACAATTAACTAATGCTACATACAGAAACTAATGACCGATTAAGGGGTTAATGAATCTTGTTAAATTTTTTAACCCTAGAAAAATACACAGAAAATAAAAGGACTTACCCAATATTCTCGGCACCAGAAAGATTTTGGAATGCTACACCAGCAACCTTCTTGCCCATAATAGCCGGACCACCACTATTCCCCGGATTTATGGCTGCATCAATCTGTATCGCCATAAGCTGTGACGCACCGTGAACATACTGTGTAGGTTCAACCCTAGAAACAACCCCTTTAGTGACCGAAATGGTATCGCCTCCTTGAGGGTATCCTACAACAGCAACAGCTTGTTGCAGAAAAGGAATGTCTCCAAACTCCAAAGGAATCATTCCATCCCAAAATTCATCAGAGTCAACAATTAATAAAGCTAAGTCACATTCATGACCAACAGCTTTCACTTGTGCTCTATACTTGTTTGGAGATCCATGTTTCCTTACAAGTACAAATGAGTGATCAGCTACAACATGAGCATTGGTAAGAATCTTTCTCCCTAGAATTACAAACCCTGCATTATTACCATCATAAACAAAGCTTCATAAGTTATATTTTGACATGAAATTCGATTATGTCAATCATTATTTGATTAATTAAATAATTAATTTAACAAACCCGAGCCCATAGATTCGCGCTGGGATTTGTTCTGCCAGGGGAGTAAGTAGTTGGGACTGCATGAAACGGTGAAGATTTTGACAACAGAATTGAATGCAAGCTCGACGGCTGTATTGTTATTAGTATGTGTGAATGCGGGGTTGCGGCGAGACTGAGCCTTCTTCCTTATTCTTAACGATGATGGCGGCTTTGTAGAGTTTGTGGAATTAGTTTGTTGGGTCTCAGTGTTGGGAACTGCAACTGAAACCGAGTGGAAATAATTAGCAGTGGTGAACGGTGATTGAGGAGCCAAACGAAGGTGTTTGAAAGGATGGGGAACTAAGGCGGGGGAAGAGAAAATATTCCGAGCTAGACGGACAAATCTACCCATTGTTCAATTCAACGGCCGCCACACTACAGCAGCAGAGGGTGGTTGGTTAGTTAGTTTGCCACACGGCGGCGGGGCGGGGCAGAGCAGGGCAGGCAAGCAACACTTCCCACGATATAATTCACAAAATTTATTGATACTTACACCAGCTCATCATCTGCTCACACCCCCTTTACTTTACTAACTAGTTTTGTTTACCATATTCTATTAGGTGTGAAACTACAAATTTCATTAAATCATTTAAACTTTGTATTTTATTTTAAAATCTACCCTATTAGTATATTTCTTAGGTAGAAAGGAGATATTTCCGAATGAATTTTTCAACTAACAACCACTTGGATGAACACATGTTTTTTAATAGTTACTTGGGTATGAAGGCTTCCCAGCAGCTGCACTTCTTACTATTTCAGCAGATTCTTCAACCTTTCGAGAGGTTATAACTGATGTGGAGAAAGATAAGCGAATAAGTGCAATGATGAAGGTGTTGATAGAATGTGTTCTGGACTGGGCCAGCGTCGGCCCAATGGTCGGGTAGTCCCAACCCAATGATCTGAGGTGGTCCAACAAGACCCACGTTTATCCAGTGTCGAGCACGTTCAGACCTCCACCTCGTCGGGCACGTGTTGGCCATGCATCGTCGAGCAGAGGTTTCGAGTGTTGGGGAACACGCCTCTCCTCGACCTCCATGTGCTCCTTCCCGTGAGGACACATCATCTTGTAACCTCCCACCTCCGAAAGAGTCGGTATGCCCACCTTCCGGAGATCTCGGGACCGTTACCCCAGGGCGAAGACCACATGTTGGTCTTCCCTACGCCACGTAAGCCCTGGCAGTCACCTGTATTGGGCCTTGCAATCCAGCCCAGTGTAAGTGACCGTTGTCCCACGCGCTGGGGGCAACCTATAAATACCTTCTCAGTTGAGAGGGTCAGGTTACGCAATATTCTCTAACTCACCCTTAGCTTTTCTGTACTTGCTTACTCCCTTTTCCTGACTTTGGCATCAGAGTACCTTGCAAGTACACCCCCCCCCCCCCCGGGGCCGTTTCACCATCACCGGAGTTGCTGATCTCACGATGTTGCTGGCCACTGGATTCTTTCTGATCAGGTAAGATCAGTGGCGCCGACTGTGGGGACGCTTGCTTCCCCGTTTTTCCCATCGTAAAACCAAAGCAACCTCTACTTTTTTTTACAACCATGGCCAGTAACCAGCCTGGGAACAAGACTCCGGACACCGCCTTTGTGCAGTATGATAACGGAGACCACCGCGAGGACAACGCGGCCGTCCACGTCGAAGAAGGCGACGTAAGGGACGGGCAGATTGCCTCCCCTTTCTCTAACGACGCGGCGTACGACGCCGCCCAACAGGACAACCCTCTGGTTGTCTACTAGCCGATCGCCGTGCTACCAGAGGTTGATCCGGGCACGGTGGCCCTGTTCGCTTTGATCAACCAGACCAACCAATTGATCGCCCAGCAGAACGTGAGGATCGAAACCCTCGAGAGGGGGCGACCACGGCGCTCTTCCCCGCAAAGACATCGTCACCCACCTTCTCCCCGCCGGTCCCCTTCCACGCGAAGGACACCCCCGGCGGACTCTCGCAGCCCTTCCACGTAACCTGCGAGCCGCTGACCGCGCCTGGAACGAACTCAGCCTATGGTCGCCCAGAAGCGCCCTCGCTCCCCTAATCAGGACGAGCCACATCGCTCCCAGACCAAGAAGAGGAGCAAAGCTGGCGGCGAAAAACCGAAGAACCGTTCCAGGAACTCCCCTCGACAAGATGGACCTGGTCGAGACCATCACTCCCCATCACGGTCACCAGTCAGAAGTGATGAGGACGACCAGAGGACCCCTCTGTCTAGGGAGATTATGGACACCCCTATCCCTGTAGGGATGGAAAAGCCTTCACCCCTAGAGACCTACGACGGCACTGCCGACCCCGACGACCATGTCGAGAGCTTCGAGGCTATGCTCGACTATAGGAACGTCCGGGGGGCTATTAAGTGCAGGCTCTTCCCGACCACCCTCAGGAAAGGTGCCATGACTTGGTACAAAAGCCTTGCACCAGAATCTATCACGTTCTGGAAGCAACTGAAGGGATGTTTCTCCAAACATTTCACTGCGTCTCGCCGCCATCCGAAGACGATGGCCTCGTTGGAAGGCATCTTCCAAGAGAGGAACAAGTCCCTCAGAGACTACATTGAGAGATTCAACCGAGAAGCTGTCGAGGTCCACACAACCGACGACATGAAGAAGTTCCTGATCGTGCGGGGACTACGTCTCGGGACCGAGTTCGCCAAGTATGTGGGCATCCACAGACCCCGCAACTTGGAATACCTCCTCCACCGAGCTCAATCGTACATCGAGTTTGAGGAGTCGAAGGCCGCCCAAATCGCCCTCGACTCACAAGGTCGGGATGACCCTCGCGGCCAAAGAGATGAAGACTCTCCTGCCCCCCGGTGTGGGGAGGAGAAAAGACGCGATGACCGTCCCAGGGACTCCCTCGAATCGCGAGGGCCAGCCGGCGATTTTACGGAATACACGCCGCTCGACGCTCCCCGCGAGTGAATCCTCTCCGAGTGCGCCAACTCGGAGTTTCAAAAAGGGGGTGTCCGCTTTCCAAAGACGACACCCCCCAAATCAAACACGGATAAGTCCAAGTACTGCAGGTTCCACCGGAGCCATGGACATGTCACAGAAGATTGCATCCACCTCAAGGATGCAATAGAGATCCTAATCAAGGAAGGGCATCTAAAGCAGTACGCCAAGAGGAACGACGCTCCTTGTTCAGATGCCCGAGACACTCAAAACGTTGAGGAGACAACACCTCCCTCCGGGGAGAACCGACTGCAGTTGCCCTCGGCATCACCCGACCCGAAGACTTTTACGTCCCCGAGGGAATCGAGGACCCCGAGGCAGTTCGCAGCATGTGGGCGAGCTTCCCCCCTGACGACCCCGTCACTGCCCGCAGCACATGAGAGAACTTCCCCACGGCGATGGTCATATCCGGCGAAGGCTTCGAGAAGGTCTCCGTCGGGTCGATCAAGCAGAAATTTGACGAGCTGGAATCTGCGACCTCGGCGAAGACCACCACTTTCCAGAAATGCAAGGGAGATCAAACCCCATCACCTTCTACCTCGAGGAGCTTCCAGGCGGAGCGCCCAACACCACCATCCCCCTCTTAATCCGAGCGCAGATGGCAAATTTTGACGTCCGCAGGATCTTGGTCGACCAAGGGAGCTCGGTGGACATAATGTACGCCCACCTCTTCGAGACCCTCCAGCTCGACGAGAAGCATCTGACCCCTTACGTGGGCTTAGATCTACAAGGATTCAACGACACCACCACCAGACCGTGGGGCTATGTTGAACTGATGGTCACTTTCGGGAGCGAGGACACTTCCCGACAAGTCAAGACGCACTTCCTGGTGGTCGAATGCCCGTCCCTCTACAATTTCATCCTGGGGAGGACCACTCTGGCCGAACTCACGGAAGTACCATCTACAGTCCATCTGAAGATGAAGTACTACAAGGCCAGAGGCCGGGTCGTCACTATACACGGGGACATTGAAACGGCCTGGAGGTGCTTCGACGTTGCAACCAAGGGCCTGAGTTCCATCAACACCAAACCTAAGGCCGGAGCGAAGCCATCCCCGAACGCAGTGCAGAAGCCGCTCCCGCGCGTCAACGCGGTCGACCTCGACAGCAGGTTCCCCGGCGAGCAGGAAGAAGGCGGGGCAGCTAACTGTGACCTCCCAGCCGAAGGCAATGGGCAGCCTCTCCACCCAACGCGCCCCATCCTAGACGGAGACTTTGAGCTCGTCGTCCTCGGAGACAATCCAGACCGGAGCGTAAAGATTAGCACCGGACTCCCCGACCTGGCGAAGAAGCAACTCAAGGCATGTCTTAGGGAGAACGCTGATTTGTTCGCATGGAGCGCATCCGAGATGCCTGGCCTTGACCCAGAGGTGGCCTGCCATCAGCTCACCGTAGATTCGGCCGCTAGGGCCATAGTACAACGTAGGCGTAGGCAGTCTCCCAAAAAAGTGGAGGCTACTGAAAAAGCTGTAAAAGACCTCTTAGAGGCAAATTTCATTTCGGAGGCCAGGTACACAACCTGGCTGTCCAACGTTGTACTTTGTCAAAAAGAATAATGGAAAATGGAGGATGTGTGTTGACTATACCGACCTTAAATGGGCATATGCCAGAAAGATTCTTATCCTTTTCCTAACATCGACCAGCTGGTCGACAATTTTGCAGGTTTCAAACTATTGTCCTTCATGGACGCCTACTCGGGGTACAACTAAATCCCCATGGCTAAGACCGACAAGCAGCACACTGCCTTCATGACCGAATCGGGCAATTACTACTACAACGTAGTGCCCTTAGGCCTGAAGAACGTTGGCGTGACCTACTAATGGATGATGAACAAAGTCTTCCGAGGAGAGATCGGCGACATGCTCGAGGTCTACATAGACGGCATGATCGTCAAATCCGCGGAAGAAGTCGACCACGCCGCCCATCTCAAGAAAGTCTTCGACACGGCGAGGAGATGCAAGATGAGGTTCAACCCCGACAAATGTACCTTCGGCGTTCGGGAGGGCAAGTTCCTCGGTTTCTACCTCACTGAGCGGGGAATCGAGGCAAACCCCGACAAGTGTAGGGCTTTCTCCGAGATTCCAACCCCGAACTCGAAGAAGTCGATACAATCGCTAAACAGGATGTTGACCATGCTTTCCCGCTTCGTCGCCAAATCTGCACAGTACGCACTCCCGTTTTTCAAGCTTCTACGACAGAAAGCCACGTTCGAATGGACCGAGGAATGTAAGCAAGCGCTCCTCCACCTCAAACAAGTCCTATCACAACCCCCGGTTCTCTCCCGACCAGAGAACGGGGAGACGTTGTTCCTGTACCTCGCTATCACGAGCGAAGCCGTCAGAGCTGTCCTTATCCGGGAAACCCCTAACGGGCAAAAGCCGATTCACTTCACCAGCAAGGCTCTACAAGGCCCTGAGCTCAGGTATCAATAGATCGAGAAAGTCTCCCTGGCCCTCTTCACCGCGGCCAGAAGGCTACGACATTACTTCTTGGCACACACGGTCGTGGTAAGGACCGAGCAGCCCATAAGACAACTCCTCAGTCGACCAG
Organism: Lathyrus tuberosus; assembly: GCA_022829125.1. Classification (NCBI taxonomy): domain Eukaryota; kingdom Viridiplantae; phylum Streptophyta; class Magnoliopsida; order Fabales; family Fabaceae; genus Lathyrus; species Lathyrus tuberosus. Next base: position 1,905,339 of record JALAZF010000416.1, on the reverse strand, counting down.
ACATGGCGGGGAAGATGCTCAGATGGTCGCTCGAACTTGCCGAGTTAGACATCCAATAAGAGGCAAGAAAGGCCCTAAAGGCTCAGGTGCTGGCCGACTTCGTGGCAGAAATGACCCTCCCAGAATCTTCGATCAGTGGATCCCAAAGATGTACAATCTACGTCGACGGGGCATCCAGCTCGAAGGGTAGCGGGGCGGGCATCATCCTTGAAAACGAGGAAGGCATCCTGATCAAAGTTTCCCTCACATTGTCTTTCCCGACGTCGAACAACCAGGCTGAATATGAGGCTTTCCTCGCCGGGCTACTGTTGGCTGAGGGCTTCGGTGCCAAAGAAGTCAAAATTTTCACCGACTCCCAGCTCGTGGCCTCCCAGGTCCGAGGAGAGTATCAAGCCAAGAACGACAGCCTCATCGAGTACTTGACCCTGGTGAAGGACAAGATGAAGAACTTCACCTCAGCAGAAGTAGCCCACATCCCGCGCGAGCACAACACTCGAGAAGATGTCTTGTCCAAGCTGGCGAGCACGAAAAAGAATGGCGGGAACAAATCTGTTATACAAGAAGTGCTTTTGCTCCCAAGCATCGATAAACTCGTCCCTGCGGCTGACGTGAACGCCATCGGGGACAGCAACTACTGGATGACCCCGGTATACGAGTATCTCACCACTGGCAAGCTGCCTGACGATCCCAAGAAGGCCGGGGTGGTTAAGCGACGAGCGTGCTCATACATAATTGTCGAAGATAAACTATACCAACGTGGCTTTTCGATCCCCCTCCTCAGGTGCGTCGAAGGGACCAAGGTCCCCGATATACTCTAGGAAATCCACGAGGGGATCAATGCACAATACCTCAGCGGACGGTTCTTAGCTCGCAAGGCGTTGCGAGTAGGATACTACTGGCCCACCATGCAACAGGACACCAAGGAGCACGTTAAGAAGTGCGACAGATGCCAACGACGCGGGGACATGCACCTGGCCCTGCCCAGCGAGCTCAAAACATTGTCGTCCTCGTGGCCGTTCACGTGGTGGGGAATGGATATCCTCGGGCCCTTCGTCGTGGGGTCATACCAAAACAAGTACCTGATCGTCGGCGTGGACTATTTCACGAAGTGGATCGAGGCGGAAGCCCTGGCCAAAATCACGGCTCACAACATACTACGTTTCTATAAGAGGAACATACTCGCCCAGTTCGGCGGGTCCCAGGCGATTGTCACCGACAAGAAATTCCAAGACTTCGTCACCAAGCTGGGCACGAAGCAGCACTTCACGTCGGTCGAGCACCCTCAAACGAACGGGCAAGCTGAAGCGGCGAATAGAGTGGTCCTGCAAGGACTGAAACACCGACTAGACGACCCCAAGCAAAGTTGGGTCGAGGGGCTGTACAGCGTCCTCTGGGCCTACTGGACAACCCCACATTCCACGACCGAGGAGACCCCCTTCCGCTTAACCTACGGAACAGAAGCCCGTGGAAATAAGGGAACCCTCGAGGAGAACGGAATCTCCCCTCGGCGGGGGGGACAAACGATGAGGCCCTAAGGGAGGAGCTCGACTTTGTCGAGGAGATAAGGTCCGGCGCATCCCTCCGAGAAGCCTCACTTAAACAGAAAATAACTCTACGTTATAACAACAAAGTTATTAAACGCGATTTTCAAGTAGGCACCCTCGTCCTACAAAGGAACCAAAAATATTCGCGAGAAGGCAAGCTCGCCGCAAACTGGGAGGGCCCCTACCGCGTCTACGCGAAAACGGGGACAGAAGCCTACTACCTCAAAAATCTACATGGGGAGGAACTTGCTCGACCATGGAATGCTGAGAAGCTTAAACAATACTACAGTTAAACACTGCCCGCGACACAGCCACGTCGCGATTACGGGGGCGCACTAAGGTACAAGCGTGACTCCCCTCCACAAAATAAGAAGATCAAGGGCCGCGTTGTGTGTGCGCGAGGATCCTTGATCCGACGAGGATACCTCGACCGAGCTCCGTCGTCGACGTACCAGTCAGGCAGAATACCCAGCTCGCGATGGGAAGTTCACGCCACGGAACTAGGACCTTGACCGAATTCCTAGCCTCGTTAAAGGTCAGAATACACCTCCGGCCACTCGACCAGTTCCCCACATAGTCGAGGACCAACAAAGTCGAGCAAACCCCCAAATTACTTAGACAAATTACTTAGGCAAAAAACAAAAAATATATCAAATATGTAAATATCACACACACAGATAAGCAAAAACAAATCATTAAAACGGACAGAAGCCCATTGTGTGAATAGTACAAAAATGTCAAAAGGCCCTTGGCACGCAGGCCGAGCAAAGTCACTACAAAAAATGGCTCACAGGCCCAAGCAAAGTAAACAAATGGAAAATTAGACGGATGCGTTTTCCTCAGGTTGCTCGTCTCCCGTGGCTTGACCGTCATCATCCTCCTCAGACGTTGGCCGAATAATCTGACCCTCGACCACCTCATAGTACGGATTAGTCCCTTCAGCGATGAGGTTGGGGTTCACAATCCTGAGCTGCTTCACGGCATTATTAAAGCCCACATCGGCAGCTACGAGGACATCTTGCTCGGTCTGCCTGAGCTTCACGATCAGTTCTGCCCGAGAGGTCAATAGCCTGTCGTCCTCAGTTTCCTCTTCGGCAGGACGGACAGCTTGCTCCTACTCGGCGATCCTCGCCAAAAGATCATTCCTCTCAGCATCGGCCTTCTTCAGCTTCTCCTCCAACTGCCTCTGAAGCTCGACCTGAGTTTCGTTCTATTTTTTGCACTCTGACAGGTCCTTTCCCACCTCTCCATCTCGGCTGCGACCGACGTGAAGCTTTCCTGTAGCTTGGCCAGCTCAACTGTCGGGTAGGTCTCGTCGTTCAGGACCAGGGCGGCAGCACAAACTCGCATCACTGCGGACACGTCTTCCACCAAATCCTTTCTCCGAGAAGCCCGATCAATGCCTAAGATGGTATGAGCCTCAGGTGCACCAACACACAGGTAATTGGTCCCCGAAAATAAATTCGGCCTCGAGTGACAAGGCGGGAGCACGAACTTCACAGCGGGAGGGCTTTCAGACTCGGTAAGATTGACGTCCACATGCTCGCTGAGTCGTTGTCTTTTTGGAGACCCTTACGTGATAGGAGATTGGCTACCCTGGGGAGAGTTGGAAGAGTCCCCGGTTGCCGGGGTGGTGCCTGGGCATTATGACCGGATCTGCTCGACCCGCCCTTTTTCACCCTTCTTCAAAACTCGAGTAGCTGCCAGCTTCTTGATACGCTCATCCGCGCTTGACATGGTGCCTGCAAAAGAAAATAGAAATACGTCAGTAAGTCGAAGAGCAAAATGCACGGGAGGGTATAATCAAAGAGGCATCCACCACCTAACAACTTAAGGGCATCCTCGTCGGAAAACGTCTCGAGGAGGGCCCACGTATTAATTAATCGGGCTTGCTCTAGGGGTCTCCCGTCATCACCGTGGATAGGCTTCCCGTCCGGTGTCACGAGCTGTGCAGGGGAGAAACCGGCGACAAATTTGACTATCTCCTCGTGAGCCAGACGATCCCCTTCGCACGGTCTTCCAGGACTGAATATATAACTATCTGTGCCCCTCTTGAAGTGTTCCTCTGTCCAAAATAGGGGAAACTTCGCTTCAGGGACCTCTTCCTGATGCCCGTCTATCTCTTGGTGCACCCGTCTATACACCGACTCCACGGCCTTGAACGAGACAGACTTCACGGTGTAGTACCGGGACTTGAAGTGCCGAACAGAGTCCATGTAAGTCTGGAACAGCCTACTCACCTGCTTGAAAGACACCCAGCCATGTCTTCCATCAATTCTCTGCCTCTGTAAGTGGAATATACGGAAGAACAGAGGTAGGGTCGCCCCGATGCGGAGATGCTGACAAACGAGCTCGAAGGCGGGAATGAAGGCAAGGGCGTTGGGGTGGAGTTGCGACGGTGCCAGACGCAACCAAATGAACACCTCTCACTGAAAATCAATGAAGGACATGTGCCACCCCGCCTCGTCGAACATGAACTCGTACAAGGGAAATTTCACCCCCACTATACGTCGAGCAGATGCGGTGGTGCTGCAGATGCCTATACACCATCCAGGTCTTTGAGGAGCCCTCAAGGCGATGCTCGACAGTTGCAAAGATAACATCCTGGTCACCTGCGACAAACTGGGATTCGATGCTTAGAGGCTCCTCGCTAGCCCAATCCTCGGGCGGCCGTCCCTCGACACTAGTGATCGGCACCATCGAGGAGTCAGGCTGGTCGTCAATATCTATCGCCCACGCCACGACCTCCATTTACCTGAAAAGCAGAAGGAACTGGTGAATTCGATAATCCAGATCAAATTCACCCCTCCACCGCTGATCAAGTAAAAGGGACGAAGAAAGGAAACGGGGAACTGCGCGGGCGACGCCCTCCGCCCAGGAGCGTCGGGGAGGCGCATATATCCCGTTCACCCAACGTCCTCGGGACGTCAGGCGACCGTCCCCGGGACCGTCCTCAAGTCCTTTGTTCCTTCGTCCTATGTCCCCGGGGTATTCATCCCACATCCTCGGGACCTTCCTCAGGCCCCCGGGACATTCTTCCCATCTCCCCCGCGAGATTCATCAAAAACATAAAGAAGTTCTGCCGTTTTCGCCGGAAACTCCATGACCTCCCCGAGAACTTCATCAGTTCACCGAAGGACCACCATAAAAAACACAAACAGAAAGAAAAAGATCAGAAACTTACTTGAAAATAGCGGTTGGAAGAGTCCAGTGCGGCGGCGTGTGGTGGTGAGACGGCGGCAGAAGCTAAGAGAAGGTGAGAGAAACCTAGAGAGAAAGGGAGGGAAACTCTGAGCAAGAGAGAGCGAAACATGCAAATGGCACGGGCTGGCTCCTATTTATAAAGCCCTCACAGAACTCGAGGGACCCTTAGGCACTCGAGTACCCTAGCTGTAATACCCCATATTATTTAAATGCTCAATTGGATATCAGATGAGTATCTATGTGCTCTATCTTTAGTTAATTGGATTAATGGAATCCTCTAAGTGTTGTGAGTATAGTCAAATGGGATCAATAGAGCAACTAATGAACTCTGAAGAGATCAATTATTTTATAAAAGAGACGCATCAATAATTACTAGTTCAAGAGAGTATATTAAGGTAACTCGAATAATTGATCAATTGCTTTAAGATGACAAAATATCAATTGGAGATATTTTACCCTGTTGGCTTTATATTATATAATAAGTTTATATATATATATATATATATATATATATATATATATATATATATATATATATATATATATATATATATATATATATATATATATATATATATATATATATATATATATATTTGTTAGTAAGAAAAAGAAAAGAAGAAGAAAGTGGGAGAAAGAAGAGAAAGAGGAAAATGGAAAAGAAGAAAGAGCTTGGATCTTCATCATCTCTTCATCGATTCATCATCTTCTTCAAACTCCTCTTCGATTATCAGGTGGGTTCTAGTTAGACACTCTAAGTTCTAGAAATCTATGATTTTGGACTTAGGTTAGATTTGAGAGAAAATGATTAAACGGACAAATCAATGGAATCTAATGGATGAAATTCGATATAAATTGCATAGTATAGTCGAACCATGTATATGATCAATTGTTGATACTTGTTTTGAGGTTTGAAACTGATTTGGTATGGTAAGGGTGAGAATTGGGACCCTTGGAACCATGGAAAACGCAGGAAAGAAATTCTGGTTCTGATGCGATTCGCCAGGCGAATTAGGTCTCGCCACAGTTTCGCCAGGCGAAGTACTGGCGAAGGGGAATTCGTCAGGCGAAATCCATACTCGTCAGGCGAAAATGAGGAGGCGGAACATGTTTTGGCTACTGAAACTTTTGGGTTTTCTAAAATTGTGTTTCGCCACTGTAACACCCCAAATTTCGTAAGAATATTTATTTAATTTATTTAAATATTATATTCGTGAATTTCTATGATTTTTGGTGGTTTGTGTCGATGTCGGTGTTTTTGTGAAGTTTTGGTTATTTAATTAAATAATAGTATATATTACGGAATATATTGTATTATTATTTATTTGAAATAATATTAGAGGAATTAAGGGTAAGACGGACATTTGAGGATAATTAGTGAGGGCATTATGGAGAAATCCCAATTTTGAGGCCCAAGGGTTAGGTTGAATATTTAAGGAGGATTTTGAGAATAGGGTTCATTTTTGGTTAACCGTGAAAAGAAGGAGAGCTCTGAGGAAAAAGGGAAAAGGCGAGGAATTCGTGAAGGTTTCCAAAGGCTCAAGAGAGAACACATCGGGTCGACAATCTAAGGTATGGGGAGTAATCACCTTGCATTGTTTTCATTATAGGATTCGATTGATTAAAGTGGAGTTTGGGGATTTTTGATGTTTATGAGGGTTTATGGGTTTTGAGGTAAACTGATGATTTTAAGGGCATTTTTGTGAATCGATTAATAATGTTGAATTGAACCGGTAAAGTAGACCTTGGGGATGATTTCCCCGTCGTTGTTGTAGTTTTAACCTTGTGGTGAAGGATCTATAGAGTTTATATGAAGCTTGAGAGTTTTGAAGGTTTAGGGTAATTAAGGTTTCCCGTAGTGTCCTGAATCGACCTAACAGACGTAGTTTTAGGCCTTTATTTTCTGTGATATATTAGGACTGTTGTAGGGATGATTTTGGGTCATTTGGGGCTGTAATCGCAGGTGTTTTGGTGGTTGTGGGGCTACTGATGCGTAGCAGTGATTTGCTGTAATCGCAGGTTCGCTAAGCGAACCATCGCTTCGCTAGGCGAATGTTCGCCAAGGCTCGCTAAGCGAGCAGCGCAGCGAACGCGCGATAACATGAGTGTGTATACAAAGTTGATTCTGGAGAGGAAGGGTGGGCTTCACTGGGCGCCTCGTGATAACACTATTTTAGTGTGTTACTCTTAACCAATTTTTGTGACAATTCTAGTTCATGATTTCATTTTTACAGCATGATTTTAAGATGTTTTTGCACTATTAAAGCTTTAAGCACTTTATGTGTTTCTTTTACGTTTTCATTGTGTTTGTGCTTTAAAAGGATGATAGATGATGATGAGACGAGGCATGACCCCAGTTGCCAGAGTCTGGAGCAGCATTAGGAGCTATTTGGATGACTGATGGTTTAATCAGCCATTTCACCAAGAGATTTGGAGAATTAATGATAAAAAAACCATGAATGACTAGGGCTCACGTGGCAGCACTATGAAGAGCGATGGAGCAAAAGGAAGGGATAAGATCAAGCAAACTAGAGGACAAAAGGTAGTACGGTGGGGACCACTCATCAGAGGACGCCCAGCACCAGCATCACTAGTCGTCTGCTCTGCAGCACCAGCCGTCAGCTCTGCTCCACCAGCCTGCTCCAGCTACCTGCTAAAAGAAAATGTGTCTCCCACCAACATCTGTACTAGATTACTTGCAAAGGAAGCATTGATGGACAACTGTCCCACATGAAGGATTTGATTTGAGCCTAACCTTATTTTCCTCAAGAGACCCACGATCCAAGAAAGGAGGAACCATCACTTCCACTCATCACTATTTAAAGAGAGCTTGTGCATTGAAAGCGAGAGAAAAAAGAAATTCCACACACAATAATATTTTATTTTCAGTGTTTTTAGTATTCTCATTTCTAGAGTTTAAGTATTAGTAGAGAGTATTCTTTTTCTCTCCAGACCTGTACACTCTGCTGAGAACTGTCGTGACTGAAGAGAGTTGCTGCTGTTTATCCAACGCAAGAGATCTCCAAGTTATTAGTAGGTTGCATTTCTTTACTACACCTTGTAAGAAGATGTTCCCTCCTAATTTCATTCCAGTAGTTTGTACTCAGCTCACTATGAGCTAAATCTTTGTTTGATGAGACTAATGAAGTTAGTATAAAAGTGTTTTTTATGTTGATATGATGTGTTGGCTAGTGTCTTATTTTGTTATGTGTTTTTATGCTATAAAATTGGTTCTTAGAGTGATCAACTAGGAAAAAAGTACAAGCTTGTTGTTGAGAGAGATCCAATAAACAAGTGGATTTCATAACAAAAGTGGTTAGTAAAGTAGGATAGAGATATTCACTTAATTCAACTTGCTTAGAAATAAGAAGTTGAGACCACAAAGACTTATCAAAATTAAAACCAGACGTATTTTAGGGTTACAAGTGAGACTTAGAGATTTGTTCCCTTGCCCTAGTTATACATGTTTTTGATGTTGTAGAGATACACCCCTAGATCACGTTCTGACCTTTTGAGGCACGACACTTCACATCATAAAGACATTTCAAGCATTATATACTAATGGATTTAGCTCATCAACTATTCTCTCTGATATTTTTAACTCCTTTTAGTTTTAAGTTATTTTAGTTGTTTGTGTGTGCTCTTGTTCCTTATTCTCATATTTCTGTTACCTTGCTCATACTTTTCTTAAACAAAGAAAGTCAATATTAGTAGCTCAAATACTTTACACTTCCCTGTGGGTTCGACCTTTATTTTATCACTTGTTACATTACCAAGCATGTATACTTGCATGTGATACCTTTGCCCTATTATTCAAAAGAAACATATTATAAAACAATTAGAGTAGAGTTGATTAGGTAAAAAGTAGGCAAACAAGTTTTTGGCGCCGTTGCCGGGGAAGTGAAAAAGTTTGAAAAACTATTTTTTTTTGTTTAAGACTGTATTTGAGCTTTTAATGTTTGCTGTGATTTGGTGATACGACAGGCTTAAGCTCTCGCATGCGCAGGTCGTTACAACCAGTTCACAGTGGTTATCCTGAACCTGAAAGAATTCTCGAGGCACGAAGAAGATTTGTGCGTACTCAGCAAATATCTGGAGATTCTTCAACTTCAGCTGTGGCTGAGCCTGAAGTAGTAGTGTGCGAAGAGGACACAGAAGAGGAAAGTTCATCATCGTCTTCAGACGAATCATTACAAGAGACAACCATGGCAGAGCCAGATATCATTGGCATTGCCAATGACCGAGCGCGTAGCATCAGGTATTATGTTGTGTTTGATCCAAATGCTATGAATACAGGCATTGCTAGGCCAGCTATCATAGCACCACCGTTCGAGTTCAAGCCTATGATGTTCCAAATGTTGCAAGCTGCTGGTCAATATTCAGGCTCTCCTCATGAAGATCCTCATTTGCACTTAAAACAATTTATGGATGTTGCTGACAACTTTAAGATCCTTGATGTGCCTGTGGATACCTTTAGGTTGAGGCTGTTTCCATATTCTCTAAGGGATCGAGCCAAGAGCTGGCTTAATTCTTTGGAACCAAATTCCATTACTACATGGAATGCCTTGGCAGAAAAGTTTCTGGCCAAATATTTTCCTCCTTCCAAAAATGCAAAAATGAGAAATGAAATCACATCATTTAGGCAAGGAGATGACGAGACGTTGTTTGACGCGTGGGAAAGATTTAAGGAGCTGTTGAGACAATGTCCACATCATGGGATTCCCATCTGCATATAACTTGAGACCTTCTATAATGGATTAATTCCATCCTCAAGAAATATGTTAGATGCATCCAGTGGTGGAGCTCTATTGTCTAAATCCTATGACGATGGTTACAAGTTGATTGAAAGCATTACGACCAACACTTAGCAATGGCCAGTCACAAGGGCCACTTCAAGTTCAACTCAAAAGAAGCCTGTTGGAGTTCATGAAGTCACTGAGACCACAGTTCTTGCTGCTCAAGTGGCTCAAATCCACCAAATGATGAAGAATTTGATGAATCATGAAGTGCCAAAACCTGACCCTGTTAAGGTGGTTACTGACGCTTCTGAGGTCGCCTGTGTTTATTGTGGAGGACCATATCTATTTGAAGAATGTTCTGCCAATCCCGTTTCAGTTAACTATGTTGGCAATCCCAACAACAACAGCAGATACAATAATCCCTACAGTAACACTTACAACCCAGGATGGCGCAATCATCCTAATTTTTCTTGGAGTAACAATCAAAATCAACCTAAACCGTAAGCAACCACACCTCAAGTTCCACCAGGATTTTCTAACCCTAACTATGCTGGGGTTAACCAGGGAAATAACCATCTGGAGAATGTGCTAAAGTCCTTTATTCAAGAAGCAAATAATCAATTTCAAGCACAAGGAGTAAGTATCAAGAACTTGGAGAACCAAGTGGACCAAATTGCTACGGCTCTAAGTTCAAGAAACTTGGGAAATCTTCCCAGCTCTACTGAGACTCCTAGCACACAAACTGGAGTGAAGAATTTTGAGACTTACCAAGCTCTTAAGTTAAGAAGTGGCAAGGAAGTTGACGAAACAATTACAAAGAACAAGGAGTCAAGTACAACTGTGTCTAAGCCAGACAATACTGAAGCAAAAGACAATGATGGAGAACCTTCTTCATCCAAACAGAAAAAGAACCAAGATATTGTACTCACTGAAGAATACCTTCCTCCAGAAGATCAAAGAGTCATCACTGAAGCCAACAAGAATAAAAAACTTGTACAAGAAAGACCACCACCCCCTTTTCCGCAAAGAATCAAAAAATCAAAAGAAGAGAAACAATTTTAAAAGTTCATGGAGATCTTGAAGCAGCTTCACATCAGCATACCCTTGATTGAAGTCATTCAACAAATGCTGAATTATTCAAAATTCATGAAGGATGTGCTTACCAAACGTAAAAGGGTGGGAGAGTTTGCTACGGTTGCACTTACACAAGAATGTAGTCAATTTGTTCAAGGTAAACTCCCTCCCAAGTTAAAGGATCCTGGAAGTTTCACTATCCCATGCACCATTGGAGACACCTTTTATGGAAAGGCGCTATGTGACTTAGGGGCTAGCATTAATCTCATGCCTCTCTCCATATTCAAGAAGCTAGGGACAGGTGCTGCCAGGCCTACAACCATCACCCTGCAGCTGGCTGATAGGAGTATTTGCTACCCACAATGGAAGATTGAGGATGTGTTGGTAAGGGTTGACAAGTTTGTCTTCCTAACTAACTTTATCATTATGGATTTTGAAGCTGATGATGAGATACCCAGTTTGTTGGGAAGGTCATTCCTAGCAACGGGTAGAACCTTATTGAGGTTAAAAGAGGAGAACTCACCATGAGGGTGAATGGGCAGCAAGTAGTGTTCAACATACTTAATGCTTTGCAATACCTAGAAGAGGAGATGGCTGAGTGTTCTATGATATCTAGTTGGGAAGGTTTAATTCATAAAAACCTTCTTAAGGCTAATGATGTGTTGAAAATTGAGTTAGGAAAAGTGGAAGACGAAGGACTAAAAGATGGAGTCATCTATGGTCCAATGCCAAAGCAAGAGGAAGAGTATGTGGAAGTGATAGAATCCACCACTGTTGCTCATAAACAACAACTAACTTCCATTGAAGAACCCCCTGAATTGGAGCTTAAGCAACTTCCAGAGCATTTACAATATGCATATCTGGAGGCAGGACATAAGCTGCCAGTCATCATAGCTACAGATCTGCAAGAAGAGCAAAAAGAGCAACTGATTTCACTACTGAAAAGACATAAGAAGGCAATTGCATGGCAGATTTCTGATATTAAGGGAATTAGCCCAGCAATATGCATGCACAAAATTCTGTTGGAAGAAAATGCCAAGAATAACATTGAGAGCCAATGAAGGCTGAACCCCATCATGAAGGAGGTTGTAAAAAAGGAGGTTATCAAGTGGTTAGACGCAGGAATTATCTACCCTATCTCAGATAGTGTGTGGGTAAGTCCAATTCAGTGCGTACCGAAGAAGGGAGGCATGGCAGTAATAGTCACCGAGAAGAATGAGCTCATTCCTACTAGAACAGTTTCTGGTTGGAGAATTTGCATGGATTATAGGAAGCTGAATAAGGCAACAAGGAAGGACCATTTTCCCTTGCCTTTCATTGACCAGATGCTGAATAGGCTGGCTGGAAAGGAGTATTATTGCTTCTTAGATGGATATTCGGGCTACAACCAAATTGCCTTAGCCCCGGAAGATCAAGAGAAAACGACATTCACATGCCCTTATGGCACCTTTGCTTTCAGAAGAATGTCGTTTGGACTGTGCAATGCACCAGCCACTTTCCAACGTTGCATGATGGCTATTTTCTCGGATATCATAGAAAATTCCATGGAGGTGTTCATGGATGATTTTTTAGTTTTTGGAGAATCATTTCAAGATTGCCTAAAGAATTTGGAACTGGTACTGATCAGGTGTGAAGAAAACAACGTAGTCCTCAATTGGGAAAAATGCTATTTTATGGTAAAAGAAGGAATTGTTCTTGGTCATAGAATTTCTAAAGAAGGGTTGGAGGTAGATCAAGCAAAGGTGGAGGTAATTGAAAAAACTACCTCCACCAGTAAATATCAAGGGCATTAGGAGTTTCTTGGGGCATGCTGGATTTTATAGAAGGTTTATAAAAGATTTTTCAAAAATTTCTAAACCACTGTGCCAGCTGCTGCAGCATGACACGCCTTTCATCTTCAGTAAAGAGTGCCTTGAATCTTTCAATCTTTTGAAGAAGGCCCTCATTTCTGCACCTGTAGTCAAAGTTCCAGATTGGTCCAAGCCATTTGAGTTGATGTGTGATGCTAGTGATTTTGCCATTGGCGTTGTTTTAGGCCAAAGGAATAGCAAAGTGTTTCATACTATTTACTATGTAAGTAGAACGTTGATAGAAGCACAAATCAACTACACAACCACGGAGAAAGAGCTGTTGGCAGTAGTTTTTGCTTTTGATAAGTTCAAACCTTACTTGGTAGGAACTAAGGTCATTGTGTATACGGACCATGCTGCAATTAAATATTTGATTGCCAAAAAAGATGCAAAGCCACGACTTATACGTTGGGTGCTCCTTCTACAAGAGTTTGACCTGGAAATAAGAGACAAAAAGGGAGTAAAGAACTCAGTTGCTGATCATCTCTCAAGACTCCCTGAAGAATTGCAACCTCAAAACAGTGGAGAGATTAAGGAAAGTTTTCCGGATGAGAAGCTGTTGGTGATTACTGATGGCATGACTCCTTGGTACGCTGACATTGTGAATTACTTAGTCAGTAGGGTTGTGCCACCAGAATTCAACTACCAATAGAGAAATAGGTTCTTTCACACTGTAAAGAGCTATTTCTGGGATGATCCATACCTATACAAGAAGTGTGCAGATCAGTTGCTAAGAAGATGTGTTGACTATGAGGAGGCACGCCATATCTTATCAGCATGTCACAAAGCCCCATATGGTGGACATTTTGGAGGAGTAAGAACTGCAGCCAAGGTGCTGCAATCAGGTTATTTCTGGCCCTCTATTTTTAAAGATGCTCATGAATTTGCTAAGAGATGTGATAGATGCCAAAGGGTTGGAAATGTGTCCATGAGACAAGAGATGCGACTAACTAGTATTCTTGAAGTAGAAGTTTTTGATGTGTGGGGCATTGATTTCATGGGACCATTTCCTCCCTCTTTTGGAAACCTTTACATTCTTGTGGTTGTGGACTACGTGTCCAAGTGGATTGAGGCAGTAGCAACACCATCCAATGATGCCAAGGTTGTGACTAAGTTCTTGCTCAAGAACATCTTAACACGACATGGCACGCTTAGAGCTATCATCAGCGATGGTGGATCTCATTTTTGCAATAATTTTTTTGAAAACCTAATGGCAAAATATGGGATTAAGCACAAAGTTACTACAACCTACCATCCCTAAACTAGTGGACAAATGGAATTGTCCAATAGAGAAATCAAAAGAATCTTGGAAAAGGTTGTTAATCCAACAAGGAAGGATTGGTCCAATCATTTGGACGAAGCATTATGGGCGTATATGACTGCCTATAAAACCCCTCTAGACATGTATCCATATAGACTTGTCTATGGGAAAGCTTGTCATCTACCCATTGAATTGGAACACAAGGCATTTTGGGCTGTGAAGCAATTAAATTTTAATATTCAAAGTGCTGGCCAAGCTAGAATGCTCCAATTAAATGAGTTAGATGAGCATAGGCTGTTCTCGTACGAGAATGCTGAATTGTATAAGGAAAATACCAAGAGGTGGCATGACAAGAAATGCCAGAAGAGGGAATTAGTGAAAGGCCAAAAAGTTTTACTTTTTAACTCAAGGCTGAAGCTATTCCCTGGGAAATTGAAATCTAGATGGTCTGGACCCTTTATCTTAGAGGAGATTTACCCCCATGGTGCAGTGGAATTGTTAAATGAGAAGAATGGGGAGAAATTTAAGGTCAACGGCCAAAGGGTCAAGGCTTACCTTGGAGAGTCCTCACGTAACACAAGGGATGCTCTCCATTTTATTGATTAATGGATTTTTGTGTTGGTCAGGCGATAAGATCTTAAAATAGCGCTACTGGGAGGCAGCCCAGCTTCATGCAATTTTTTTTTACTTTGTACAGGATCATGATATGTTCTGCTAGTGTCAGCACATGACAAGACCAGACATGCCAGTAACAGACGCATGAACAGTGGAAGGGGAGGAATGACAAAAACTGAAGGAAGCAAAAATTTTCCTAAGTCCAAGGAGATTAATGATCAAGCTGAGTTGGCATTGATTATTTTCTCTTGAATAATCAGAAAAGAATTTGAACCGTTCATCTTGGAAGGAAGAGAGAGAAAGAAAGCATAACATAGGGAGAAAGCGCATTGGACGGAGTGAAGGAGCAGAGTTATGATGGCCAAGTCTGCCACGTCAGACACCTCAGCCACCTAAACACGCAACCCCAATTAAAGGTGTCTTTTCAAGTGTCAGCCCTAGGGTTTTCACTCCTTGCCCTACGAAACACCAAAATAGAAAAATTTCTCTCTCCACTTCAAAGAAACTTTTGGTTTTTAATATTTTCTTAAAACTTTTTGTAACCATCCTTACAACTCCCCCACTTTTTCCTATACCCAAACAGTCCGACAAAGACCTCTTCATTTTTATTCAACCATTTTTCTCTGAAACCCTAAAGAACTTCTCAACCCTTTCTCTCTTCTTTCACTTCAGAAAAATGACTCGTGACCAAACCGGTCGCAGTTACAAAACCACTGCCACGAAAAACACCAACCCCACCATTGATATCTCTAGCCAAGACGAAGATGAAACCTTCGTGAATGTGGAAGCTCACAGACGTTTTACGGAGTATTTTAGCAAGATGAATCTTTTTTCTGAGCGTGGTTTTGTTATGGATTCTACTGAGGAAGGTCTGGGACTACCAGGAGGCATTGGAACCACAATATCGAAGTTGAAATGGGAGCTTTTGTGTAAACAACCTGGTGCTTACAACACCAACCTAGTAAAGGAGTTTTATGCTAACCTCACCGATCCCGGTCACAAACGGTTGGAGGTGATCATCAGAGGTACAAAGGTTGTGTACAACGAAGCAAATATCAACTATTACTTCAAAC
Source organism: Lathyrus tuberosus (assembly GCA_022829125.1). Classification (NCBI taxonomy): domain Eukaryota; kingdom Viridiplantae; phylum Streptophyta; class Magnoliopsida; order Fabales; family Fabaceae; genus Lathyrus; species Lathyrus tuberosus. The sequence goes on along the minus strand of JALAZF010000416.1, from coordinate 1,889,979 downwards.
TGGATGCTGTTGAAGACGACTACCAAAACTTGGTGTTACAATCTCAGGAAGATGAGTATGACGTGTATCTGGAGTCATTGTGTGTACCGGGAGAAAAATGGGTGGACAAAGCCATGAAGAGGATGGACCTCAGGCCGGAGATAAAAGTTTGGTACAAATTCTTAAAACATTCCATCAAGCCAACCGCTCACAATAAGACGGTTTCTAGGGCTAACTCGGTACTCTTACACTGTATCACCGGTTTAAGACCCATCAATGTAGGAAAAATAATAGTGCAGGAAATCCACGCATGTTCAAAGAAAAAGGAAGGGGTGCTCTTCTTCCCATGTTTAATCACAACTCTGTGCCGAAGACATGGTGTGTCTGCGTATGACTCAGACAATTTTGGAGCTCCTCAACAACCGCTGGACAAGACACACATCATGACACTCATGAAGCCTAAAGGAGTAAGGAAAAGAGCAGCTACTAGTCAAACCTCATATGCAACCGAAGAGCAGCCAGACCCTGCATTAGAAATGTTGAAGCAGATGCGTAAGGATCAACATGCATTTTTCGCCTACCAAAAGGCCAAGACACAGTGGTTGGAAGCAATGTGGACTATGCAAACCCCATCTCATGTGTTGAAGGCTCCAGAGTTTCCAGACCATATCTTGGGAGAAATGGAACCAATGGTCGCTGCTGAAGGAGAAAAGAAATCTATGAAAAAAGATAAGGGAAAGAAGAAGAAGAAGGAAAAAGAGGAAAAGAAAAAAGATGTTGGTGAAACTAGCAAGGGCGTGTCAATAGACACCAGTCAAAGCCAGGTGAAGAAGAAGAAAAAGCTGAGAAAGGCTTATCCGTCTCCACCTCCAGAAATGGAGGAAACACCAAAGAAGAAGCTCAAGGTTGAGTGGAAGAAGAAGGAGCCGGTTGTAGCCAAGACACCGCCTGCCAGCCATATGACAACGCTCGTGCAAGAGAGGTCGAGGCGTGTGTCCATTACCGAGTGAGATAGAAAGAATAATACACTAGTATGAAGCATGTGTAATTGTTATATTTTATTGTTAAAGGCATGAGAGGCCTAAAGGCTAATGTGGACTTGTAATTGTCGAATACAATCACGTTGTGCATTTGATCACGTAATCGTAGACATCGCCCTTGAGAGTCATTCATGAGTCTCGAGCTCCTCTGAAATGCAGGCAGAATTACTTGGGAGGTTTGATTCTCGCGTATAGTACGAATTGAACCTACGGGTTGAGACTTGTGATGGCATGAGAGGCCATGTGAAGTGACGATTTAAGGTGATAATATGTCCCTTATTTACGAATCCATTTCGTATGCCAAGTAACTACAAGGATCCAGGACTCGGGTCGACTTCTAGACGTAGAAGCGGATGGGCAAGAGGGATGCCTTGGTACGGTTATCGATTAGTGATATTTTGAGTTGGTGAACTCATGACATGTTTCCATATAGTGTGAGATTGTGTACTCAAGGTCATTTTCCCTTCCCCTTGACTTGAGTTAGGATTTGGCTAGAACCCTGTAAAGCCGAGAGAATCCATAAGATAGGGAACTCACTGAGATTTGATGTATCTCACCCCACTATTTGTTGATTATTTTCAGGAGGTATTTGCAGGTTTGGTTTACAAGGGGAGCTATGCTTGGATGTTTCAAGATAAGCTTAGTTGGGCTTATTCCGCTGTGTATTATTTTTCTTGTACAATGAGGAATATTATATAATGATCTTAGTTTTTATTGTGTTGGCTAGTTTCCATATCTTGTACCATAGATTATACTATGCTTTTAGAATGGTCAAGTATGTGAATTATGCCATTAGGAATTTATGATGGTGTCAGTACCAAACAAAATTCTTGTATTGTATTATTCTAGATATATATTATACAGGGCATTACAGTTGGTATCAGAGCAGGTCGTGTCCTCGACCTAGCCTTGAAACATCATAAGTAAATCTATTCCTGCCTCTTAAGTGTGTCTTGCCATCGTGAAACTTAATATCATACTATGTAGTGTTGGGCCTGATCAACCTAATGCTATGTATGTGATAGGTAGAATCATGGTTGAGCGACCAAGAGGACTCCGAAGTGTTGTCGTGACTTGTGATGTGAAGGTAGGCTCAAGCCAAGAGTTAGTAGTGAAGAGTTTTGGGTCAGCTCAGTGAGGTTTTAATAGAAGTTTTGCTTGGGTAGCATGGAAATTAAAGAGTAGTGTGTTGTTCAAGTAATCCTTTGGAATGGATGGAGTCCGAAAGTTAAGGATCTCTATTGGACATTTGGATAAGGTATCAAGGAATATGTAAAGTCGCTAGTAGAGCTGGATTGACCACTGATATGGATAAGGATTTCAAGTAATCTCATTCCGTGGAAAAGAAAAGTTGTTTTATGGAATGTGTGACGTAAGGTCCGAAAGTGAGATAAGTATTGGTGCTTCAGTTCTAAGAGGTCGTTATAGTATCATAAATGGACGGGAGTACCTTAAGGAATGTGTTCGGAACAATATCTTCCATTTGGTTAAAAGTGGAGAGTTAAGGACGTTCGGATTCAATGGGAACCTAAAGTAGTAGAGAAGTGTGTGAAGGAACACAAGGATGTGTTTACATGCTTCAAGTGAAACAAGTATGTGTCGGACGAAGAGTGTGTGACGAATTACGTATATTCAGTTATGTAAAGAGATTAAGTTCGAGATATTACATCGGGATTTCTGTATTCGATGAGAGACCAATTTGGAATTTGGAAATGTTAAATTACCCAAGGAACCGTATAAGGTATTGTGTCGGAGGAAGTTTGAGCTTCATTTAGTAACAGAAAGTGTAGTGATACGGATCGGAAGAAGTTGTATTAAAAAACAGAGTAAGTATCTTGGATTTGAGGGAATTTTAGTATGATGGATTTATATTTGGACCTAAAAGGATTATAATGGAGAGCGAAGTGAACACAGTGTGGAAAACAGTATTAACGGTATGTTATGAGGAAGTGACAACGGAAAGTATTTTGGACGAGTGTGCAATGGAGTTTTTAAGGTGTTGATAAACCTATAGTTAAGGAAGTTTAATCAAGGATGGTTCGCTCATAAGGAATCTAGTAGTCTGATGTGAAATGAGAATTGTCGGTTGCGAACCTTCCATTAAGTAATTTGGTGTGAGTGTGATGTGCAATGGATAGTGAAGGGTAAGAAATCCCGGTTAATGTGTACATAGTGGTGGAAAAGTTCTTCAAGAGGATGTATTGCCCCGATTTATTTTCAAGTATAGAGAAACTTCTATATTGTGAATAATCGGAATATTCAGAATCTACCTTTTGTTGGACTAAGAAGTGGTTGTTATTATTTCTCACCAAGGAATTCAAGTGAGAGAATAAAGTTGTGTGTGGACATGAGATGTCCATCGATTTTGTGGTACCATTTAATGGTTGTGTGTTGGGTTTTGCTTGTGGACAAATTAAGTATGAGTTGTGGCTACAACCTTATAATGTCGTCATTATTGACTTTCCGCTAGAGTAGTTGTATGAACAGAGAATGCACTACCCCGCGGAAGTGTTGTCGTGTGACTGCGTTGGAATTTGAAATTTTACCTTGTCACTTGGTTGGAATGTGTAATCTGCACGTTTTAACTTTGTTCTGTATTACCTTGAGTTGATCATGGTTAGTGAATGTAATATAAGTTAAAAAGCCATGATTTGAGAATGATATTCCAAGATAGAACCAAACCGGATTGATGGTTTTGAGTAGGGAGGACTTTGAATTAAGAAGAAACTGGTTTTTAGATTCTGCAGCAGTGTTAACCGATTAACACTATGTGGTTAACCGATTAACACGTGCAAGGATGGTATTTTGTGCTGAATTTTGAGGAATTAACCGATTAACTTCAGACGGGTAATCGATTAACATATGTTTAAATTGTGAAATCCCTTAGGAACCATCATCTGTGTTTTGTTATCTTATGTTACTCCGATTGGAGAGTGTTGTGTGAATGGAAAACGGGATTGCAAGTAAATGAAGGACGAATTTGTGTTTTTTTGAAATCGTGACTTCTGGAAAGGTGTTGCGTAATTGACCAAGTGTCCAAAAGATGAGAGGGTTGACTTTGGGGAATAATCTTGTGAACTGTGTTGAGTATGAGAAGATCTTAGGTGTATTGTTATCAGTACCATTGAGAGTCGTAAGGACGAATTTGGAAAATACTCACGAAGTATCGGTCTTGCAAGGAATGTTTCGGTGTGTAAGTATGGTATTAGTAAGGTATGAGCGGTAAGTCAGAGTTAGTAATTGCTATCTTCCGCGAGTTCATGGTATTGGATTTAGACCGTGAGAGTAGTACCAGTTGGGTGCAGTTGTATTTTACCCAGAGAAGGAAATTTGAAAGTTATTTTTCCAAGTACGAGTAAGAATTGGACATTCCGAAGCTAAGCATATAACTTGGATGGTTTAAGTTTTGATAAGTGGTGACTCGTTTATGATTGTAGTTCTATGCTGGTTTTACGTTGGTATTTGGTTGAGATCTCGAATCACACAAGAAATCTTGAGTAAGTCGGGGAAAACCGTAAGAATAATCAATTTTGAATGTGATAACCATAACCGGAGGTTGTTAAGATATTTTGAGAAGTATTGATTCGAGTTTAAAATGGATTTGGAGTTGTATATGTTATGGTTGTAACAGTGTAACTCCTACACCTCTATCGTCTGGAGAGTGTTGGACGGATGTTATAATATTGTGTGTTAGCAAGGAAATTGTTCTACCATAGGACGTCAGTAAATTTCTTGTGTCGATTGTTGGTAAGGATACCAGTGGATAAATGTGTTTCTCCATGGACTGTTGGCTACTTGGTAATGTTTGAGAATTGTGGTATTCCATTGTTAGAATTTTGGATTACGCAGTGGAAGGTGATAGATGAAAGAGTTATATCAGAATAATAAGAAGTTAGAAGGATTATTGCTGGTAAGTATGGAAATAAGGAGATCTTGTTCTGAGTGTGTTACCTTTTGGTGTGATACGAAAGAGAAGAACTATCGGATTAAGTGGGACTGGTGAAGAAGTCGTTTGACGAATTACGAAGTGGTTTTGAACGTTAAGAAATTTATGAAAGGATAGCTGTCAGTGATTGTATGAAGGTAAGAAATTACTGAGTTACATCGTGAAAATGTGTTGAGTGTTTGTTATCCTGAACCAAGATAAGGTGTTACGGTTTTGTTTGTGACTCGGTAGAGGAATGTAGAATTGTACCTTCTTTCCGAAGTAAGAGGCAACTACGTGTGTTGTAAGGAACAACAGATGAATTACGGAAAAGGCAAGGCTAGAAGTTAACTCGGTATTGGAACAAGAGTATAATTACGGACGTGACGTTTGATAAGTCAAGAAAATAAGGATTTTGGTCTTTGAAGTCAAGTTAGAATTTGTGTATGTCCGAAACTTTAACGGAAGTAAAGTCAATTGTGGAACTAAGACAATGATACAAGTTGTGGTTATTATTGAGTAGAGGAAATTCGGGGGCGAATTTCAATTTAAGGGGGGAGAGTGTAATACCCCATATTATTTAAATACTCAATTGGATATCAGATGAGATCAGATGAGTATCTATGTGTTCTATCTTTGGTTAATTGGATTAATGGAATCCTCTAAGTGTTGTGAGTATAGTCAAACGGGATCAATAGAGCAACTAATGAACTCTGAAGAGATCAATTATTTTATAAAAGAGACGGATCAATAATTACTAGTTCAAGAGAGTATATTAAGGTAACTCGAATAATTGATCAATTGGTTTAAGATGACAAAATATCAATTGGAGATATTTTACCCTGTTGGATTTATATTATATAATAAGTTTATATATATATATATATATATATATATATATATATATATATATATATATATATATATATATATATATATATTTGTTAGTAAGAAAAAGAAAAGAAGAAGAAATAGAAAGAAGAAGAAAGTGGGAGAAAGAGGAAAATGGAAAAGAAGGAAGAGCTTGGATCTTCATCATCTCTTCATCGATTCATCATCTTCTTCAAAATCCTCTTTGATTATTAGGTGGGTTCTAGTTAGACACTCTAAGTTCTAGAAATCTATGATTTTGGACTTAGGTTAGATTTGAGAGAAAATGATTAAACGGACAAATCAATGGAATCTAACGGATGAAATTCGATATAAATTAAGTAGTATAGTCGAACCATGTATATGATCAATTGTTGATACTTGTTTTGAGGTTTGAAACTGATTTGGTATGGTAATGGTGAGAATTGGGACCCTTGGAACCATGGAAAACGCAGGAAAGAAATTCTGGTTCTGATGCGATTCGCCAGGCGAATTAGGTCTCGCCACAGTTTCGCCAGGCGAAGTACTGGCGAAGGGGAATTCGTCAGGCGAAATCCATACTCGTCAGGCGAAAATGAGGAGGCGGAACATGTTTTGGCTACTATAACTTTTGGGTTTTCAAAAATTGTGTTTCGCCACTGGTTCGCCAGGCGAAGTGCTGGCGAAGAGGGATTCGCCAGGCGAAATCCTGAGTTGCCAGGCGAATCTGGTTATTTTTCAATAATTTCCTTTTCTTTAAAAATCCATAACTTTTGATCCGTAACTCAGATTGAGACGTTCTTGGTACCGTTAGAAAGCCACGAAGACCCTCTACCCAATAAAAAGTGAAATATTGAGTATGAGGTGGGATTAATTAGTTAGTGGCATGTGAATGATAACAATGTTATGTGATATGTTGAAATCCATATCTTTTGGATCGTAAATCCGATCGAGGCATAATTATAGCTGATGTGAAGCTGTGGAAATATCCTACGGGATAGAAGTGAAAATTATTGATTTCGATACCCGATTAAATGAATCGGAGGGAACCCGAAAGTGATGTTTTATGTGAAGAATCACTATATGTGATTCCTTTGTGCAATTGTAATATGTTTTTGTATAATTTGTGATGAAATTTTGATATATAATTCAAATGTTCAAATTGTAATATGCTTTGCCTAATATCGTTGTTAATCATTATCAAGAGAATATGCATGCTTAAAATATGAATTAGGAAGAGTGAGGAAACTTTACCCCCAAAACAAATGGTATAGTTTAAGATAGTGGAACCTAGTAACGACTAGGAAATTGATGTATGACAGAATGACAACGCTCGTACAAGAGAGGCTGAGGCGTATGTCCATTATCGAGTGAGATAGAAAGAATAAGACACTAGTATGGAACATGTGTAATTGTTATGTTTTATTGTTAAAGGCATGAGAGGCCTAAAAGCTAATGTGGCCTTGTGATTGTCGAATACAATCACGTTGTGCATTTGATCACGTAATCGTAACCATCACCCTTGAGAGGCATTCATGAGTTTCGAGATCCTTTGAAATGCAGGCAGAATTACTTGGCAGGTTTGATTCTCGCGTATAGTACGAATGGAACCTACGGGTAGAGACTTGTGATGGCATGAGAGGCCATGTGAAGTGACGATTTAAGGTGATAATATGTCCCTTATTTCCGAATGCATTTCGTATGCCAAGTAACTACAAGGATCCAGGACTCGGGTTGACTTCTAGACGTAGAAGCGGACGAGCAAGAGGGTTGCCTTGGTACGATTATCGATTAGTGATATTTTGAGTTGGTGAACTCATGACATGTTTCCATATAGTGTGATATTGTGTAATCAAGGTCATTTTCCCTCCCCCTTGACTTGAGTTAGGATTTGTCTAGAACCCTGTAAAGCCGAGAGAATCCATAAGATAGGGAACTCACTGAGATTTGATGTATCTCACCCCACTATTTGTTGATTATTTTCAGGAGGTATTTGCAGGTTTGGTTTAAAAGTGGAGCTATGCTTGGATGTTTCAAGAGAAGCTTAGTTGAGCTTATTTCGCTGTGTATTATTTTTCTTGTATAATGAGGAATATTGTATAATGATCTTAGTTTTTATTGTGTTGGCTAATTTCCATACCTTGTACCATAGATTGTACTATGCTTTTAGAATGGTCAAGTATGTGAATTATGCCATTAGACACTTATGATGGTGTCAGTACCAAACAAAATGTTTGTATTATATTATTCTAGATATATATTATACAGGGCAGTACACTAGCCCTAGCCTATCCGCCCTAGGTAATAATGACGGGTGACGCGTGGCACAAGGATTCCCGTATATGTCCCTTCGTTTGCATTGGTGCTCGAGTCCACAACTTCTCGTCTCCCCGCAACGTCGCCCCACAACAATATACGAAGTTCAAGCAGACTTCAAAATTCCTTCCCGTCTAGCATCCCTTGCTCGTGGCCCTTCCATTACTACAAACCCGTTATAGCGGGGATACTGCCCCGTTTAATGAGTCTCCCCGACAAAGGATTACCTGCTGGTATCAGACAACCACTTTCAACCCGATCCTTCGAGCGCGCCTATTGTGTCCTCGACATGGGAGCTGACCCTTAAGTCATTACTCTGACACTTCGGAGCACAAATTTGGGGCGCCTAGTGTCTAGCACATTTAAACCTCCACCTCGTCGGGCACGTGTTGGCCATGCATCGTCGAGCAGAGGTTTTGAGTGTTGGGGAACACGTCTCTCCTCGACCTCCACGTGCTCCTCCCTGCGAGGACACGTCATCTTGTAACCTCCCACCTCCGAAAGAGTCGGTCTACCCACCTTCCGGAGATCTCGGGACCGTTACCCCAAGGCGAAGACCACGTGCCACTTCCCTACGCCATGTAAGCCCTGGAAGTCACCTGTATTGGGCCTTGCAATCTTGCCCAGTGTAAGTGACTGTTGGCCCCGCGCTGGGGGCAGCCTATCAATACCCTCTCACTTGAGAGGGTCAGCTTACGCAATATTCTCTAACTCACCCTTTGCTTTTCTGTACTTACTTACTCCCTTTTCCTGACTTTGGCATCAGAGTATCTTGCAGGTACCCCCCCGGACCGTTTCACCATCACCGGAGTTATTGATCTCACGACGTTGCTGGCCACTGGATTCTTTCTGATCAGGTAAGATCAGAATGTATGAATGATAAATTTAAATCTATTTTTGGAATTTTAGTATTTAACAAATAAAAGTATTTGATCCGGTTAAAAAAAGTATTTCTTGATATCAACTCAAAACTATATAACAAGTTATAACTAGTTAGGTTATAATTGTGGAATCATGTTTTGCAAGAACATGTTTTTGATAATGACAGCAAATCTTTGATGATAACAACTAAAATGTAAGTATAATAAACGGTTAGAGATGTAAGCAGACAAAGGTAGGGTTAGTGATCACTGCAAAGATCTTCTTATGATGGCACCCAACTAGAATAAATATCAAGCCTCATCTCCATGAAAAAATCAAGCAAGTGTTTGTATGACTCATTTATCTAACAAGGCTTGAAGCTTCAAATTGTGAAAAAGAGAAAGTGTAAAAGTTCGCCCTATCGCGTATAAGTTAACAATATGTTGTAAAAGCATAATGACTTTCTCGTAAAGTTACAGGACTAATCACACACAAGCACTAAAACAAGTTTTATAACTTATTTTTCTTAAGAAAATATTTATAAAAATGTTTTAAAATCATGCCAGTTGAATTGGAAGCTGTCAGAAAAAGTTATGGGAAATTTTTTTGTACTGGCCAATCGATTGACACTTATACCCAATTGATTGGGTTAGTGTAAAAATGTGCCTTAAACGTTTAGGACAATGTCTTAATGAATGGTAATGGCTGTATATTTCTCTTACCTTTTAAAGCGTCCTAACCGAATAATTTTAGGCCAACCAATCGATTGGAGCATGATGCCAATCGATTGGATTATTAATTTTGGCCATAAAATATTTCCTTTTTGTGTCAACCTTTAGCCTATAAATAGAGGTCATTTCCCTCGTATTTTCACATTCAAATTCATGAGCTCTTATATCTTACTCCTCACTCTTTTTGTAAAAATATTTTCTCACTTTCTCTCACTTAAAAATTTAGTTGTAATGCTTTCGAGAAATGTCTTTTTCAAGTGAGACATCTTTGTAATTCTAGAAGGGTAGTATTGTAAATTCACAAGGGACATTTTTACCTTGGTTGAGTAATTTATCAAATTAGAAATTGTTTATTGGGTTCGAAGCTAAACCTTTTAAAAACTTTGGTTTGACGATTTAGTTACTAAGTCGTCGGTTCAGTTCAAAGGCTCAGTCCTTTCAAAAGTTTTCATCAGTTTGAGATTAGCCCAGAATAAAATCTATCATTGGTTTGTGGTTATCTTCTGTAAACCCTCAGTTCGAATCGTAAGCTCAGTCAGATTAAAAATTTGCTAAGGTTTAAGATAAGTTTAATATAAAATCTCATAGGTTTATGGTCAGCCCGTCAAAACCTCTATTAGGTTTGTGAGCTCAGTCTGGTTCAAAATATCTCCTTGGTTCGAGATAAGCCTGTATAAAATCTTGTTTTAGCTTGGGAACTAACTAGCTTTAATTTGCTGTTTGGAAGAAGACTAACCGCTTTAATCCGTCACTTGGAAGGAAGACTAACCACTTCTCTCCTCTATTTACTGTTTGGTTGAAAGTTAGTCAGAAACTTCATTTTCCTTGTATAAGGGGGTTCGAGAGTTCAACCTACAAAAAACTCTTAAGTTTTACTAGATACTCTCAAGAACAAATCTTGGGAAAGGATTAGGTCTTTCTTTTTTACCGAACCTCTATAATTCATTGTGTTTATCTCTCTTTCCCTTAACTCTTTGTTTTCCACACTTTATTTTTGTTGCTAATTTCTCAAATCTTTTTAAAATGATTTTAAACTTTGAAAATGATCTTAAGAGTTTTTCAAACTACAGTTTTTCTAAAACACATGATTCACCCCCTCCCCCTCTTGTGTGTGGAGTCGTATGTCTAACAAGTGGTATTTGAGCCTAACTCTTGTTAAAGGACTAATATCTAAGGAGGAAGATGACTTCCAACACATTTTTAAACAATAGCTCTTTCCTAAACACACCTTCATCGTTTAATGGTGCTAGGTTTAAAATATGGAAAGCTAGGTTTATAATATTTATTCAAAGTTTTAATAGTGAATTGTGGGAAACTATAATCAACAGTCTGTTTACCCCTACTCACCAAATAGATGAAGAAATAGTAGATAAACTTGATTCTCTTTGAACCGTAAAAGAAAAGTGGAAACTTAAAATAGATTTCAAAGCCAAAAACTTTCCAGTAATGACTTTAGATGATGGTAAAATTCTTTATATTTATAATTGTAATACAACCAAAGAAAATGAGATACTCTTGAAATCATATATGGAGTGTCTCCATTTGAACAGGAGGAGATGAACATACGAGGCAAAGAAGATGAAGATATTATCTGTCAATGTTTTCCAAAGCTTAGAATTGCTAGAAAATATATTGGAACCTTTGTCACTAACCAATATCTAAGAATTAAGAATTGGAGACATAATCTAATCCTTAAATCAAAAGATGGGAGTGGTTGTAAATCTCAAGAAAAGTCAAAGAAGGAGAAAATAACAAAAAATTGAACAAACTAGTTCAATTACTCAAATATTAAGGTACAAGCTCAAACACTAAAGAATTGTCAACTTCATCAATATCCTATCGAAAAATCCTCATGGCTTCCTTCGAAAGAACATACTCAATAGTTGAACGATCTTTGAAAGATTCAACATCGAATAACCTCATGTGTAAGAGGTTGTGAAGAAGTATCGTCTAATGGAATCTTCAAAAGAATAAAAGAAGACGAAGCACTTACAAATAAAGAAGAATCAACCTTAGGGAGAACTATAATAGAATCAAATTCAAAAAATTAAGATGAAGTCTGCTTAAAGACATTCTACGAAGAAGATGATTATGAGGTAACTAAACCATCTTATAAACAATTGTTAGAAATTAGGCTAAGTTGGTTGAAGAAAATGATAAATTTAAAAACACAACTTATACATTAAGGAGTGTTTAGGATTTCTTGAAAAAAGTAATAAATCTCTTAAAATATAAATTACTAATATTAGAAGTTCAAAAGAAACATGTGAGACTTATGTCTCTTCGAAAAAGGAAGTTATAGATCTGCATGAAACCCTAGATAAATTTACCAAAGGAAAAGAAAACCTTGACTTTATCCTATCAAGTTAAAGATCTTCCTTAAAAAAAATGGATTGCGATTCAAAAAGGTTAGAACATCTAGTAAAGATTTAAATAAAAGGCTTAAATGCATTTTTGAACCCCCGAGTTTCACAATTACTTGATTTTGGCCCCCTAAATTTCAATTGATTGATTTTAACCCCTCAAGTTTGCCCCTTTTGCATTTGATAGTCCCCTAGATACATGTAGACTAAACTTTGCTTATCTGGCATTAAAAAAATAAACCTCTGCTAATGTGGCATAAAAAAAACAGGTTGATGTGGCAAAAGTACATTGATCATTATTGTCATACCTCAAAATTTACCCTCAGATCCTCTGATCTTTTTATATCATTTCAAGTCAGTCTTTTCTTTGCGTTTACATTTTTTAATTCCATTAATCATAGTCATGCATAATCTTCAAGTTTAATCTTTATTTTGGAGTATTAAAACTTTATGCCTTTTTTATTTAGAATTTTATTTTATTTATTACTTTTTAAATCACTAATTTAGTTTAAAATTTTATTTCTTCTTGTTAATTTATTATTATTATTATTATTATTATTTCGTTATTATTATTTATTAATTATTATTATCACAATTTTTGTTATTTATTATTTATTTATTATTATTTTTGTTATTATTATTTCATTCATTGTTATTACAAGTAAAAAAAAACAAGTGCCAACAAACAACACATCTTTGACCTACTCAACCTAGACTTTCTGCGCATCATCCCACACCAAAGCCAATTTCAACATTTTGCAACCCTGTGACAAAATTCTGCAGTATCCATAACCTTACAAAACTCTGCAACTCTCAGCAAAACTCCCAAACCATAAAGCATAACCGTACGCCTAGCCATAAGCCTTGGCCAAGCTAGTACACTACACTCCACACGGCTTGCATCATCTGCATCAATACACCAGACCACATCCTGTAAGTTGAGAACAAAAACACAACAACTAAAACAAAACTTGTTGCCGTTTGAAAGAGACCACGCAAAGACCAATTCAAATCCAATGTTTAAGTCTGCGATTTTGAGTTTTAAGAGGAGGAGGAGAGGCAATATAAGAAAAAAAGGTGAAATATTTTGCAGAAAACGAAAACTCACCTCATTAACATCCGAACACCCTTATCACCATTCTCTTCCAATAATTCCTCCGACCACATCAGTCGTAACCAAATATCCAAAAAACTCTCTATGAAAATCGCTACACCTTCAAGCTTCCTTCACAATCTTCAGCATAACCCACTCACCAAAATCCCTCCACGCATCAACCTTTCACAAACCTCAACAAACAATGACCTTGGATTCAAACAACAACCAACTTCATCACCTTTGCAGCAACACTTGAACAACATCAACAACTCGCATGACTCTCTGCAAAAATTGAACCGTGAATCCTAACCTTCCACCTTCAACGTGACCACTGCGAATTCATTTCATTAACCTCGTTTCTTATTCAATCTTCTGACCACCACAAACCCATTAATATTCACAACGACTTCAATAACTTTTTTCTTCTCCACAAACCGCAGCAAAACGCAACTAATAGAAAATATCTTCAACATACTCCCTTCAACTCCCTTCGAATTACTTCACTTTCTTTCAGAATCCAAAAACCGTAGCATTTCGTTCACAAACCATAACTCGCATCACAACTGGACAAGAGGTTGGAGAGGAGATTTGAATCACAAAAGAACGAATCCTGGAGGGATTCGGTTGGAAGGAGCGATGCTTCGCGAAAGAGACTGGTAGAGAGAGAGAGAGAGAGAGAGAGAGAGGAGAACCGAACGTGCAAGGTTTTGTTTCTTCTTTCTTTCATTTCCGTGTGAATTTGGGTTTGTGTTTTGAAAGTGAAGCAGTCATATGATTAGTAGGGTTCCATACTCTTTTGTTCTTTAAGTCAAATTGGGTTCTGATTAAGAAAAAACCCGGTTGAAGATTGGACGGGTTTTTCACTCCCAACAGTTGGGCTCTTTTCATTTTCTCCATAAGCCCATCATATTTTAGATTAAGTTTCAGTTTTCATAATTTAGTTTCCTAGTCTTTGGAATTATTTATTTTAGTTTCTTTAAGATTTAGTTTTACAATTTAGTTCTTTAGTTTTCTTAGGATTAGTTATGTAGTTTTTAATTAAATTCTGACTTAATTAATATTGATTAGATTTTAATTTTATTGGAATTTAATAGGTTAGTTTTGTTTTTAGATTTAAATTTTAATTAGTTGTTTAGTTTTATTAGAAGTTAGTTTAGTTAGTTTTAAAATTTGATTTAGCTAGTTTGAGTTTTTTAGTTTTTAATTAGATTATTTTAATCATTTTTTTAGTTTAATTATTTTTTAACTAGATTTTAGTTTTTATTAGTTTTAATTAACTTTTTTAGTTTAATTAGTTAGTTGTTTTTAATTAGATTTTAGTTATTGGTTTTTAATTAGATTTCATTTTAATTAGAATTCAATTCTTAGACTAATTTTGACCGTCCTTGTTTTCGTTTTAGTTGATTCTTGATGTTTAATTTTAAATTTAATTCTTGATGTATTTGGCTGTGATTAAGTCCCGATTTTGATGTCCTATCTTTTGAGCTTTTAATTTGCCTGAGCATTTGCTGTACATGTTGTTATTCATCTTACATTTGATACTCGAGGTTTCTCTCTTTGTCTCTCTATTGCTTATGCCTTGTTCCAAAGGAAAGGATTCCCTTGTTGACTGCCATAACTTAGCCTAGTTTGCTAACTTACCTTCCTTTTTATCCTAGTTTTAGGATTAGAGTCACCGCACTCTTTGTATGTGTTCTTCCATGGACACTTACTTCCCTTTCATCCTAGCCTTAGGATTGGAGTCGCCGTACTCTATGTGAGTGTCCTGCTGTCATGCCCCAAATTTTGACCACTAAGATTTCCCATCATGGTGCAAATCATCAGCATAATATGGATGTACCTTTGTACCTCATTAGTCTCCCCAAAGATGGATGAGCGTTCACTACAATCAAACTAGGGTTTCAAACCCTCTCAGAGCTCTTAGACAAAGGATCAATCAAGAAATGACATGATATTCAACTTGTCTAGCCTCTCAAATATCCATAATGGATCAAGAGGACTCCCACTTAAAGGATTAAGCACAAGGCTGCTCCCTTCTAGGTGGATCAAGCCTCAGGATCGCCAGTGTCACCAAATTAGGGTTTGGTCGACTAGGGCCTCCAGATAGAAATTTTCCTCTGGGCATGAGCCAATGCTTCAAAGCATATCCTAATACGCTCCATGGAACATCATAAACCCCATCATCAAGTCAATTTAGCCTCAGGGGTTGCATTTACCAGAAATCCGAAATTAGGGTTTCTTAACCTAATTCACCCCTAAGTTGACTTTTGGGACAAAACACGAGCCAAGGCCTCAAGAGAGGATTTGAGGATCCCTAACACACCACATTGATTCATTTGCAACAATGAATTGATCCAAGAAGCTTAAGCAACAAGTTTCAATTTCATCTGAACCACAGTTAGGGTTTCTCGGAAAAAGTCAACTGTACCTTTGACTTTTGACCCAGGCATGCTCCCAAACCTTGGTACACGATTCAATACACCCTAGAACACCTATGGGACATGTCCATCAAGTTTGATTTAGGTCAAGGACTTGATTTCATAAAGGATCGCACAGTTTGGAATTCATCTGATAAAAAGTCAACTGTGCACAAAAGTCAAACTTTGACTTTTTGAGATTTTTCATAAAAATGGTTTTTTAACCCTAAAATGATGTTAATGTGTGATTGGAATCATCATTCATCAAGAAAAATCAAGAAAAGTGGGATAACTTGAAAAAGGGGTAACCATAAAAACTTAGAAAATTTTCTAAGTTATGAAATAAAGTGGCAAGGGTACAAACTTTGGAGGATCATAACTCCTAAACCACAAAGCCATTTTTCCTCATCCAAAGCTTGATTTGTAGCCCTCATGGCCCTCTACAAAAGTGTCAACTACACCTCATCCCAATTCATCATGGATTTTGAGTTATGGTTGGATCAAAATGGCTAAAAACCTAAAATTGACATTTTTCAGCACTTAGCCAAAATCTGCCTTGTAATTTCAGCATGAAGTCCCAACTTCAAGGCTGCTTTTCTCCATGATCCAAGTTGAACCAGGTCTAGGGCTAAACATCAAAGTTGAAATACGTCATCTCAGCTTTCCAGAAAGTCCTAGAACGTCCATGTAGCATACTCGAGCAGGGAGTTATGGATTTTACAAAAAGGCTTGCTGCAGCTGAATTTTTCAGGGCAGATTTGCACATTTCTTGTGCCACACAAATTTTCAAGCCTTGTCATCATTTTGGACACATCTAAGGATCAAATCTAAGGGGTATGATCTGATCCATGAGCCTCCCAAGTCCAAGGAACCAAAACTAGCATGCCAAAACCTAGAAATCCCTAAAAGAGGGACAAGACTCCAATTTTGGTTTGGAGCATTTAATGGATGCTTAGAGGTGGCATGAACTGAGCTTCCTCCAATAACTAGGGAACCAAAGACATGTGCTCTAAATCTCTGTTGCAGCCAACATTCACTATTGCTTGCAAAACAAACTTGCTCTACTATAAATAGAGCTCATTTGTCCTCAGTTTGAGTACACCAAAGCCATCAAACAGATGCTTTCCTCAAATTCTCTCTTTCACTCCAAAATGCCTTCTTTAGTAAGGAAATTCTGAGTTTTTGAGTTAGAGAGCATTTCCATCACAGCTCATGATCCTAACACCTCATAAACATCATATGTAGGTGATCCAAACTCTCACAAGTGACCTATAACACCAACATCACAAAGTCACCTCTCAAAACCTCAAAATTGGACTTTTTTACATTTTTCAAGCCATGTCTTGATTCAGTCACTTTTCAAACTAGATAAAACCTCAAACACACTCCAAATATCATCCTTGAACTGTCCCAAATGGTGCCACACATCTGGAACACCATTTGAGAGAGTTGGCATTTTGGCCACTTTTGCCCATTTTGCAAGAAAGTGCTCAAACTTGCTCCAGAGGTTTCCAGCTGATTCCAACCATCCTAAAAGCTTCTAAGAGGTCATTTGAGGGTGTCCAAAGCATCAAATCATTTCTGGAATAAAGTACTTGGTAGGTTGCACAAAATCTCCAAAAAAGAGGTAAAATTCACAACTTGAATTCTTTGAATCATGCTTTCCTTTGTTGTCCACATGCATCATATTGAACAATTCTTGAAGCAAAAATGTAGTCCTTAATGTGTATGATGTGATCCTCCTACTGTTTGCATTTTAACATGTTTATATGTGGAGTTTATGTTGTTTTAAAATCACAGTCCAGTTCTGGTTTTTTGCGTCGTGCATTCTGTACGTTGATTTTCAGTGTCTATGTGTTGTACCATTAGATTCCTTGCGAAAAATCGGTCAAGATAGGTTTTTACGGATTTTGATTCCGATAAAAATTGAGAGAGTTACGCGCGTTGGAAGTTTGGCGCGAAACGACGTCGAAAACTAACGTGCAGTTCTGGTTTTTTGATTCGCGTGTTTTGTACATTGAGTTTCAGTGTGTATGTGCGGTACCATTGGATTCCTTGCGAAAAATCGGTCAAGATAGGCTCTTCCGGATCTTAATTCCGTTAAAAATCGAGAGAGTTACGCGTGTTGGAAATTTGACGCGAAACGACGTCGAATTAACGGTCCAGTTCTGGTTTTTCAATTTGTGTGTTCTGTACAGTAAGTTTCAGTGTGCATGAGTAATACCATTGGATTCCTTGCGAAAAATCGGTCAAGATAGGTACTTCCGGATTTTAATTCCGTTAAAAATTGAGAGAGTTATGAGTGTTTGAAATTTGATAAAAATGTGTTAAAAACTAAAGTTTCAGTACTGGTTTTTTGCCCCATGAGAGATGTCGAAGATGATGTTGTGACATCTTTCCTCTTTTTCTTATTTTATTTTCAAAACTTAACCAATTCTTTTACATAGCAAAAATCATCATTTTCCAATTCATACCCCATAATATTTTAATCCACAAAAAATCACAAAAAAATATTATTTTTAGATTATTTTTAATATATTTAAAAATATTGTTTTAAATTGTTTTAAATGCTTTTAAAATGATTTCTTTTTCTTGATTTTTAAAACCAAAATGATTTTAAATATTCATGTGGATAAAATACTTTTTCATAAACCTTAATCATTGTTTATAACATGATTAATGATTTTATTTGATATTTTCATCATTTTTTACTTGATTTTTCTTTGAAAAATGCCTTTAAAAAATGAAATTTGGGTTTCTTTGATTTTCACCCTAAAAAATCTTTTTTCAAAAATACTTGGGCCTCTAATAGAGTGTAAGACCCAACCCTTTTTGTACAAAAATATTTTGGGCCTCAGTTATTGTATAAGTCCCGATACGTTAAAAATCTCGGCGCGATCGCCATTTTTAAACTGAAAATCATCTGGGCCTTCCCTCGTGTTGTAAGCCCCATTTCTTTTCCTAAAATACACTTTGGGCCTCTAATAGAGTGTAAGTCCCACCCCTTTTGTAAATAAAATATTTTGGGCCTCAGACATTGTATAAGTCCCTCTGTACATTTACAAAGTTCGGCGCGATCGTCGCCTTTTAACAAAAAAAGACCATTGGGCTTCTCCTTGAGCTATAAGTCCCATTTCTTTTCATTTTTAAACCTTTGGGCCTCTAATAGAGTATAAGACCCAAGTCCTTTGTAAATACCAAAAATTTTGGGCCTCAATCACTTGTATAAGTCCCACGGTGTTTCCAAAACCTCAGCGCGATCGTCGCCCTTTTCAAAATTAACCATTGGGCCTACCCTCGAGTAGTAAGGCCCATTTCTTTTCTTAAAACTCACTTGGGCCTCTAATAGTGTGTAAGTCCCAACCCTTTTTTACATAACCCATTTTGAGGCCTCACTTATTGTATAAGTCCCTCTGTACATTCTAAAACCTCGGCGCGATCGCCATTTTTAAACAAAATCATCTGGGCCTACCCTCGAGTAGTAAGACCCGCTTCTTTTCTCTAAATCATTTTTTTGGGCCTCTTGAGAGAGTGTAAGACCCATTCCCCTTGTACATAAAACTTTTTGGGCCTCAATCACTTGTATAAGTCCCACTGTACAAACTCATATCACAGTGCAATCACTGGAAAAACTCACTTGGGCCTCTCCTTGAGCTGTAAGCCCCAATTTTTCCTTTCAAAGCACTTTCTCCTTTGATTTTGAAATACACTGTTGTTTTCAATCTTTCTTTGTTGAGCAACTAACCAAATAGCATGGAAGCTCTACAACCGAGTAAGTGTTTATATGCTTTCATTTACCGCTTTCATATACATATAACTATATTGTGGGGCTGTTTCGCTGTAAGTCTTCTTTCATAAACTCATATCGACTGTGTAATAATAGTATAGATATTTAGAGTTTCCCCGGTAACTACGTCTAGCACTAGGTAAAGCCGTTTCGATCATTCTTAGAAATAGACAATACTAGATCCCCCATAGGAGCACCAGATATAGTCTTCTCTTCGGTTGTCCTCCTTAGGAATTGTCAAGAAACTCTACTCCCCAGAGATGATCTCTTCTCCGTGAATTGCATCCCTTGAGTTTCTTCCAAATTCTCGAACTTTTCTGGCTTGATCTATTCTTTGTGAATAACCTGTCTTGGACTTCTCGGGGTTTGGGGACCCACATGCTTCTTAAAAGCATCCCCGCCTCCTCTTGGGCATTGTACAAGGACCCGTCGGCTTCTTAGAAGTATTCACAGCCTCCTCTTAGGCTTCGTATAAATGATTTCTTCCTCCGGGAATGATAGCCTCCTCTTGGGCTTCGTACAAATTGTCCCTCGGCTTTTTAAAAGTTTCCAGCCTCCTCTTGGGCTTCGTACAAATTGTCCCGACGACCTCCTAGAGGTATAGGAACATAAATTAGTCATCTTAATAGAACAGTCTTTCAAAGAGTCTAGATCTTTCTACCGTGAACGTACTACAACTATTTCTTTAAGCATAGTACAAAAGATAAAACTCTAGACTTGGACAGTCTAATTTCCTTGAGTCTCAGAGACATTCTCAAGTAAGGAAGCACCCGCAGACTTGGACAGTCTCAATACCCTTTGGATTTCCCCGTTTCCTTAGAGAACAGAAAATAATCCCGATCCTCAGATCAAATCCATGAGTACAGTGTTACTCATATAAGAACTGATTTTCTCGTTGAACCAACATACTGGACCTATCACTCAACTGAAACAGTAAAACCTTTTAGCCTCCATCTCGGGCTTCGTACGAGATACAAAGACTCTCTTGTTAAGTCAAACCTTTTAGCCTTCATCTTGGGCTTCGTACGAGATACAAAGACTCTCTTATTGAGTCAAACCTTGTAGCCTCCATCTCGGGCTTCGTACGAGATACAAAGACTCTCTTGTTGAATCAAAACTTTTAGCCTCCATCTCGGGCTTCGTACAAGATACAAAATCACTCTCTTGTTGAGTATAAAAGAATCTCTTGTTGAGTCAATCACCTTTTAGCCTCCATCTCGGGCTTCGTACGAGATACAAAATCACTCTCTTGTTGAGTATAAAAGACTCTCTTGTTGAGTCAATCACCTTTTAGCCTCCATCTCGGGCTTCGTACGAGATATAAAATCACTCTCTTGTTGAGTATAAAGCACTCTCTTCTTGAGTCAAAACCTTTAACCTCCATCTCAGGCTTCGTACGAGATACAAAAACACTCTCTTATTGAATATAAAAGATTCTCCTGTTGAGTCAACCCTTTTAGCCTCTCTCTCTCGGGCTTTGTACGAGACACACAAAAACTCCCTCTTGTTGGGCCAATAGCCTCCTCTTAGGCTTTGTATATGGAAAACCTCGGTTGAGTCAATCAACCTTTTAGCATCAAAGTTGTGCCTCGTTCACAGTACACAAACATCAACAACTCCTTCCCCTTCATCTAATCGCTGTAAGCGCCAAGCCTCTGGATTATTTACATCCATGCCACTGTCCCTCTTTTAGCATGAAAAATTCCTAAGGAAAGATAACATTGCTCTACACTGAGTTAAAGTCTTCTCCTTCAGGTTGGAACTCCCCTATAAAGGAAATTATGGCATTGCCGGATTCACATATCCCGGTTAAAGTAATTCTCCTTTATAAACAGTTGTGACAAACATACCCTCTTTAGAGATGACAAATTCTCTCTAAAGACAACACCTTTTAGCTTCACATCTTGGGCTTCGAACAAGATACAAATAGACCCTTCAGCTTCACATCTTGGGCTTTGAACAAGATACAAACCACCTTCAGCTTCACATCTTAGGCTTTGAACAAGATACAAACCACCTTCAGCTTCACATCTTGGGCTTTGAACAAGATATAGATCACCTTTCGCTTCACGTCTTGGGCTTTAAACAAGACACCAAAACCCCATTTCCTCCCATAGAATAGGAGGAACTACGATCGCTCTAATTTCCCTGTTTCGGTAAACGGGAATACGTAGGCATAAGATTGAAAGAAAAATCTTAGCGAGCACACTAATAAAAAAACCTAAAGTCCCCTATCTCCACCCAATATGACAAATTCCCCATGAATAGTCCCAGTTTTCCACCTTAATAAAGTAAGAAGAAAGAAAGGCCCCATTACCATATAGCATCCGTAACCTAACAGACCGCTGTTTAAACTCAGTATGCAAGCAGGGTTAATTAGAGACATCTATTTCCCTTCCTTAGTCAGCTCACAATAGGATAAAAAATGAATCGACCTGTAGTAAACCCCAAAGAGCGATAGCGCTTAAGAACCGCATCCAAAATTGCTCGCTACACCTGCCATGTACATTTCCTTTTTCGTTTAACCTAACCTTAGGTTTAGAGTCGCGACACTCTATGTAGGTGTCTCGCCGCAGACATTTACTCTTCCCTTTGGAACCTTAACCACAGTCAAGAGTTCATCACCCCTAATGAGGGGAACTACGAATGCTCTGATTCCATTCCCGTATGGATACGTAGGCACGAGATGCGATGTCTTGGCGAGCATACTTAGTGTATATACCCTTTGGTCTTTACCTTAGCATGTTTCACTTAGCAAGCAAACATTAGCATAACACAAATACTAACAAGAGGTTCCTGTAGAATACTACATATACTTAGGATACTAACACATTCCCTAGGTATATCCAACCCCTGAACTTTAGATCTCTTAGTTGTGTTGTTACATAGCGCACTTAGGGTTTTTTCGATCTTTACCATTTCCTTTGGATAAATCAAAGCTCGATGGTGAACTTCATGATTTGTGATTCAAGTTAATTAATAGCTTGATATCCGATTCTCGCCGCAACAGAAAATGTGACTTCACTGGGGAATATTGTTCCGTGGGTTGAGCCTAACTTGTTATATTTGTGTTGCTATTATTGTTTGTTATTGCTTGTATACTTGTATATTTGTATTGCTTGGGTTTTTCTGTATGCAGGGTGGTCACCTTGAGTGGTGAGATAAGTCCTATACCCGGACTAGAGTGCACCTATGATAGGAAGGTGGTATATTCAAGAAGGCTTATAGGGAGTTGATTCCCGACCAAGCTGACTTGAGAAACCACCGCTCAGTGGAGGCCTTTTTGGGAGTAGTTTTGTTGAACGAGTATTCGTGAAAACATTACTTCTTTCAACCTAGGAGCCCGCGACACTGAAGACCTTTAGAACCCATTTACCCCACTTTGGCCTTCTTAGGATGTAGTGCGGTGACTACGAGGGAGTAGTCCTGAAGTAATTGATACGCGATACTACACTCATACGAGTTTATCTTGAGAATATTATTAGTCGCATGAGTAGTCGTGCAAGCCGATAATATCCGAAAGATTTATCGATGACTCTGGGAACTTTGTTAGAACCCGTTGTACTGGTACAAAAAATCCTAGTACACACCATGTGGTTGGTTCTTTACCCAAACTCCATGTTGTGATCTCGAATCTTTGATCATGTTGCATGTGTTTTGCATCCTGTTTGCATTGCATTGCATATCATTTGCATCTTTGCATGATTCATTGCATACTTTAGTTTGTCCAGTTACTCATTTCCAGTTGTCTTTATCTTCCACCGTTGTCTGTCAGTCGTCAAGCTGATTCCTCGACACAAATACCAGACTAGAGCTAACTACAGATGCAAGATGTCAGAGCAAGAGGTACACAACACTGAGATCCGAATGGAGATCGATGACCTTAAGTTAAGCATGACTAAACTAACCGAGATGCTCTAAGTTTTGATTTCTAGAGGAGAACAACCTCAAAGGACAGTCATCCAGGAAGTTTTAAGTGCCGATCCTCCACCTGTTCAGATGCCACCTTTAACTTGGCCAGAGTTTGGTTTGCCACACAACTTCTCTCCACCGATTGTATCTACTGCTATGATTGGTCAAATTGCCCGACCAGTTTTTCAAGCTCCTGTTTTTGCCGAGCCCATACCTGTGGTCCATGTTGTTACCCAGATTGTTCGAGCTCCCTTTAAGAGCCCCCTCTATGAGTACAATGTTGCCATTGCTCAGGGTGAAGACCGTGAAGATTTTGTTGAACCTGAGGTTGTCCGAGAGCAGTTTCAAACCATCGACAAGAGCCTTAGAGCCATGGAGGGAAATGACTTCTTTAATGTGGATGCAGACAACATGTGCTTAGTATATGATCTTGTTATGCTTGCTAAATTCAAAACTCCCGAGTTTGTGAAGTACAAAGCTCACTCTTGTCCAAGGGCTCATTTGGTCATGTACTTTCGCAAGATGGCTGCTTATACCAACAATCAGAAACTGCTCATCCACTGCTTTCAAGATAGCTTGAGTGGAGCTTCACTCAAATGGTATATGAGTCTTGAGCAAAACTTCATTCACTGATTCCAAGATCTTGCAAATGCCTTCATGAAGCAGTATAAGTATAACCTCGACATGACTTTGGATCTTCGCCAGCTTCAAAACATGAATCAATATGAGAATGAATCTTTTAAGGAGTATGCTCAGCGCTGGAGAGAGTTGGCTTCCCAAGTTGAACCTCCTTTGGCCGAGAAGGAATTGATTGGAATGTTCATGGACACATTCTCTCCATTCTATTAGGATAAGCTGATTGGCAGTGTTTCCTCTAACTTCACTGATTTGGTTACTATTGGCCAAAGAATCGAGGAAGGTCTCAAGAATGGTAAAGTGTCTAAGGCTGTTGAATCTTCCAATGGTGTGAAAAAATCCTATGGGAACTTCCAGAAGAATAGGGAAGATCAGACTAATATTGTCATGATTGAAACTAGAAGGCCTCGTCCCCGACCTCAGTACGCTAATCCCCTTACCAATTTTGTTGTTACTGCTCCACGACCATCTCAAGCTCCTTAACGTACAGCTGCTGAACAGAATCAGTACCGTAATAGGAATCATTTTGATCCTATTCCAATGAAGTACACTGAGCTTTATCTTGGTCTGGTTCAACAAGGTTTGATTACCACAAGGACTTTGCCTTCTCCACCAAATCCTCTTCCAGCTGGATTTAGATATGATCTTCACTGTGCATTGCATGAAGGCACCGCAGGCCAAGATTTGGAAAATTGCTATACACTGAAATCTAGAGTGCGTGATTTGATTAAGACTGGAATCCTTAGCTTTCATGACAATCCCAATGTCCAGAACAACCCTCTGCCAGGGCACACCAAGTGAAGCTTCCATCGACTTCAGCTCAGCTACTTCTTAAAGATAGGACAACTCATTCTTGTGTTTAACTAGTCACTAGGCCATGTTGCTTGTTGTTTGCATTTCCCTTATTTTGTACTGGTTGTTTGCCTTCAAAATTATGTTTGTACTTTTGTGATTAATGAAATGAGCATTGCAACTTTTGATTCAATTCATTTTGTCTATTATTTGCACTTTTATGCTTTCCTTTTCAAAAAAAAAATATTTTACCTCTTTTCCACTTTCTTTTTTATTGTACAAAGATTGGAGGGAGGATGACGAAAACGTTATACCCATAATTGGTGGTATGCTTTCAAATAAACTTTGCTGACGATGTAAGGCACTGCTTCAATCCCCAAAACACTGGAGAAATAAGGAAGTTATTCCCTTGTAAAACCCTTTGAGCCTAGAAGTTGAAATTTCTTTCTTTACAAAAACCCGCAATCTTAACCTTGGGATGGGTAGTTCTCATGTTAACTTAGTTGTGTGTTCATGCAAGACACCTTTCATATAAAGGTTGTATTCACAAATTTTCCTCTGCACACAACAAGCAAGTGTCGAAGATGTTTTTCAAGTCAAAAGCCAATGATGGTTCACCGTAATCATTAAGCCAGGCAGTCACTTTCTTTCTTTCTAAAAAAATCAATAAAAAAAAAGAAAACCCCGCTAAGTCAAAACCTATGAAGGAGACTTAGGCAGAACTGGGGCATCTTCCTGGCTGTAAGCTTCAAAAGAAACAGTTCTAGCAAAAGTTAGGGATACTAATAAAGGAGATCCTTAAATTCTTACCATAAGAATCCTCAATGGAACCAACAACTCAATGTTTTAAGGAAGCAGTGACTGCCATCTCAAGTCCATTGACTTCTGAACCATCATCACCACTATCATCAGTGAAATTTCCAACCTCTTGGGAACCTGAGTGTATAGTCTGAGTTATTTAAGTGTAGGACTGAGGATCATCATGAAGATTAGGTGGGTACAAATAAACTTTGAGTTGTTATCCTTTGTTTCTTAAACCGTGAACCAGTCCGCGTTACAACCATCAAAAGACCTAACTGAAGCAAGGTTATTTTGAAAGCATACTACAACAAGTTTGCGTAAACTGACTCCAAAAGATCTTTGTGCATAAATTATTTTGGCATTGTACCTTTGTTTTACCTTTCACTTTGATGTCTTGAACCGCCGTGTTCTGACTAATGACTTGTGTATTTTGCATCTTTCCAAAAATGAAATGATTTCAGAAGTTCCATGAATTTTGCATTTACTATGTTTGTACAAATACTTTTGTTTGTAAACTGGATTTCCTCTCAAGGAATTTTCAAACAATTAAGAAACTTGGTCGGTGATCCTATCAGGGGTAAGCCCTTCTCCGAATTGGTTTATCCATACTTTTCAAGACTCGTACTGGGGCAAGCTTTCCCAATGCACAGTGAAGCATTCATTTACAGATTTAGACAAACTAAAGCAATGATCAGCTCATCTACAACAGTCAACTAGTCTGGGGAAATTTACTTGAAGAATCCCCAAGCAGCTCTCCATCCTTCCTACAAGGATCATCAACTTGGTACAGTTTACCAGTGTGGCAGAGAGTGCTCAGTAGTAGCATATTTAGTCCCCAAACTTGGCAATGATCTCTGTGTTGAGGAATCAGTATTCCAGTCTTGCCCTCTCCCCAAAAAAGTCGAGCCATGTCGTCAGCATCTTCATTTGCATTTGATCATATATCATAGCATTATTCATATACATATGCACAACATGAGTGTTTCATCCTCATTTGTATTTCACCTGGGGTCGTGTTGCTATCCGCGTCTTACCTTGTGGTTAAAGTCCAACTTACTTGGCACCTACCAAATAGATACTGTCGTGTCTATCTAACATTTTTCCATATTTGACATTTCTTATCCGATTGTATTCTCAGATATGTCTGGTGTCTTTTCATCCAATGTTATTCTTGGGTGTCACATATGTTTCTCTCTGATGTTTTTCCAGATTGAGTCTTTTGTTCTGATGTTTTTCCAGAACCTATCTGATGTTTTTCCAAATAGTCCCTTGTGATTCTGATGCTTTTCCATAATGACATTTCTTTTACCATCTGATGCTCTTCCCGATGTGTCTCTCTATGATGTTCTTCCAGATTGAGTGTTTATTCTGATGATCTTCCAGAACCTATCTGATGTTTTCCAGATAGTCCTTTGTGATTCTGATGTTTTTCTAGAATATATCTGAAGCTTTACTGGATATATTTTACCATCTGATGTTCTTCCAGAACTTATATGATGTTTTTCCAAATATTTCCATTGTGACTCCGATACCTTTCCAGAATATGTTTCACTCCCCAATGACTTTCCAAATATACACTTTGTAATTCTGATGCTTTTCCATAATTTCATTTCTTTTGCCGTCTGATATTTTTCCAAATGTGTGTTGTTCTAATGTTTTTTCAGAACTCCTTTGTGTCTATCTGATGTTCTTCCAGATACGACTTTGCTTCTAATGTTTTTCCAGATGTGTCTGTTGTTCTGATGTTTTTCCAGAGCTCTTGTTGTGACTATCTGATGCTCTTCTGGATATGACCTTGTTTATCCGATGTTCTTCAGGATATGTATCTTTGCTTCTGATGCTTTTCCAGAGCTCTTTTTGTGTCTATCTGACGCTCTTCCGAATATGACCTTGTTTATCTGATGTTCTTCTAGATATGATGTTTCTTATCTGATGTTCTTCCAGATATGTCTTCAAAATCTTTTCCCGTACTGTTAGCTCCTAATTTCGATGCCTAGTATTGGGTTAAGAGAATTAATCAAGGAAATAGGATTTCAGAGAAGACTTGGAAGACTTCGACTGGAATAGCGTTTCCAGGAATTCTAGTCGAAGGGGTCCTTGTGCAAGAAAGAAGTATTTTGTGGACTTAGAAATATTTCTAGCAATTTGGGAATATTGTTCGACGGAAGCGTTACTGATGATGTTTCGATTTAAGATTTGAATTCAAATAAAGGAGGGAACTTTGTTCTTATCCAATCACTGGCAGAAGACACGTGGAGCGTGTTTAGGAGACGAAGACATGCAAAATGCCATTTGTCTTGCTCTAGTTTATAGGTCGTTAGAGGTAGTTATTTTCGACTAGTATAAATAGCAAGTCTTAGTGTTAGGATTTGTGTGTGTTCAAGTTTGTACAAATTCCTCAATTACTCAAAGTACCTGTCGTACCCCAAATTTTGACCACTCTTATTTTCCATTTTTAACTAACTTAGGGTTTAGATCACTAACACACCCCAGAAGCCATATGAGTCATTTGGTCAAATAGAATGACCTAAAAAGTCAAAGAGGGACCATTTTGACTCTTTAGGAGTTTTGATCTCATCATAGTTTAGTTGCTTTTTTTAACTTTTCAGGGTATAATTTCATTTAATTAACTAATTAGGATAGTATATAATCATTTTAGAAAAATTTAGGACTAACCTATTAGAGGAATATTTAGAAGTCTTTTTTTAGTGGCTATTATTATTAGTTAGAAATTAATTAGGATTAACCAGTAAAGTTAAACAATTCATTAGTGGCATTTCATTTCAACTAAACACAATAGCCCATTTGGTAGGGACTTAGTGATAAGGACATACAAGTATAAGGGCATGAGTTTGAATCCCACCTTCCTCATTTTTTGTGTTTGTTTCTATCTTATTTGTTTCTAACTTTTCTACTTATTTTTAAATCTTAAAAATCCCAAAAATATCATTTTTTTATCATTTAAATTTAATTTTCGTATTTATTTTTTAGGCATTTTAAAAAAATATTATTTTTCACTTTTTTTACTTTTTAATACAGAAATATCAAAAAATCATAAAATAAGAAATATTGAAAAAGATTTTGTTCTTAGGATAGTATTTTTAATTTTAGAAGGAATCAATATGATTAATTAGATATAATTGCAAAATCAATTAAAATTAATTTTTTGGACTTTTGATTATTTTGATTTAATTTGTTATTTCCTTTTTTGTTTAACCTAATTTTTTATATAAATAGAGTCTATTTCTTATAATTTTAGGGGGACTGAGGAGAATTACACAACAATTACACAGAGTTTCACCCTGTAGGCTTACAGAGTCAAAAACGTAAGTCGGAAACCGCGTCGGAATCCGGAAAACATCCAAGCCAGCCGCGCACCGCCGTTGAGCCACCATGAAACTGTCACCACTCGGCCGCACCACCCCTAACCTCCGTGCAAAGCCCACCCTTATGCATGGATCCACCGTTAGAGTTTGTTGGTAACTGTACTTTCTTATTTCTCCTTTGTTTCGTCTCTTTGAAAATTTGTTGTTATCTTGTTGTGATTCAATTTGATTAGTGGGGTTTAGGAGAATGTTAAGAGGAGGTTGATTTTGAGTTGAGAACGAATTTGAGAAAAAGGGAGAAATTTTTGAAACGGAAAGAGAAAGAGGAGAAAAGGGCTATGAACTAGAGATGAAAGGGACACTGATTGTTTTTCCTTTATTGTGATTTTTTTTATTTTTTATTTTTCTCTTCAATACCTCGTGTCAATAATTGAATGGCCATTATTTTGTGTTAATTTAAAATAAAATAAAATAAAACAACATTTGTGAGGGCCTGCATATTTATTCTTTTCTTTTTCTTTTTACATATAACAATAATAATTATTTTAAGTTGAAATAGTCCAATGGCTAGTTGTTGTTAAAGTAAATGCAGCAAAACATGAAAGAGGGGGTGTCCAACTCTCATAGAGGTACTGATTACTCTCTTAATTTTTATTCTTTTTTATTATTTTACTTTTGTCCCTGTTTATAATTAATTGTTTTGGATAATCTAAGTCGGGGTTAGATATATTATTTAAATTAGTAGTGGGCCTACAAATCTAAGCTAAGACTCAATTTACTTACTTTTCAAATCAAATTTATTCGGATTAATTTTAATTAATTTATTAATAAAAAGGATAAAAATTAGAGATATAATTAATTAGAATAGTTTAGAATTTAATTAATATACTCAGGGACTAATATAATTAGATAATTATATAGGTAATTACAATCAACATAAAATGATTATAACGAGCATGGAATTAAAAAAAAAAAAGAAATATAATTTAATTTGATTAACACCTTTAAGATTTAATTAATATGATAAAAGGATTACCAACTATGGAGATAATTAGGTAATTGAGTAAATAATGGAATTAAAATTAGGAATTCAAGTTAAGGATTAATTTTTTAATAAATAAGCATATTAATTAGGGATTAATTTTTAAATGGGATTAAGATATATAGGGATATTCATAGGATATTTATTAAATTGAGAAGTATGAGATAATTCTATGGGATAATTCTAAGGGGTAGATATTAGGGATAATCAAGGGGTAGAAATGGGATAAAATCATGGGATAGAAATGAGATACATTTAAGGGATAAAACTCTTCCTCCGAGAGTATAAATAATGGATATGGATTAAAGGGATATAACTCCTTATCTAGGAGTATAAATAATAGATTAAGGGATAGAACTCCTTGTCTAGGAGTATAAATAAGGGATTAAGGGATAGAACTCTCCGTCCGAGAGTATAAATAATGGATAAGGGATAAAACTCTCCATCCGAGAGTATAAACAATGGATAATGGATAGAACTCTCCATCCGAGAGTATAAACAATGGATAAGGGATAGAACTCTCCATCCGAGAGTATAAACAATGGAGAAGGGATAGAACTCTCCATCCGAGAGTATAAACAATGGAGAAGGGATAGAACTCTCCATCCGAGAGTATAAACAATGGATAAGGGATAGAACTCCTTGTCTAGGAGTATAAATATAGATAAAGGGATAAAACTCCTTATCTAGGAGTATAAACAATAGATTTGGGGATAAAACTCTTTATCCAAGAGTATAAATAGTGGATTAGGTTTAGGGGGTAGGAATAGGGGAGGTGAACTACGGTTACTCTGATCCTTCAAAATTGAAGGTACGTAGGCATATGGTTGTAAGCCCTAGCGAGTATAATAATAATAAAAACTTAGGATTTTTGTAATTAATAAATATAAAGTCAAACATTAAAATGACAAACAAACATACCCTAGAACTTAAGGAGGATCCCATTGAGTACAATGGAAGTGAGGGATGCCTAACACCTTCCCCTCACTTAACCGACTCCCTAACCTTAGGAATCTTTACCCTTAGGATAAGGATTTTTAGGTTTATCATTTATTTTTCTTAGAAAAAATATGATGGCAACTCGGAAATTTTTAGCCAGCTGTGACAGCTGGCGACTCTGCTGGGGATTGTCTCCCTAAAGAGAGTCCCTCCTAACCTTAGGTTTTAAGGTCCTTGTTTGTTTTGGGTGTTTATTGTTTTAATTTTTTTATTTTTTTTATTATGGTTTATTTTATGTTTTTATATTTGTCCATTATTTTTTTTGTCATCATGCATTGGATTGGGGAAAATGATGTGTGAAGCTAAAGCCCAAGCTTGGAGTATAACCCTAGATTAGGACGTGAAACAAAAATGTTTTTGGGGGGGATGTGACATCCCAACAATTCATTGATGCCACACTCAGAATAGATCCTTCCAAAGGTGTCTTCATGAAAGGGCTAGCCCCTAACGTAGAGGATGATTTGGATATGGTCCGAGACTCTGAGAACTTTTAGCCTACCCCTTGCCAACTCATGGAGACCCTATGTATTCAACCCTCAAGGGCTGTTACTAGGGTCCTACCCAGATGAGACTTATCCCGAAGGATTACCATAGGAAGGCTTGCTCCTTCTCATGGTAAAACAAGGGTATAGTCCGTAAATTCTAGGGTTGTTATGCTGTCAAAAAACCGTATATCCTACATGTGAGGGGATTGGGTAGATAAGACTTAGATCTAAACCATTGTAGGGAGCCTACCTAGGTAGGGTCATGCTTGCATTTTCACCTTACCCTAACCCAATAAAATACGTAATTAAAACATTCATTCATCATTTTCATAAAAATATTTTTTAAAAGAAAAATTTTCTTGCATACCCCATGCATTTTCATGCATTTGCATACATACACATCCATTTGCATATCCTTTCTGCTTTCGCCCTTGTCCAACTACCAAGAGCTAAGAGGTTTCCCGATACTCATGCACGAACTTAAAGGATACCTCAAGAAGCTATGGAGGAAATCATGAGGGGGCAAGTATCATTGAGGAAAGAAGGTAACCCTTCACCATGTCTGCCAGAGGGGTGCTTAGAGCCTCAAATACAATAACCTTGGATGATGCCTATACAACAAAGGAAGTTTGGAATAGAACTGGATCCTACACTAATGTCTCACCACTTACTTGGAGGTGCCTTAGCGAAGCTGAAATTACTTGATCCTACTCAGACACTAAAATTATGAGCACAAAGCACAAGACCTGCAGCCGAATTTCAAAGGAGAAGTCCCATATGTGAAAGGTCACCCCTTTCTTGGACAAGTGCAAGAACACCAAGAGGTATATCTCAAGACTGGTGGATCAACAAGGAAACTTACCCCTAGGATCATTAGGCCTTTATCATTTCCAGTTGTATTTTCCTTTTTGCTAAGTGTTATTTGTAATAAAAAGATGTACTTTTTGGGAAATAATTTTAATAAGATGAGCATGCATGTTTTTGGAATTCATCCATTCGTTTACACTCTCTTTTATGCCATCACCATAAAAAATCAAAGCTTTTCCATTTCACTTCTTCACCATTAACAAACTTAGGAGGAGAAGGATGTAATAAACAAACGAATTTGCTGACGTATGCTTTAATAGTAAGACCCGGCTGACGATGTAAGGCATAGTTTCAGTCCCTAAACACTGGAGAAATAAGGAGTTAATCCATAGTCAACCCCTTCGAGCCAGAAGTCGGTGTTCTTTCTATTGTCAAAAAAACTTTAATATTAACCAGGGGCAGGGTAGGTTTCAATTAATTCAATGATGAATTCTGATCTCAAGAGAATCGGTCAATCCAAGCAAAGGGTTCAAAGCACATCTTCTTCCTCGCACCATTCAACATTGAGGAAGCAAAAGGGATAATAGCTCACAATATCTAATATGGAAGTCACACCCTTTCTAAGTCAAAAACAAGATCACTGAAGAATTGTTCCAAAAAAAAGAAGGGAAAAGCCCGCTAAGTCAAGGAGAAAAGGAAAAATCAGAAAAAAAAAGATGAAAATTGACTTAGGCAAAATAAGGGTATCCCGATGGGCCACTAAATTCAAAAGAATTGGTCCATGCAAAAATAAGGGATTAAAAGCAAAGAAAAAGGAAAATAGGGAACAATCTTATAAACAGGAGTGAGTGACTGCACCTCAAAAAAAAATCTCATCGAGTGCTTAAACCAGTATACCTTTTAATCACTGTGACTGAAAAGGTTCTCTTGCAGGATGAACGCGTCTGTTGGGTTAATTGGATTTAGGAATGGAGAACATCAAGGAGAATGGGGTGGGTTAAATTTCAAATTTTGAGCCTTGTATCCTTTGTTTTTAACCATGAACCAGGCCACGTTACAACATGTAAAAGTCCTAATTGAAGTTAGGGGCACTATAAAAGCATACTCGGCAAAGTCGTTGTTAAACTGACTCAGAATCCGAATGTTTGTTGAAATATCGCTAACCATATTCTCACATCTTCATTTGTACCAACCTCATGGACAAATATCATCTGTATACACCGTAAAAATTTTTTTTTTCAAAACTTGCATGAGCATTGAGTTAGAATTACTTTTCAAAGAGAATAATTTTACTCGCAAATTAATACTTAGCACCAAGGAAATATCAACAAAGGTATAATCAGGGGCACACAACTTTGAGACATTCCTTACTAGGGGCAAGTCACCTAAGGATCCTTCTAATTATGGGGCAAATCTTTATGATCCTAGGGGCACACCATATAAGGAATTATTCCAACCAAGGAAAATCCTAGTGATCATAAGGGCACATCATCTGAATATCTTACTGATCAGGGGCATATTTTTCAAGATCTAAATGTCGGGGTAGTCCATATCAAGGTAATATCACATCATGGTGGGATCCAAGTTTCCCCTTCAGACAACACCTCCATGACAAAGGGAAGACCATTTAAAATTTCCATGCTAGGGCAGGATACTTCAACCGCATGGTGAAGCCAATCATTCTACAGCTCAATCAATCTGGGGCATACAAGCTCTCCTACATCTATAATTGTCAAGTTCAAAACGAGTATCAGGAGACCATGCTAGCTCAATACCCACTACCATTTTTGGGGGGACTAATATCCTTGTTACACAAGCAATCTCTTAAGGTCTTGACCATTCCATTGCTCACCGGAGGGGATTTACTGAAACATTCAAATCATCGTCATGCATTAATCATGTCGCTACGCTCTACAATCTAATCATGCATATATAACACATCATCACATATATACATAAACATACATACATGCACATGCATACATGCATACATGCATAGGGTTCATAATTACTCTTAGGGGTTTAATCCCCAACTATATAATTGAAACATCGCTTCGATAAAGGATTTTACAGGATTATCATCCAGCTGTGAGTAGGTCTTCATCTCTCACATCCATAGCTCGGCAATATAGCCTTCATAAGGGATATGTTTCATCAAATATCTAAGGATTTTCATCAAGGATTCCTCCAAGGTTTCATTTAAGGGTTTCATTTAAAAAGATTCGTCCAAGGGTTTTGTAGAGGAATTCATCAAGGGATTTTATCGACAGTGGTTTCATCAAGGGATTTTATAGAAAGGAATTTATCAAGGGATTTTATCGAAAGATTTTTAACAAAAAGGTTTTATCCAGGGGATTTATCCAAGGGTTCTATCAGATTTCTATCAGGGGTTTATCAAGGGATTTTACCAAGGAATTTTTATCAAAGGAGTTTTATCAAGGGAATTTTATCAATTGGGTTCAAGCAAGGGGTTTCATCGGAGCATTATCCACCAAGGGTTCATTAGGGTTATACCAAGAGGTTTCAACAAAGTGGTATTACCAAGGGGGTTTCATCAGGGATTTATCAAAGGGTTTTAACAGAATTTTCTATCAAAGGGTTCCTTAAGGGTTTATCAAAAGGATATCACCAGGATTTTTTTTATCAATGGGTTCAATCAGAATTTTATCAAGGGGTTCTACCGGAATTTTATCAAGGGGTTATACCAAAGGATTTTCATCAAAAGGGGTTTTATCGGAATTTTGTCAAGGGTGTTCTACCGGATTTATATCAAAAGGGCTTTATCAAGGGATTTTCATCCAAATAAGGGGTACCATCAAGGAGTTTCTCCAGAACTATATCAAGGGGTTCCATTAGAAATTTATCAGACAACTTTGTCGGGGTTTTATTATCAGGGGTTCCACCAAAAGATGTCGCAGGGGTTTTATCAAGATTTTACCAAAGATTCTTATCAGGGATACATCAAAGTCGGATACTAACAGAGAATTGAGGGTTGTTCAATCCTTGCTCAACTCCGAAATTTATTCACTTTGTGGTCAAAATTAGGGTTTCTCTTTATATTTAATCATCTCCTCCTCGCGAAGATGAAGACTCGCCGTCATCATCATCCCAATTTGAAGCTGATTAAATAGGGGCAGTTGTCGTACCCCAAATTTTGACCACTCTTCTTTTCCATTTTTAACTAACTTAGGGTTTAGATCACTAACACACCCCAGAAGCCATATGAGTCATTTGGTCAAATAGAATGACCTAAAAAGTCAAAGAGGACCATTTTGACTCTTTAGGAGTTTTGATCTCATCATAGTTTAGTTGCTTTTTTTAACTTTTCAGGGTATAATTTCATTTAATTAACTAATTAGGATAATATATAATTGTTCTGGACTGGGCCGAGGCTGCCCAACAGCCGAGCAGGCCCAACCCATACTGCCTGGAGAGGCCCAATAAGGTCCTTCTACGGACACGTGACTGCCACCCGCGCACCACAGCTTCGTCGGGCACTGAGCCATCGTCGGGCACCTGGCAATAAGAGAAAAGGGCATCACGTCCCACTAAGATATGCCTCCTCGACAGGATAGCTCCTCCTCGCGAGGCCCTGCCTTTCCTACGGGCTTCTCATCTCCTCGGCACATAAGGCTCCTCCCCGCGAGGAGCATCCAATGGTCCACCCCGCGTGGACACGTTCCAAGTAACCTCCCACTTCCGAAAGATTCGGTCTGCCCTACTTTCGGAAATCTAGGAGCAGTTACTCTAGGGCGAAGACCACGTGCTGGTCTTCACTACTACACGTAAGCCCTAGCAGTTATTTGGAGTGGGCCTAGTTGATCCAGCCCATTGCAGGTAACCGTTGGCCCCGCGCTGGGGGCTCTCTATAAATACCCTCTCATTTGAGAGGGTTAAGTTAGATACTTTCTTCCTACCATTCTCGCTTTCTGTATTTGCTGATATTTTGTGCACTCTCTCACTTGAGCATCGGAGTACCCTGCAGGTACACCCCCCCCGGTCTCTCACCATCACCGGAGCTGCCGTTCCAGACGCCGTTGGACACTATCTCTGTCTGATCCAGGTACGATCAGTGGGAACAACATAGGCTTCCCCGTTTTTCTGTTCGATAAACCAAAGCTTTCTCCGTTCAACAACCATCATGGCCAACCCGTCAGCGAATCAGGCTCTAGACAACGTTATTGCGCAGCTTAGCACCGGCAACCACGTCGACAACAACTCTGCCCGACCTGTCGCGGAGAACGACGTCAGAGATGGACTCACCGCTTCTCCATCTTCCAAGGAAGTGGAGTACGAGACAACTCACCAGGACGGACAGGAAACCGTCCTCCAGCCCGTGGACCCGCCGCCAAATGCGGATCCGAGCACTGCTGCCCTGTTTGCGTTGGTCAATCAGACCAACCAGAACATCCGGATCGAGGCGCTGGAGAAAAGTCGTGGTCTGTCTTCCCCGCGAAGGCACCGACCACCACCATTTCTGAGACGTTCACTGTCCCCGGAGGCATCTCGCAGCCCCTCCCCGATTCCCAGGGGTCGTAGACCACGCTTGGAGCATGCTCAGCCGGAGTATCCTCAGAAACGCCACCGCTCCCCGCCACCAAAGGGACCAGTTCGCTCCTCAAGAAATAAAAGGAGCAGACCGGACGCCGAGGAGACCAGAGGCCGCCCGAAGGACCACTCCCCGAGACATCACTATGTTCATGGACACCGCTCCCCCTATGTGTCTCCGGGTGCCAGCGAGGATGACGATTACCGGACCCCTCTGGCCAGGCACATCATGGACGCCCCTATTCCTAAGGGCCTGGAGAGGCCCCCATCCTTGGGGACATATGACGGGACTTCTGATCCTGACGACCATGTTGAGAGTTTTGAGGCTCTGCTCGATTTCAGGAATGTTTCCGGCGCTATCAAATGCCGATTATTCCCTACGACTCTTTGGAGAGGGGCCATGGCTTGGTACAAAAACCTGGCATCTGAGTCAATCACGTCGTGGAGAGTCCTGAGGGAGCGTTTCAGGAAACATTTTACGACTTCTCGTCGCCATCCAAAGACGATAGCCTCCCTGGAAGCCATCTTTCAGGGGAAGGATGAACCTCTTCGGAGCTACATAGAGAGGTTCAACAAAGAGGCAGTCGAGATCCACATGACCGACCACATCAAAATGTATCTCATCATCAAGGGTTTGAGGATAGGATCTAAGTTCGCAGAATCCGTCGGGCTGCACCGTCCCCGCAGCTTTGAAGGCCTCCTCGAGAGGGCTCAGTCGCATATTGAGTTCGAGGAAGCTGAGGCTGCACAAATTGCCCTCGACTCGAGGCGCAGAGAAGGCCCCCGCGGCAACAAGGAAGAAGACTCCCCTCCACCCAGGAAAGGTGGAGACAGGAGAAGAGAAGACTCCCCTCCACCCAGGCGAGGCGGGGAGAGAAAGAAAGAAGCCCGGACCAAAGAGCCCCGCGAATCACGGGGACCGTCTGGCCTTTTCAAAGATTACACACCGCTGAACGTGTCCCGCTCGCACATTTTCAGCGACTGTGCCAACTCGGAGTTCGTCAAAGGGGGAATCCGCTTCCCGAAACCGACGGCTTCCAAACCAAATGTTGACAAGTCCAAGTATTGTCGGTTTCATCGCAGTTACGGGCACGTTACTGAAGATTGCGTCCACCTTAAGGACGCAATCGAAACGCTGATTAAAGAAGGGTACCTGAAGAAGTACGCCAAGCAGCAAGAGGCCCCCCGCCCCAGCGGCCAGGAGGCTCAGAATGTCGAGGAGTCAACTCTCTCTCCCAACAACGGATCGCTGCAAGTCGCGTTGAGCATCACGCGACCTGAAGACTTCGGTTTTTCAGGAGAACTCGACAGCCCTGAAGCTGTCCGAGACATGTGGAAGAACTTCCCGGCTGAAGACTCGATAAGTGCCCGAAGCACCTGGGAGTCTTTCCCCCAAGCCCTGGTCATATCGGGCGGAGCCCTAGACTGCTTGACCGTGGGGTCAATAAAGAGGAAGTTTGACGAGCTGAAAGCAATAACTCCTCGAGCTCCCACCCTCGAGAGGGTTAAAGAAAGATCAAATCTGATTACCTTCTACCTCGAGGAACTTCCCGGCGGGGCGCCGAACGCCAACATCCCCCTCCTGATCCGGGCACAGATGGCAAACTTTGACGTCCACAGAATTTTGGTCGACCAGGGGAGCTCGGTGGACATCATGTACGTCCACCTTTTCGAGACCCTCCAGCTGACCAAGCAACACTTGTCCACATACGTAGGATCAGACCTACAAGGTTTCAACGGCGCGACCACCAGACCGTGGGGTTTCGTGGAATTGATGGTCACCTTCGGGGTTGAGGAAACTGCTCGACAGGTGAAGACACACTTCTTGGTGGTGGACTGCCCGTCCCTCTACAACTGTATAATGGGGAGGACCACGTTGGCGGAACTGACGGCCGTGCCTTCAACGATCCACCTGAAGATGAAATACTACACAAAGCGCGGACGTGTGGTCACTCTCCACGGAGACATCAACGCGGCCAAAAGATGTTTCGACGCGGCAATCAGGGGTCTGAGTGTCGTCGGCGGCACCAAAGCTAAGACTCAGGCCGAGACACCTCCAGACGTCGTACAGGCTCCGCTCCCTCCGGTCAGCACGGTCGACCTTGACAGCAGATTTCTTGGGGAACAGAAAGAAGCCGCAGGCGAGGACCTCCCAGTTGAAGTCAACGGGCAGCCTCTCCACCCAACGCGCCCCGTCCCAGACG
Organism: Lathyrus tuberosus; assembly: GCA_022829125.1. Classification (NCBI taxonomy): domain Eukaryota; kingdom Viridiplantae; phylum Streptophyta; class Magnoliopsida; order Fabales; family Fabaceae; genus Lathyrus; species Lathyrus tuberosus. The sequence continues at coordinate 1,851,063 of JALAZF010000416.1, read as the reverse complement.
GAAATTTCGAGCTAGTTCAACTCGGCGACAACCCTGACCAAAGCGTGAAGATTGGCTCTGGACTCCCCGACCTGGCGAAGAGGCAACTGAAGGCATGCCTCCAAGATAATGCAGATTTGTTCGCCTGGAGTGCTGCAGAGATGTCCGGACTAGACTCTGAAGTAGCTTGTCATCAGCTGACCATAGATCCGGCCGCTAGGGCTGTAGCTCAACGTAGGCGTAGGCAGTCTCCGGAAAAAATGGAGGCTGCTGAAAAAGCTGTAAAAGACCTCCTAGAGGCAAACTTTATTTCTGAGGCCAAGTACACTACTTGGCTTTCAAATATTATACTCGTTAAGAAAAATAATGGAAAATGGAGGATGTGCGTTGACTACACGGATCTTAACCGGGCATGCCCGAAAGACTCTTATCCCTTACCTAACATCGACCAACTAATCGATAACTCTGCAGGATTTAAATTGTTATCCTTTATGGATGCCTATTCAGGGTACAACCAAATCCCCATGGACGAGGCCGACAAGCAGCACACCGCTTTCATGACCGAGTCGGGTAACTACTACTATAACGTAATGCCCTTCAGCTTGAAAAACGCTGGCGCCACGTACCAACGGATGATGAACAAGGTCTTCCGGGCAGACATCGGCGACGTACTCGAGGTCTACATGGACGACATGATCGTCAAATCTGCGGAAGAAGTCGACCATGCCGCTCGTCTCCAGAGAGTGTTCGACACGGCGAGGAAATGTCACATGAGGTTCAACCCCGACAAGTGCACCTTCGGTGTTCGCGCGGGGAAGTTCCTCGGCTTTTACCTCACAGAAAGGGGCATCGAAGCGAACCCCGACAAATGTAGGGCATTCTCCGAAATCCCTACCCCGAAGTCGAAGAAGTCTATCCAGTCACTCAACGGAATGTTGACTGCTCTTTCCCGTTTCGTGGCCAAATCCGCTCAGTACGCTCTCCCCTTTTTTAAGCTCCTCCGGCAGAAGGCGACTTTTGAATGGAGTGAAGAATGCGAACAGGCCCTCCTCCATCTAAAACAAGTCTTGTCATAACCCCCGGTCTTGTCCCGACCAGATACTGGGGAAACACTTTTCTTATACCTAGCCGTCACCGGCGAAGCGGTGAGCGCTGTCCTTATACGGGAGACCCCCGACGGACAGAAACCGATTTATTTCACGAGCAGAGCTCTTTAGGGCCCCGAGCTCAGATACCAACGGATTGAAAAGGTCGCCTTGGCCCTCATATCTGCAGCCCGAAGATTACATCATTACTTCCTGGCCCACACAATCGTGGTAAGAATAGAGCAGCCCATCAGACAGCTCCTCAGTCGGCCAGATATGGCGGGGAGAATGCTCCGGTGGTCTCTCGAGCTATCCGAGTTCGACCTTCGATACGAAGGAAGAAAAGCCCTGAAAGCCCAAGTACTGGCCGACTTCGTAGCAGAAATGACCGTCCCTGAGTCCTCGACCAATGGCTCTCAGAAATGGACGATTTATGTCGACGGGGCCTCCAGTGCGAAGGGAAACGGAGCGGGCATTATCCTGGAAAACGAGCAGGGCATCCTTATAGAGGTCTCCCTTGAACTGTCTTTCAAGACATCGAACAACCAAGCCGAATATGAGGCCTTCCTCGCGGGACTTCGACTTGCGGAAGACCTCGGCACAAAAGAAGTCAAAATATTTACAGACTCCCAGCTTGTGGCATCGCAGGTGCGGGGAGAATTCCAGGCCAAAAACGACAGTCTCATCGAGTACCTCACCTTGGTGCAAGAAAAGTTGAAGAAATTTGTCTCCGCGGAAGTAGCTCACATCCCGCGCGAGCACAACACTCAGGCAGACGTGCTCTCCAAGCTTGCGAGCACTAAGAAAAAAGGAGGGAACAAATCAGTTATCCAGGAGATACTGACCCAACCGAGCATAACCAAAACCGCACCGACCACGAAAGTCAACGCAATCGGAGACGCAAACTGTTGGATGACCCCAGTTCATGAATACTTTACGAGGGGCAAGCTGCCCGACGATCCTAAAGAAGTAGGGATAGTCAAAAGGCGGGCATGTGCATATACCATCGTCGAGGGTAAGCTATACCGTCGAGGATTCTCCATTCCCTTACTCCGGTGTGTCGAAGAAGGCAAGGTTTCGGGGATCCTCCAAGAAATCCACGAAGGGATCAACGCCCAGCACCTCGACGGAAGGTCCCTAGCCCGAAAAGCACTCCGATCAGGGTATTATTGGCCCACTATGCAACATGATGCAAAGGAGCACATTAAGAAATGTGACCGCTGCCAAAGACACGGAGACATGCACCTCGCTCCTCCAAACGAGCTTAAGTCATTGTCGTCCCCATGGCCATTTGCGTGGTGGGGAATGGATATCCTCGGACCTTTCGTCATGGGGTCGTACCAAAACAAGTACCTCATCGTCGGGGTGGATTACTTCACGAAGTGGATTGAGGCCGAGGCGCTGGCCAAAATCACTGCTTTCAACATACTTCGTTTCTACAAGAGAAACATCCTCGCCCGATTTGGGGTGCCCCAAGCCATTGTCACGGACAACGGGACACAGTTCACCGACAGGAACTTCCAAGACTTCGTCGCCAAACTGGGCACAAAACAGCACTTCACGTCGGTCGACCACCCTCAAATCAACGGGCAGGCCGAAGCAGCGAACAGAGTGATACTCTGGGGACTGAAGCGACAACTCGGCGAGGCCAAACAATGGTAGGTCGAGGAGTTGCACAGCGTCCTCTGGGCGTATCGGACAACCCCACACTCCACGACCGGGGAGACCCCGTTTCGCCTAACATACGGGACCGAAGCGGTTATCCCCGTGGAGATCAGGGAACCCTCGAGGAGGACAGAGGCTCCCCTCGACGAAGAAACGAACAACGAAGCCCTGCGAGAGGAACTCGACCTTGTCGAAGAGATAAGGACCGACGCTTCCCTCCAAGAAGCCTATTTAAAACAAAAAATAACTCTGCGTTATAATGACAGAGTTATCAAACGAGACTTCCAAGTAGGCAGTCTTGTCCTACGAAGAAATCAAAAAGATTCACGCGAAGGATAGCTGGCCGCAAACTGGGAGGGCCCATACCGCGTCACCGCGAAGACGGAGACGGGTGCCTATCACCTCGAGAACCTCCACGGTGAACAACTTGCTCGACCATGGAATGCTGAGAAGCTCAAGCAATACTACAGTAAGACACTGCCCGGGACAATACAACGTCGCGAACACGGGGGCGTGCAACGGTACATGCGCGACACCTCTATATAACACACGACGGCCGAAAACCACGAAGTGTGTGCGTGAGACTTTTTTTTTGGCCCGACGAGGAGACCTCAACCGAGCTCCTTCATCGACGTACCAAATAGGCGGAACACCCATCTCGCGATGGGAAGTTCACGCCACGAAGCTAAGACATCGACCGCTTTCTTAGCCTCGTCGAATGTCGGAGTACAACCCCTGACCACTCGACTAAGCACTCTTCGCAGTCGAGCATCATCAGAGTCGAGCAAACGCCCAAGGCGCCAGTGATCTCAACTACTTGGACAAAAATAAGTAATGCATAAAATATCACACACAAGCAAAATTAATAAAAAGGCACAACGAAGTATGAAAATCGGGCAAAGGCCATTGTACGAATGTTACAGATACAAGCCCACAAGCCGGGCAAAAATAACCATTGTGCTAATAGTACATCAAATAAGCCCACAAGCCAGGCAAAAACAAAATGGCACGCAGGCCAAGCAAACTATATCCCTACTCTGCGGCAGTCTCAGTGGCGTCCGGCCCACCTCCCTCGTTGCGTCTCCTCCATGCCCGGGCGGCACTATCCGGCCGTTGACCACCTCGAAGTCAGCATCTGCCCCATCGGTCACCAGGTCGGGGTTTAGGACCCGAAGCTGCGCCACTGCATTCCGGAACCCTATGCCCGCAGTTTCAAGAGCATCATCCTCGGATAGCCGGAGATCCTGCTCGAGTTTCCTGAGTTGAGCCACCAGCGCTGCTCGAGTGGTTAGGAGCCTGTCCTCCTCGATTTCGCCTTCGGCCGGCCGCACAGCATCCTCTAACTCAGCGATCCTCTCCTTGAGCCGCTTCTCCTCCGCCTCTAGCTCGGCGATTCCGGCAAGGTGGCCCCTCTCCGTTTCCTCGACCTCCTTCAGCTTGGTCTCTGCCCGCCGCTGCTGCTCGCTTTGTTCTTTGTTCAGGTCCCGGCATTCCTTCAACTCCTTGCGCATATCGAGCATCTCAGCATCTAATTTCTCGAGCTTGTCTTGCAGTCGAGAAAGCTCAGCAGCGGGGCGAGTCTCATCGTTCAGGACAATGGCAGTCGAGCAAAGCCGCATGACCGCAGACAGGTCCTCGAAGATCATCTTCCTCCTCACTTCCGCAGCGGCCCCCAACACAGCTTGGACTTCAGAGGGAGGGATGCGAGGATAGATGACTTCGGAGAAGAAGCGAGGCTTTTGATGGCATGGTGGAAGATCAAAGCTGGAAGGAGGCGGGGGACTGTCGTCGTGGCCCAGGTCGACGACCTCTATGCTCGAAACCCGTTGTCGTTTCGGCGTCCCTTGGGTACCCGGAGACTGGCTCCCAGCAGGAGGTGTCCGCCTCTCTGAAATCCCCGACACAGTGGCAGCAGGCTGAGACTGACTGGAACCTTCGGGCATAGCGGCCGAGGAAGCACCCTCAGGCATGGCCCCAGAAAGAGCAACATCTTGGCCCTTGGAACGAGATGCCTCTCCCCGGGCCTGCTCTTCCCGAGCCCTCTTCGCCTTCAGTTTCTTGAGTCTCTCCTCGGCTCCGGCCATTTTTCCTGCAAAAAAAAAGAAAACGTTAGTAAGGAAAGGAATACAGATGCGAAGAAGGCTTAGATTGTGGGCGTTTTCACCACCTAACAATTCGATTGCTTCTTCGTCAGAGAAGGTCTCGAGCAGAACACGGGTATTGATCAGACGACGTTGTTTCTTCACCTGCCCGTCTGCTCCCGTTATAGGCTGGCCATCCAGCGTTTCGTGCTGAGCTTCATTAAAGCTTTCAACGAAAGCGACGATTTTATCGTAAGCTTCCCGCTCATAGACGTCCAACTGAGTATGCTTCACCTTGTATTTGTCGACTCCCTTCTTAAAGTGTTCCTCCGTCCAGTACAGAGGGAATTTCGGCTCCAGGACCTCCTCGGAACGACCGTCGACGTCGCGAGTGACTTTCTGGTACAACGAATATACGGCCCCGACGGTCACCGCTTCACAAAATAGTAGCGAAACTTGAAGTCCCGGATAGAATCTAAATATGTATGGAACAAAGCTTTGCTCTGCTTGAAAGACACCCATCCATGTCGTCCACCGGCAGATGACCTCTGAAGATGGAATATCCAAAAAAAGAGGGACATTGTCGTAACGATTTTTAAATACTTACAGACGAGCTCGAAGGCCCGGATGAAGGCCAGGGAGTTTGGATGAATCTGCGGGGGGGCCAGCTTCAACCAGACGAAGATTCCCTCTTGTAAGTCTGTGAAGGGCAGCCTCCACCCCGCCTTGTCGAACATAAATTCATATAAGGGGATGCGCATTCCCCGGTAGGGCGAACATATCTGATGGTACTCCTCCGGGCGGAAAACCTTCCAGGATTTGTCAGACCCGATGAGCTGGTGCTCGACGGTGCAGAACGCGTCGTCCACGTCCTTGTAGACGAAGATGGACGACATCTCCAGTGCTTCCTCGCACACCCACTCCGCGAGCGGGTGCTCCTGCGCAAAAGCCATGTGAGCCATGGGAGATCCGGGTTGGTCGTCGTCTTCTTCGAATGATCCCACGGCCACTTTCGCAGCCAAATCGTCCATTTACCTGAAAAGCAGAAGGAAACGGTGAATTCGATGGGTCATATCAAATTCACCCCTCCACCGCTGTTCAAGCGAACGGGCGAGGAAGGGGCAAGGCTCTCTCGGTCCCCCGACATAACCGGCCGAGGATCGACATGTTCGCCGGGGAACTTATCGCCTCCCCGGAAGATTCTGCCCCCGTGTCCCCGTGACGCTAATGAAAAGAGTAATTATTGAGGACCCCGAGACATTCAACGGGTCCCCGACATGTTCATCCCTACTCTCCGAAATATTCAACAAGAGCGGGTGAAATTCTTAGCACCCCCTCTCTCAACAACTAAAGATTCCCGCCGTATTCGCCAGGAATCCTCTCATTTCTCGTGGGAACATCATCAGTTCACCAAGGAAATGCCATATACTAGTTGATATTAAAGAAAAACGCAAGAGAAAGGTCAGTTTCGAAGCAAGTACCTTGCAAGCGGCGGTTTAGGGTTCCGGCACGGAGTTTCCGGCGGTTTGACGGCGGCGAACGACTGTTGTAGAAGAGACTAGGTTTCCGGCACGGAGTGTCCGGCGGTTGACCGCGGCGAACGGAAACTAAAGAGGGTAGAGAGAGAAGGAGAGGGATTCTTGAGAGAGAAACAGAAAAGTGGAAATGAACGAGGGGAGCAGCTTTTTATAAGCGATTCTCGTGGAACTCGAGGGGCATAGGGCACTCGAGTCCGCTACCCTAGCCAGCCTCCCTAGGTAATAATGGCAGGCGACACGTGGCACGCATGCAGCCGCGCGTCTTCCCACGTGTGTCGTTCCAGTTTTCCCCAACGCTTTGAATCTGAGACCCCTCATCTCCCCGGCGTGCCGACCAAACGCGACTGAATGATGCCCGGCTTAGGTGCGACCGTATGGACGTCGACCACGAGAATGACCTCCTCGGTTCCTCTCCTGGCGTATCCCCGACGTGCCAGTAAGCCTTAAGTCATTACTCTGACACCTCAGAGCAATGACTTGGGGGGCTCCTGTTCTGGACTGGGCCGAGGCTGCCCAACAGCCGAGCAGGCCCAACCCATACTGCCTGGAGAGGCCCAATAAGGTCCTTCTGCGGACACGTGACTGCCACGCGCGCACCACAGCTTCGTCGGGCACTGAGCCATCGTCGGGCACCTGGCAATAAGAGAAGAGGGCATCACGTCCCACTAAGATATGCCTCCTCGATAGGATAGCTCCTCCTCGCGAGGCCCTGCCTTTCCTACGGGCTTCACATCTCCTCGGCACATAAGGCTCCTCCCCGCGAGGAGCATCCAACGGTCCACCCCGCGTGGACACGTTCCAAGTAACCTCCCACTTCCGAAAGATTCGGTCTGCCCTACTTCTGGAAATCTAGGAGCAGTTACTCTAGGGCGAAGACCACGTGCTAGTCTTCACTACTACACGTAAGCCCTAGCAGTTATTTGGAGTGGGCCTAGTTGATCCAGCCCATTGCAGGTAACCTTTGGCCCCGCGCTGGGGGCTCTCTATAAATACCCTCTCATTTGAGAGGGTCAGGTTAGATACTTTCTTCCTACCATTCTCGCTTTCTGTATTTGCTGATATTCTGTGCACTCTCTCACTTGAGCGTCGGAGTACCCTGCAGGTACACCCCCCTGCCGTCTCTCACCATCACCGGAGCTGCCGTTCCAGACGCCGTTGGCCACTATCTCTGTCTGATCCAGGTACGATCAATAATCATTTTAAAAAAATTTAGGACTAACCTATTAGAGGAATATTTAGAAGCCTTTTTTTAGTGGCTATTATTATTAGTTAGAAATTAATTAGGATTAACCAGTAAAGTTAAATAATTCATTAGTGGCATTTCATTTCAACTAAACACAATAGCCCATTTGGTAGGGACTTAGTGATAAGGACATACAAGTATAAGGGCATGAGTTTGAATCCCACCTTCCTCATTTTTTGTGTTTGTTTCTATCTTATTTGTTTCTAACTTTTCTACTTATTTTTAAATCTTAAAAATCCCAAAAATATCATTTTTTTATCATTTAATTTAATTTTCGTATTTATTTTTTAGGCATTTTTAAAAATATTATTTTTCACTTTTTTTACTTTTTAATACAAAAATATCAAAAAATCATAAAATAAGAAATATTGAAAAAGATTTTGTTCTTAGGATAGTATTTTTAATTTTAGAAGGAATCAATATGATTAGTTAAATATAATTGCAAAATCAATTAAAATTAATTTTTTGGACTTTTGATTATTTTGATTTAATTTGGTATTTCCTTTTTTGTTTAACCTAATTTTTTATATAAATAGAGTATATTTCTTATAATTTTAGGGGGACTGAGGAGAATTACACAACAATTACACAGAGTTTCACCCCGTAGGCTTACAGAGTCAAAAACGTAAGTCGGAAACCGCGTCGAAATCCGAAAAACATCCAAGCCAGCCGCGTACCGCCGTTGAGCCACCATGAAACTGTCACCACTCGGTCGCACCACCCCTAACCTCCGTGCAAAGCCCACCCTTATGCATGGATCCACCGTTAGAGTTTATTGGTAACTATACTTTCTTATTTCTCCTTTGTTTCGTCTCTTTGAAAATTTGTTGTTATCTTGTTGTGATTCAATTTGATTAGTGGGGTTTAGGAGAATGTTAAGAGGAGGTTGATTTTGAGTTGAGAACGAATTTGAGAAAAAGGGAGAAATTTTTGAAACCGAAAGAGAAAGAGGAAAGGGCTATGAACTAGAGATGAAAGAGACACTGATTGTTTTTCCTTTATTGTAATTTTTTTATTTTTTATTTTTCTCTCCAATACCTCGTGTCAATAATTGAATGACCATTATTTTGTGTTAATTTAAAGTAAAATAAAAAAAAAAAACATTTGTGAGGGCCTGCATATTTATTATTTTCTTTTTCTTTTTACATATAACAATAATAATTATATTAAGTTGAAATAGTCAAATGGCTAGTTGTTGTTAAAGTAAATGCAGCAAAACATGAAAGAGGAGGTGTCCAACTCTCATAGAGGTACTGATTACTCTCTTAATTTTTATTCTTTTTTATTATTTTACTTTTGTCCCTGTTTATAATTAATTGTTTTGGATAATCTAAGTCGGGGTTAGGTATATTATTTAAATTAGTAGTGGGCCTACAAATCTAAGCTAAGACTCAATTTACTTACTTTTCAAATCAAATTTATTCGGATTAATTTTAATTAATTTATTAATAAAAAGGATAAAAATTAGAGATATAATTAATTAGAATAGTTTAGAATTTAATTAATATACTCATGGACTAATATAATTAGATAATTATATAGGTAATTACAATCAACAAAAATAATTATAACGAGCATGGAATTAAAAAAAAATAGAAATATAATTTAATTTGATTAACACCTTTAAGATTTAATTAATATGATAAAAGGATTACCAACTATGGAGATAATTAGGTAATTGAGTAAATAATGGAATTAAAATTAGGAATTCAAGTTAAGGATTAATTTTTGAATAAATAAGCATATTAATTAGGGATTAATTTTTAAATGGGATTAATATATATAGGGATATTCATAGGATATTAATTAAATTGAGAAGTATGAGATAATTCTATGGGATAATTCTAAGGGGTAGATATTAGGGATAATCAAGGGGTAGAAATGGGATAAAATCATGGGATAGAAATGAGATACATTTAAGGGATAAAACTCTTCCTCCGAGAGTATAAATAATGGATAGGGATTTAAGGGATAGAACTCCTTATCTAGGAGTATAAATAATAGATTAAGGGATAGAACTCCTTGTCTAGGAGTATAAATAAGAGATTAAGGGATAGAACTCTCCGTCCGAGAGTATAAATAATGGATAAGGGATAGAACTCTCCATCCGAGAGTATAAACAATGGATAATGGATAGAACTCTCCATCCGAGAGTATAAACAATGGATAATGGATAGAACTCTCCATCCGAGAGTATAAACAATGGATAAGGGATAGAACTCTCCATCCGAGAGTATAAACAATGGATAAGCGATAGAACTCTCCATCCGAGAGTATAAACAATGGAGAAGGGATAGAACTCTCCATCCGAGAGTATAAACAATGGAGAAGGGATAGAACTCTCCATCCGAGAGTATAAACAATGGATAAGGGATATAACTCTCCATCCGAAAGTATAAACAATGGAGAAGGGATAAAACTCTCCATCCGAGAGTATAAACAATGGATAAGGGATAAAACTCCTTGTCTAGGAGTATAAATATAGATAAAGGGATAAAACTCCTTATCTAGGAGTATAAACAATAGATTTGGGGATAAAACTCTTTATCCAAGAGTATAAATAGTTGATTAGGTTTTGGGATTAGGATTAGGGGGTAGGAATAGGGGAGGTGAACTACGGTTACTCTGATCCTTCAAAATTGAAGGTACGTAGGCATAGGGTTGTAAGCCCTAGCGAGTATAATAATAATAAAAACTTAGGATTTTTGTAATTAATAAATATAAAGTCAAACATTAAAATGACAAACAAACATACCCTATAACTTAAGGAGGATCCCATTGAGTACAATGGAAGTGAAGGATGCCTAACACCTTCCCCTCACTTAACCGACTCCCCAACCTTAGGAATCTCTACCCTTAGGATAAGGATTTTTAGGTTTATCATTTATTTTCCTTAGAAAAAATATGATGGCGACTCGGAAATTTTTAGCCGGTCGTGACAGTACCCACGTGTAGAGAAACGAGTGTGTGAGAAATGTACGTTTGATGTAACACCATCTTTTTTCATTCAATACAATTCAGTTAGTTTTTGCCCAGAAGTTTACCTCTTACTTTCGCAAATTATTTTCTAATGCACTTTTGATTATTTCACTGTATTACATTTTCTTTAATATATTTGAAGCAAACTACATTTGAACTATGGATACTGTCGAAGTGTTCATCTTTTTCCAAATATCATTTTAAATCATTTAGCACATGTCCTAGAATTTTGTATGGTCGATCCTGCAAGTTACCCAATATCTTATTGATTTGGTATACCAGTAGTTGTTTACCAATTTTCACGGTAAACAAAATGGCACACCCTGTGGGACGGTGCTATGTAAATTTTGAAAACAAATTTTCTGCATTTTTGAAAATTTATAGTTCTGCATTCAATTGTCTTTTCTCTTTCGAAAACTTCATTGCATGTTATTAAGAAGTGGTAAAGTAGCCACCACCAACGAGGATAGACCAAGGAGAAGATACACGAGGAAAATGGCGAATACAAACCAGCCAATTAATTCGAACCCTCAGCCAAATATTTCGAATCCTCAAACAACGACAAGTATTAATGTAGAACCGCCCCCAGGATTTTTAACTGGAGGACCAACGGTTTCCGCGCCTATTTCTGAAACAATACCATCCATGGCGAGTTCGATCCCTACGCATTCAATTTCCCATACTCAACTTATTCTAAATTATGTCGGATCAAGGGGACCGCTGAGGACTCCCCCACCGGTTGGATCTTCTAGTTTCCAACAATTCCCCCCCCCCCCCCTGGATTTTCGATGCCTTTACCTAGTCGAGACCCACCTTTTGGGATTCCAACTTCGATGACGGTAAACTTACAGAATGCCCCTCCAGTATTTTCGGAACCCATAGTAACGTCGTTGTTACAAGGGTCAGGATCTGGGGTTAATATGGGTCGAAATAGCCAATCTTTAGGAATGGGATATTCAAATCAAATGCCAAACTTGACAAATAGTTCTGCAACATATTTAAGGCAACAAATGGACGAGAGTAACCATCAAATGGTCCAAATGATGTCCCAAACCATGGGGGAAATTTTTCATCCTCTCATTCAAAATACTACCCAGACTAATCAGCAAATGGCAGCGCAGATGACGAGCCTTGGGGATTTATTTGGTGTACCAAATCCTCCTCGACATCCACCGAGGGAGTATATGATAGAAAACCAAGGGGTAGTTTTTGAAGAAGACCCTACTATTAACCAAGTCCAACAAAACCCAGGAAACATACCCCAGGCAAATCTAGGAAACCAGGGAATAGTCGACGACCTAGAGTCGAACCCTCTAGGAATCAACCATAAATTCTTGTAGGAGAAAAACCAAGGGTAGTTTTGGTAAATAGAAACCATAATGCTGATAATGTCGTACAACAAATTCGATGTAACGACATGGCAGCAGATAATAATTTGGCAGCCATGGTCGAAAGGATTATGGCATGGAATGGAGTAAACTTTGGTCTTCGAAGGCCAAATTATACATCACCGTTGTCAGAATATATCCTTCGGTCAGATTTACCCCCTAGAACGAAAGTTCCTAAATTCACTAAGTTTTTTGGGGATACCACTGAATCCACTGTCGAACATGTGGCTAGGTATTTGATAGAAGCCAGAGAGATTTCAAATAATGAGAACCTTAGGGTAAAATACTTTCCAAGTTCTCTTACAAAGAATTCCTTCACATGGTTCACAACCTTGCCACCAAATTCGATCCATAATTGGACCCAGTTGGAATGTTTATTTCACGAGCAGTTCTATATGGGACAAACCAAGATCAGTCTAAAGGAATTGGCTAGTATAAAGCAGAAATTTACTAAACCAATAGATGATTATTTGAATAGATTCTAACTGCTCAAAGCTAGATGTTTTACACAAGTACCAGAACATGAGTTGGTCGAAATGGCCGCCGGAGGCCTGGATTATTCCATTAGGAAGAAACTAGATACCCAATACTTGAGGGACATGGCCCAGTTGGCTGATAGGGTTCGACAACTAGAACGCCTGAAAGAAGAGAAGGCTAGGGAAAATAGAATAAAAGAATAGCCTACGTCGAATTCAATGAAGAGGACGAAAAACCTTATAATGAGCCAGTGATTTTCGACGAGGGCGAGATTGACCTTGCTAAATTGAAACAAGGCCCACCTTACTCTTGTAAGGCCTTGGCCCCGTCGAGCGGAAAGAACCCGGTCAAACCAGAAAAAAGCGATAAATTTCCTAAGAAAACTTACACTTTCGACGTTACCAAGTGTGACGAAATTTTCGATTTGTTGGTTAAGGATGGTCAAATGATAGTGCCTCCTGGTGCTAAAATGCCTCCTTTAGAACAAAGGAAAAAGAGAGGTTTTTGTAAGTATCATAATTTCTTGGGTCATAAAACTTCTCAATGTTTTTTTTTCAAGGATATTGTTCAAAATGCTATCCAAGAGGAAAGACTCAAATTTGGAGAAAAGTCGAAGAATCAGATGAAGATTGACTCTGATCTTTTGCAAGTGGTTGACGCTCATTACACAGAGCCAACTGAAGTCGACATGATCAAGGTCACTGAAGATCTCGACAATACTGCCAACATGGTCGAAGTCACTGAGGACTTTAACAATGGAGTTGTTATGGTCAGGATTACTGAGGATCTCGACCGGGAGTTTATGAAGAATTTTGCTTGTGAGGCTACTCAAGGCTTCACCAAAGAAACCGCTGATGGTTTTGATTTGGGAGTTACTGAAGACTCTAATGGAGGAATCGCTGAGGATTCCAATTTAATGATGATAATAAAAGAAACTACTGATGGTTTCATACGAATGGACAAGGTTGTTGAAGGCCTTCAAATGTAGTTACACAAGTTGGACATCACTGATGATGTCAACATGGACATTAACATGGTGGAAATCCCGCAAGAAACCCCCATGGAAGTCGACGAGGAGCGTCGACAAGAGGAGCATAAAAAATAGCTTATCCAAAGCAAGAGGAGACTCTGATGGATTTCCTCCATAGGTGCCAAAGGAAAAAAATCAGAAGTGATGTTGTGTCCTCGATGCAGTGCTATGTTTGATAAAAAAGCAGCCCAAAATCTTGAAGGAGTCAGGAAAGCCAAAGAAATACGTGAAGAAAGAGCCCTTCATGGTCAACGAGGCTTCGACCCGAGGAGATCTTCTTCGAAGCATGAACAGGCTAAACCAAGAGTCCCAGGTGCAAGACCCACCACTTTCAAGCCATTTGCAGAGCTTTCTAATGGAAAGTGGACAAGACTGAATGAAAATAGAGGAAAAAGCCAGCAGAAATGGCAAAACTTCGACGTAGATAGAGGCTCATCAATGACATACCGCAGAGAATTCCAGACTTCGAAGCAGTCAACCTACATCTCAAAAAATTATAATGGAAAGAATCCCATGTCTAGATCACAATGAAGAAGGGAACAGAGAAGAAGAAAGGCTCAAAGAGAGGTTGGGGCAAAGGCGGAGTCAAGTACCAACGTACCGACCGAAAAGATTGACAAGGAGGAGCCAAAGCCTGTCGAGAAGGTGACGGTGGGAAGAAAGTTATTTGCCACACAGGAAGAAGAAGCCAAAGAAAAGCGTGATCGAGCAATTGCTGAGGATGAGATGCTTACTCACAATTTCGACTCAGGATCAGAGCAGTCTTTGGATATCATAGTGAATGTGGTGTCAGTGCTCCCCAGATAATTTGACCAAATAACTGAGGTCGAAGAAACGGATAATAATACTGAAATCGAAATGGCCGCACATAAACCTGTGTGTTATTACGTAATGAACAACGGCTGCGTGGAGGAACAGAATGTGTTCTTCGAACGCCCAGACGAGGCAATGAAGAGTCATTTGAAGCCTCTGTTCATTACAAGAAAGGTTGAAGACGTTCATGTCAACAAAATCTTAGTGGATTGTGGTGCGATGGTTAACCTAATGCCACATTTCATGCTAAGGAAAATCAGAAAATTCGACACCGATACCAAGCCCCATAATATGGTACTCTTCAACTATGAAGGAAAGGTGGGTACTACTTTGGGGGTGATTCTGGTCGATCTGACCATAGGTACTGTTACAAGACCGACCATGTTTATGGTTGTCAAAACAAATGCCAATTACAACTTGTTACTTGGTCGTGAATTGGTACATGGGATAGGGGTTGTACCTTCATCCATGCATCAGAGGATTACTATATGGCGCCCAGACGGCATTGTGGAGAACATTGAAGCAGACCAAGGTTATTTCAAAGCTGCAATCAATCATGTTGCCAGGCGCCATTTCGAAAAGAATCTGGCCAACATTGCTCCATGCAACCCGGTCAACTTTACATTTACTCCGGATGACAACGCATATTGTTCGTTGTACTTGCACCCCACAAATGGCTTTCAATGGGATCGTGAGGTCGTGGGAGAAGACGACCTTGCATATGAAGGGACGTCTGGAGTCGACCCAACAGGATGGGGAAGCGAATTTGGTGATGATGACTGAGTTCGAATCACTTAAAAGGATTTCGACTTATATAGTCAAAAACAAACTACAAACGACCTTGGAGGTTGAAGTGAAACATATGGCTGTCGAAGCCAACAAAAGATTACACCAAGAAGGTCCTGGTAAGGATTTCGATCTAGAACCACCTGATAAGGTTCAAGATGAAGTACAAGGCCAGTGGCTCGACGCCATCTACGATGACGAGCCTTTGGGTTTCGAGAAGGATCCGTTGGCAGCCAACATTAAAATGCTAGCGCAAGATCCGCTAGAAGAAATCGACTTAGGAGAGGGGGCAACGAAAAGGCCAACATACATCAGCGCCAATATCAGCCCATAACTCAAGGTCGAAGTGATCCAATTGTTAAAGGAGTTCAAAGACTATTTTACATGCAATTACGATGAAATGCATGGTTTAAGCAGAGATCTGGTCGAATTAAAGCTTCCAATTAAGCCTGGGAAGAAGCTAAACAAGCAGAATCCAAGGCGGTTTGCACCGACAATTCTCTCAAAGATCAAGGAGGAGGTCGAAAGGCTTCTTTGTTGCAAATTCATTCGAACAGCCAGATATGTCGAATGGTTAGCAAATATTGTACCTGTTATTAAAAAGAATGGTACTTTGAGGGTTTGCATAGATTTTAGAGATTTAAACGTTGCAACCCCAAAGGACGAATACTCAATGCCTGTGGCGGAAATGCTAGTTGATTCTGCCGCATGCCATGAATACCTTAGCATGCTCGACGGGTATTCTGGGTATAATCAAATATTCATTACTGAAGAGGATGTCCCAAAGATGGCGTTTCGATGCCCTGGGGCCCTAGGCACCTATGAGTGGGTAGTCATGCCTTTTGGTCTAAAGAATGTTGGGGCAACATACTAAAGAGAGATGAATTCGATATTCCATGATTATATAGAGACTTTTATGCAAATTTATATCGATGATATTGTTGTTAAGTCCGTTTCAGGGAAGAATCACATTGACCATCTTCGACAATCTTCTGAAAGGATGAGGATACACGGTCTAAAAATGAACCCTCTCAACTGTGCTTTTTGTGTCCAGGAGGGGGATTTCTTAGGCTTTGTGGTCCACAAAAAGGGAATTGAAATAAACCAGAATAATACCAAGGCCATTATGGAGGTGAAAGCGCCATCAACAAAGAAAGAATTATAGTCACTGCTGGGCAAGATCAATTTCTTATGGAGATTCATCTCGAACCTTAGCGGAAAAACTCAAGCCTTCTCACCTCTGCTTCGACTCAACAAGGAAGGATTCGAATGGGGGCAAGTTTGGCAAGAAGCTTTTGATAAAATCAAGGAGTACTTGAGTCACCCTCTAATTCTAACACCACCTTGTAGAAATAGGAGTATGAGATTGTACATATCTGCGTCGGACAAAACTTTAGGGAGCATGTTGGCTAAAGAGGATGAAAATGGTGTCGAGAGAGCCATTTACTACCTTAGTAGGGTTTTGAATGATGCAGAAACTAGGTATAGCATATTTGAAAATTGTGTTTATGCTTGTATTTTTCTTGTACAAAGTTGAAGCATTATATAAAACCTGTTGATGTTTATGTTTCATCTCATTTTGATATCGTTAAACATATGTTATCTAAACCAATTTTGCACAGTCGAATTGGTAAATGGGCATTAGCTTTAACTGAATATTCCCTAACTTATATGCCTTTGAAGGCTGTTAAGGGACAAGTGGTAGCAGACTTCATCATCGACCACTCTATAAACATAAATACGTTAAACTATCTTGAGCTCAAACCTTGTAAATTGTATTTCGACAGTTCTAGTCATAAAGATGGTACAGGCGTAGGAGTCTTGATTATTTCTCCTAACAAAATTCCAACAAAATTCAAGTATAAGGTCGAAGGTCTTTGTTTGAATAATGAGGCTGAATATGAGGCTTTAATAGCCGGACTTGAAATATTGTTGGAATTGGGGGAAACCCAAGTCGAAATAATGGGGGACTTATAATTAGTCATAAAATAAATCACAAAGGAGTACAAGTGTGTTAAAGAAAATCTCATTATGTACTTTGTAATAGCCAATCAATTACTGAAAAGGTTCGAAGTGGTGAGCATTTGACACATGCCTCGACTGGAGAATCAAGTGGTTAATGACTTGGCTCAAATTGCTTCTGGGTACAAAATTTCGAAATAAAAATTACAAGATGCAATCGGAGTCAGAGGAAGATTTGTGTCATCCAGATTGTCCCCATCAGATTTGGAAACAACGAAACTAGGGTACACTGATAAAGAGAACTTCAAAATCTTAGCAATAGATAGCTTGACGGATGAAGATAGGAGAAAACCAATAGTGGAGTATTTGCAAAACCCAACGGCGTCCACAGAGCAAAAAATCAGGTATCGAGCTTTAGGTTATGTTCTTTTGGGTAATGAATTATTTAAAAAGACTCCTGAGGGAGTTTTACTTAAATGCCTTAGTGAGTCAGAGGCGTATATAGCCCTTTCGACTATCCATAGTGGGGCATGTGGGGCTCATCAGGTAGGGCATACGATGAAATGGCTTTTGTTTCGACAAGGGATGTATTGGCCTAGTATGTTGAAAGATTGTATCGAATTCGCTAAAGGGATGCCAAGAGTGCCAAGTGCACGCAGGCATACAGCATGTCCCTGCAAGTGAATTACACTCCATAGTCAAGCCATGGCCCTTTAGAGGTTGGGCTTTGGATTTGGTTGGGAAATTCGACCAGCTTCATCTAAAAATCAAAGGTACATTTTGGTAGGCATTGACTATTTTACGAAATGGATCAAAGCTATATCGTTGCCAAATGTTGGCCAAGAAGAAGTAATCGAATTCATCAAAAAACACATTATCTATAGGTTTAGAATCCCAATAACCATTACAACGGATCAAGGATCAGTATTCACTGGTTGAAAGATGCAAGAATTTGCTAAATAAATGGGTTTCAAATTATTAACCTCCACACCTTATTATGCCCAGGCTAATGGTCAGGTCGAAGCAGCAAACAAAGTGGTGATTAGTTTAATTAAGACACATGTGGGAAAGAAGCCTAGAAATTGGCACAAAACTTTAGACCAGGTCCTCTGGGAATGTCGAACCTCCCCTAAAGAAGCTACTAATTCCATGCCATTTTGATTGACCTTTGGTCACGATGTGGTGTTACCAGTTGAGATCTATCTTCAGTCGACAAGAATTCAGAGGCATCATGAGATCCCACCCGAGTCATATTAGAACATGATGTTAGATGAATTAGTTGACTTAGATGAGGAAAGCCTCGATGCTTTAGAGTTATTGAATAGACAGAAAAAGATAATAGAGAAGTCTTATAATAAGAAAGTCAAAGTTAAGATGTTTTCGCCTGAAGAGTTGGTTTGGAAAGTAATCTTGCTTATGGATCGAAAAGACAGAGCCTTGGGGAAATGGTTCCCTAAATGGGAAGGCCCTTTTCAAATCATATAAGTCTTTTCGAACAGTGCTTATGAGATCGAAGAGTTAGATCAAGATAAGAGGATCTTGAGAGTAAACGGGAAGTATTTGAAAAAAATACAAGCCTGCACTTCAAGAAATAAAAATAGCTAAAGAGTAATCACATACAAAATGATCGAAGCTAACATGGTAAAATAAAATTTGTTGCCAAAATGGCTAAATCCGTTACATCCAGAAGAACCACGAAGGGTTCAAAGTTATTACATAATCCAGAAGTGTTGTTAAAGTTTAGAAAGAAAAAAAGAGAACTAGAGCTAAAATGGAAGGTTGGCCTTCATGTTGAAATACTTCGCCTTCAGAAATTCTAACTGCTTCTCACAGACGGACTTGGTCGACCTCATAACCTCTAGCTCTGCTTCTAACTTTTGGGCTTTATTAGCAAAGCTCAGACCAACATCACGTTCTTTAGCCACTTTAGAATTGTCAAACTTCAGAAGGCTGGCATTTTGTTTCTTGGCTTTTGAAATTTTGGCCTGCAGATCTTTTATTTGTTCCTCCCAAGAATTGATATTTCAATTATTACTTTCGATCTCAGCCTTGTTTCGTTCTTGAGATTTCTCTAAATCTGCCAATCGGTTAGTCGACTCCGAGGTAGCATCCCATGCAGCTGCTACAGATCCAGTATGTATTTCGATATCTTTAGAGCTTTGCTTAATTTTAGCAACATCAGCAGCAACATGTTCGATCATTGAAGTCAGCTCCAAGATGACATTCGCAACTTCAGGAGAAGCGGTCAGAATATCAACCTTTTTTAGAAGACTTTTCAAGGTAATGGGAGAAGTAGGGTCGGACTCTATGAGTCGAAACATGTCACCTTTAAAAACCTTTTCCTTGATTTTTGAAAGTATTTTGCTGGCAGGATTGTTAGAGGATCGGCCACCAGATACTGAGGAGGAACTAAGACTCTTCTCAGACAAACTCCCTCTAGAACTAATCAAAACTTTCAGGTATTCGCGAGGGTTCCTCTTTTTCAAAGCCTATAGTTCTTCTACAGAAAGGGTCACAAAGGTTTTGCTTGAGTCCTTCACAATCGATAGGTCAGGATTAGGGTTGGTTTGATGGTTGTCTCATCATGAGTTTCTTCCTCCTCTTCTTCATCCTTGTTATCATCTTCTTCAACATTTTCATCGTCATCCACAAATTCCTCAATAAGGGGAGTCGAATAATTATGGAATGCAGAAAGATTCTCCCTTTCTTCCATATAGTCGTCTTGATCTTGCTGGATGATATCTAGATTTTTTACTCTTGGGGAGCCATCTTCAGCTTCATCTTCGACATGGACTTCAGGGTGATCCACCTCCATATCAGTCTTAGTTGCTTCAGCCTGCGTGTCCTTTTCTTGGTCTCCTTCGTGTTCAGACCCACTGGTATGAGAATTTTGGGTGGTAGTTTTGGGCGGTGAAGTTTCACGTTGTTCCCCGACCATTTGATTAATTTCGCTCATCGAGCTCTTTTCAGAATCTCTGCAGGAGTTGGTTCCAGTATTATTAAGGTAATAGGTTTCTTGGTTGGAGCCTTTGCACCTTTTGTTTGAGATTAGGCCAGAGCTTCGCTCATTTTGAGCTGCCCCTTCTTTATCTTGAGGGGTTGTTCGGCAGTCGAAGATAGGTCTTCATCACCCGATTAAACCACCACAACTGCATCTTCCTTGGATTTCCTTTTTTGGGGAGTTAGGGGTAGCTTTCGAGCGCCTTGAAAGGGAAACATTAGAAATATAATGGAACATATGGAAAACGACAAAATTAATAAGGAATGTGAAATACCTTTGTTGTTGTTGCTGCTTTACTTCCTCCTTCCTCTTTCACTTCGACTGGTCTCCTAACTGTTGGTTTCTTTGGTGGAATTTTCACGACTAAAGTAAAATAGAAACATATATTATAGGTGAAAGAGAATAAGTAATAAGAAATGTTGGATCAAAATCCTCTCATTCCACACCTTCATATATTTCAGATTCGATGCGAACATCTTTGATCCCAATATGAAGACACCCTTTGAAACTGTCTTGTGTATGTTTTGTCGGAACCACCCGCTAGGCTTTTGGTTTTGATTGTTGGCGAAGGATTTTGATGGAATCCCTATAAACAAACCAGTATGGAAATAGAGGGGCAAGGGCTACTCCAAAATCAGCATTTGGCAGTCGAGGGAATTTAGGAGGAAACATGTTAAAATCCGTTTCGTACCGTTTCTCAGGAGGAATGTACGAAGGGATCTTTAAGTTCTCCATTTTCTTTAAAAAAAATCCTTTAAAGGAACAGCAGCATCGCGGACGGTTTGACCAATATCATTAGATCTATAGGAAGTTTCAAAGTATTTCTGGAATACTTGTATTTCTTTGTTATACGTCGAAGTACCTTTCTTGACTTTTTCCTGCACATAGAGGACAACCTTGTTAATGTCCTGAGTGAAAGCCGCCACGTCGAAAAATTCCTTTACATAGTAAGCTTTCCACCATTCATTAAATTGTTGGATGCAGAGAAAGCTTGGTTTGAAAGCAACGGGAAAGAGTTGTGTTCGAACAGCATACCGCGCAATTTGTTTAATAGTTACGACTTCGGTATGGACTGTGTTGTAGAGGAGGAGGAGGAGGTTTTTCTTGTCATAAAGGGGTTTGGTAAGACCTGAACTAATCCAAATTTTCGGGCAACAAGATTGGGCTCATAAGCAATCAGGGTGACTAGACTCTTCGAGAGGTTGAATCTGAGGGTTAAAACCCTAGGAGTCAGGAAGGCTTCCCAGATTGCAGTAGATTCTGCTTCTTGAGCCTTCGACAGAGCTGGAAATGGCCTGGTGAACCACTTAGGACCGCATTTCCTTGCAGCGAAGGGAGCCATGTTTGGTGAGAAGTCATAATGTTTAGCAAACATCATGATAAAGTTAGTGAATGTTTGTTGAATAGGTCGACTGATCCGATGTGTTTGAACTGGTCCACGCGAGCTGGTCATCAAAAGGTGAGGTGCCCGGATGATGACTGGTCGTAAGGCGTGCAACGTGCTCGGTTTGAGAATGAGGAGATGAGGGGGTGTACCTGCAAGGTACTCCGACGCTCAAGTAAGAAAGAGTCAGAGAAAAAGGGGCAAGTACAAAGCGTATTGTTAGGGTGAAAAAATGATACCTGACCCTCTCAAGTGAGAGGGTTTATATAGAGCCCCCAGCGCGTGGCCAACGGTCCTATTTTCGAGGCGAACTAGCCGTTTTTCCTAAAGAATAGGTAACCGCCCAAACTAGCCGTTATGTCGGGCAGGGTGCCCTGAACTAGCCGTTATGTCGGGCATAGACGCAGTTGCGGGCACCTGCCCATTGCCGTTCAGGCAGCGAGGAAGCCGTGTGTAACGGGCAGCGAGGAAGCCGTGGAGGGGCAGGAATGTCACTTTTGCCCCTCTGTGGGTTGGCTTAGGCAATTTGGGCCGCTCTGGAGCAGAGGTGGATTGGGCCGATTCTAGCCATTGGTTCAGTCTAGAACAGGAGCCCCCCAAGTCGTTGCTCCCGAGCGTGGGAGTGATGACTTAAGGACTGCTCGTCGACCGGGGGAGTTGCGCAGAGTCATCGTAAGGAAGCGAGGAAGATTGTCTCGATGTACCCGTGGCCCTCAGTGCTCGTGATGTTTGTGGTCATGAACATGTTGCCCGGTATTCGGGAAGATAAAGCGTCAGAATGGGAAACGTTGGGCTAGTGGGCAGTCATTATTACCTACGGGCGCGTGTGTGCACGTGCCCCTCAGTATAAAAAGGGGGGAGGTTGTCCCATTTTGCACTTTTTCCTTTCTGATTTTTCTTCGTCGTCATCAGTGTTCCTGCCCGTCGCCGTCTACAGAGCAACCGACCACCTTGCCAAGTTTCGAGCAGCCTTTCTCTTCTACTCAAAACAAGTAAGTCTTCTGGTTTCTAGTTTGTTCTACTTCCTCTCATTGTCAATGGTAGATTGCATGCGGCTAGGGTTAGTTTTAGGTGGTAAAGTAGGTATATTTCCGGCGAGTGTTGGTGGTGGGCGGTGGTTCTGCCTATCCGCTGTACCAAGCATCTCGTCGGAGTGGATGGCGCGTTCGGTGAACGTGGTGGTCCGCGCCGTGGTTGCGAGTCGTGACCACTGCATCTTACCATCTTCTGGTGGACTGGCGAACTTTCCGGTGGAGCGTTTCCAGATTCCGGTGGAGTTTTTAATGGAATTTGGGCACGAGCGCGGGGAGGTTCCTCGGAGGAAGAGGGCATGTCTCGGTCACCTCCTTGCGGGGAGGTTTTTCCTTTCTTTGTTTGATGTTAGGGCTTAGGCCGGGGACGTTGTCCTTAGCCTTCCGTGCTCCCTTTCACTTGACTTAGCGGTGGAAGGGTGGATTTGATTTCCTGTCGAATTCACTGTCTTTCTCTGCTTTTTCAGGTGATCGTAGGGGCGATGGAGCCAGAGAGGGAAGTTATCCCCGTTACATCCGAGGAGGAGACCATGTCCGAAGAGAGCAGTAGTGCCACGGCCTTGAGCTCCGCGTCCTCGAGCTCGTCGGCTTCGAACTCCTCGAGCGAAGTCGAGGGGGAAGCGAGTGATGTTGAGGAGGGAGAGGATTTGGAGGTCGTGGAGGAGGACGCAATGGAAGAGGATGTTGATGTGTTCTGCCCGGAAGAGTGGGAGGTGGTCGAACCTTAAAACCATATTTCCACGTTTTCCAGGTCTACGGCGGACGCTTTTACCGAGGTGGGGCCAGCGGGTGAATGGAGAGTGCTTATGCCTAATTTGGATGAGCAGATCTGCTCGAACTTCGGGGACTGCTTCGCCATGTACGAATATGCCTTCAAGGAATTGGGGCTGAGGTTGCCCTTTACCGACTTCCAGCGGTCGGTGTTTGAGCACCTGAAGTTGGCTCCTTCTCAGCTCCATCCCAATTCGTTGGCCTTCATACGGGCTTTTGAGTTGGTGTGCGAGCACCTTGCTCTAGGGACCACTCTTCCTTTATTCTTTGCTGTTTTCAACCTACAGCGGCAGCTGGCAGGGAAGAGGTATGGATGGGTCTCGTTGAAGCATCCCAGGAAGCTGTTTAAGCCATTCTCGGAGTCCATCCGAACGTTCAAGGGACGGTATTATATCGTCGAGCCCTTGTCCGAAGCTGCGCAGGACAGCGTGTATGTCTGGGAGGTAGAGTATGATGAGAACGGAGATGAGCTGCTTATCGAGGAAGGGAAATATATCGAGGAGATAGTGTATAAGTTTCCGATCCGCTGGACACCCGAGCACTTCTCGAAGAAGCCCAGCGCCTACGTCTTTGAGCCGAGCGTGTTACGCGGGCAGGATGTTGTGTCCTACGAGACGCTGGTGAGGTGGGTCAACTCCTTCGATATTACGAGCTGCTGGACGAGCAAGGGTGCCCCTATCTACGAGGATGACGGGAGCCAGAGAGTTGAGCGCCGGTTTATCAATGTGAAGGCTCTGCTGGAGTGCAAGACTCCCGCGGATGCCCAGAAGTTGCTCGGCAGTCTTAGTTACTTAGAATTTATTTGTTATTTCTTTCTCTTCCTCGTTGCTAAAGTGTTCATTTCGTTTGTGCAGGTGAAATGCCTCAGGCTCGTGATCGAGTGGTGAGGAATGCCATGGCGCAGGGCAAGGCTGGAGCGGCTCCTCCCAAGGCTCGTCCTGTTGGTGGTGCTCGTGCTCTTCCCCTTGCTCAAGCTGCGGTGGGAACCTCTCCTTCTCCTACTCCAGCTCCCCGAGACTCTCCATTGGCTCTGGCTGGGCGAGCGAAGCGGCAAAGGTCATTGGATGCCGTGGACCTGACTCGGGCGCCCGAGAAAGGGAAGTTTGAGCTTCCTCCGTGTGTCCTCGACCGGAGGTTCTTTGAGGGTAACACTTTGGTCATTCCGCAGGCAGAGTCACTCAACCTCGGAAGCATGGACCGAGCGAGCAAGAGGGCGATGGTGGCCCAAGATGCTTCTGCCATGGTAAGGATGCTGGAAATGGCGGGCGTTTATGCGGAAGGGGACTCTGTGCTTGAGGCTGAACTCACTACTGCCCGGGCCTCCGAGGCGTCCCTAAAGGAAGAGGTCAAGGGTGCTCGCGAGGCTAGGAGGAAGGCCGAGGAGGAGACGGCTAAGCTGAAGGAGGAGGTAACCAGGCTGAAGGCGGAGAAGAAGGTTGCGGAGGACTTGAACAAGGAGCTGATGGCGGACAGTGCCCCGGGTGCTGATGAACCGGACGAGATAAAGGTGCTGAAAACTAGGGCTGAGCTGGTCGCCAGCATACTGCAAGCCGAGGAGGATGGCATTGATGTGGCATCAGAGTCTTTTGAAAGTGTCGTGGCCCAGTTGCGGGTGGTGAACCCCGGGCTCGATATTTCGACCGATGGTATCCACTATCTTGCACGAGTGGAGGATGGTCGCATCGTCTTACCCGCAGGCCTGGTTCTCGACACCCCCGAAGCTCAGACCGAAGATCGGCCAGCGGAGGAGCAGGAGCCCGAGTCAGAGGCGACCGAGCATGTGGAAGGATGAGGATTCATGTTGTTTTGACGTTGTTGTGTTTTGTCCGGCCTACGTGCCGTTGATTAACTTGTAATTTATTTGGTTTTGGGGGGGGCATGGCCCTCTTTTTTATGTAATACGCACAGTCTTTTGGCCCTTGTGGCCTTTTTATTTAATGCCCGGTACATTTATACAATTTTTGTTGTACTTTACATTATTGTTGTACTTTATCTTAGTTGCACGTGTATGACTGCCCGTCGGAGGGTGTGTCTGTTAGTAGAGCTATCTTTTGAAAGGTAGCTCGCTGCGTGTGAATTTTCCAGTGCGGGGAATTGGGCGAACAGCCGGGGAAGTCCCGAGCGAGGTTGCAGATCTCAGGTCGCGATTGAGGCCTGAGGTCGCGGCGTGAACGTCCCATCGCGAGCTGGGGTTCTGCCAATCATGGTACTTGGGCGAGGGCGGTGCTCGATTGAGGACCGCCGACGAGCAGAGTTCCGGCTTGTTTGTTTGAGCGGGATTCTACTTTGTGTGCATGCGTCGCTTGTACCTGGGCGAGCATGATGACCGCTAGGTGGTCTCTGGATACGAGGAAGCCTAAGGTTACTTTAGCTGTAGTATTGCTTAAGTTTCTCAGCGTTCCATGGTCGAGTGAGTGCCTCCCCGTTGAGGTTTTCGTGGAAGTATGCACCATTTCCCGTTTTGGCACGGACTCTGTATGGCCCTTCCCAGTTGGCCGCTAGTTTGCCTTCGCGAGAGTCCTTGTGGTTTCTTCGTAGGACAAGGCTGCCCACATCGAACTCTCGTCGTAAGACTTTGGCGTTGTGCCTGATTGCTATTTTTTGCTTAAGGGACGCTTCGCGGAGGGCTGCTCCTGTTTGGATTTCCTCGACGAGGTCGAGCTCTTCTCTCATTACTTCGTTATTCATTTCCTCGTCTAGAGGTGATTCGGTCCTCCTGGACGGCACGTGGATTTTGATGGGTAAAACAGCCTCCATGCCATATGCTAAGCGGAAAGGCGTTTCCCCGGTGGTGGACTGGGGAGTAGTACAATATGCCCATAAGACGCTGTGGAGCTCCTCGACCCAGGCTTTCTTCGTTGCATCCAGTCTTCGTTTGAGGCCACGAAGGATGACGCGATTGGCCGCTTCCTCCTGCCCGTTGGTCTGGGGGTGCTCTACCGAAGCGAAGTGTTTCTTTGTTCCGAGATGGGTGACGAAGTCTTGGAACTTCTTGTCCGTGAATTGTGTCCCATTGTCCGTGACGATTGCTTGGGGAATCCCAAAACGGGCAAGGATATTCCGCTTGTAGAAGCGTAGAATGTTAAGTGCTGTTATCTTCGCTAAGGCTTCTGCTTCTATCCATTTTGTGAAATAATCTACGCCCACTATCAGGTATTTGTTTTGGCTGGACCCCGTCACGAAGGGTCCTAGGATGTCTAGGCCCCACCAGGCGAATGGCCACGGGGATGTCAAGCTTTTCAGCTCGTTAGGTGGAGCTAGGTGTATATCCCCGTGCCATTGGCATTTGTCGCATTTCTTCACATGCTCCTTGGCGTCTTGCTGCATAGTTGGCCAATAATATCCTGCCCGGAGTGCCTTGCGGGCAAGGGACCTTCCTCCCAGGTGCTGGGCGTTAATACCTTCGTGGATTTCTCGTAGCACGTGGGGGACGATCTCCTCCTCTATGCACTTTAGTAGTGGGATGGAGAAGCCCCTTCGGTAAAGTTTATTCTCGAGGATGACGTACGAGCAAGCCCTTCGTCTGATGGTGCTGGCTTCCTTGGGGTCATCCGGAAGTTCATCCCTGGTGAGGTAGTTGTACACGGGCGTCATCCAGCAGTCGCTGTCTCCGATCGCGTGCACGTGTAGGGTCGAGGACGCCTTGTCGATGCTGGACTGGGGAAGTATCTCTTGAATGACTGACTTGTTTCTGCCTTTCCTCTTGGTGCTCGCTAGTTTGGACAGGACGTCTGCTCGCACGTTGTGTTCGCGGGGAACATGTCTTACTGATACCGCCCTGAACCTCGACATCTTTTCCTTGACTAGGGAGAGGTATTCAGACAGACTGTCGTTTTTGGCCTGATACTCCCTGGAGATCTGGTGGGCTACGAGCTGGGAGTCCGTGCAGATGATGATTTCTTCTGCCCCTAGGTCTTCGGCTAGGCGCAACCCAGCGAGGAAGGCCTCATACTCTGCCTGGTTGTTCGATGTGGGGAAGGACAGAGTGAGAGACGCCTCTACTATGGTCCCTTCGTCGTTTTCAAGAATTACTCCTGCCCCGCTGCCACTCGAGCTGGATGCTCCGTCCACGTAGATGGTCCATTTGTTTGCTATGTGGGGCGAGGAGTCTGGGAAGGTTACTTCCGCCACGAAATCGGCCAGGGCCTGTGCTTTGAGAGCTTTTCTGCTTTCATACCGGACGTCAAATTCGGACAGCTCCAACGACCACTTGAGCATTCGACCGGCCATGTCTGGCCGGCCCAGCAATTGCTTGATGGGTTGATCCGTCCTTACCACGATCGTATGGGCCAAGAAGTAGTGTCTCAGTCGTCTGGCAGCGTTGACGAGGGCCAATGCTACCTTTTCTATCTGCTGATATCGTAACTCCGCGTCCTGCAACGCTTTGCTCGTGAAGTATACGGGTTTTTGCCCGGTGTGATTCTCGCGGATGAGAACGGCGCTCACGGCCTCGGCAGTAACGGCGAGGTATAAGAACAAAACTTCCCTGGTATCTGGCCGTGATTACACGGGCGGTTTCGATAGAGCTTGTTTCAAGTGAATGAGGGACGCCTCGCATTCCTCGGTCCATTCAAACACGGCTTCTTTTCTCAAGAGCTTGAAGAAAGGAAGGGCGTGTTGGGCGGATTTAGCGACAAAGCGGGACAACGAGGTGAGTACCCCGTTGAGGGACTGGATGTTCTTCTTAGACGTGGGCGTTGGGAACTCAGAGAATGCCCGGCATTTGTCGGGGTTAGCCTCTATTCCTCGTTCCGTTAAGTAGAAACCAAGGAATTTACCTGCCCGTACGCCGAACGTGCACTTCTCTGGGTTAAAACGCATTTGATATTTTCTCGCTTGCTCGAAGATTTGGCGAAGGTGGGCGACGTGGTCCAGCTCCTCGTGGGACTTGACGATCATGTCATTCATGTATACCTCGAGCATGTCGCCTATTTGTCCTTGGAAGACTTTGTTCATCATTCGTTGGTACGTAGCGCCGACGTTCTTCAGTCCGAAGGGCATTACGTTGTAGTAATAGTTGCCTGATTCGGTCATGAAGGCCGTGTAAGTTTTATCGCTCGTGGCCATTGGGATTTGGTTATAGCCCGAGTAGGCGTCAAGGAACGATAAAAGTTTAAAACCTGCGGAGTTATCTACGAGTTTATCTATATTGGGGAGGGGGTAGGCGTCCTTCGGACAGGCCTTATTAACATCGGTATAATCAACGCACATTCTCCATTTGCCATTATTTTTTCTTACAAGTACAACATTTGAGAGCCATGTAGTGTATTTGGCCTCAGAAATAAACCTAGCTTCTAGAAGGTCTTTAACAGCTTTCTCCGCGGCTTCCATCTTCTCCGGGGACTATTTCCTTCTGCGCTGGGCAACGACTTTGACGGCCAGATCAATTGTAAGCTGGTGGCAGGCGACGGAGGGGTCCAATCCTGGCATTTCAGCAGCGCTCCATGCGAACAAGTCTGAGTTCTCCCGGAGGCACGCTTTTAGCTGTCTCTTGGCCAGGTCGGGGAGGTCTGCTCCGATATTCACTCCCCGCTGGGGGTCTTCTCCGAATGGAACGATCTCGAAGTTGCCATCTGGGATGGGGCGTAGGAGATGGCCGCTGTTGTGGGACTGGCTGCCCGAAGTCGTCAGGTCTTTGGCGTGATCCTCCTCGCTGAAACGGCTGTCCAAATCGATGGATTCGACCTGGGGGAGTGGCTTTGGCTGCTCGGAGCTGCTGGGCAGAGGAGGACGACCAGATGTCCTCGGCTTCACTGAGATGGTGCCCAGTCCTTTTGATGCTGCTTCGAAGCATCGACGGGCAGCTTCGATGTCACCGTGGAGGGTGGCGACCATCCCTTCAGAAGTGTAGTACTTCATCTTGAGATGTACGGTGGAAGACACTGCAACCAACTCTGCCAGGGCTGGCCTTCCAAAAATGCACTGATATAGTGACGGGCAGTTAATTACCAGAAACTGTACTTTGATTGCTCGGGTTGTCTTTCCTGAACCGAAGGTTACGATGAGCTCTACGTAACCTCGGGGCCTTATTACTGCTCCGTTGAATCCCTGCAGGTCGGATCCAACGTATGGAGTAAGGTGAGAGTCGTCCAGCTGCAGTGTCTCAAACAGGTGGTTGTACATTATGTCAACCGAACTGCCCTGGTCTACGAGTATCCTGCGAACGTCGAAGTTCGCCATCCTTGCCCGGATGAGAAGGGGGATGCTTGAGTTTGGTGACCCGCCGAGGAGTTCCTCCTTGTAGAAGGAAATGGGAGATGATCCTTTGTGAGTGGTACCCAGCGTGGTAACTTCGTTGGAACTCTTGCTGATCAGTTGATCGAACTTCCTCTTGACCGAACCAACTGTGATTTTGTTGAATCCACCACCGGAGATGACCATGGCCGACGGGAAGGTTTCCCACGGGCTGTGAGCACCGAGGGACGTGGAAGCGGGCAGACTATCAGGGATACAGAAGTCTTCTGGCCGAGTCACGGACATAGCGACCTGCACGTTGGTGTCATCGGAGGGCGGAGTCTCTTCTGCAGCCTTCTTGCTCTCCTGGGTTTCTTGCCGGGGAGCTTCTTTCTTCTTTACGAACTGCTTCAGGTGGCCGTCGCGAATGAGGATTTCTATGGCGTCTCGGAGGTGAATGCATTCTTCCGTCGTATGGCCGTGGCTCTTGTGGAAGTGGCAATACTTGGATTTGTCCACACCTGGCCTGGCCGGCATCTGTTTGGGGAAGCGGACCCCCGCTTGCTTGAACTCTGAGTTGGCACATTCGGACAAGATTTTCTCCCTCGAGGTAGTGAGGGGGGTATAGTCGTGGAATCATCCAGAAGGTCCCTTCTGTTCGCGTGCATCGCGAGGCCGATCGTCGCGTCTTTTATCTCCTCGACGGGATGTCGAGGGCTCTTCAGCTCTGGATGTCCGGGCACCTTCCTGGTGACGGGAGGCCCGGACAGAGTGGGCAGCGACCTTCTCCTCGTACTGTATATGCGACTGGGCTTGGTGGAGGAGAGCTTTGAGGTTCCTCGGTGGATCTAGGCCGATGGCTTTCGCGAAGTCTGAGCCAGGACGTAGTCCCTGCTCGAGCAGGAACTTCTTCATCTCGTCGGTCGTTGGCACTTGGACGGCTTCCTTGTTGAACCGCTCAATGTAGTCTCGAAGAGGTTCGTCTCTCCCCTGGACAACAGCTCCAAGGGACGCCTCAGTCTTTGGATGGCGTCGTGATGCAGTAAAGTGTCAGTAGAAAATCCTCCCGAGCTGCCTCCAGGACGTGATGGATTCTTCCGGCAGCTGTTTGTACTAGGTCATTGCTCCTTTATGGAGTGTGGTCGGGAACAGGCGGAATTTGATGGCTCCCCGTACCCCTCTGTAGTCCAGAAGAGCATCTATGTTTTCTATGTACTCGTCTGGGTCCGTGGTTCCATCATAAGTCCCTAGAGACGGAGGCTTCTCTAGTCCTTTGGGGAGACGGGTGGCCAGGATCCTGCGGGACAACGGGCCACGAGGCTCGTCATCGCTGTCCGAACTTGAAGTCGACGGTGACCGTTGTCTGCGCTCGCGGCGGCGGTCTCTGCGAGGGGAGGGCGATCGTGGCCGGTCGCGAGGTCTGACTGGTGGAGAATGCCCGTCTTGCCTCGTTCTCTTGTGTCTTGGTGGTGACTGATCCCGCGGGGAGATCTGGTCGCGTTTGCGAACGCGTAGTGGTTCAGGCTCACGCCTCGTCATACGGTCTTCCCGGTGCCTAGGTGGCGGGCTTCTTGATTTCTGGTGTTTCCTCTTGGGAGGAGAAGATCTTGGAAGAGCTGCTTCTTCGAGGGCTCCTATACTTTCTCCTTGCTACAAGATAAGGAGGTTCGTGCGGTTGACAACATCTAGGAGGGCTGCAATGGCCAGATCAGTGTTGGGGGGTCCAGGAATTGGTCGTTCCCCCAACGGTGACTATTTTCCTCCTTGCTCGGTGGGAGGAGAAGTTGGAGACGCAGTGGCCCCGTCTCGAAGGAAACGGGGATCAGAATGTAACAACAAACTGCCATTAACATCCATCTTGTTGACGGGGATAAGAACCGTAGCGTCAGCACCTTTTGCGGAGTTCTGAGCGGCCATGTGTGGGCAGATCAAAGAAAGTATGTTTTGATCTTTTGGTTTCCGAGGAGGAAAGAAAGATGGGGAGAACAAGGAGTTCCCACAGACGGCACCACTGATCCGATGTGTTCGAACTGGTCCACGCGAGCTGGTCGTCAGAAGGTGAGGTGCCCGGATGATGACTGGTCGTAAGGCGTGCAACGTGCTCGGTTTGAGAATGAGGAGAAGAGGGGGTGTACCTGCAAGGTACTCCGACGCTCAAGTAAGAAAGGGTCAGAGAAAAAGGGGCAAGTACAAAGCGTATTCTTAGGGTGAAAAAATGATACCTGACCCTCTCAAGTGAGAGGGTTTATATAGAGCCCCCAGCGCGTGGCCAACGGTCCTATTTTCGGGGCGAACTAGCCGTTTTTCCCAAAGAATAGGTAACCGCCCAAACTAGCCGTTATGTCGGGCAGGGTACCCTGAACTAGCCGTTATGTCGGGCATAGACGCAGTTGCGGGCACCTGCCCATTGCCGTTCGGGCAGCGAGGAAGCCGTGCGTAACGGGTAGCGAGGAAGCCGTGGAGGGGCAGGAATGTCACTTTTGCCCCTCTGTGAGTTGGCTTAGGCAATTTGGGCCGCTCTGGAGCAGAGGTGGATTGGGCCGATTCTAGCCATTGGTCCAGTCCAGAACATCAACCTTCATCAACAGTAGTTAGCTTCGCCAGGCGTGGACCTTCTACCCTCTTATTCTTCACTTCATCAGTGTCCTCATCAATTTGATTCTTGTGGGGAAGACAGACTTCGAATGAAGCATTCAACCACAATTGTAGAAGCCAGGAAGGTTCAGATAGGAGGAGATTTCCTTTGTCACCTAGACACTTAAGTTGGGTAACACCATCGCTCATAGATTCATAGAGGGTAGCTAGGATTAGTTCGCTTAGACAAAGGTTATTGCCATAATGGAGTTGGTTTGCCACGGTTAAGAATTTTCTGGCGACTTGGAGTGACTTCGAACAGAAGACACAATGAGACAACCATAGTGAAGCTACCGGGATTATACCTGAGTGAATTACACACTCAAAGATACAACAGAGTCGCCACCGAACTTTATTTAGTCCCAAAGGACAGGGAAAATATCGATAAAACCCAAGGGGAAGAGAAACGGGTAAGGGGATCGGTTATGCGCACCTTACACATCTGTCGTACTCAACGGGAACCATTTCGCTTGCTTCTAGGCTTGGATGGGTTATCTATCTAAAGGCTTCTAGCTAGAGAGAGAGAGAGAGAGAGAGAGAGAGAGAGAGAGAGAGAGAGAGAGAGAGAGAGAGAGAGAAAGTGAGAGAGTGAGAGAGAGAGAGAGAGGGAGAGAGAAAAGAAAGAAAGTGCTCGTGAAGGATTAGGGCTCTCGTGCCTACGTACCCTCATAGTGGAATGAGGAAATCAGAGCGCTGTAGTTCAAAGGAACCAGGGAAGAGAAGAAGAATGGAAGAAGGAATGGTATGCTCGCCAAGATCATCACAATCTTGTGCCTACGTATCATACATTTGAAGGAATGTAGAATCAGAGCTTCCGTAGTTCGTGGAACTAAGACGGAAAAGGAAAAGGAAAACGGTGTCAAAACCAAGAGCAAAAGAAAGAAGGAACAGATCCGCTGGGGATTCCAAAGAAGGAATGGTGTCAGAACAAAGAAATGAGTGCAAAGGAAAGATAGTAACTATGTTGAGGATAACGTGCAAGAGTGGTGTCGAAACCAAGAAGATAAAAGATCATAAAGGAATAAAGAAGACTCCACTGGGGAGGTAAGAGAACAAAGAATTGTGTTGGGGATCATAGGGTTAACGACCCTACTGGGGAACAAACAAAAAATAAAGAAATGGTGTTGAAACCAAGAGGAAAAGGGTTCGGTATGTTAACTGACCGGCAGTGGTTAACCGAAGAGAAAGAGATTAAGCCTCTGTGGGGAAAAAGGTTTTAACAGATAGACTGTGATCAACCAAAAGAACGGGTGTAGAACCAAGCGAAGGTTGTGACCCAAAGGATGGGTGTGGGACCAAGCGAAGGTCGTGACCCAAAGAACGGGTGTGGGACTAAGCGAAGGTCGTGACCCAAAGGACGTCGGTACACTGACTGAACAAACAGTACTTCACCGAAGAAAGTGTATTTGAACCAAAAGAAGGTTACTAACCCAAAGGTTCGAGTATTCGAACTAAGAGAAGGTTACTAACTCATAGAGGTATTGGTTTTAACAGAAGGACTGTGATTAACCAAAAAGAATGAGTGATTAACCAGGAGAAGGTGATTAACTCAAAAGGGGGGCTCAGTATTTTAATGGGCAGGCTGTGGTTAACTGAAAAAATAGGTGATTAACCAAGGGAAGGTGATTAACCCACGAGGAAACTCAGTATGTTAACAGATAGATTGTGGTTAACAGATAAAATGTGCAATTTGGCGTTTTAACTGACAGGCATTGATTAACCAATAAAAGAGAGAAGAACCAAGAGAAAGTTGCGAACTCCGCAAGAGTTTCGGTATTTAACAGGAAAACTGTGTTTAACCGACGAAAAGGGATTGGGACTCTTCAGGGGAATCAAAAAGCAATGATTGACCGCAAGAAAAGAATATTAAGACAAAAGGGAGGGATGCTAACCTAAGACAATGATCTTAACCAAGAAGGATGGTGATTGATCAAAAGAGAGATTGAAAGAGATAAGAGTGATTAGGGATCGACTCAACTGGGGAAGGAGATACACTACCGCCTGGAGATAGAGGTGACTAAGCCAGGCATAGACTCATTCGTCCCCTACTTGAAGTAGTCAGAATGAGAGTAGGAATTCTCCATTCTCATTCCTTCTCTAACACACAGGGTGTAGTGCAGAAGTTGGAACGGGCAGCGTAACAGCTCCAAGTTGCACAGTGCTCTAGTGTCGCGTGAAACTCTGACTTCGCATGGGAAGAGAGAGAGAGAGATAGAGAGAGAGAGGGAGAGAGAGAGAGAGAGAGAGAGAGAGAGAGAGAGAGAAAGCTCTAAAGGAAGCCTATAGAGAAGCGCCAAAGGGAAGATCAATAATCGAAATAAAGTTTCGATTAATTAATCAAAAGGGAAGAATATGCTAATAATTTTCCAAAATGAATTAAAAAATTATTAAAGCAAAAGGGTACATTATTGATTATACAAGATTAAGCTCCTTCTTTGCAAAACAAACTTAATTCAAACGTGAATGAGAGTGCAAAACAGTGCCAAATGACACTCCAAAATGCAACACAAATCATGTCATTATGTGAATAGAAATGTGCAAGAATGATAATGTCCATGCAATTCCAAGAATATGCACAATTATGAAATCGAAAGATCGAGCATCGAAAAATTCACAATCATGCTTTAAACTGAAGTGAAATAGCACCTAAAACATCCATAAAAATCAGTCATATTAATCCATGGAAGTTAGAGGAGGAAAGCATGGCAAACAAGCTTGAAAAACATCAAAAATGGCACTGTGTTACAGTGGTAATCGATTACCCTAAGCAGGTAATCGATTACTTGCTTGAAAAAAAGCAAATCTGGTGAAAATTGTGCAGAGTAATCGGCTACTCTATTTGAGTAATCGATTACTTAGTTGAAAAAAACATCGTTGGTGAAAATTTGTGAAGAGTAATCGGTTACTCTCTTTGAGTAATCGATTACCACTGTAACAGTGGCAAAAATAGTTTTTCAAAGAGCACTTTTAGCACCTAAATCACTTGCTCAAACTACCACATGCTAGGGTATGATTTTGTGCATGAGAATCAAGCTTAATAACAACAAATAACCAGCAATGGAATCAATTAAATCATCAAGATCATGGATCAAGTAATGGTATAATCAATTCACACACCAAAAGCATCAAAACTACATCGCGAATGATACGAAAACGTTCGAAACAGTAAAATGTGCAAAGAAATACCAACCTACAAGGCTGAGATGTGCCTTGGATGTTATTGCAAATGAATCTTGATGAAGATAATCAAAGAAACCCAGAGGAATCTTCAATTGTAGCCGAATCGTATCGAAACCGAGCAAATTGCGACGAAACTCTGAAATACGAATTCGAACCGTAGAATCTTGAAGCAAACACTTGAGATGAATCCAAAAGCTAATAAAACTCCATAAAATCAAGTATAATTGCAAGGTGATGAAAGTTAAGCTCAATAAATAATCACTTTTAATGTAGAAGTGATTATTCTTCAATTGTGAAGAGCTATAGTGAGGTTTGGGAAGAAAATGTAGATGAAGATGAAGAAGTTGCAGAAAAATTCAAAGAGAATGTGAGAGAATTGAGAGTGAAGTATGAGAAATGTGTGAAATGGTTGAGTTCTTTTGAAAAATGATTGAAGGTTTGTTTATATAGAGTTTTGGTTTGGAGTGTGAGAGGTTTGGAATTAGGCTAGGAGCTAGCTTAGGGTGGTTTGGACTTAGGCTAGGAGTTAGTTACATCTAACTCACTGAGTTAGAGGCTAACTCAGTTCGTTATTTGTTAACTCGGTGGGAGCATGCCAATGCAAGCTTCAAATCCAAAGGTTCACATCTTAGGAAAATAGGGTGCATGGTAGTCTTTAATGGAAAGGATACATTGTAGCAAATGCAAATGAATTACTTGAAGAGTCTAGAATGTTCCACATGCTGCTAGAACTATGTAGAATCAAAGACCAAAGAGTGTACATAGTTGCTGTCCCAAAAAAGCAGCAGAAATTGCAAATTCGTCCAGAGTAATCGATTACCCTATTTGAGTAATCAGTTACTTTAGGCAAATTTGGCCCATATTGCTTAGGAAATGGTGTTGCGGCCCCAGTTTCGATTTTCCACCTCTTGTTTTGATGAATAACCATGGAAACCCTTATTTTATGCTTGTTTTGATTATGTGATGACCTTGTGAAGATGTGATTAATCAGGCTTAGAAAACCTGAATATTCTTACAACAAAAAAAACACAGAGAAAAAGTGCGAATGCTTATGCCAGCGATGCGAATGCACGTGCTCATGTAAAAAGGCAAAAAGGGAGGTCAAATTTCGGGTTACGACACATAGTGTTAAGAAAGCTATGTGTTCTACATCCGAGACCTCTTCTATATCTTTATCATGATAATGTGCGATGTGGGTCGAATATGCTGCCCTAGAGGTCGAAAAGCCAATACTATCATCAGACATAAAATCAGGGTTATAGGTGTTGCCAATTGGTTTGAGACCTGTGATAGCGGCTACATCGAATAAAGTTGGTGTCATCATTCCACATGGAAGATGGAGAGTGTAATGGGTGTTGTCCCAGAAATACAAGGAAGAGACAAGCATGTTTAAGCAATAGTCAGGTCCTACCTTCGACGGCATGATCAAATCATAAATACCCATGTCTTTCCAGACTTCAGACTTTGTTTTTTCTAATGTATTCAACCATCTTAGATAGTCAGAGGGATCCTTAAAGGATGGACTAGATCTAAATACCCTAAAGTTGTTCATGTACCTAAGATTAATGGCCTCTTCAGTCGAAGGGTTGTTATGGTTAGCAGGATTGGGATCCTCGTTACTAGCCTTAGGTTTCTTAGCTTGACCTATGGGTTTGTATTTGTGGTAAGTGAGGAAGAAATCCGTAAGCTTGCTAGGATCAACATTAGGATCGGACAAAGGACCTAACAAAGCCAGAGGCTTACCAGCAACAGTAAGAGGAATGAGTACCTGTGAAACGTAGATTCTTCTATTTTCTTCAACAAGTGGTTCGGGCAGGTACTGTTGATTTCCTACCATGGTCGGACCAGTGATTGAGTCAAATGGAGGAAGTTAAGAGATCTTCTTAGGAACTTTTGCAGGTTTGTTAGACTCTTTGGTAGTCTTGTTGGCGTCTTTGGTGGATCGTGTTGTTGAAGCCATTGTTGGAATGTGAAGAAGGAGACTGAGTTCTTTGAAGTGTGAGAAGTTTTTCTTGAGAGTTGAGAATGTAGAGAGCGTAAAAAGTGAAAAGAATTAATGAAAAGGGTATTTATAAGGATGAGAGTGGAAACGGTTTCAAAATCACCTTAATGGTTAAAATGGAAGTGGGACGCGTGTCCTCCCCACTATCCTTGATGGAACGGTGGCAATTAATGCCTACCCTCATGATTTCCTAGACTCTATGAAACGTGATGATGATGATGGAGATTCTCGCGTGGCTTGAGGAGACGTGTCAGAGATTGTAATGATGGCTATGACGTCATAGGCCTGCTAAAGGGAAGGTGAACAGTTTTGTAAGGATGGAACAATAAGTAACATCGAAACCATGCAAGGACTAAATGAGACGTCAAACGACATTATCAAAAAATGTCTTTTTCTTAAATGGTGTCGAAAATGACATTTTTTTGGGGCAATTTGTTAGCTCCTAATTTCGACGCCTAGTATTGGGTTAAGAGAATTAATCAAGGAAATAGGATTTCAGAGAAGACTTGAAAGACTTCGACTGGAATAGCGTTTTTCAGGAACTCTAGTCGAAGGGGTCCTTGTGCAAGAAAGAAGTATTTTGTGGACTTAGAAATATTTCTAGCAATTTGGGAATATTGTTCGACGGAAGCATTACTGATGACTTTTCGATTTAAGATTTAAATTCAAATAAGGGATGGAACTTTGTTCTTATCCAATTGCTGGCAGAAGACACGTGGAGCACGTTTAGGAGACGAAGACATGCAGAATGCCATTTGTCTTGCTCTAGTTTGTAGGTCGTTGGAGGTAGTTATTTTTTACTAGTATAAATAGCAAGTCTTAGTGTTAGGATTTGTGTGTGTTCAAGTTTGTACAAATTCCTCAATTACTCAAAGTATCAGCGTGTAGAGAAACGAGTGTGTGAGAAATGTACGTTTAATGTAACACCATATTTTTTCGTTCAATACAATTCAGTTAGTTTTTGCCCAAAAGTTTATCTCTTACTTTCGCAAGTTATTTTCTAACACACTTTCGATTATTTCACCGCATTACATTTTCTTTAATATTTTCGAAGAAAACTATATTTGAACTATGGATACTGTCAAAGTGTTCATCTTTTTCCAAATATCATTTTAAATCATTTAGCACATGTCCTAGGATTCTGTATGGTCGATCCTACAAGTTACCCAATATCTTATTGATTTGGTAGACCAGCAATTGTTTACCAATTTTCACGGTAAACACGTACATTTATTGCTTTTCTAAATGTTTCTGATGTATTTTCAGAATCTTTGTCTTCATCTAATGCTCTTCTAGGTGTCTTCAATTTATTTCTGACTTTGGTTAACAGCTGCGGAATGATTTTAAGTATGTTTCCATTCTCCATCCAATGCTTTTCGGGATGTGTGCAGGAGTTTATTCGATGTTTTCCAAATATCTCCGATGTTTTTCAGAGTCCATTCAATGCTTTCATGGATGTCTCTGATGTTTTCATGTGTTCCAGAGTTTATTCGACGTTTTCCCGAATATCTCTGATGTTTTTTTGGAGTTTATTCAATACTATTCTGAATACCTCTGATTTTTGTTGGATTGTCTCTCATGTATTTCCCAGAGTTCTCTTCACCTCATTCAATGATCTTCTGAATGTTGTGACTCTTTTCCATCCAGTTCCATTCATGGATGATGACTATTGATTCCCCAGTGGAGACCGTCTTTCGGGTTCTACTTCCAATGAGGATCTTGTGTTATCTTTTCTTTCTAAAGTGTCAGTCGGTCATGTCTGAACCAGTTGCTCAGTCACTTTAAATTTTCCTAGTTTGTTTTAGCTTCTCCAGTGTTGTTGTCATCCCCAGTGAGTGGATACCCATTGTGTTGACTTTATCTCTGTTTGCTTTCATTTTCGTCTGCATTGTTGCATCTATCATTCCATCATTTTCATCATGTTAGAGTTCATGGCATGTCAGCATTTTGGTTTGGTTTTCTTTTGTCCATAGCATGGCATGTCATTGCATCTAAGGGCAAAATTTCCGGTTATCTGTATTTAAATACCTTTCACCATGATTTCATGAAGATTGTCATCACTCGTGTCATCCGGTAAAGATATTTAAATAGGGGCAACTGTCATACCCCAAATTTTACCCTCGGATCCTCTGATCTTTTCATATCATTTCAAGTCAATCTTTTCTTTGCGTTTACAGTTTTTTAGTCCATTAATCATATTTATGCATAATCTTCAAGTTTAATCTTTATTTTGGAGTCTTAAAACTTTATGCCTTTTTTTATTTAGAATTTTATTTTATTTATTACTTTTAATATCACTAATTTAGTTTAAAAATTTATTTCTTCTTCTTGTTAATTTATTATTATTATTATTTTTAATATTTTTATTATTTCATTATAATTTATTAATTATTATTATCACTATTTTTGTTATTTATTATTATTTTTGTTATTATTATTTCATTCATAGTTATTACAAGTAAAATAAAATGCCAACAAACAACACATCTTTGACCTACTCAACCAAGGTGTAATACCTCATATTATTTAAGTGCTCAATTGGATATCAGATGAGATCAAATGAGCTTTTGTGTATTTTATCTTTGGATAATTGGATTAATGGAATCCTCTAAGTACTTTAAGTATTATTAATTGGGATCAGTAGAGCAACTAATGAACTCTGAAGAGATCAATTATTTAATAAAGAGACAGATCAATATTTACTTTAATTCAAGAAAGGGTATTACGGTAACACTAATAATCAATCATTCGGTGTTAGACGACAAAATATCAATTGGAGATATTTTACTCTATTGGATTATATTATATAATATTGGTATTTTATATATATATATATATATATATATATATATATATATATATATATATATATATATATATATATATATATATATATATTTGTTAGAAAGAAGGAGAAAGAAAAAGTTAGTAAGAAGAAGAAGAAAAGAGAAGATAAGAGAAGAAGCTCAAGGGAGAAGAAGAGAAAGTTGGATCATCATCATCACTATTCATCATCTTCTTCAACCTCCTCTTCTATCTCTAAGGTGGGTTCTAGTTAGAACTTAAGTTTAGAAATATTGGAGATGATAGAGTTAGGTTAGAAATGTTGGAATGTGAATAATAACATGAAATCAATGTTTCTAACGGATAAAACGTGAAATAAACTGCGTAATATAATCGGGAATACTTGTT
This sequence comes from Lathyrus tuberosus, assembly GCA_022829125.1. NCBI lineage: Eukaryota > Viridiplantae > Streptophyta > Magnoliopsida > Fabales > Fabaceae > Lathyrus > Lathyrus tuberosus. The sequence continues at coordinate 1,810,668 of JALAZF010000416.1, read as the reverse complement.
GTTATGATTGGAACATGTTTTGGTTGATAGAGTATGAATTGGAAGTGTTTTGGGTGAAGAAATGAGAGTTTTTGGCTCCAAATGACCTATATTGACGCTGCTGGGAATTTCTGAGTTCGCGGGTTCGCCTATCAATGTTTCTGACCTATATTGACGCTCCAAATGAGAGTTTTTGGCTCCAAATGACCTATATGCCCTTTTTGGTTCTGTTTTGTTCGCCTCGGGTTCGCCTAGCGAACATGAAAGCGAACGTGACAGATTCCGCATTTTGTTTCCTTCATAACTTTTGATCCGTAACTCGGATTGAGGCACGGTCGGAAGCGTTGGAAAAATATTTCAATGCTCTTTATGATACTGAAGTAGAAACATATTTTTATGCCATGGATTGGTAAGATAAAGATGGAAATATAATGAATGTGAATGGTATGAGTCCTTATTCCTACCATAATTCATGAATCGGGAGCCCGATTGATATGGGACTTGAAGCCATGGAAAGAGAATCCAATGTGCTATTGAATGGTAGTGTTAGACCATGATTTAACCAAGGATGTTTGGTAGAGTATAGTAGTGGCTTGTATGCCTTAAAATGTATGTGAATTACTATGTGGATTATGTTTGACATGTTATGCTATCATGTGTGTTTTATGATTGATATTATTATATGCAAATTGTGTTAAACCATGTCTATATAATTGTTTTTAAGTACGAATGAGAGAATATGCATGCTTAAAATGAATTAGGAAGAGTGAGGAAACCTTACCCCAAAACAAATGGTATAGTTTTAGGTTGTGTCTTAGTGTTGACTAAGATTGTGTTAGAGAATCTAGATGGCGATGCTCGTGCATTCGATGTAGAAAGGTGCATCTTTAACGAGTAATGGTCTAGGAGAGAGTGAACACTAGTATGGAACATGTGTGTAACTTTGTGTTTTATGAGAAAAGGCAAAAGAGGCCTTAAGGCGAATGTGGCCTTGTGATTGTCGAATACAATCACGTTGTGTATATGATCACGTAATCGTAACTGTTTCCCTTGAGATGTAGTTTCTTGAGTCTCGAGCTCCTCTGAAACGTATGCATAATTACTTGGCAGGTTTAATTCTCGCGTGTGAGTACGAATGGAACCTATATGGTAAAGAGACTTGTGATGGTTAACAGACCATGAGAAGTGACGGTTCACGGCTAACAGGCCGATGATCCCGAATCCATTTTGTATGCCAAGTAACTATAAGGATCCATGACTCGGGTCGACTTTTAGATGTAGAAGCGGACGAGAAAAGGGGATGCCTTGGTAAGGTTATCGATTAGTGAGATTTTTGAGTTAACAGACTCATGACATGTTTCCATATAGTGTGAGATTATGAACTCAAGGTCATTTTCCTTCCCCTTGACTTGAGTTAGGATTGGCTAGAACCCTGTAAAGCCGAGAGAATCCATAAGATAGGGAACTCACTGAGATTTAATATCTCACCCCATTATTGTTGATTATTTTCAGGAAACAATTGCAGGTATGATTTACAAGTGGAGCTATGCTTGGATGTTTCAAGAGAAGCTTAGTTGAGCTTATTCCGTTGTGCATTATTTTCTTGTACAATGAGGAATATTGTACCTTATTCTTAGATTTTCTTGTTTTGGCTAGTTTCCATATCTTGTACCATAGTTTGTGTTATGTTTTAGAATGGCCAAGTATGTGAATTATGCCATTAGGCACTTATGATGGTGTCAGTACCAAATAAAATGCTTGTATTGTATTATTCTAGGTATATATTATACAGGGCATTACAGTTGGTATCAGAGCAGGTCGTGTCCTCGACCTAGCCTTGAAACATCATAAGTAAATCTATTCCTGCCTCTTAAGTGTGTCTTGCCAGCATGACTCTTAATATCATATTATGTAGTGTTGGGCTTGATCAACCTAATACTATGTATGTGATAGGTAGAATCATGGTTGAGCGACCACGAGGACTCCGAAGTGTTGTCGGAACTTGTGTTGTGAGGGTAGACTCAAGCCAAGAGTTAGTAGTGAAGAGTTTTGGTCAACTCAGTTGAGGTCTTAGTAGAGGTTGTGCTTTGGGTAGCATGGAATTTAAGAGTGATGTGTTGTTCAAGTAATCATTTGGAGTCGATGGAGTCTGTAAGTTAAGGATCTCTATCAGACGATTGGTCAAGGTATTGAGGAATATGTAAAATCGCTAGTGGAGCTGGATTGACCACTAGTATGGATAAGGATTTCAAGTAATCTCATTCTGTGAAAAAGAAAAGTTGTTTGTGGAACGCGTGGCGTAAGGTCCGGAAGTGAGATAAGTTTTGGTGCTTCAGTTTCTAAGGTCGTTATGGTATCTTGAATGGACGAGAGTACCTTAAGAAACGTGTTCAGAACAATGTCTTCTAACTGGCAAAAAGTGAGAGTTAAGGAAGTTCGGCTTTCATGGGAACCTAAAGTAGTAGAGAAGTGTGAGAAGGGACACAAGGATGTGTTTCCATACTTTAAGTGAAACAAGTATGTGTCAGACGAAGGGTATGAGATAGGTTGCGTGTATTCAGTTATGAGGGGAGAGATTAAGTTCGAGATGATACATCAGGATTTCTGTTTTCAGTAAGAGATCAATTTGGAATTGTTAAATTACCCACAAAACAGTATAAGATGTTGTGTCGAAGAAAGTTTGGACTTTATTTAGTAACAGAAAGTGTAGTGATACGAACCAGAAGAAGTTGTGTCAAGAAACAGAGTAAGTACCTTGGATTTAAGGAAATCTTAGTAAGATGGTTTTATATTTGGATCTAAGAGGATTACAATGTAGAGTGAAGTAAACGCGATGTGGAAAATAGTATTAACGGTATGTTATGAGGAAGTGACAATAGAACGTATTTTGGACGAATGTACAACAGAGCTATTGAGTAGTTGTTGAGGCTTAAGTTAAAGAAGTGTAATCAAGGATGGTTCACCCATGAGAACCCTAGTAGTATGATGTGAAATGGCAAAAGCTACACCTTGGTATTAAGAACAAGCGTAGTGGTAGCTTCGTGGTCACAAGTGTAGTGATGGATTCTTATTCTTGAGACATGTGTGAAGGGACGTAATTTGTGGAACAGTGAACATTGTATTTTTAAGAAGCAAGATTGTGGTAAAACAACGAGAAGCAAATCAGGACTTATTACGGACTAAGTGTAAATCATGGAATGATTTATACCAGAAGGGTTTTGTAAATAATTGATGAGAATTGTCGGTTGCGAATCTTCCATTAAGTAATTAGGTGTAAGTATGGTGTGCAATGGATAGTGGAAGGTAAGAAATTCCGGTTAGTGTGTACGTAATGATGGAAAGGTTCTTCAAGAGGATGCATTGCCCCGATTTATTTGCAAGTATAGAGAAACTTCTATATTTATGAATAATCGGAATATTCTGAATCTACCTTTTTTTGGACTAAGAACGTTGTTGTTTTATTTCTCACCAAAGAGTTCAAGTGAGAGAACAAGATTATGTGCTTGATATGTTATGTCCATCAGTTTTATGGTACCGTATGATGATTGTGTATTGGATTTTGCTTATGGACGAATCAAGCATGAGTTGTGGCGAAAACCTTAGAATGTCGTCATTATTGGCTTTCCGCTAGCGTGGTAGTATAAGTAGAGAATGAATTATCCCGCTAAAGTTGTTGTGTGACTGCGTCAGAATTCGGAAATTCTGCCTTGTCACTTGGTTGGAGTGTGTAATCTGCACGTTTTAAATTTGTTCTGTATTACCTTGAGTGGATCATGGTTAGTGAATGTTATACAAGTTAAGAAGCCACGAGTTGAGAATGATATTGTGGGTTAGAACAAATTGGATTGATGGTTTTTAGTAGGGAGGGCTTTTGAACTAAAAGGAATTGGTTTTCAGTTTCTACAGCAGTGTTAACCGATTAACATGTGCAAGGATGGTGCTTTACACTGAATTTTGAGGAGTTAACCGATTAGCTCAAATGGTTAATCGATTAACATGTGTGTAAATTATGAAATCCCTTAGGAACCATCATCTGCGTTTTGTTACCTTATGTTACTCCGATTAGAGAGTGTTGTGTGAATGGAAAATGGGATTTCAAGTAAATGAAAGAGGATTTGTGTTTTGAAATCGAAACTTCTGAAAGGTGTTGCGTAATTGGTCATTTGTTTAGACGACGAGGGAGTTTAATTTTTGGAGAAATAATCTTGTGAATTGTGTTGAATGTGAGAAAGTCTTAAGTGTATTGTTATTATTACCGTTGCGAGTCTTAAGGATGAAGTTGGAAAATACTCACAAATTATTGATCTTGCAAGAAATATTTCGGTATGTAATTATGGTATTAGTAAGGTATGAGCGGTTGGTCAGGGTTTAGTAATTGTTATCTTCCGCGAGTTCATGGTTTTGGATTTAGACTCCGTGAGAGTGGTACCAGTTGTGTACAGTTGTGTTTTACTAGAGAATGAAATTTGGAAGTTATCTTTCCATGTACGAGTAAGAATTGGACGTTCCGAAGTTAAGCAAGTAACTTGGAATCGGTTGTGAAATAGAACGAATGAGAAAAGTGGACTCAATTGAGTGGTATGGAAACTCATAATTGCGCTTTGGATGGTTTAAGTTTCGATTAATGGTGACTTGCATATGATTGCAGTTATGTGTTGGTGTTACGTCGTTTTGGGTTGAGATATCGAATCAACAAGAAACATTGAGTGAGTCAGAACCCTGTAAGAAGAATCGATTTGGAATGTGGTAACCAGGACCGGAGGTTGTTAAACTATTTTGGATATATTGGTTCGAGTTTAAAATGGATTTGGAATTGTATATGTTATGGTTATAGTAGTGTAACTCCTGTGCTTTATCATCTAGAGAGTGTTGGACGGATGTTATTATATTGTGCATTGGCAAGGAAATTGTTCCACCATAAGACGTCAGTAAGCTTCTTGTGTTGTTGGTTAGTAAGGACCCCAGTGGATAAGCGTGTTTCTCCGCAGACTATTAGCTACCTGGTAGTACTTAAGAATTCGTGGCATTCCGCTGTGAGATTTTGGATTGCGCAATCAAAGGTAATAGATGAAGGAGTTCAGTAAGAATAATAAGAATTTAGAAGGATAATTTCTTGTAAGTATGGAAATAAGGAGACCTTGTTTTAAGTGTGTTACCTTTTGGTGTGACACGAAAGAAAGGAAATATCGGATTTAATGGTTACGATGTACACCATCGGACCAGATGAAACTGGTAAAGAAGTCGTTTGAATAATTATGAAGTGGTTTTGGACGTTGAAGGATTTATAAAGGATAGTTGTCGGTAATTGCATAAAGGAAATGAATCACTAAACTACCTTGCAAGGATTTGATGAATGTTTGTTATCCTAAACCAAGATAAGATGTTACGGTTTTGTTTGTGACTTAGTAGAAGAGTATAGAATGGTGTCTTTCTTCCGAAGGTAAGATATGACCAAGTCTTTTGTATGGAACAACAGAGGAATTATGGAAGAGCAAGTTGAAAGTTAACCCAATATTGGAATAAGAGTATAACTAAGGACACGGAGTTTGATAAATTGTGAAAAAATGAATTTTGGTCTGTGAAGTCAAGTTGGAATTTGAGTACGTCCGAATTTGAACGTAAGTAAAGTTGAGTGTGGAACTAAGACAATGATACAAGTTGTAGTTATTGTCGAGTAGAGAAATTCGGGAGCGAATTTCAATTTAGGGGGGGGGGAGAGTGTAATACCCCATATTATTTAAATGCTCAATTGGATATCAGATGAGATCAGATGAGCTTTTGTGTATTCTATCTTTGGATAATTGGATTAATGGAATCCTCTAAGTACTTTAAGTATTATCAATTGGGATCAATAGAGTAACTAATGAACTCTGAAGAGATCATTTATTTAATAAAGATACAGATTAATATTTACTTTAATTCAAGAAAGGATATTATGGCAACTCTAATAATCAATCATTCGGTGTTAGACGATAAAATATCAATTGGAGATATTTTACTCTATTGGATTATATTATATAATATTGGTATTATATATATATATATATATATATATATATATATATTTGTTAGAAAGAAAAAGAAAGAAAAAAGTTAGTAAGAAGAAGAAGAAAAGAGAAGAGAAGAGAAGAAGCTCAAGGGAGAAGAAGAGAAAGTTGGATCATCATAATCACTATTCATCATCTTCTTCAACCTCCTCTTATATCTCTAAGGTGGGTTCTAGTTAGAACTTAAGTTTAGAAATATTGGAGATGATAGAGTTAGGTTAGAAATGTTGGAATGTGAATAATAACATGAAATCGATGTTTCTAACGGATAAAACGTGAAATAAACCATGTAATATAATTGAGAATACTTGTTGTTATGATTGGAACATGTTTTGGTTGATAGAGTATGAATTGGAAGTGTTTTGGGTGAAGAAATGAGAGTTTTTGCCCCAAATGACCAATATTGACGCTGCTGGGAATTTCTGAGTTCGCGGAAGGTTCGCCTAGAAGTTTGCTTTGCGAACTTTAGGCCCTTTTTGGTTCTATTTTGTTCGCCCCGGGATCGCCTAGCGAACATGAAAGCGAACGTGACAGATTCCCCATTTTGTTTCCTTCATAACTTTTGATCCGTAACTCGGATTGAGGCACGGTCAGAAGTGTTGGAAAGCTATTTAAATGATCTTTATGATAGTGAAGTAGAAACATATGTTTATGCCATGGTTTGATAAGATAAAGATGGAAATGTAATGAATGTGAATGGTATGGGTCCTTATTCCTACCATAATTCATGAATCGGGAGCCCGATTGATATGGGACTTGAAGCCTTGAAAAGAGAATCCAATGTGCTATTGAATGGTAGTGTTAGACCATGATTTAACCAAGGATGCTTGGTAGAGTATAGTAGTGGCTTGTATGCCTTAAAATGTATGTGAACTACTATGTGGATTATGTTTGACATGTTATGCTATCATGTGTGTTTTATGATTGATATTGTTATATGCAAATTGTGTTAAACCATATCTATCTAATTGTTGTTAAGTACGAATGAGAGAATATGTATGCTTAAAATGAATTAGGAAGAGTGAGGAAACCTTACCCCAAAACAAAGGGTATAGTTTAAGGTTGTGTCTTAGTGTTGACTAAGATTGTGTTAGAGAATCTAGATGGCGATGCTCGTGCATTCGATGTAGAAAGGTGCATCTTTGATGAGTAATGGTCTAGGAGAGAGTGACCACTAATATGGAACATGTGTGTAACCTTTGTGTTTTATGAGAAAAGGCAAAAGAGGCCTTAAGGCGAATGTGGCCTTGTGATTCTCGAATATAATCACGTTGTGTATATGATCACGTAATTGTAACCGTTTCCCTTGAGATGTAGTTTCATGAGTCTCGAGCTCCTCTGAAACATATGCATAATTACTTGGCAGGTTTGATTCCCGCGTGTGAGTACGAAAGGAACCTATATGATAAAGAGACTAGTAATGGTTAACAGGCCATGAGAAGTGACGGTTCACGGCTAACAGGCACCGAATCCATTTCATATGCCAAGTAACTACAAAGATCCATGACTCGGGTCGACTTCTAGACGTAGAAGCAGACGGGAAAAGGGGATGCCTTGGTAAGGTTATTGATTAGTGAAATTTTTGAGTTAACAGACTCATGACATGTTTCCATATAGTGTGAGATTGTGAACTCAAGGTCATTTCCCTTCCCCTTGACTTGAGTTAGGATTGGCTAGAACCCTGTAAAGCCGAGAGAATCCATAAGATAGGGAACTCACTGAGATTTAATATCTCACCCCATTATTGTTGATTATTTTCAGGAAGCAATTGCAGGTATGATTTACAAGTGGAGCTATGCTTGGATGTTTCAAGAGAAGCTTAGTTGAGCTTATTCCGCTGTGTATTATTTTCTTGTACAATGAGGAATATTGTACCTTATTCTTAGATTTTCTTGTTTTGGCTAGTTTCCATATCTTGTACCATAGTTTGTGTTATGTTTTAGAATGGTCAAGTATGTGAATTATGCCATTAGGCACTTATGATGGTGTCAGTACCAATTAAAATGCTTGTATTATATTATTCTAGGTATATATTATACATGGCATTACACAAGACTTTCTGCGCATCATCCCACACCAAAGCTAATTTCAACATTCTGCAACCCTGTGACAAAACTCTGCAGTATCCATAACCTTACAAAACTGTAACGTCCTGTATAATATATACCTAGAATAATACAATACAAGCATTTTATTTGGTACTGACACCATCATAAGCGCCTAATGGCATAATTCACATACTTGACCATTTCTAATACATAAATACAACCTATGGTACAAGGCATGGAAATTAGCCAAAATAAAAATCTAAGATCAACATACAATATTCCTCATTGCACAAGAAAATAATACACAGCGGCATAAGCTCAACCAAGCTTCTCTTGAAACATCCAGGCATAGCTCCACTTGTAAATCAATCCTGCAAACACTGCCTGAAAAATAACAACAATAATAGGGTGAGATATTAATCTCAGTGAGTTCTCTATCTTATGGATTCTCTCGGTTTTACAGGGTTCTAGCCAATCCTAACTCAAGTCAAGGGGAAGGGAAGTGACCTTGAGTACTCACTCACACTATATGGATACATGTTCACGAGTCTGTTAACTCAAAGTTTATCACTAATCGGTAACCTTACCAAGGCATCCCCTTTTCCCATCCGCTTCTACGTCTAGAAGCTGACCCGAGTCATGGATCCTCGTAACTTACTTGACATACGAAATGGATTCGGGAACATCGGCCTGTTAACCGTGAACCATCACTTCTCATGGTCTGTTAACCATCACAAGTCTCTACCCATAGGTTCCATTCGTACTACACGCGGGAATCAAACCTGCCAAGTAATCATGCATATGTTTCAGAGGAGCTCGAGACTCATGAAACTTCAACTTAAGTGAAACGGTTACGATTACGTGATCACACACACACGAACGTGATTGTATTCGACAATCACAAGGCCACATTCGCCTTAAGGCCTCCTTTTCCTTTTCTCATAGTCACAATGGTTCACACATGTTCCATACTAGTGCTCCACTCTTTTCTAGACCAATACTCGTCACTGATGCACCTTTCTACATCGAATGCACGAGCATAGCCATTTAGAGTTTTTATCAATTTCTAGTCACAACCTAGAATCATATCATTAGGTTTGGGGTAAGGTTTCTCACTCTTCCTAATTCATTTTAAGCATGCATATTCTCTCAATCATACTTAACTACAATTAGATAGACATGGTATCACACAATTTGCATATAACAATATCAAACATAAAACACACATGATAACATAACAAGTCAAATATAATCCACATAGTAGTTTACACACATTTTAAGGCATACAAGCCACCACTATCCTCTACCAAGCATCTTTGGTTAAACAATGGTTTAACATTACCATTTAATAGCACATTGGATTCTCTTTCCAAGGCTTCAAGTCCCATATCAATCGGATTCCCGATTCGTGAATTTTGGTGGAAACGAGAACTACAATATCCACACATGCGTTACTTTCCATATTTATACTATCAATCCATGGCATATAACCATGTTTCTACCTCACCATCACATAGGGAATTGGAATAGCTTTCCAACGCTTCGAACGGGGAGCAAAACGGACTTACGGTTCAAAAGTTATGATCAAAACTATATCTGGACCCAAAGTTGTCTGGCTGTGACGGAACTGCATGGCGACCGCCGTAAGCCTTATGGCGCTCGCCGTTTACCTACAGAATGCATATTTTGCATTTTTCATCGTTGGAGGCCTTACGGACCTCCGATTTTGATTCCGTAAAAAGCCCCGGTCTCAGAATTCAACACACTATGATATTTTCCCAATTAAAAGGCCATCCAACATAATTACAAAATTAATACTAATATTATCAAATATGAAAATTAGATTTTTCAACCAAACTAATCCACCCCAATCATAACCCAACTATTTCCACATATAACCGACTATATTACTCGGTTTATTCCACGTTTTATCCGTTAGAAATATTGATTTTATCAATTTCATCATTTTCTCTCAATTTCTAACCTAAGTTCAAAACATGAAATTTCTAGAACTTAGAGTTTCTAACTAGAACCCACCTTAGCATTGAAGAGGAGTTTGAAGAAGATGATGAATAGTGAAGATGAGCCCTGAGCTTTTCTTCTTCATCTAAGTTCTTCCTCTCTTCTTCTCTTCCTTTCCCTTCTTTCTATTTCTCTTCCTCTTCTTTCTCTGTTTTTCCTTTTCTTCTTCTTACCTCCACTTTCTAATATATATATATATATATATATATATATATATATATATATATATATATATATATATATATATATATATATATATATATATATATATATTATATAATATAATCCAATAGAGTAAAATATCTACAATTGATATTTTATCGTCTTACACCAATTGGTCAGTTATTAAATTAAAATCTTTTCTTGAAATAAAATAAATATTGATCTGTCTCTTCAGAGTTCATTAGTTGCTCTATTGATCCCAATTGATAATACTTAAAGTACTTAGAGGATTCCGTTAACCCAACTAACCAAAGATAGAGCACAAAGGTACTCATCTGATCTCATCTGATATCCAATTGAGCATTTAGATAATACGGGGTATTACACTAAACTCTGGAACTCTCAGCAAAACTCCAAAACAATAAATCATAATGCCTAGCCATAAGCCTTGACCAAGCTAGTACACTATACTCCATACGGCCTGCATCACCTGCATCAGTACACCAAACCATATCGTGCAAGTTGAGAACAACAACACAACAACTAAAACAAAACTTGATGCCGTATGAAAGAGACCACGCAATGACCAATTCAAATCCAATGTTTAAGTCTTGGGATTTTGGGTTTTAAGAGGAGGAGGAGGAAAGGCAATAGAAGAAAAAAAGGTGAAATATTTTGCAGAAAACGAAAACTCACCTCATTAACATCCGAACACCCTTATCACCATTCTCTTCCAACAATTCCTCCGACCACATCAGTCGTAACCAAATATCCAAAAAACTCTCTCTGGAAATCGCTACACCTTCAACCTTCCTTCACAATCTTCAGCATAACCCACTCAACAAAATCCCTCCACGCATCAACCTTTCACAAACTTCAACAAATAATGACCTTGGATTCAAACAATAACCAACTTCATCACCTTTACAACAACACTTGAACACCATCAACAGCTCGCACGACTCTCTGCAAAAACTGAACAGTGAATCCTAACCTTCCACCTTCAACATAATCACTACGAATTCATTTCATTAACCTCGTTTCTTATTCAATCTTCTGACCAACACAAACCCATTAATATTCACAACGACTTCAATAACTTGTTTCTTCTCCTTGAACTGCAACAAAATGCAACAAACCAAAAATCTCTTCAACATACTCCCTTCAAGTCCCTTCGAATTACTTCACCTTCCTTCAGAATCCAAAAAAGGTAGCATTTTGTTCACAAACCATAACTCGCATCACAACTGGCAAGAGGGTTGGAGAGGAGATTTAGCCCAGAGGGATTCGGTTGGAAGGAGCGATGCTTCGCGAAAGAGACTGACCCAGAGAGAGAGGAGAACCGAAAGTGCAAGAAGGTTTTGTTTCTTCTTTCTTTCATTGCCGTGCGAATTTGGGTTTGTGTTTTGAAACTAAAGCAGCCATATGAATAGTAGGGTTCATACCCTTTTGTTCTTTAAGTCAAATTGGGTTGTGATTAATAAAAAAACCCGGTTGAAGATTAGACGGGTTTTTCACTCCCACCAGACGGGCTCTTTTCATTTTCTCCATAAGCCCATCGTATTTTAGATTAAGTGTCAGTTTTCATAATTTAGTTTCTTAGTCTTTGGAATTATTTATTTTAGTTTCTTTAAGATTTAGTTTTAGAATTTAGTTCTTTAGTTTTCTTAGGATTAGTTATGTAGTTTTTAATTAAATTCTGACTTAATTAATATTGATTAGATTTTAATTTTATTGGAATTTAATAGGTTAGTTTTTTTTTTAAGATTTAAATTTTAATTAGATGTTTAGTTTTATTAGAAGTTAGTTTAGTTAGTTTTAAATTTTGATTTAGCTAATTTGAGTTTTTTTTTAGTTTTTAATTAGATTATTTTAATCATTTTTTTAGTTTAATTATTTTTTAACTAGATTTTAGTTTTTATTAATTTTAATTAATTTTTTTAGTTTAATTAGTTAGTTGTTTTTAATTAGATTTTAGTTATTGGTTTTTAATTAGATTTCATTTTAATTAGAATTCAATTCTTAGACTACTCTTGACCGTCCTCGTTTTCGTTTTAGTTGATTCTTGATGTTTAATTTTGAATTTAATTCTTGATGCATTTGGCTGTGATTAAGTCCTGATTTTGATGTCCTATCTTTTGAGATTTTGATTTGCCTGAGCATTTGCTGTACATGTTGCTATTTATCTTACATTTGATACTCGAGGTTTCTCTCTTTGTCTCTCTGTTGTTTATGCCTCGTTCCAAAGGAAAGGATTCCCTTGTTGACTGCCATAACTTAGCCTAGTTTGCTAACTTACCTTCCTTTTTATCCTATCTTTAGGATTAGAGTCGTCGCACTCTTTGTATGTGTTCTGCCATGGACACTTACTTCCCTTTCATCATAACCCTAGGATTGGAGTCGCCGTACTCTATGTGAGTGTCCTGCCATGGACATTTCCTTTCCCGTTTAACCTAGCCTTAGGTTTAGAGTCGCCGCACTCTATGTATGTGTCTCGCTGCAGACATTCACTCTTCCCTTTGGAACCTTGACCACAGTCAAGAGTACCTCATCCCTAATGAGTGGAACTATGAATGCTCTAATTCCATTCCCGTCAGGATACATAGGCACGAGATGCGATGTCTTTGCGAGCATACTTAGTGTATATACCCTTAGGTCTTTACCTTAGCATGTTTCCCTTAGCAAGCAAACATTAGCATAACACAAATACTAACAAGAGGTTCATGTAGAGTACTACAGATACTTAGGATGCTAACACATTCCCTAGGTATAACCAACCCCCGAACTTTAGATCTCTTAGCTGTGTTGTTACATAGCACACTTAGGGTTTTTTCGATCTTTACCCTTTCCTTTGGATAAATCAAAGCTCCATGGTGAACTTCATGATTTGTGATTCAAGTTAATTAATAGCTTGATATCCGATTCTCACCGCAACAATTATTTTTTTTCTCTTTCTTTGTTAATTTTTTCCCCTAATTTTCTTCTCTACAATTCTATTTTTCTTCTCTTTTTAATTTGTTCAACTTTGAAAATAATAGGAAAAATACGCTTTTTCATCCCTTAACTTTACCTCGGGGTCCATTTTGGTCTCTTAATATTTAAAATGTTCAAATTGATCCCTTAAGTATTAAAAATGGAGCACTTTTGTCCTTCCATATGTTTTTGTTAGTGAGGGTTCAGAAAGATTATCCATGTGGCATAGTTAATGGCTTACGTGGCTTTTACATGTTATATTGTACACCTTTGGGAACAAATCCATTTTCAAAAAGTCAAGGGAAGAACAAAATCCATTGTGTAGTGAAGAACAGTGAAGGCGAAATCCATCGTTCCTGAAAGCGAGATCGATCGAGCGAGTGTTTGAAAACATCATTGCGAACAGGTTAGAAATTTGATGGTTTGTATCAGTTCTGATAGTGGTAGAAATTAAGGTTTTTTTCAATCTGAGAATGGTACTTTTAAGGCTTTGGATGTTTTCAATTTGAGAAATTAGGGTTTTTTTTATAACTTTAGGGATCACGTAACAGTTTTCTTAATAATATCGATTTTGAACTGACTAGGTGAAATGGATGAGTTTCTAGAATTAAGAATCCATCATAGTGGTGAATTCATTGATGATGATCTTAGAGTGTATGAAGGAGGGAAAGTTGATGAGTTGAAAGTAAATGTTGACAAATGGAGTTACTTTGAGTTGATAGGTGAACTAAAGGATTTAGGTTATAGGGATTTTGAGAAAATCTATTAAAATGACACGACATTTGGGATGAATGCATTGATTGAAGATGTAGAAGCATTAGAAATAGTTGATCTTTACAGGGTTCACCTAGGTGTAGAAATTTATATTCAGCACACACTTGATCAGCCTGATTATTATGATGGGCCTATAGAAGCAGAAGTAGAAAATGTTGTCAATGTCAATGAGGAGCCTGATGTAGTTAAATAATTGCTTTCTAAATTGTATGAAGAAACAATCAATTAAAATGATAAGTTCAATAAAGCTGAGTTGGAGGCTGACAAGGTTGTGTTAGAGGTTGAAAAAGTTGGTATGGAGGCTGACAAGGTTGTGTTAGAGGATGAAAAAGTTGGTATGGATGCTGAAAAGGTTGTGTTGGAGGATGAAAAAGTTGGTATGGAGGCTGATAAGGTTGTGTTGGAGGCTGAAAAGGTTGTGTTGGAGGCTAAAATTGCTGGTATGGAAAGTGGTAAGGTGGATGATGCTCTAAGTAGTGATGATAATGAGGATGAGTTGTACAAGTATGATAGTGCTCTAGAGGTAGCTTTTGATGATTCTTCTAATGGGTATGATGATATAAATGAAGATAAGTTAGCAAATCTACTTGAACATGAACTGCATGAAGAGGGAGATGAGGGACAATCCAAAAAACAAAAAGAGAAATGGGAAGAAAATAAGAGTGAATTTAAAGGGAGTGATAATGAAATTGAAGATCTAGTGAGTGGGTGTGATAGTGATGATAGTTGTGGTGTTCTAAAAAAGGCTCACCCAATGTTTAAGATGCAAAAGGATATGGTTGATTTCAAATGGGAGGTAGGGTTGTACTTTAGTTCAAAAGATGATTTCAAGAAGGCAATAACATCATATGATATCCATAGTGGTAGAAATCTTAAGTTCAGTAAAAATGATAAGGTAAGGCTGAGGATAAAATTTAAGGATGGATGTGATTGAGAAGCTTATTGTGCCAAATTTTCAAATGAAGAATCTTGGAAATTAAAGGAAGATGAATGATGTACATTGTTGTAGCAGGGATTATAATGTGAAGATGATGACTACCAAGTGGCTGAGCAAGAGGATCCAAAACTCATTAAAAACCAATCCTAAGATGAAAATAAAGGATATAAAGGCAAAGGCACAAAACAAATGGAATGTAGGTGTGTACAAAATTAAGGCAATAAGAGCAATGTTTAAAGCTAGAGATATGGTTGATGGATCATTCTTAGGGGATTACACCAAAATATATGATTATTGTCATGAGTTGTTAAGAGCAAACGCAAAATCCATAGTGAAGCTTGGTGTTAAACGAACTCAAGAAGGTTCAGATGATCAAAGACCATATTTTAAAAGGCCGTATATATGCTTTGCAATATGTAAGGAAAACTTCAAGTTTTTTATGCATGTCATAGGACTTGATGGTTGTTTTCTTAAGGGGATATGTGAAGGGCAAATTATGGTTATTATAGGTAGGGATCCAAATGATCAAATTCTACCTATAGAATTTATAGTGGTAGAAGGGGAAAATAGGGACAGTTCGACATGGTTTTTGGAGTTATTGATTGATGACCTTGGAGGAAAAATGAATGCCTCACATACACATTCATTTTAAGTCAACAAAAGGTATGTGAGCATTATTAAATTGAATTCATTGATTTCTGTTATGCTTTGTATTGATGTTGTTTGTTGTGTTGCAGGGTTTATTACCAGCCATAGATGAACTTTTGCCTAATGTTGAGCAAAGGTTCTGTGTCAGGCACTTATAGAACTATTTCAGAAAGAAATATTCTGGGAAGATGTTGAAGGAAATAATTTGGAAAGCTGCTAAATCAACATATACACAAGCCTAGGAAATGAAGTCATGCATCATCAAATGTTGGAGGAAAATAAGGAAGTCAGACAACATCAACTGTTGGAGGCATACAAGGTTCTCAACTGCCAAGAACTGAAGAAAGTCAGGCAACATCAACTGTTGGAGGAAAATAAGGAAGTCAGGCAACATCAACTATTTGAGGCACACAAGGTTCTCAACTGCCAAGAACTATAGGCACACCTGCTACTCAACAATCAACACTAGGAAGGCCAAGTAAGTTGGGTGTTATGAGGCCATCAACACCTTTTGTTCCTCATGGACCTACTACAAAACTCAGTGCTGCCAAGAATGTGATTGACCAAACTACAAGGAGGACAACTTCAACTAAGAGAACCACACCCAAGAAAAAATCTTAGTTGTATTTAAGATGTTGTTTAATGGTCTTAAGTGTATTTGAAACCACTTTTGGTATACTGTCATTTTGTGTTATGGTTATGGATGTCATTCTGGAATGCTGTCATTTTGTGTAATGGTTATGGATATCATTTTGTAATGTGTTTTGAACAAGTTTATATGTTAATGACAATTATGTTCTATGGTGAAATTTTGTGTTGAAAAATTATGTGGAATGGTAAAATTCAATGTGAATAATTGAACAAAGTTACACTGATACATTTCACTGTTAAATGGCACAAGATTCAACTGATACAAACCAAAGCATTTCACTACAACATAATTTTTCAAGGTTCAACTGATACAAAACAAAACATTTCACTACTAAATGCCACTAATTTGGAAACTGATACAAACTTAAACATTTCAAATAATCATGAAAAAAACCGGAACTGCTAAAACTACAATAACAAGCACCATCCAACATTTTTTCCACTTAAAAATCTTGTTCATCTTATTTTGAAGATGATTCATCTCCTTCCTTAATTTTTCATTTGTCAACCTAACTTTTTCAAGATCCATTATTGCATCATCCAATTTCTTTGATAAATTTTCCAACCTAGACATTATAATTTTCCCTTTCTCATCTTGAACTTCCTCATAGAACCATTCAAAATACCCACACCCAGGTTGCATTGTTCCCTATAATTTATAATGGATTATTTAAACTGTAATCACCATAGAATAGATTATTCAAACTATAATCAACATACAAACTGCTTGTACAGAGCACATACATACCTTAAAATGAGAACAACCCTAAAAATGTTTTTCATAGCTCTTTGTCGTTGTTGACCTACGAAGAATAGTTGTGTCTCCACAATGACAACTCGGTTTCCATGGAAGATTCGAGCTCGTGAACACATTGATGATTAGACTTTCATGGCTTTTCTGCTTCATGGAGGACGAACCATAACCTGATTTCATGGAGGATCAACCATAATCTTCAATTTTTGGGAATCCAAATAAATTTTACAAAAAAAAACCTAGCTCCTAAATCAATTCACAGTTGAACACAGATGGTGGTGAAATAACGAAGGAAAATGAAGAAGAACAGCCATGTCATCTGCCACGTCATCATTCACAAACGTATGTTTGGAGGAAACAGACGGAAAGGAATCACGTGCTCCATTTTTAATACTTAAGGGATCGATTTGAACATTTTAAAAATTAAGGGACCAAAATGGACCCCGAGGGAAAGTTAAGGAACGAAAAAGGATATTTTTCCAAAATAATATCTTAGCAAATCTTAAATATTTCATTCAACATATTCCTAACGGCAAATTGTTTTGACAACAATAAAGATAAACCACTTGCTAATTAAAGTAACAAACTCTTTGGCCAAATTCCACATATGACAAATGGCCAAAACAACAATAAAAAAATTCTAAGAGGCTATGACAATAGAAATTCAACATATGCCTTACGGTCAAAATCAACAATAAAAAAGTCTAAGCATAAAGATAATGAATATTTATTTGTTGAAGTTTGAGTGCCCAATGCTTCTTTGTTTATCATTTTCCTTCCCTTTTGTTTTGAACTAGCTCGTAGATGCTTAGGATATTTGTGTGACTAAAGAAAATAAATAAACAAACAATTATCATAATGATGACTATAACAATTATCATAATATTCCCACATAGTGATTAGTTCCATTTGGCACAAAGAATATATTTTGATTCAAGTCTCCAAACCACATTGGACTCCAATTATCGCCTTTTTTTTACTTCACAAACCTCTGATGTATTATACTACATATAATTCCATCATATATGTGCATAAAGTCCCAAATTCTAAAAATCCTGCTGGGCATATAGAATTTCAAACCTTTGTCCCTATATTCTAAAATGACTTTGTTAAAAGCATCACACATGTTATTGACTTGCAAGTCACAATGTGTATGAGTACTACAAGATGATTTGGACAACATAGATAGAGACAATTGAGTAATTTGTTTCCCTGCCTCCTCATTTAACTTCTTCATATTATCCATGTTATTCTCTCATTCATAAATTGTTGTAGCTTGAGCACCTCTCCATAAAGATTGTTTCATTATTTTTCCTGGATACTTCTTTCTCCAATTTCCATAAAGATGTTTAATACATAACCTATTCTCAAAATTTAGATCAACTTCCTTCAAATTATCAATCAATCCTTGATGAAAATATTAAAAATATCAAACATTTCAAAAATTTATAAAATATCAAACATAATAGACAATAAAACACGAACAACCATCTTTTATTTGTTTGATATGAAAGACCATCTTTTATATTGGATGTTGTTAAGGTCTTTGAAAAGTAACTTTACAATCCAAGCCTTTGAAATCTTTATCTCAGCTTCAACAATAACAAAAGCAATGAGACACATTTGATTATTACCATATATACCAACATCTGGTTGTAATTGACCTCCACACCTTCCCTTTAAAAGACAACCATTTAACTCAATTAAGGGTCTACAACTGGTAACAAATACAACTTTACAACCCTTGAAGATGACATACATCCTAAAAAATACAGGACCGCTTTACAACCCTTGAAGATGACATACATCCTAAAAAACACAGGACCATTCACACCAAGTTCAATCTTGATTATAATTATGCTTCATGGATTACTCTTTAATAGTTCTTGTCCATAACTCCTCAAATGTGTGTATTGTTCTATGAAACCTCCCTCAATAATCTCTAATTCCCCTATTTTTACTCTACATTTATGATGTCTACCTAACATCACTTTCCACCTAATTTTAGTTTCATCTTGCAATGCCCCAAGTTTTATGTTTGGCGTGTACCTCAAGAGACTAGAAAATTTTTTTCCCAACAATTTGGCATTTTCTTGTCTATTTCTAGCAATCCTGTGACATGTATGAATAGCCTTATTCTAAACTAATTTGGTAATAACTCTTGTTGCTAGATTTACTCACTCTTATATGAAATGGACATCCTTTCATAAAATGTACAATAATTTTATGTTTCTCACATAATAGTTTGCCCCATTTTGTTATCAAAATAATTTTCCATTAGACATATATTTCAAAACAAATTTTCATTAGGCATACGTTGAATGACATATTTAAGATTTCCTAGATATTATGTTCAAAACTTAAATAATTAAAAAGAGAAGAAAAATATAATTGTAGAGAAGGAAAATAAGAAGAAAAAAAGTAATAAAAAAGGGGGGAATAAAGATCAATTTATTTTTGCCACATCAGCCACTTTATTTTTTGTATGCCACATAAGTGGTGGTTTAATTTTTTTAATGCTACATAAGTGAATTTCAGTTTACATGTCACCAGGGTACCATCAAATGCAAAAAAAAAAAAGCAAACTTGAGGGGTCAAAATCAAGCAATTGAAACATAGGGGACCAAAATCAAACAATAGGAAAACTTGAGGGATCAAAAATGCATTTAAACCTAAAGAAAAATAATCATCCAATTTATAAATACACATACTGCAAGAGATTTGGCCATTTAGACCCCTTCTATTTTGACAAATTGAAAATGTTTAAAGGTAATAACTCTAGACCTTCTGGAAAAAGACCCAAGAAAATCTAGGTATCAAAGGTGAAACCTTTGTGTGTTTGCATTTATGCTTTACAGCTTGATGTCTCAGATAATATTAAATGAAGTTGTGCAAAACAAAAGGTATGCTCTTAAGTATATAATGGTTTAAGTCTATAATCCCAAGAATGTACAATGATGGTAAATATCAATGACAGTAGTGATCAAAACAAGTGTTTTGAGGATATCTCAATATTCATGATCCTCAGTGATCAGTTAAACCTCATAGTAGGTTGAATGAATATGTCTGTGATGGACTTATCCATATCCTTGTTTGAATCAACTCTTGCATCCAATAATACAAAGAGAAGGACACACCATAATGTGTTGGTGTTCTCTTTAA
The DNA here is from genome assembly GCA_022829125.1 of Lathyrus tuberosus. Classification (NCBI taxonomy): domain Eukaryota; kingdom Viridiplantae; phylum Streptophyta; class Magnoliopsida; order Fabales; family Fabaceae; genus Lathyrus; species Lathyrus tuberosus. The sequence continues at coordinate 1,790,511 of JALAZF010000416.1, read as the reverse complement.
GGGAAGTTTTATCGAGGCATGCATTATTTTAAGGTTGAAATGGTCGTAAAACTCTTATTAATCCTTTAAAATAGTGGATTTAACTTTACTCATCTCGGTAAATTATGTTCACTAACCAAAAAGATGAGTTTGTAAGTATTTTATAGAAAAGAGGTGCAAATAAAGCTGTGCAAGGGTGCAAAAAACAAAACAAAAAATCCATCTCAAAACCCAAAATGCACCAAGGAGGATGACCGACGCAAGCCAAATTATTTGGCACCTTATGGTAATCGATTGAAAAATCTTGGCGTGCATATTTTCATATAAAATAAATGTAGTCTCCAAGGAAATTAGATACTAGCATTGATAATAAATGCTTAATATCTTAAAAGATCTGATAATCTAATCGATTGGAGTCTATAGTCAATCGATTGGCACACCTATTTTGGAATGATTTAGACCTGATTTTCAATTAGCTCAATTTCCATTGATTGTTTGCTAGAAATGTACAATCAAATCTTCAAGAGGCGCATTATAAATAGGTATGCCCCTTTCACTCTTTTTGCATTTCAAAATTTCATCTCTTCCAGTATCATTCTTGTGTGAGCTCTCCTTCTCTTGCCGTAAGTATCATCATGGCCTATTTAAAGAGTCAGAAATCTAAAGATGTCCCAAAAAGGGATATTTTCACTGTTGGGTTGATAAATAAGGTGATTCAACCATGGTACATAGAGCCAAGCTTCTTAAGAAGTTACAAATTATACCATCAAATATGTCCAGCCTCTCTAAGAGATCTATTCACACAGATTTCTGATAGAACCTTCCCAAACATCGTAAGAAAATTATATTTAAACTTAAGGTTCGTAGGAACTTCCCTAAGATCATTGGTAAGGGGAGTAGAAATAAATAACTACAAACATAATTTTGGAAGAATTTTTGAGTTTACCTTTTAGGGAAAATCCTACACCTATGAGGAACTCGTAGGATTTAGGAACTTCAAACACTCCACATCCCTAAACAACCTTGTTATCACTCCCATGGAGAAAAGAAATTCCCTTTCAAATCAACCCACTTAAAACCAAAGGTTCGCATCATTAACTACATTCAAACCAACATCCTCTTTCCAAGGAATGTGAACCGTAATTATGTCATTAGAGAAGATGTTGTACCCATTTTCCTTTCAACCCAAGAAGTTCCAACAAATTGGGTGGAGGAATTTTTCACAGCATGATTTGCTCCAAAGATAACTAGTCAACATGACTTCCTTATGGAGCAATGATCATCAAACTCTTAGCAAACTTAAACATTAATGCCATGGAAGAAGCTATAGACTCAACCCATCATAGGATCACCTATATTACGCTTAGAGAGATAATGGTTCTTATCAAACATGGAGTACTATAGGATGACCTAATAATCAAGGAAGAAGAAGAGCTAGAAGTAGTAGAAGACACAAAGATCAACAAAGTTTTGCATATATGTCAAAACCTAGCCCAAGATATGGAGAATATCAATAAAAATATCTCAAGGGATAATGATACTTATGGCAATGAATATACTCACTTATGTGTCTAAATATCTTTGTTTTTATTCCAAAATTTCATGCTTTCCGTACCATTTTTAATTATGAGATTTTCCCTTTGTACTTTGAACTTCAGCAACTTTAAATTAATAAAAAAGTATGTTTTTTCTTTCCTAAATGTTTATGTGCAAATATGTTTGCATATTTAATTATCGAAATGAATCTTTACCCGCCTTTTTGATTTCGACAAATGGGGAGAAGTAAGGTTGTTAAAATTGCAATTTAAAACCTAAACTCTATAAATTTCATGTTTCTAGGTCTTTTTTTTAAAATAAAAGATATATATATATATATATATTCCAAAAAATAAAAGCAATGTACATCAAGAGATCCTAAGATCCAACTAACAACACAAGACAAACTGAAATTCTGGTATCAGATGTGTGATGTTAAGTGTGATGTCACAACAACACAATCTGCTATATGAACAAGGTAATAACAACAGTAAATCAACACAATGAATTGTTCACCCAGTTCGGTCTAACAACCTATGTCTGGGGGCTACCAAGCCAGGGAGGAAATTCACTATTAGTAGTATTAAATTACAGACTCAACAATCCCAGTTGACATCTACTAATCTTAATCACTACCCAATGACACTTCTACCTAAGAGACCACTTAGATGTGAGAAACCACTCACTCCCTAAATCACCTCAGTGATACAATTCAAAGATTACACTTTAAACCACACCTTGATCTTGCTTAACAACTTTGATCAAGAACAACACACTCTTTCCTAAAAGCTCTAGAGTGAATACACTTACAACCCAAAATAGTAACACCTATTCAACCATGAAAGGCTTACAAAATACACACGAAAACTCTAACTTGACTCTCAGTCTTTGCTCTCTTGTCTTCGTTCCCTTCCAACAAGGGTTGAGGCTGCTTTAAATAGAATTCTGACTTGGGCTTGGACCTCTTCCAAAAATCTGATTTGATTTGTTTTAAAAACAAAATTTAAAATAGATTTGATCTTCAAATCTTTTTAAATCAAACAACCCTTAAACATAGCAACAGGATCTGCTCCAAATCTGATTGCAACTGAAAATATCTTCTCCAACATATTCACACACAATCTCTCTAACAGATCTTCTCAAACCAAACTTTCACGCGCAGCCCTTAAACATCACAGCCTGATGTTCTGATGTTCAGATAACTGATGTCAAGACACCAAGTTTAACATCAGCATATAAAACTTCAACCCTGCAACAACTAATGTTAGGAACCAATGTTAAGACATCAGACATATGACATCAACATTGTTCAACTTTGTTTTACCAAAATTCCAGCTAATACAAGAACTAACAATCTCCCCCTTTGGCTAATTTTGGCTAAAACAATCTCTGCCAACATCAGAGATACCTGCAGCGGAAAAACTTCATACTCCTAACATTCCAAAACACAACCAGCACCAATCACATCCAAAATCTGCTAAACTTCCCCTCAAAACATGAACCAACATACCAGTTGTTCAAACATGCACACTCCCCCTCAAGCCTAGAACCACAACAGACAACTAGGCAACACATAGGCACATAGGCTAACTCTCCCCCTTTTTAGCCACAATTGGACAGTTAGTCCTACTAGCTCTCTTTGTCAGTCAAAAGTCAGCACCACATGACAAGACAAATCATAGAACAAAAACCAGATAAGCATAAAAGTACTTTTATCCAAGTTACACAACATGCACACAATGTGAAGAAACAAAAAAAACTACAAACTAGAAAAGCAAGAAACAGTAAAAGCAGCAATTCAATCTTCATCAGTAGAACCATCTGCATCCTCCTCCGTCTCAGTTGTTGAATCACCTTTATCAGAACCTGAATCTTTAGTATTGACATGAACATCATCATCATCCTTACTTGCATTGACTTTCTCACCTTCTTTTTCTGCCATTCTTAGAGTCAAAATTAGTCTTTCAAATTTTTGTTTCCTTTCAGTACTAACTCTAATGACTTTATCTAACTCCTTACATGCTTCCTCCAGCTCAGAAATTATTCCAGTCTTGGAAGTTGGCTGGTGCGATGTTGAGGCAGATGTCTTGACAATGTCAGGAACATGCTTTCCTTCAAACAACTTGTAGTGAATTGACAGAGCAGACTCCCTTTTACATACAACATCAGATTGATGTAGAATACCAGGATGCTGAGACAAGATGATCCCACAGATAAGAGAGGTAAAAGCAATAGGTAATTTCACAGCATTTGTAGCAGCATGCTTAATTGTCTGATCAAAAATGTAGGAGCCATAATCAAATATTTGCTTTGTCCCAATAGCATAAATCATCTTTCCCAATCCAACAGAAATAGTGGTCTTGTGATTAGTAGGGACCCAGTTGGCAGCACCTATCCTGTGCAAAATAGCATATTTAACACTTAACAAACTAGCTGACAACTTTCCTTTTAAAGGCCAGACCTTCACTTGTCCTGCTGTGATTTCTTGGCACACTGCATTATCAGTCACTTCCAACTCTCTATACTCTTTCTCATCTTTTCCTAGGTAAGTGTTAATGATCTCAGGAGAAAAATTAACACACTGACCTCTTACATATACCTTTCTAAAATCCACACTTCTGCTATCATTAATAGCCACAGGAATGTTTACTACAAATTCCTTGACTAACCCATCATAGCATTTGGACAACCCAGAAACAGTCTTCATTAGCCTAGCAAATTTGATCAACCCCATAACTTCTTTAATTTCCAGAGCATCTCCACCAAGCTCCCTTTCCAGGGCTAATCTCCTTTGACACACAAACTTCCACATGTGAGCACTGCTTGCATAGTGAAAGGATATGTTGTCAACAGGCACTTCAGGAACCTTGTCAGAAATCCTCTTCAAAATTGACCTTCTGACTGGAGTGATGTTGTGAACATCATCATCAACATCAAACTCAGATTCTGATTCTTCCCTCTGCTTCCTCTTTTTGGAAGTCACAGCAACCTTGCTCCAAGTCTTAGTAGGACCAACCACAGTTGACTTCTTCTTTTTGTTCTCAGGTCTCTCCTTAGGTGAAGAATCTGCAGACTTCCCTTTTCTAGACCTTATTCTTTTGGCAATACCAGGGACAGCTTTACCAATAACTTCATTATTTGATAGGTCAACCACATCCACCACATCAGCAGTCTTCATTCCTCTGGGACTAGAAACAACATTCCTAGCAGGTGATGTTCTGACATCAGGTTCAACATCAACCTCATCTTCAACATGAGTATCAATATCTTCAACTTCAGCTTCTGCATCTTCAATGACAGAAATAGCCTTTCTGTGAAGATTGGTTTCAGAAGTTTGCATGTCACCCTTTTCTCTAACAGATTGATCAGCAGGCATTTGACTCAGAGGTCTAGATATTCCCTTCACAGAAATCCCTTTCTCAAAATTTTTTGTGACAATTTGATCAACACTTTTGTCCACATCTACCCTTTCTTCAACAGCTTGAGGAAGAGGGGTGGTAGTCTTAGAAGTAGGTTTGTCTCCAAACAAAACACTAGTGACAAACGCTCTACTTTTGCTATCATCAAATTTCTTACCCGCAGATTGATCAGAAGTATTACCTTTTGAAGGCCTCTTAGGTTGATACTTCTCAGATCTTTTCTTTTCTGAACCTGGAATCATAGAGAGAGGCGCTATGTCCAAGGCTTCATCCATTGAAACTTCTTTCGTCGAAACCCTAGATGTTGCATGCGAGGAGCTCTTTGAAGCAGACTTCTTGGAGAGAGATGACCCATGTTGAGACATTGTTCCTTTGAAACAGTTGATGTACAAGGATGTGTTGTGTCTTCCGATCTTTGGTGAGAAAATGAATAGACTTGGAGTGTGGAGATTGATGTAGTGTGTGAGAGTAACAATAGGGAATGATAGCCTAAGGTAAGGGGGCTGCTTTTGTTGATCACTTAAAAGCCAATAAATGTATTTTCCCCACCTAAACAAATTTCCTTTTAAATTTTTGAAATTTACTAAATGCACACCATAAGTCACTAACATCAGATGACTTTTCCACATGCCCAAATTTCTACTTAAGACTTCACAAATTTCAGCACACATATCTTTAGGGAAATTGTCATTATACTTCATATCTGAATGATCAACCTCTATGACCTTAGTTTCCTCTAAATAGATGCATCACACTAGGTTGTTTGGTGATCCTTCTAATGTCACATTCATATGTCATAACATCATCCTTGACATTACATGATGAGCTGGACTCTTGAGGAACCCATAAATAACAGTTATCTATGGATCTAACTCCCCTCATAACGACTTCACTCTTCTCATTAGTCACTACACATTCATCTTTAGTGTAGCTAACCTTGAATCCTTCATCACATAATTGACTGATGCTAATCAAATTAGCAGTCAATCCTTTGACAAGAAGTACATTTTCAAGATTAGGTCCAGCCTCACAATTGAATTTTCCAATTCCTTTAACTTCCCCATTTTCTCCATTACCAAAAGTTACATCATTTGTGGAGTAAGTCCTGATATCTACCAACTGATTCTTGAAACCTATCATATGATTTGAGCAACCACTGTCAAAATACCAACCATCCATAGCTGGGGTTCTAACAGATGAGTGAGCTAATAGACATGTGACAGCAGCTTTAGGAACCCATTGTTTAACAGCCTAAGGCCTGTTCTGCTTCTGTCTAGGTTGAGGAACAGATTTGGGATAACCATGCAGTTTAAAGCAAGAAGATTGTATATGGCCAAATCTTCCACAATAGTAACATCTCACTCTTTGAATCTTTTCTCTGAAGTGATTAAAATGTCTGCCACCTTGATGATGATTTCTGTCATACTGCTGAGGCTGCCATCTGTCAGAATATTGATGTTGTCTTCTCCCATAATTAGGCTGTCTTCTGTAATGATGAGTCTATCTTTTGTAATGATTAGGCTGTCTTCTACCATGATGATGAGGCTTTCTTCTGCCATAACAATGAGGCACAGCATTATTAGGTCCAAAACCATACATTTTCCCTTGATGTTGAGACATCGGATGGAACATGTTATGTTTGAAACTAGAAGCCTGCATACTCCTATGGTATTGAGGAGGCATATACTGCCTAGCTCCAGAAACCTGAGGCTTTCCTTGAGGTTGAGGCAAAAACTTCTTAGGTACAGGACCATAACCCTTTCCATTATTTTGTGGCCCAAGGTGAGGGACAACCTTCTTAATTCCAGAACCATGTCCTTTTTCATGATGATGAGGAATGTTCTGTTTAACCCCAGAAGAACTAGCCTCTGCAGATATCTTCTTCTCGCCCTCATATCCTAGACCAGTCTTATCACTTGCCCTTTTTCCAGCTTCAAGTATTTTATCCAGAGTGTCAGTTCCACTATTTAACATTCTGATGGATTTTGACATTTGATCAATCTGGGATTTTAACAACAAAACTTCATTCTCAAGTTCAGCTTTATCAGTACAAGCTGTATTAGAATTTTCTTCTGCTTCTCCCCTTCTTGACAGACCTCTTCACTTTTCAGACACAGCTCTTGATAAGAAGATGCCAGCTCTTCAAAGGTCAATTCACCATCACTAGATTCTCCATCAGAGGCACATATTACAGTCAATGCCTTAACATGCTTGGCATTCTCTTCTTCACTTTCACTATCTGTATCAGACCAGGAAACAGATAACCTCTTTTTCTGCTTATTGAGATATGTAGGACATTCTTTCTTGACATGACCATAACCTTCACACTCATAGCATTGAACTCCTTTGTCATGATTGGACTTTTCTTCATCTCTTGTTTTCTTCACTTGATTACTAGACCTGTTGTTGTCAGATGTGATGTTCTTAACATTAGGTCTATAGTTTCTGTCCATTCTCTTTAGCACCTTATTAAACTGTCTCCCAAGCATCACAACAGCATTTGATAGTTCCTCCTGAGTTTCAAAATTACACTCCTTCTTACCATCTTCAGTATTAGACACCAAAGCTATGCTTTTGGTCTTCTTTTCAGGCTCCTCAATCAACCCCAACTCAAAAGTTTGAAGAGAACCAATCAACTCATCAACTCTCATCTTGCTGATGTCTTGAGCTTCTTCAATAGCAGTCACCTTCATTTTATATTTCTTGGGAAGGGATCTGAGAATCTTCCTTACCAGCTTCTCTTCAGTCATTCTTTCTCCTAAAGCACTAGAAGCATTGGATAGCTCAAGAATATTCATGTGAAAATCATGAATGGTTTCATCCTCCGTCATCTTCAGATTTTCAAACTTAGTAGTCAACAGTTGAAGTCTTGACATCTTGACCTTGGAAGTTCCTTCATGAGTAGTTTTCAAGACATCCCAAGCTTCCTTAGCTACTTCACAAGTGTTTACCAGCCTAAAGATGTTCTTGTCAATACCATTAAAGATGGCATTCAAGGCTTTTAAATTTCCAAGTGCAAGCTCATCTTCTTCCTTGGTCCAATCTTCCTCAGGTTTCAGCTTTGTTGTACCATCCTTTTCAACAATAACAGGTGCTTTCCATTCTTTTAAGACAGCCTTCCAAGCCCTGCTGTCTAATGACTTCAAGAAGGTAACCATCCGTGGTTTCCAATAGTCATAATTAGAGCCATCTAGAATAGGGGGTCTATTCACAAATCCACCACTCTCCTTGTCCATTGCACCAGAAAGTATCAGCCCTAGATCTCACCCAGATGCAGAGCAGGATGCCTGCTCTGATACCAATTGAAATTCTGGTATCAGATGTGTGATGTTAAGTGTGATGTCACAACAACACAATCTGCTATATGAACAAGGTAATAACAACAGTAAATCAACATAATGAATTATTCACCCAGTTTGGTCTAACAACCTATGTCTGGGGGCTACCAAGCCAGGGAGGAAATTCACTATTAGTAGTATTAAATTACAGACTCAACAATCCCAGTTGACATCTACTAATCTTAATCACTACCCAATGACACTTCTACCTAAGAGACCACTTAGATGTGAGAAATCACTCACTCCCTAAATCACCTCAGTGATACAATTCAAAGATTACACTTTAAACCACACCTTGATCTTGCTTAACAGCTTTGATTAAGAACAACATAATCTTGCTTAAAAGCTCTAGAGTGAATACACTTACAACCCAAAATAGTAACACCTATTCAACCATGAAAGGCTTCCAAAATACACACGAAAACTCTAACTTGACTCTCAGTCTTTGCTCTCTTGTCTTTGTCCCCTTCCAACAAGGGTTGAGGCTGCTTTAAATAGAATTCTGACTTGGGCTTGGACCTCTTTCAGAAATCTGATTTGATTTGTTTTAAAAACAGAATTTAAAAAAGATTTGATCTTCAAATCTTTTTAAATCAAACAACCCTTAAACATAGCAACGGGATCTGCTCCAAATCTGATTGCAACTGAAAATATCTTCTCCAAGATATTCGCACACAATCTCTCTAACAGATCTTCTCAAACCAAACTTTCACGCGCAGCCCTAAAACATCACAACCTGATGTTCTGATGTTCAGATAACTGATGTCAAGACATCAAGTTTAACATCAGCATATAAAACTTCAACCCTGCAACAACTAATGTTAAGAACCAATGTTAAGACATCAGACATATGACATCAACATTGTTCAACTTTGTTTTACCAAAATTCCAGCCAATACAAGAACTAACACAAACCAATAAAGAAAAAAACCAAGCTTACATCAAAAGCCTAGCTAAATGTTTCCTATATGTGTATCTCATCCATCCTCTGTATAAGGTGTTATCTATAATACTTATAATAGTACTTGTATAATCCTCACCAGTATCAAAAATTGCAGAATTTCTGTACATCCAAATTCCATAAACCGTTTCAGCTATGGCAGTTTTTAATATCCCTGTTTTATATCCTTTTCCTCTAGTGTTTCTAATGAGCCAACGCAATTCATCTTTCCACTACAGCGGATCATGATTCACTTCCAACCAAGTAAGCACCTTGCTCCATATGTCTTTAGTAATTCTGCAGGCTAACATAAGGTGGTCAATAGTTTCAATATCCTGATTGCAAAGGCTGCATATGTCGTTCTGCATCATGCCAAACTTCTTCAATCTTGCTTTAGTTGCTAATCTTCCTTGGCAAGCCAACCACAAGTACAGAACAACCCTAGGTCTCGCATAGTTTTGTTGGATCAAATGACTTCATTCAACTTTGCACTTTGCTTCATGTAATTGTCATACATTCTCTTCATGGAGAACTTTTGCTTATGCTTCATATCATCCCACACCTGTTGATGAATGTTGATATCACTTCTTTTGGCCATAATTGTTTTCATAATCCAAGAACTATTATTTCTATTAGTAGCTGTCATTACATCATCTCCTTTTAGATAGTAAGTATGAACCCATTTCACCCAAAGATTTTCCAGCTTCATGCTTATATTCCAAAGGCACTTCAACATGGCAAGATTAGTCCAAACCTCCATATTAATCATGTTCAAACCTCCGTGATTAATAGGACTGCACACTCTGCTTCAAGCAACGGGGCTCTTTTTGCTTTTCTCCTGGCCAGACCAGATAAAAGACCTACAAATTGAATCAATTTTTTGGATAACTCCTTTTGGAATAGGGAAACACAACATCCAGTATTGGGCAATAGCTACAAAAATACTTCTAACTAACTGAATCCTACCAGCAGCACTTAAAAGTTTTGTTGTCCAATGCCTGATTCTACTAGTAATTCTATCCACCAGAGGCAGGTAATGGATAATGTTCAAATTTTTACATGTTAAAGGAACACCTAGATATCTGACAGGAAGTTGCCCAATACCAAATCCTGTTTTGTGCTTCACTTGTTGAATAATGTCCTCATCCATACCACTGCAGAAGAGTTTACATTTATGAGGATTAACACTCAAACCAGTTGATTCAGAAAAAGATTGGAAGGCTTCCAATATTAACTCAATTGATTGGTAATCTCCTCTACTAAATAATAAAACATCATCTGCAAAGGCTAAATATGTTATGCCAAGTTCTCACATTTATTGTGGTGGTTAAAATTAGGATTGCCTTGCATTTTCACCATTACTCTATTTATATACTCCATTAAGATGACAAAAAGCAAGGGAAACATGGGATCCCCTTGCCTAATTCCTCTCTTAGCCTCCATCACATCTGTGTACTCCCCATTGACATTGAATCTGTAAGTCACTGTTGTAGTAGCCAACATAATCCTGCAATAAACTTTTTTGGCAACCCTATTTCTTGAAGGACACGTTTTAGAGCTGACCAATCAACCATATCATAAGATTTCTGTAGGTCAAGTTGGATCATGCATCTAGGAGTCCCTCCCTTCCTAAAGTATCCCTTCAACAATTCAAAAGCAATCATAATGTGGTTATGTATGACTTGCCCTGGGACAAATGCTGCCTGACTCTCATGAATAACCTCTTTCAACACTTTCCCCAATCTGTTTGTCATTATCTTTGAAATCATCTTGTAAACTGTTGTACATCCTACTATAGACCTATAATACCTTATAATCTTGGCTTTATCAGTCTTAGGAATGAGGGTCACAGTGGTACTGTTGAATCCTTTAAACAAATTTCCTTCCTGGAAGAATTCCTGAATAACACCAACTACATCATCTTTTATTATGTGCCAGTTGGCCATAAAAAACTTGGCCTCATACCCATCAATGCCAGGAGATTTTAGATCTCTAATTCCATGTAAGGCTTGCTCTATCTCTTTTTCAGTCACCTGAGCAATAAGAGCTTCACAGTGGAACTGGTTGATTTGTTTACCTCTTCTCAACATCAATGTCAACATGTTTAAGATGGTTGGCTTTGGTTCCCATTAAGCTACAATAAAAACTCAACACTTCCGGTTTAATATCCTCTTGATCAATTAATTTGGTGCCATCATCCTTATGCAACAAGTCCAGACTCTTATGCTGATGTTTGGAGGTAAAAACGTGTTTATGTAAAACCGCATCCTGAGACAATTTTAAACGATTTAAATAACTCTAAAATTGGTGAAATCGTGTAAAATCGTTGGATTTTACTCTTTGACCCAATTTTACCTTTTCTTTGGTCAAATTTTAAAAAGCCCATTTTATATTTTTTTCATATGAAAACTTCTCCCTTGCCTTTTTTTCTATTTTGTTCACATTAAAGGACTTCTCTCACACCTATTTGAGAGAGAAAGAATATACCAGAGCAATGAGGTTATTTTTATTATTTGGGTTCATAAAGAAATTGGTTGCATCAACAGTGAATGAATGATTTGGTTTATGTGATGGCCAATATGCGGTTAACAAAGAAAGAAACTAGAAATATGGAACCACTTGAATTTGTTGATATTAAATATGATGATGAATTTTTAACTACCTCTAATGGACATGCTAATAATGATGATGAGAATGTGCAACAGCCTATCAATGTTAAAGTTAGTGCAGGTTGTGAAACTGTTGGTTCAAGCAATCCTCGAGCTCCACCTTTAAATAATGTTGTCTTTGTTTATAATATAGAAGAACCTTTATAATCTAGAGATGAATTTTATCAAGTTAAAGATGAAGACACTAATGAATATGTTGTTGTAGAATGGTTGAACTTTTCATTAAGTTGAAGATGAAGATGAAAACATTTGTTTTGTTGAACTTGAGAAACTTATGAAACTCTTATATTTTTGGATAATCTTTTTTATGTCACTTTTTATGATTTGGTAGATAATTTATGTAGTTTGATGCAAGTATATGAATATTACACTTTGTTATGGTGATTTAGTATATTTTTACTGTATAATTTAGTTAAAATTTTAAATTATTGATGCATTTAAAATATTATTTATGTTGTGTATATAAATTTAATATCATTTTAATATGAGATAAAGTCTACAATTTTACGTTTTGATTTTACTTTTTGAATGTACCTAGGAAAAACGAATCAAGGAAAAAAAATTATTCTGACAACCTTGGGAAGAAATATACTCTCAGCAGGAGTAGAGTATACTCTCTACATAATTGGGGGGACTTTAATCACTCCAAACATATATTTGTTGTTTCTTTTACCACCTTCATAAGAGATTCGTTGTCATCATAAAAAATGGGGAGAATGTGGAACCATGTTTTGCAGGTTGTTGATCAAGGAAGATATCATAAAGATGAACATGCTTTTAATGATGACAACTAATCTTATGATAACAACTAAAGTGCAAGCATAACAAGAAGTTAAAGATGCAAGCAGACAAAGCTAGGGTTTAATGATTACTGCAAAGATCCTCCTATGATTGCACTCAACTAGATTAATTCTCAAGCCTGATATCCAGGAATAAATCAAGCAGATGTTTGTATGAATGATTTATCTAACAAGTCTTGAAGCTTCAAAGTGTGTAAGAGAGGAAGTGTGAAAGCTCACCCTATCACGTCTGAGTGAATAATATATTGTAAAAGCATGAGGGATTTCTCGTAAAGTTATACGGCCAATCTCACACAAACACACACACACAAAAGTTTTATAACTTATTTTTCTTAAGAAAATATTTCTAAAAATGGTTTAAAGTCAAGCTATAGTTGAATCCGGAGCTGTCAGAAAAGTTATGGAATTTTTTGTACTAGCCAATCAATCAACACATATACCCGATTGATTGGGTTAGTGTAAAAATATGCCATAAAATTTTAGGATAGTGTCTTAATGAATGATTAAGGTTATATATATATTTTTTATTACCTTTTGAAACCTTCTAATCAATTAATTTTAGGCCAATCAATCTATTGGAGCATGATGCCAATCGATTAGCTGATTAAATTTGGCCACAAAATATTTCCTTTTTTATGCCAACCTCTAGCTTATAAATATAGGTTCCTTCCCTCATATTTTCCCATCTAGAATTGTGAGCTCTCATATTTTACTTTTCATTCTTTTGCTAAATATATTTTATCACTTTCTCTTACTTAGAAATTTAGTCGCAATGCTTTAGAGAAAAGTCTTTTGCAAGTGAGACATCTTTGAAATTGTTCGAGACTGGACCAATGAGTAGGCATGACCCAATCCACTCCTGCTCCCTGAACGGCCCAATTGCCTATGTCCATCCAATATGGGGAAGCATTTACCTTTCTGCCCTCTGCCGGGCACATATGGTCAGAGGGCCCACAGGGTCACCTGCTCCTCCTCGGCATTCCTACCCTTCATGCACGACTCTCTCATCCAGAAACAACCACGACACCCGTGCCCGGAACTACACCTTTGCCTGTGGCAACGGCTAGTTTCGGGCATATCTGCCCGTCCTAACGGCTAGTTTCTGGCAGTTACCTATTCTTTGGGAAACGGTTATCACGCCCCAAAAATAGGAACCGTTGGCCACGCGCTGAGGGCATTATAAAACTCTCTCATTTGAGAGGGTAAGGTATCCTAAATCATCCTAAGAAACACATACTTTTGTACTTGCCTTTTTCCTCTCCCGATTCTTACTTTAGCATCGGAGTGCCTTGTAGGTACACCCCCTCCTCATCTCACACACCCATCATCACAGACGTCTTTCTTGGCCCACTTCAGGTTCTGATTAACCGTCAAGATCAGTGGCACCGTCTATGGGAAACCTGTGATCTCCGTCTTAACATCCACCTCAGATTCAAGACCAAAACAGCTCTATGTCCAAGACTCCGATCATGGCAAGCCAAGATCACGTTCATGACGCTCGCAACCCTGATTTTCTCTCCGTCAGTAAGACCGATACTTATGGGACTACATTTTTCTTCGGAGGCAACACCCACCATCTGAGAGACGGGGCCACCGCGTCTCCCTCTCCCACTCGCATTGATCGTGTTGAAAACCAGCCCTCCCTAGACCTTCAGCCCATTCCAGTTTCGCCCAACGCCGACTCGGCCATGGCGGCACTTCTTGAAGCTCTCAACAAAACCAACCTCTTAATCCTCCAACAAAAATGAAAGGATTGGGGCCTTGGAAGAATCTGCCCGACCAAGATCCCCTCAGCCGAGGAAAGATCGTCGACGATCCAGAAGTCCACCTCTTTAACGTGAAGGTGATCGTCGGGTACGCCAGGAGCCACAGTTCCACGCCGTCCAGAAACATGACCACATTTCCCCGTGAAACCAGTACTCCCCAGGCAACAAGAGGACCAGGAGAGACCAACGGTCACCTCCTGTCAGATCGAAGGATCGGGCACGAACAGCGTCTCCCCGCAGAAGTCACCACCCTGTCCCTGAGCGAAGCACCCACTCCCCATCATGGACCAGTTCCAGCAGCGACGACCAGCTTCACGGCCCATTATCTCAGGAGATCATGGCTATGCACCTTCCCAAGGGTTTGGAGAAACCATCGTCTTTAGGCACTTACGACGGGACAACAGACCCTGACGAGCACATCAAAAATATCAATGCGCTGCTCGACTATCATTGCATCCGGGGCGCCATCAAATGCCTCCTATTCCCTACCATGCTCCGGAAAGAAGCAATGACCTGGTATAAACAACTTCCCGACGAGTCCATCACCTCGTGGAGGCAACTGGGGAGAATGTTTTCCAGGAACTTCACGGCATCACGCCGCCACCCGAAGACCGAAGCCTCCCTTGAGGCCATAATTCAAGGGAAAGATGAGCCTCTCAGAGCGTGCATTGAGAGGTTCAATAAAGAAGCGGTGCAACTCCCTACCATAGATGACATGAAGAAGTTCTTGCTCGAGCGAGGACTTCGTCCCCGCACAGAGTTCGCCAAAGCCGTTGGTATTGCTCCTCCCAAGACCCTGGATGCCTTCCTCCTCAAGGCACAACCATATATCCAGTATAAGGAGAAGGATGCGGCCAGCTCTGCCTGGGTATCACGCCACCAAGAAAGTGCTCGGGCCTCCAAAAGCGACGAACCCTTGACATCCCATCGGGGAGATAGAAGACGTGAAAATCCTCCCCGGGAATCCCGATACAATAAAGGACCCTCCGGCCACTTCCATGATTACACTCCCCTGACCGTCTCTAGGGAGAAAATCCTCTCCGAATGCGCCAGCTCGGAGTTCAAACAAGCAGGGGTTCGATTCCCTAAGCAGATATCGACCAAGCCGAATGCTGACAAAACGAAATATTGTCGTTTCCACAAGAGTCACAACCACACTACTGACGACTGCATCCACCTAAAGGATGGCATAGAGATACTGATTAGGGACGGTCACCTGAAGCAGTTTACGAAGAAGAAGGAAACTCCTCGGCAAGACGCCCAGGAGTCGAAGAAAGTCGAGGAAGAGATGCCTTCCTCGGAAGAGATAAGCCTTCAGGTCGCCATGAGCATTTCGTGGCCTGAGGACTTCTATGTTCCTGAAGAGCTCAGTGCTCCCCCTACTTCACAGCCCATAGTCCGTGGGAAACTTTCCCATCCGCCATGGTCATTTTCGAAGGGGGCTTCAACAAAGTCACAGTGGGCTCTGTGAAAAGAAAGTTCGTGCACCTACTCAGCACGAGCTCCAACAAGAGTTCAACACTCGACAAGGTCCGAGGAAAATCGGTCCCCATCTCTTTCTACCGAGAGGCACTCCTCAGAGGGGCCTCGAACTCAAGCATTCCACTGCTCGTAAGTGTAGCGAGCGATTTTGGACGCGGTTCTTAAGCACTGGTCGCTCTCTGCGGTTGAGCTTAAACTACAGGTCGATTCATTTTTTATCCTATTGTGAGCTGATGAAGGAATGGAAATAGATGTCTCCAATTAACCCTGCTTTGCATACTGATTTTAAACAGCGGTCTGTTAGGTTACGGATGCTATCAATGTGGGGGGCCTTTGTACTGGTTATTTGTATTTTCGCCAATACTGTTTTCTTTCTTTTCATTTGGACAGAAGGTTTCTGGTGGGGAACAAGGATTAGGATGTTAGGACTGATGCTTTTGAATTACTGCTTTTGATTGATGGAGATATGGGATTTGGGTTTTTTGTTTAGTGTGCTCGCTAAGATCTTTTCTTTCGATCTTATGCCTACGTATTCCCGTTTACCGAAACAGGGAAATCAGAGCGTTCGTAGTTCCTCCTAGTCTATGGGAGGAAATGGGTGTTTTTGTGTCTTGTTCAAAGCCCAAGACGTGAAGCGAAAGGTGATTTGTATCTTGTTCAAAGCCCAAGATGTGAAGCTGAAAAGTCTATTTGTGTCTTGTTCAAAGCCCAAGACGTGAAGCTGAAGGACCTCAACTTTAGAGAGAATTTGTCATCTCTAAAGAAGGGTTTGTCTGTCATAACTGTTGGGTGACTGGTTATAAAGGAGGATTACTTTAACCGGGATACGCGGATCCTAGTAATGCCATAATTTCCTTTATAGGGGATTTTAACCTAAAGGAGAAGACTTTAACTCAGTGTAGAGCAATGCTATCTTTCCTTAGGAATTTCTCATGCTAAAAGAGGGACAGTGGCGTGGATGTAAATGATCCAGAGGCTTGCCACTTACAGTGATTAGATGAAGGGGAAAGGAGTTGTTGATGTTTGTGTACTGTGAACGAGGCACAAATTTGATGCTAAAAGGTTGATTGGATCAACTAGTGGTTTTCTTATACAAAGCCTAAGAGGAGGCTAATATGTGTCTCGTACAAAGCCCGAGAGAGAGGCTAAAAGGTTTTTGACTCAACGAGGGAGTCTTTTGGTATCTCGTATAAAGCCCGAGATAGAGGCTAAAATTTGTTTGGCTCAATAAAAACCTTTTTGTATCTCGTATAAAGCCCGAGATGGAGGCGAAAGGGGTGATTGACTCAATGAGGGAGTCTCTTACGTGTCTCGTATGAAGCCCGAGAGAGAGGCTAAACGTTGTTTGACTCCGCTGGGGAGAATCATTGTACAAAGCCCAAGAGGAGGCTATGGTGACTATTTCAGTTGAGTGACAGGTCCAGTATGCGGATTTTGAAAGAGAAAATCAGTTCTTATATGAGCAACACTGTACTCAAGGATTTGTTTCAAGGATCCGGGTTATTCCTGTTCTTTAAGGAAGCGGGAAATCCGAAGGGTATTGAGACTGTCCGAGTCTGCGGGTTTCCTTCCTATTTAACGAAGGGGGCACTTGAGAATGTCTTTGAGACTCAAGGAGATTAGACTGTCCAAGTCTAGAGTGTCATATTTTGTACTATGCTTTGAGAAATAGTAGTAGACTCTATGAAAGGACTGTTCTATGAAGATGATTAAGTTCTGTTCCTATACCTCTAGGAGGTCGTCGGGATAATTTATACGAAGCCCAAGAGGAGGCTGGAAGCTTTTAAGAAGCCGATGGGTCCTTGTACTAAGCCCAAGAGAAGGCTATCATTCCCGGAGGAAGAGATCATTATACGAAGCCTAAGAGGAGGCTGTGAATACTTCTAAGAAGCCGTAGGGTCCTTGTACTAAGCCCAAGAGGAGGCGGGGTTGCTTTTAGGAAGCCTGTGGGTCCTTGTACAATGCCCAAGAGGAGGCCGATGCTTTTAAGAAGCCCGTGGGTCCCCAAACCTCGAGAAATTCAAGGCAAGCTATTCACAAGGAATAGATCAAGTCAGGAAAGTTCGAGAATTTGGAAGAAACTCAAAGATGCCATTCACGGAGAATACATTCATCTCTGGGAGTAAAGTTTCTTGACAATTCCTAATGAGGACAGCCGAAGAGAAGACTGTATCTGGTGATCCTATTGGGGATCTAGTTGTCTATTTCTACGAATAAACGAAACGGCTTTACCTAGTGCTAGACGTAGTTGTCGGGGAAACTCTAAATATCTATACTATTATTACACAGTTGATATGAGTTTATGAAAGAAGACTTACAGGGAAACAACCCCACAATACAGTTATATATATATATGAAAGCGGTAAATGAAAGCGGGTAAACACTTACTCGGTTGTAGAGCTTCCATGCTGTTTGGTTAGTTGTTCAACAAAGAAAGATTGAAAACAACAGTATATTCAAAATCAAAGGAGAAAGTGCTTTGAAATAAAAAGATTTGGGGCTTACAGCTCAAGGAGAGGCCCAGGGTTTTATCAGTGAGCGCACTGCTGAATTTATACAAAGGGACTTATACAAGTGACTGTGGCCCAAAAAAGGTTTTCTGTACAAAGGGATGGGTCTTACACTCTCTCAAGAGGCCCAAAAAGTTTAAAGAAAAAGAGATGGGTCTTACTACTCGAGGGTAGGCTCAGTTGACTTTTCGTTTAAAAATGGCGATCGCGCCGAGATTTTCTTTTAACGCGAAGGGGCTTATACAATATCTGAGGCCCAAATGATTTTGGTTAAAAGGGGGTTGGGTCTTACACTCTATTAGAGGCCCAAGAGTTTTGAATGGGTCTTATAGCTCAAGGAGAGGCCCAAAAGGTTATTTTTCAAAAGGCGACGATCGCGCCGTTTGTTTTTGACGGTATCGGGACTTATACAATACACTGAGGCCCAAAAATGATTTGGTCAAAAAAGGATTGGGTCTTACACTCTATTAGAGGCCCATGAGTGTTTGACAATGATTTGTTTGAGTGAAAATCAAAGAAACCCTAATTTTATTCTTTAAAAGTAAATATTTAAAGAAAATCAATGAAAAATACCAAATAGGTTTGAATAAACCACTTGTGATTTTTGTTTAAGGTTTAAAAAATGAGGTATAAATCACAAGAGATATTAAAACTCATTTGGTCTTGATTTTTCAAGATGAATATTCATTTTAAAATGTTTAAAAACAAATAAAATGAATTTATTCACAAAAATACTAATTATATTAAATAAATAATACAAACTTAATTTATTTTTTTTTGTGGAATAAAATATTTCAACATTTTTGTGATTTTTTGCAAAAAGAACCAATAAAAAATAATTAAAATTGAAAGAGTTATTAATTTTCCAAATAATTAACAAAACATGAAAATAGTTGGAAAAATAGCAAAAATGTGAAAAATCACAAAATGGCATGGGTGGGGTTTGAACCCACGACCTCAAGCATACAAGGCGCGCGCCTTACCACTGGGGTGGTGATACATCCATTGTTTGAAACAAACCAACAAATACACAAGTCATGCCTTGGTTTTGGCTTGCCCAAGACAAGTTTTGGCTCAAAAACGTGAAGGTCATAACTTTCTCAATTCTTAATGATTGGAGACAAAATATATATGTATCTGGGCCAGAATTTCACAAGGAATCCAATGGTGGTGGTGGTTTTTTTAGATCACACTCCCTCCTCAAAACCCGATAGTTGTTTTGAAAATGGCCTATGATTGCATTTTCTATGTTATACTTGGATACAGGCATGAATTACATGATGAATTGGCACAAACACAACACATATGACATGTACAATGGATGCATACTCGGTGGACTTCAAATGCACACATGTTTTGGTGAGTGCAAGTTGAGAGGCTTACCCTTCTTTGGGATTTTGGAGGTTTCTATGCAATCTGCCAACCCTCTTGCTCCAGATATGATTTTATGCTTTGAACCACCTCAAATGATCCCTTGGATGCTTTTAGGATGATTGGAATCAGCTGGTACCTGCAAAAACACAAACAGTCCCTTTCTTGCAAAAGGGGTTAAAAGTGACCAAAATAGTAACTCCCTCAAATGGTGTTCCAGATGGTGGGAACCATTTAGGAAAGTTCAAGGATGATATTTGGAGTGTGTTTGAGGTTTTATCTGGTTTGGAAAATGACTGAATCAAGACATGGCTTGAAAAATGCAAAAAAGTGCTATTTTGAGGGTTTGAGAGGTGACTTTGTGATGTTGTGATTACAGGTCACTTTTGATGGTTTGCACAGCTTACATATGATTTATATGAGGTGTGCGTGTGATTAGTTTGGGTGGAATTGCTCTCTGGCTCAAAAACTCAGAATTACTTGCTTTGGAAGGCAAGTTTGAGGTGAAAGAAGAGATTTTGAGGAAAACATCTGTTTGGTGGCTTTGGTGTACTCAAACTGAACACAATTGAGCTCTATTTATAGTAGAGCAAGTTTGTCTTGGGATCCACAGTGAATGGCAACTGCAGCAGGTGTTTGTTCAATGTTGGCCAATGGAAATGCAAGTCTCCTCTAGCCATTGACTAGAGGTTAGGGCACAGGGTTGTGGGTCCCTTGGTCTTGGATAAGTCTTGACTGATTTCAGATGAGAATGGCTCAGTCCATGCCACCTTGATGCTTCCATTGAATGCTTCAATCCAAATTTGGAGTCTTGTCCCTATTTTGGCCATTCTAGGTTCAACATGCTATTTCTTGTTCCATGGACTTTTGAGGCTTGGCTCAGTGATTGTCCCCTTTAGATTCAATCCTCAGATGTGTCCAAGTGGATAGGAGCATTTGAATTTGGCTGATTTTGGCAAATCGAGCAAAATTGCAAATTCTGCCTTGCCTTTGACAGATTTCAGCAAGGCAACTTGCCAATGTCATATCTCATGGTGTAAGTTGAATTTGGTAATGTTCTTGACCATTTTGGAAAGCCCTTACATGATACAACAACTGTTTGAACATGTTTGATTTTGATCTCTTTTGAATCCAAGTGAAAAATCCCCCTACATTTGGCAAAAACTGAAGACAGATTTGGACTTGGTGAAAATTTCACTAAATGTTGAAAAAAGTGACATTTTCACTTTTCAGCCATTTTGATCACTCCATAACTCAAAATCCTTAATGAATTGGACTTAGGTCTAGTTGAAGTTTTTGTACAGGGTAATGAGGGCTACAAATCCATATTTGGATGCGGAAAAATGGCTTTGTGGTTTAGGAGTTATGATCCTCCAAAGTTGGTACCCTTGTCACTTTATTTTTAACTTAGAAAATTTTCTAAGTTTTTATGGTTACCCCTTTTACAAGTTATCCAACTTTTCTTGATTTTTCTTGATGAATGATGATTCAAATCATACATTAACATCATTTTAGGGTTAAAAATCCATTTTGGTGAAAAATCTCAAAAAGTCAAAGTTGACTTTTGTGCACAGTTGACTTTTTATCAGATGAATTCCAAACTGTGCAATTCTTCAGGAAATCATGTCCTTGACCTAAATCAAACTTGATGGACATGTTCCATGGGTGTCATAGGGCATATTGAATCATGTCTTAGGGCTTGGGAGCATGTCCTGGTCAAAAGTCAAAGTTACAGTTGACTTTTCCTTAAAACCCTAATTGTGGTGCAGATGAAATTGAGACTTGTTGCTCAAGCTTCTTGGATTAATCCATTGTTCCAAATGGATCAATATAATTCATTAGAGACCCTCAAACCATGTCTTGAGGTCTTGGTTCATGATTTGTCCCAAAAGTCAACTTAGGGGTGAATTAGGTCAAGAAACCCTAATTCCTTATTTTTGATGAATGCATCCCCTAAGGCAAAATTGACTTGATGATTGGGTCCATGAGGTTCCATGGAGTATATTAGGTTAGGTTTTGGATCATTGGCTTGTGCCCAGATGAAAAATTTCCATCTGGAGGCCCTGGTCGACCAAAACCCTAATTTGGTGACACTGTCGATCTTGAGACTTAATCCACTTAGAAGGGAGCAGCCTTGTGCTTGATCCTTGAAGTGGGAGTCCTTTTGATCCATTATGGATGTTTGAGAGGTTAGACAAGTTGAAGATCATGTCATTCCTTGATTGATCCTTTGTCTAAGCACTCAAAGAGGGCTTGAAACCCTAATTTTGATTGTAGTGGATGCTCACCCATCTTTGGGGAGACTGATGAAGTGTGATGGTTCCTCCATATTGTGATAATGATTTGCACAATGATGGGAAATCTTAGTGGTCAAAATTTGGGGTATGGCAGATGCCCCTATTTAATCTTCTTGGACCCGAAGGTGTGAATGACGAAGGTATTCACGCATTCGGGGTACAAGAGGATTAAATATCGGAATACCCGAAATTTTGATGGTGGTTATGAATGGCGGATCGCATTCATCTTCTTTTGCTGAGCAATGATGCTTAGAAAAGGTAAACTTCCCCTCGATCCTGGTCTTCAGCCAAGGAACTGGTCTCGGTTTTCTTTTGTCAACCTCCCCTCGTTCCTGGTATCCTACCAAGGAACTGGTCTTAGTTTCTGAAATAAACTTCCCCTCGATCCCGGTTTCCTACCAAGGAACTGGTCTTAGTTTCTGAAATAAACTTCCCCTCGATCCTGGTTTCCTACCAAGGAACTGGTCTCAGTTTCTTTTGTTAATAAACTTTCTTGACAAGGAACGCTGTTAGTAGCGGTTTTCCTTCAAACTTCTCGCCGAATTTTCCTGGAGAGATGCCATTTGACGGAAAAAGTTTTGATGTCAGACTTGCTGGGGAACCCATTCGTCGGAATTGTAGAGGTACACAAACTTCTCGGTTTTGGAGACGCCATTTATCGATTCTACTGGGGAAAGCGAGTCTCTTGAGAGACTGTTTTCGTTTGGGGGCTTACATCATACTTTTCTCGGGATCTTTCCGGAGAAATGCCATATGATGGGATCCAATTTTGAGGTGCCGATGACCTTTTCATCAGTGGTTTTTCGGAGAAAAACTGCCGTACCGCCGAATCTCTGATTAAGAGGCTTTCTCTGGAGATTTTCCTTAATCCGGGAAAGCAAGGATATCATCTTCAATGGTGAAGAGTGATATTGGTTGAAGGTTCTCTGGTCTTTCAGAGGTTCAAGTTATCAAAGTGGTCAAGGGCCAATTTCAATCCAGAAATAAACTGGAGGAGAGAGATTGTTCGACGCAACCTTTCCTAACGAGGAAAGAACTGACAACTCAATTGAGAGGACTTTTATCACTAGGGGACAAGACCGACTAGAGTGATAGTGATGCAATATGAAATGTGAATGTAAATCAATAATGCATGATGTATGTATGTATATGCGGACAAAACTGACGCGACGTATAAACTAAAAGATGAACATGACTGGATACGTGGCCATCGCGGGGCGAAAAAGTATCGCTGGTTCAAGAATAGCAATTCCACCTTGCTTAGGAGAGATAGTCCCTGCGGGGAATACCGTTGATCGGGCTTAGGAGATAAGAACTCGGCCGAAGCGTGTCAGACAAAACAAGGTCTCCGACACAGTTGATCCCTTCATTCAGGCGTACTGGGTTAGAAGGAGTACTTTGATTATGCACTTTGAGGTTCGATTACTTCTGGAGAAGCGACCGATGTTCTTCTGATGTTCAACAGTCAAAAGAAATTGTCGTCTTTATTTTAAAAGCAGAAAAAGTTTTAACAAGTAAATTCATTTTGTTTTATTTCAAGAATCGTTAATCATATTAAAAACGTCGTTCTGTAAAGCTAAAACAAATAAGAATTACAAACAAAAGCACAAGGGCTCAAATTTTATTGATAAGATGGAGATCAGCCAAACGCGTGATTCCAAAGAGTATTTACAAAGTTAGAAAATGGTAATTTACAGGGAAAAGGGCTACGTTGGAACATAACGACCACTATCCTTCTACCAACTTCGAATTTGGGGCATCCTGAGCTACTGTCGAAGATGACCTTGACTGGAGCTTTCCTCCGACGGATGATGTAACTGCTGCTGAGGGACTTGCCTCTGTTGAACAGTTACTTGCCATTATCCCTAATTTTTGCCTGGATTGTACTATGACGTTTCCAATCCACCGGGATGATTTTTTTCATGTCTCTAACTTTTGCCTGGACCGCCCTTTCGGGTTTTCAATCCACCGAGACGTTTTTTTTTTTTTAGTTTAGGCGAAGTATTTCTTGACTACATCAACATTCGTGGGGTAGGCAAATTCCTCTCCGTCCATGGTTGCAAGTCTCAAGGCACCGCCTGAGAAAGCTTTCATGACCACATATGGGCCATCATAATTTGGGGTCCACTTGCCCCGAGAATCAGTGAGAAATGATTGTATCTTCTTGAGCACGAGGTCTCCTTTTCTGAAGACACGAGGTCGGACCTTTTTGTCAAACGCCCTCTTCATTCTCTGTTGATACAGCTGACCATGGCATAGTGCCGTGATTCGCTTCTCCTCGATCAGATTTAATTCGTCGTGTCGGCTTTGACACCATTCAGCTTCGGTGAGCTTCGCTCCCATCAATACCCGGATTGATGGGATCTCTACTTCTATGGGGAGCACTGCTTCCATGCCATACACTAGAGAGAAAGGGGTAGCCCCAATTCCATTTCCGTAATGATTGACAGCTCCGTCAAAGATAAGTCCCCACTGGGAACCTGGTTCTGGCCCTTCACTGGGTAGCGGTTCATCGCAGTCTTTCATTTTTAGATACATGACATCTTCGTCTGGGAAGTCAAACCCGATTGATTCTTGATTGTCAATCGGTTGATGAGCCAAATGATCTGCTAAAATACTTCCCTTAACGGCTTTCTGAGCATGTTACTCGATGTCATATTCTGATAACAGCATCTGCCAACGGGCAATCCTTCCCGTAAGAGCAGGTTTTTCGAAAAGGTACTTGATTGGATCCATTTCGGAGACCAACCAAGTAGTATGACGAATCATGTACTGGCATAGACGTTTGGCTGCCCAAGCCAAAGCACAGCAAGTTTTCTCAACCATCGTGTACCGAGTTTCACAGTTGGTGAATTTCTTGCTTAGATAGTAAATGGCAGACTCTTTTCGTTTGGTTTCGTCTTGTTGGCCAAGTACACATCCCATTGAGTCCTCTAGAACTGTGAGGTAAATGATCAGTGGTCTTCCTTCCACTGGAGGTGATAGAATCAGAGGATTCAACAGATATTCCTTGATACTGTCGAAGGCGGTTTGGCAATCTTCTGACCAAACGCAATCCTGATTCTTTTTTAGTAACTTGAAGATCGGCGCGCATGTCGCGGTCATAAGGAATATGAATCTGGAGATGTAGTTCAAATGTCCCAGGAATCCTCTGACTTGTTTTTCAGTTTTCGGAGAAGGCATTTCTTGAATGGCCTTGACCTTGTCAGGATCAACTTCAATTCCCTTTTGGCTGACGATGAACCCTAGTAGTTTCCCTGAACGGACACCGAAGGTGCACTTGTTAGGATTCAAGCAGAGCTTGAATTTTCTTAGACGTTCGAATAATTTTGACAGATGTTCAACGTGCTCACTCTCTGTTTTTGATTTTGCAATCATATCATCGACATATACCTCGATTTCCTTGTGTATCATGTCGTGAAATAGAGTAGTCATGGCCCTTTGATAAGTTGCCCCGGCGTTCTTCAAACCAAACGACATTACCTTGTAACAAAAGGTACCCCATGGGGTAATGAACGAAGTTTTCTCCATGTCTTTCGGCGCCATTTTGATTTGATTATAGCCCGAGAATCCATCCATGAAGGAGAAGACTTTGAACTTTGTTGTACTGTCTACCAGCATGTCAATGTGTGGTAAAGGAAAGTCGTCCTTTGGACTTGCCTTGTTTAGATCCCTGTAATCGACACACATTCTGACCTTTCCGTCCTTTTTTGGAACAGGTACAATGTTGGCTAACCATTGAGGATATTCAGATGTAGCGAGGAAACCCGCATCAATCTGTTTCTGTACCTCCTCTTTGATTTTGATGGCCATGTCCGGGTGAGTGCGTCTCAACCTTTGCTTTACTGGAGGACAATCCGGTCTTAATGGTAAGTGATGTTCCACGATGCTGGTATCCAACCCTGGCATATCCTGATAGGACCAAGCGAATACATCGGGGAATTCTTTGAGAAGCTTTATCAAACTTTCTTTGACAGTTGGATTGAGCAGTGCCCTAATCCTGATTTCTTTTCTCTCTTGCTCTGAACCCAAGTTTACCGTTTCCAACGGTTCTTTGTGAGGTTCAATGGACCTTTCCTCTTGTCTGAGTAGTCGGGAGATCTCTTCTGGAATTTCGTTGTCATTTTCTTCTTTAGCCTCGAATACCGGGAACTCAAAGTTGGGAGAAGGCATTGGATCGTATGTTTCAACGGGGTGTAAAACAAGCAATCTGCATGACGTGATGATTCGTGTTTAGAAGAGATAGAGAAAATGCAAGTGTGTGCAGTGTTTTATTTTACTGCTTGTTTTTATTTTTGAATTGGTTTTTAGGATTACCATTTTCTGAAAAAGCAAAAAGAGAAAACAGCAAATAATGCGGAAATTACAGAACGACGTTATTTTATTAATGAACAAGTCGATTCTTGAAACTACAGCCCTATAAAACAAAACTCTATCGCTTTGGGCTAAGCGAAGAGGGAAATTTACAGAAAGTGAGCCCTATCAAAACATCCGTTTCACCTGGGCAGGGTGAAAGGTTAAAAGATGGCAATTACTTTGACTGGTGAACGGCCTTCGGAACCTCGATGGCAACCCATTGGCGGCGAACTCCTCGGTGAATCACAAAGTTTGGCACCTTACTTGATTTGTCTTCAGAAATGACGCTGATTTCTAGTGGAGCAGGATCATTGGAATCTGTCTCCCAAGCAGAGTTGTCGTAGGAGGATTCCTCAGTTGCATTTTGCAGAGTAGTTGTGCTCTCAGCTGTATCTCCCCATCCAATTGGCTGGATATCTTCGAGCCTGATACGAGAGCTTTCGGGCGCAGTGTACTTGACCATAAAGTCGTATTTTCCACTTGGTTCTCCCAGAGTGTCCCAAACTTCTTTGGAACTGGAGGAGTCATCCCTCTCAATGACGTTGACCTCGGGAAAAGCATAGTTGATGAATTCAAGTCCTGCAAAGGTTGCGAATTCATCTTCATGTTGAGTAGTTTCTGAATGACCTGAGTGTTGATCCCATGACATGGTGGGGACACAGGTATTCTGTTCAATGATGCTCAGCTGATTGTCATCATTCGGCTGACTTTCTTGCCCCAAGTTTCCTGGGTAAGGCTGCCACATTGGCAGGCCATCCATTGGGCCATAGTAGGTGTAGTCAAAATTGTCTTTCATCGGAGTGTCTTCCTCTAAGGAATTCGGCGGAGCACGGCATCCTTCCGGGTCACAATCCCCGTATATCATTTCGACATCTGACCTTGGTATAAACCTCGGACTCTGTGCGGGATAGCAAAATGGCGTAGGCACCTCTTCCTGAGACATATAACCGTCCTTGTTAAGATAGGACTTCCATTCTTCATCTGTGTTAGAGGGATCTTCCTCATTGATAGCATGAACTGCTTGAGACACCGGGTGAAGGAAACCTCCACTGTGGAAGAAATTTTGAAGGGGATGAAGACTTTCATCATTGGCAGCTGTCTGGGTACAGGTTGCGGAAAAACCAAGACCCTTCTTTGTTTTATTGTCAGTGGGAATGACAAGTTATCCCCATCCGGTTATATCGGTACTCTCGACCGCTTTGATAGCATCGTTGTATGAGGAAATCGAGGTTCCTCCTTTGAACTGATTGTCCTTGCTTACCGACAGTGCTTGGAACTGTGTTCCAATAACCTCCCCGGGTTCTATACCAGTAGATGATGACAAGTTACTCACGAGCAAGGCTTGTTCCTCACAGACTGTGACAAGTTGATCGTTCTTGACGAACTTTAGCTTTTGGTGGAGGGTTGAAGTAACCGCTCCAGCCTGATGTATCCAAGGTCTTCCTAATAAATAACTGTACATTGCCCGGATGTCCATGACCTGGAAAGTGACTTGGAAAGTATGAGGACCGATAGTTATGGGAAGGTCAACTTCACCGATAACCGCTTTTCTGGATCCGTCAAACGCTTTGACGACGACCTCGCTGATTCTCATCGGAGGGCCTTTGAATGATAATTGCATCAAAGTGGACTTCGGCATAACATTCAGGGCTGACCCTGTGTCTACCAGTACGCTGGCTAAAGCATCGTCCTGGCAGTTAACTATGATATTGAGCGCCATGTTATGACGGCGACCCTCTTCAGGTAATTCCTCATCACTAAATCCCAAGTTATTGCAGGAAGTGATGTTAGAGACAATACTATCGAACTGTCTGATTGTTACATCCTGTTCCACAAAGGCTTGCTCCAAGACTTTCTGTAGAGCCTCCCTGTGGGCTTCTGAACTGAGTAACAATGATAATACCGAGATCTTTGAAGGAGTCTGTAACAGTTGATCAACAATGTTGTATTCACTCCTTTGGATGAGCTTCAGCATCTCATCATCATTTTTCGAAAGGTCGGGATTACTGGATTGACCGACTGGTATATCGGGAGCTTCTGTCTGAAGTTCCTTTTCTTTGTTAGGTTCCCCAACCCCTCGGTTGAAGATTCTACCACTCCGTGTTACTCGACTGATGTCTGCAATATTCACGACGGAGGGTAATGGAATTTCCTTTCCATTTTCGACTATTGTTGCACCGTATTTGTAAGGGATAGCCTTAGTTGATTCATACGGTAGTGGTCCTGGTAGATAGATGACTACGGGAGCCCTCTGATTTTTCTGACCATCGTAAGTAATCTCGATCCATTCCCGGTTGGGAACTCTCGATTTGTCAAGTAGTCGAATGATGGCACAAATATCCCCAGCCCTCTGATGATCAGAGATTATGACAACATCCTCGATTTGATCAGCGAGATAATTGACTGATCCAGAACTTGAGCATGGTTGAATCTCTTTGCGGTCCAACTGACTTTGAAGGGCTGCTCGTACGAGGTAGCATCCTTGATTGTTCACTGAACAAACTCCACACCGCTCATAGTTGTGTAGTGGCACCCTACCATGTCCACTTTGAATGCAGTGCAACCTTACGAGGTCTGTTTCCACCGACCGGACATCCTGACTTTGATATCTAGTAGGATTTCTGTTAGTGATACTAATTTGCTGGGTATCTTCATCCATATAGATTGGCATCCACCAGTGATTTAACAAGTGCTGAAGTGCCTCCTGGACAAGGGTACAACCTTGATCATTTTCGCAACCCGCTTTACAGCTTTGGTAATCATGTGATATTAAGAATCCGAGTCGGACCTGCTCAGCATGTAACTCTACCAGGCTGGTATTCATCAGACGAATATCGAAGATTTGAATCATGTTGATCTGATAGGGATTCCTATCATGGTAGTCCTGGATCCATCCAAGATCCATCTGACGCTGGAGGGCCTCTTGTATGAAAGAGCATCCCTGTTTGTTTACCGAGCAAGTCAGACAAGAACTGTAATCATGCCGTGGCAGATTATGATACTGGCTTTGCCTTGAGTGCATTGCCACCAAGTTGACATTCATTGCACGGATATCGTGGTTCTGAATGACGTTAGAATTCGTATAGACCATGTTAACTCCACGAACTCGGTGCTCTTGGATCCATCCGAGATCCATTTATTCCTGTAGAACTGCTTGCACCACAGAACATCCTTGGTTGTCTTTAGAGTATATATCACACTGATGATAATTATGAGGTGGCACATGGCCATATCCACTCTGTCTACAATGCATCTTAACCAGATTGGTTTTTAACAAGAGTACATCGTAAATTTGATAGACATCGTTAGATTCTCTCTCAATCAGATTGACTGCAGCTTTCTCGTGTTGAGGCAGCGGGTTCGTGAGAACATTGGGATTCGTATCTTTGAAAGATAAGAGCCCGCTCCTAACAAGCTTTTGCACGTCGGACTTGAAATTGAGACAAGTCTCAATGTTATGCCCTGAACCTCCTTGATGATAAGGGCATGTCTGATCCACCTTAAACCAAAAAGGCAGATTTTTCGATACTGCAAGAGGAGACTTAGTCTGAATGTGCCCCTTGGCTAGCAGTAATGGAAATAATTTTGCATACAACATGGGTATAGGATCAAATCCTGGTGTCCGTGTTGTACGGTTGTTGTTATATGGAGGACGAGCCTGCTGAAGAGGCTGTTGTGTCCTTTGCTGGTCAAGTTGGCTCTGCGCAACCTGAGGTTGATACGTAGGAATAGGCACAAGGTTGATAGCAGGAGTCACAGCCGCTACTGGTTAATAACGTCGCCTTTGCTTTCCGAGAGAGATATTCCCAATATCTTGCTCTTTTTTCATAGGGAGAGCACTACCGTATTTTTTAGTACCGCTCGTCGATCCAGTGTCTTTTACCAAACGTCCTTCTCGGACGACTTCCTCAAGACGTACGCCCATGCCCACCATCTCGGTGAAATCACTGGGTGCACTGGCAACCATTTGGTCATAGTAAAATGAGCTTAAGGTCTTTAAGAAGATCTTTGTCATCTCTTTTTCCTCAAGAGGCGAACAAATTTGAGCGGCAATTTCACGCCACCTTTGAGCATACTCTTTAAAGGTTTCCTTGTCCTTTTGCGACATCGATCTGAGTTGATCTCTGTCGGGTGCCATGTCCAAATTGTATTTGTATTGTTGGAAGAAGGCAGTGCCAAGATCTTTGAAAGTGCTGATCGCGGCACGGTTTAAACCCATGTACCATTTTAATGCGGCACCGGTTAAACTATCCTGAAAGTAGTGAATCAGCAGGTCCTGATTCTCCGTCTGAGCTGACATCCGCCGAGCGTACATCACCAGATGGCTTTGAGGGCAAGAGTTACCCTTGTACTTTTCAAAGTCGGGCACTTGAAATTTGTGCGGGACTTTCACATTGGGGACCAAGCAGAGGTCTGCGGCGTCCTTTCCAAATAAATCCTGACTGCGAATGGCTTGCAATTCCTTCTGCATTTCCAAGAACTGTTCCTAGAATTCATCCATTCGGTCGAACATAGTTTCCTTTTTACCAGAAGGTATCGGTGGAATCTGTCCTTCTGGGACAGTGTGCACCACAGGGGGTGGTACCGTGACTACGGTAGCGAATCTTGGCGTTTCCCGAAGTTTGTAACCTTCAGGAGTCTTCAGTATACCCCTGGCATCTTCGCTTTCCCGAAGTTTGTAACCTTCAGGCCCAGCGGCTTCTGTTGTGATTCCCTGATCCTCAGTGATCGGCGGAACATATCCTCCCGGGATATAGTTGACAGGCATGCCCTAGGGACGATCTTTCGGCATCTGATACCTAGGATCATTCTTCTCCACTATGGGCATTGAGGCGATCTCTGAGATCACAGTTCTTTGTAGCTGAGCTTCTGCCATGGCTTGCATGTCGTTACGAAGCTTTCTCATATCCTCTCTTAGAGCGTCGATCTCTTCTTTCAACTCTCTATTTTCTTCCTCAAGATCATCCATCTTTTTCTGACGACTGACCCGAGTATTATACAAATGAGACAGTTTGACTCTAGAATCGAGACACAAACGTGAGATTCATAGGTAAGAAGAATACGCGATGTGATAATGATGAATGTAATGATTATATTAATTATTTTTTGGTTTAATCAAAATAAACTTCGACAATTAGATTGCAAATATCAAACAGTGGGGAAACCCCTTTTTATTGAATTCAAAGGATTACAGAAATGGAAATACAGTAGATTACAAGGTGCAGAAACAGAAACCTAAGCTAATGGGTCCCGAGTCCTCTCTGAAGAGAAATCAGGTGCTGACTCTGGTACTTTCCTTTTCTTTGACCGGGGCTCTTGGGCCGCTGTCGCGTTGTCATTCCTTTGGCAAGTGAAAGGAGCAAGTAAATTCCTCTAGTCTTCTTGACTTTCTACAGCATGTTGCTCCAAAATTTCAATCAGAGCATCCTTATCTTTCAGTAATTGCTGTATTTTAATGCACTCTACGTCGAGGGTGCGGTACTTGTTCTTCCAAGACCTCCTCTCCCGTTGAACTTTGTTGAGAGTAACCTGAAGCTTTTCTGTTTCCGTCATGAAGTACATGACAAATTCTCTTGGCGGAAGAATTCTGTAATGAGGATAAGGCATCTTTAGCTTGAGAGCTCTAGTTTGTACCCAATGGAGATAAGGCTCCGCCGAGACACAACCCGGTTTTCCTAGAGACTCTCGTCCTTTCTTATGAACATGCTTCCAAGCGTGCACTATTTCCATCTTTAGTGCTCTGTCACTTTCTCCTTCCTTGAAGAAAAGACCTTCCAGATGAGCGTTGCGCGGAACAAGCCTCATCGGGTATCCAAATTGACGACGAACCAATACCGGGTGATAGTTGATTCCTCCTTTAGTTCCTATGAGGGGTACGTTGGGGAAGTTTCCACAACGGTCAATGATCCTGATTCCCTCAAAAATCCTATTACACCAATCTATATCAGAGTTGGTGAGAGACATGATCTTCTGCGACCAACGTAAGGCACTCTTGCAATCCCAAAAAGCAGCAGACTTGGGCAAGTGTGAGATAAACCATTTATAAAGCAAAGGTACACAGCATGTGATCTCCCCTCCGTTGTACAAATTTCCCAAGTGTACAGAATGATACGCATCTGCGAGCAAAGTCGGCACAGGGTTTCCAATGAGAAAAACCTTAATGGCGTTAATATCGACGAAGTTATTGATGTTGGGAAACAAAAATAATCCGTAGGTGAGTAAAACAAAGATGCTTTCAAAAACAGTCCCGTTCCCTATACTAGCAAAGTACAGAGCTTTCTTTGTTAAGAACTGGGTTGGCAAACCTTGGATGCCACCCTTAGTAGTCATGTGAGTCCTGACCTCAGACTCGTCCAAATGAATTGCTCTTGCAACGGTCTGATTCTTTGGAATTTCTTCCAGTCCAAAAAATGGAGCTCGATCGGTGATATGTAGATCGATCAGATGAGAATACTCCTCCAGCGTTGGTGCAAGCTGGTAATCCGAGAATGTGAAACAGTGATAAACCGGATCGTAGAATTGAACGAGCGCGTCCATGATTCCCTCAATCACATGGACTCTTAACAGTGGTAGCAGACCTCCGTACTTGGCTCTGAAAGCCTCAGGGCTAGTGATCATCCTTGCTAACCTTCTCAAATCCCC
Organism: Lathyrus tuberosus; assembly: GCA_022829125.1. Classification (NCBI taxonomy): domain Eukaryota; kingdom Viridiplantae; phylum Streptophyta; class Magnoliopsida; order Fabales; family Fabaceae; genus Lathyrus; species Lathyrus tuberosus. The sequence goes on along the minus strand of JALAZF010000416.1, from coordinate 1,757,406 downwards.
TAGTTTTGGAACCTTGAAGGTGTACGTATGAGTCCTCCTTCTACCGAAATCCATTAGCGTAATCCTCTTTTCTGATATTTGCAATCACAGTCTTAGTTTAATTTGAAAAACAGAGAGACTAGAAGAGAAGTTTTTTGAATGTTTTAATGTTTTTTTAAATGAATGCATGAATGCAGCACACAAAAACATAGAAAAAACATGGGGTCAAAGGGTCGTTGTCATGAAGTCAAGGCTCTACCCATCCCCAAAGGTTTATACTAAGGTGATTTTTGTACCTGTACTCATTATCATCAGCTCTTCCCAGGAAAGCAAAACAACAAGCGGATCGCCAGTGAGTTGAGCAATCTTAGAGTAAGTTCCATTCACCGAGAATAGATCACCAGCCTCAAATGAGGGTAGTATCGCGTAACAACTATTTCCGATAGTTTCCGCACTACGAAAGGGTTTGGCTCCTCAGCTTCTCAGGAATCACAACCGACCCATTGTTTAGGTGAGAGAATGGTTACATTAGGATGCCTCCACTGAGGTTGATGGTCGACCTCGTCGCCATCACTTATCTTAAGTGTATACTCAATCTCACCACATGCGGCATCACGCATTCCCATTAGCAGAAAAATAAACACGTATAGCAATTAGGAAAAGCAGTATATATATTTGTCCTAAACATCCTAGACCTTTAAAGCTATGAATCCTAAGTTCCTGACAGAAATGGGTTCCCCGGCGGAAGCCCCAATCTGTGGTTTTCACATAAGTGAAGACAAAAAAGGAAAAAAAGTTTTAGAAAGACCCGGCCCCACGGTGGGCGCCATTTTTCTGTAGCGAGCGATTTTGGACGCGGTTCTTAAGCGCTGGTCGCTCTCTGCGGTTGAGCTTAAACTACAGGTCGATTCATTTTTTATCCTATTGTGAGCTGATGAAGGAAGGGAAATAGATGTCTCCAATTAACCCTGTTTTGCATACTGAGTTTAAACAGCGGTATGTTAGGTTACGGATGCTATCAATGTGGGGGGCCTTTGTACTGGTTATTTGTATTTTCGCCAATACTGTTTTCTTTCTTTTCATTTGGACAGAAGGTTTCTGGCGGGGAACAAGGATTAGGATGTTAGGACTAATGCTTTTGAATTACTGCTTTTGATTGATGGAGATATGGGATTTGGGTTTTTTGTTTAGTGTGCTCGCTAATATCTTTTCTTTCGATCTTATGCCTACGTATTCCCGTTTACCGAAACAGGGAAATCAGAGCGTTCGTAGTTCCTCCTAGTCTATGGGAGGAAATGGGTGTTTTTGTGTCTTGTTCAAAGCCCAAGACATGAAGTGAAAGGTGATTTGTATCTTGTTCAAAGCCCAAGATGTGAAGCTGAAAAGTCTATTTGTGTCTTGTTCAAAGCCCAAGACGTGAAGCTGAAGGACCTCGACTTTAGAGAGAATTTGTCATCTCTAAAGAAGGGTTTGTCTGTCACAACTGTTGGGTGACTGGTTATAAAGGAGGATTACTTTAACCGGGATACGTGGATCCTAGTAATGCCATACTTTCCTTTATAGGGGATTTTAACCTAAAGGAGAAGACTTTAACTCAGTGTAGAGCAATGCTATCTTTCCTTAGGAATTTCTCATGCTAAAAGAGGGACAGTGGCGTGGATGTAAATGATCCAGAGGCTTGCCGCTTACAGCGATTAGATGAAGGGGAAAGGAGTTGTTGATGTTTGTGTACTGTGAACGAGGCACAGCTTTGATGCTAAAAGGTTGATTGGATCAACCAGTGGTTTTCTTATACAAAGCCTAAGAGGAGGCTAATATGTGTCTCGTACAAAGCCCGAGAGAGAGGCTAAAAGGTTTTTGACTCAACGAGGGAGTCTTTTGGTATCTCGTATAAAGCTCGAGATGGAGGCTAAAATTTATTTGGCTCAATAAGAACCTTTTTGTATCTCGTATAAAGCCCGAGATGGAGGCGAAAGGGGTGATTGACTCAACGAGGGAGTCTCTTACGTGTCTCGTACGAAGCCCGAGAGAGAGGCTAAACGTTGTTTGACTCCGCTGAGGAGAATCATTGTACAAAGCCCAAGAGGAGGCTATGGTGATTGTTTCAGTTGAGTGACAGGTCCAGTATGCGGATTTTGAAAGAGAAAATCAGTTCTTATATGAGCAACACTGTACTCAAGGATTTGTTTCAAGGATCCGGGTTATTCCTGTTCTTTAAGGAAGCGGGAAATCCGAAGGGTATTGAGACTGTCCGAGTCTACGGGTTTCCTTCCTATTTAACGAAGGGGGCACTTGAGAATGTCTTTGAGACTCAAGGAGATTAGACTGTCCAAGTCTAGAGTGTCATCTTTTGTACTATGCTTTGAGAAACAGTAGTAGACTCTATGAAAGGACTGTTCTATGAAGATGATTAAGTTCTGTTCCTATACCTCTAGGAGGTCGTCGGGACAATTTGTACGAAGCCCAAGAGGAGGCTAGAAGCTTTTAAGAAGCCGATGGGTCCTTGTACTAAGCCCAAGAGAAGGCTATCATTCCTGGAGGAAGAGATCATTATACGAAGCCTAAGAGGAGGCTGTGAATACTTCTAAGAAGCCGTAGGGTCCTTGTACTAAGCCCAAGAGGAGGCGGGGTTGCTTTTAGGAAGCCTGTGGGTCCTTGTACAATGCCCAAGAGGAGGCCGATGCTTTTAAGAAGCCCGTGGGTCCCCAAACCCCGAGAAATTCAAGGCAAGTTATTCACAAGGAATAGATCAAGTTAGGAAAGTTCGAGAATTTGGAAGAAACTCAAAGATGCCATTCACGGAGAGTACATTCATCTCTGGGAGTAGAGTTTCTTGACAATTCCTAATGAGGACAGCCGAAGAGAAGATTGTATCTGGTGATCCTATTGGGGATCTAGTTGTCTATTTCTACGAATAAATGAAACGGCTTTACCTAGTGCTAGACGTAGTTGCCGGGGAAACTCTAAATATCTATACTATTATTACACAGTTGATATGAGTTTATGAAAGAAGACTTACAGCGAAACAGCCCCACAATACAGTTATATATATATATGAAAGCGGTAAATGAAAGCGGGTAAACACTTACTCGGTTGTAGAGCTTCCATGTTGTTTGGTTAGTTGTTCAACAAAGAAAGATTGAAAACAACAGTATATTCAAAATCAAAGGAGAAAGTGCTTTGAAATAAAAAGATTTGGGGCTTACAGCTCAAGTAGAGGCCCAGGGTTTTATCAGTGAGCGCACTGCTGAATTTGTACAGAGGGACTTATACAAGTGACTGTGGCCCAAAAAAGGTTTTATGTACAAAGGGATGGGTATTACACTCTCTCAAGAGGCCCAAAAAGTTTAAAGAAAAAGAGATGGGTCTTACTACTCGAGGGTAGGCCCAGTTGACTTTTCGTTTAAAAATGGCGATCGCGCCGAGATTTTCTTTTGACGTGAAGGGGCTTATACAATATCTGAGGCCCAAATGATTTTGGTTAAAAGGGGGTTGGGTCTTACACTCTATTAGAGGCCCAAGAGTTTTGAATGGGTCTTATAGCTCAAGGAGAGGCCCAAAAGGTTATTTTTCAAAAGGCGACGATCGCGCCGTTTGTTTTTTACGGTATCGGGACTTATACAATACACTGAGGCCCAAAAATGATTTGGTCAAAAAAAGATTGGGTCTTACACTCTATTAGAGGCCCATGAGTGTTTGACAATGATTTGTTTGAGTGAAAATCAAAGAAACCCTAATTTTATTCTTTAAAAGTAAATATTTAAAGAAAATCAATGAAAAATACCAAATAGGTTTGAATAAACCACTTGTGATTTTTGTTTAAGGTTTAAAAAATGAGGTATAAATCACAAGAGATATTAAAACTCATTTGGTCTTGATTTTTCAAGATGAATATTCATTTTAAAATGTTTAAAAACAAATAAAATGAATTTATTCACAAAAATACTAATTATATTAAATAAATAATACAAACTTAATTTTTTTTTTTTGTGGAATAAAATATTTCAATATTTTTGTGATTTTTTGCAAAAAGAACCAATAAAAAATAATTAAAATTGAAAGAGTTATTAATTTTCCAAATAATTAACAAAACATGAAAATAGTTGGAAAAATAGCAAAAATGTGAAAAATCACAAAATGGCATGGGTGGGGTTTGAACCCACGACCTCAAGCATACAAGGCGCGCGCCTTACCGCTGGGGTGGTGATACATCCATTGTTTGAAACAAACCAACAAATACACAAGTCATGCCTTGGTTTTGGCTTGCCCAAGGCAAGTTTTGGCTCAAAAACGTGAAGGTCATAACTTTCTCAATTCTTAATGGTTGGAGACAAAATATATATGTATCTGGGGCAGAATTTCACAAGGAATCCAATGGTGGTGGTGGTTTTTTTAGATCACACTCCCTCCTCAAAACCCTATAGTTGTTTTGAAAATGGCCTATGATTGCATTTTCTATGCTATACTTGGATACAGGCATGAATTACATGATGAATTGGCACAAACACAACACATATGACATGTACAATGGATGCATACTCAGTGGACTTCAAATGCACACATGTTTTGGTGAGTGCAAGTTGAGAGGCTTACCCTTCTTTGGGATTTTGGAGGTTTCTATGCAATCTGCCAACCCTCTTGCTCCAGATATGATTTTATGCTTTGAACCACCTCAAATGATCCCTTGGATGCTTTTAGGATGATTGGAATCAGCTGGTACCTGCAAAAACACAAACAGTCCCTTTCTTGCAAAAGGGGTTAAAAGTGACCAAAATAGCAACTCCCTCAAATGGTGTTCCAGATGGTGGGAACCATTTGGGAAAGTTCAAGGACGATATTTGGAGTGTGTTTGAGATTTTATCTGGTTTGGAAAATGACTGAATCAAGACATGGCTTGAAAAATGCAAAAAAGTGCTATTTTGAGGGTTTGAGAGGTGACTTTGTGATGTTGTGATTACAGGTCACTTTTGATGGTTTGCACAGCTTACATATGATTTATATGAGGTGTGTGTGTGATTAGTTTGGGTGGAATTGCTCTCTAGCTCAAAAACTCAGAATTACTTGCTTTGGAAGGCAAGTTTTAGGTGAAAGAAGAGATTTTGAGGAAAACATCTGTTTGATGGCTTTGGTGTACTCAAACTGAACACAATTGAGCTCTATTTATAGTAGAGCAAGTTTGTTTTGGGATCCACAGTGAATGGCAACTGCAGCAGGTGTTTGTTCAATGTTGGCCAATGGAAATGCAGGTCTCCTCTAGCCATTGACTAGAGGTTAGGGCACAGGGTTGTGGGTCCCTTGGTCTTGGATAAGTCTTGACTGATTTCATATGAGAATGGCTCAGTCCATGCCACCTTGATGCTCCCATTGAATGCTTCAATCCAAATTTGGAGTCTTGTCCCTATTTTGGCCATTCTAGGTTCAACATGTTATTTCTTGTTCCATGGACTTTGGAGGCTTGGCTCAGTGATTATCCCCTTTAGATTCAATCCTCAGATGTGTCCAAGTGGATAGGAGCATTTGAATTTGCCTGATTTTGGAAAATCGAGCAAAATTGCAAATTCTGCCTTGCCTTTGACAGATTTCAGCAAGGCAACTTGCCAATGTCATATCTCATGGTGTAAGTTGAATTTGGTAATGTTCTTGACCATTTTGGAAAGCCCTTACATGATACAACAACTGTTTTAACATGTTTGATTTTGATCTCTTTTGAATCCAAGTGAAAAATCCCCCTACATTTGGCAAAAAGTGAAGACAGATTTGGACTTAGTGAAAATTTCACTAAGTGTTGGAAAAAGTGACATTTTCACTTTTCAGCCATTTTGATCACTCCATAACTCAAAATCCTTAATGAATTGGACTTAGGTCTAGTTGAAGTTTTTGTAGAGGGTAATGAGGGATACAAATCCATATTTGGATGAGGAAAAATGGCTTTGTGGTTTAGGAGTTATGATCCTCCAAAGTTGGTACCCTTGTCACTTTATTTTTAACTTAGAAAATTTTCTAAGTTTTTATGGTTACCCCTTTTACAAGTTATCCAACTTTTCTTGATTTTTCTTGATGAATGATGATTCAAATCATACATTAACATCATTTTAGGGTTAAAAATCCATTTTGGTGAAAAATCTCAAAAAGTCAAAGTTGACTTTTGTGCACAGTTGACTTTTTATCAGATGAATTCCAAACTATGCAATTCTTCAGGAAATCATGTCCTTGATCTAAATCAAACTTGATGGACATGTTCCATGGGTATCATAGGGCATATTGAATCATGTCTTAGGGCTTGGGAGCATGTCCTGGTCAAAAGTCAAAGTTACAGTTGACTTTTCCTTAAAACCCTAATTGTGGTGCAGATGAAATTGAGACTTGTTGCTCAAGCTTCTTGGATTAATCCATTGTTCCAAATGGATCAATATAATTCATTAGAGACCCTCAAACCATGTCTTGAGGTCTTGGTTCATGATTTGTCCCAAAAGTTAACTTAGGGGTGAATTAGGTCAAGAAACCCTAATTCCTGATTTTTTATGAATGCATCCCCTAAGGCAAAATTGACTTGATGATTGGGTCCATGAGGTTCCATGGAGTATATTAGGTTATGTTTTGGATCATTGGCTTGTGCCCAGATGAAAATTTTCCATCTGGAGGCCCTGGTCGACCAAAACCCTAATTTGGTGACACTGTCGATCTTGAGACTTAATCCACCTAGAAAGGAGCAGCCTTGTGCTTGATCCTTGAAGTGGGAGTCCTTTTGATCCATTATGGATGTTTGAGAGGTTAGACAAGTTAAAGATCATGTCATTCCTTGATTGATCATTTGTCTAAGCACTCAGAGAGGGCTTGAAACCCTAATTTTGATTGTAGTGGATGCTCACCCATCTTTGGGGAGACTGATGAAGTGTGATGGTTCCTCCATATTGTGATAATGATTTGCACAATGATGGGAAATCTTAGTGGTCAAAATTTGGGGTATGACAGTAAGATCCCAGATGGCAAATTTTAATGTTCGCCGAATCTTAGTCGACCAAGGCAGCTCGGTCGACATCATGTACTCGCAGTTGTTCTCAACCCTCCAGCTAGATGAATCGCACCTCACTCCCTATGTGGGCTCTGACCTACAGGGCTTCAACGGGCCGGTCACAAATCCCTGGGGGTATGTTGAGTTGTTCGTGACTTTTGGATCTGCAGAGATGGCCAGATCTATCAAATTCCAATTCCTGGTTATCGACTGCCCGTCTCTCTATCAGTACATATTCGGGCGGCCAACCTTGGATGAATTGGTGGGTATGTCGAAGATGCTTACCATTAACTGTTCACCTCAAAATGAAGTATTACACTTCTAAGGGTATGGTCTCCACCTTACACGGGGACATCGAGCCTGCAAGGAGATGCTTCGAAGCGGCCACCAAGGGACTCAACACCATTGCTGCCAATCCAAAGATGTCCAATAAGCCGGCCTTGCCCAACAGTTCCGAGGAATCCAAGCCTCTGCCACGCGTCGACTCTATCGACCTCGACAGCCGCTTCTCCGAAGATGATCAGAAGAAGACCCATACTTGCCCGAGTAGCTTATACACTTCGACCAGCACCAGCAACGACTCCTATCTGATGCGCCCGATTCTGGATGGCGAGTTTGAACTTGTCCTGCTCGGCGATGACCCTCAGCGAGGAGTAAAGATAGGGATCTTCCTTCCTGACATAGCGAGGAAACAACTCAAAGCTTGCCTCCGAGAAAACACATACTTGTTAGCCTAGAGTGCCGCATAAATGCCCGGTTTGGATCCTAATGTCGCCTGCCATCAGCTCACAATTGACCCCGCCGTCAAGGCTGTAGCACAACGTATGAGAAAGCAGTCTCCGGAGAAAACGAAGGCTGCAGAACAAGCTGTAAAATACCTCCTCGAGGCAAACTTTATTTTGGAAGCCAAGTACACTACTTGGTTGTCCAATGTTGTACTCATCAAAAAATCTAATGGAAAATGGTGTATGTGTGTTGATTATACTGATCTCAATAGGGCATGCCCTAAAGATGCTTACCCCTCCCCAATATTGATAAACTTGTTGATAATTCTGCCGGTTTTAAACTGTTATCATTCATGGATGCCTATTAGGGCTACAATCAAATACCAATGGCGAAAGGTGACAAAAAATACACGGCCTTCATGATCGAGTCGGGCAGATATTACTAAAACTAATGCCCTTCGGCGTGAAAAATGCCGGTGCGACCTATCAAAGATGATGAACAAGGTATTTCGAGGAGAAATCTTCGACATACTCGAAGTTTATATGGACGATAAGATCGTGAAATCCCACGAGGAAACCGATCACACCGCCCATTTAAGAAAGGTCTTCAAGCAAGCTAGGAAATACCGGATGTGTTTCAACCCGGAGAAATGCACTTTTGGGGTGCGGGCGGGCAAGTTCCTTGGCTTCTACCTGACGGAACGAGGAATCAAAGCCAACCCCGACAAGTGCAGGGCATTCTCCGAATTTCCAATGCCCAACTCAAAGAAATTTATCCAATCCCTCAATGGGATGCTCGCTTCGTTATCTCATTTCGTGGCCAAGTCTACCCAGCATGCTCTGCCCTTCTTCAAACTCCTCCGTAAGGAGGCAGCATTTGAATGGATAGAGGAATGCGACCAGGCTCTCCTCCATCTAAAACGAGCACTATCAAAACCGTCAGTTCTCTCTCAACCAGATAACGGCGAAACCTTGTACCTTTACGTCGCCGTAGCAACCGAGGTCGTTAGCGCCGCCCTCATCTTCGAAATGCCCGACGGGCAAAAAGCTATATACTTCACAAGCAAAGCAGTACAGAGACCAGATCTGAGATACTGGCAAATAGAGAAGGTAGCTCTGGCCCTCATTAACGTTGCGCGAAGACTGATGCACTACTTCCTGGCCCACACGATCGTGGTCTGAACAGATCAACCCATAAAGCAACTGTTAGGACGACCAGATATGGCCGGCAGAATGCTTAAGTGGTCGTTGGAACTATTCGAGCTTGACATTTAATATGATAGTAGAAAGGCCCTCAAGGCCTAGGCGCTAGCTGACTTTGTCGCCGAAATGACGTTCACGGGCTCCCCCACTTGCGGGGCGCACAAATGGACCATCTTCGTCGATGGGGCATCTAACTCAGCAGGAAGCAGGGCAGGTATCAACTTGGAAAACGACGATGGAATCATTGTCGAAGTCTCACTTACCTTATCTTTCCTTACTTCAAACAACCAGGCTGAGTGTGAAACCTTCCTCACGGGTCTACGCCTAGCCGAGGACCTGAGGGCCGAAGAGGTCATCATCTGCACTGATTCTCAGCTCGTGGCCCTTCAAGTTTGAGGAGAATACCAGGCCAATAATGACAACCTGTCCGAATAGTTATCCCTGGTCAAAGAGAAAATGACAAAGTTCGAAACAGTTGAAGTAAAACATGTTCCCCGCGAACATAATGTCAGAGCATACGTGTTGTCTAAACTGGCGAGCACGAAGAAAAAAAGCGGAAATAAATCTGTCTTCCAGGAGGTGCTTCCTCGACCCAGCATCGAGAAAACCTCCACGGTCCTCGACGTGCAGGTCGTCGGTGATAGCAGCTGCTGGATGACCCCATTTACAATTACCTCGCTAAGGATGAACTCCCATCCGACCCCAAATAGGCCAGCATAGTCAGGCGCAGAGCCTGCTCATACGTCCTAGTCGAAAACAGGCTCTACAGGTGAGGGTTCTCCATCCCTTTACTCAAGTGCGTCGAGGAAGAGATGGTCGCCCACGTCTTGCGCGAGATCCACGAAGGAATCAATGCCCAACACCTCGGGGGAAAATCCCTCGCCAGGAAGGCCCTTAAAGCAGGGTACTACTGGGCAACCATGCAGCATGACGCAAAAGAACACTTGAAAAAGTGCGACAAATGCCAGCGGCACGGGGACATGCACTTGGCCCAACTTAAAGAGCTTAAAGCTATGTTCCTCCCGTGGCCCTTCACATGGTGGGGCCTAGACATCCTGGGACCATTCGTCGTAGGGTCAAACCAAAACAAGTACTTGATAGTAGGTGTTGACTACTTCACAAAGTGGATAGAAGCAGAGGCTCTGGCCAAGATAACAACCCACGACATACTTCGCTTCTACAAGCGAAACATCCTTGTCCGCTTCGGCATTCCACAAGCAATAGTCACCGACAACGGAACACAATTCACAGACAGAAAATTTCAGGACTTCGTCGCCCAGCTAGGTACGAAATAACATTTCGCGTCCGTCGAACATCCCCAAACCAACGGGCATGCCGAAGCGGCAAACAAAGTAATTCTGCGAGGCCTTAAACGAAGGCGGGACAAAACAAAGAAAGCCTGGGTCGAGGAACTGTACAGCATACTCTGGGCCTACCGCACTACGCCCCACTCTTCGATCAGGGAAACTCCTTTCCTCCTAGCTTACGAGACTGAGGCAGTGATCCCCATTGAGATACGCGTGCCATCCCGACGGACCGAATCACACCTGGACGAGGAGACAAACGACGAGGCACTAAGAGAAGAGCTCAACCTCATCGAAGAGGTCCGATCAGGAGCATCTCTCCGCGAAGTCTCATTAAAGCAGAAAATTGCAATCAGGCACAACACCAAGTTTATACGGTGAGAATTCCAAGTGGGCAGCCTTGTCTTAAGAATGAACCACAAGGATTCTCGAGAAGGCAAACTCGCCGCAAACTGGGAAGGACTCTATTGCGTCCGAGCAAAGACGGAAAATGGGGCCTTCTACCTAGAATACCTCAACGGGGAAGAACTTGCTCAACCATGGAACGCCGAAAAGCTAAAACAATATTATAGTTACGGCCCTGATATTCGGTTTGCTTCGTCGGAGCGACGAACATAACATCCCGACTATGATGCGCGCCAGGTGCAAGCGTCGCATACCAACTAAGGTAGGATCCCGCTCAAGAGCGAGCAAGACCCCTGATCGATGGCAGTTCCTCAACCAAGTCCGCCGTCATCAAAGTACCATGATAAGCAGAACACCCAGCTCACGATGGGAGGTTCACGCCGCGAACTCAGGCCTCAAATGCAACCTGAGCTCTGCTCTCATGCCCGGAAGCTACCCAGGCCGTTCGACCAGTCCCCCTCACTGCCGAGCACATCTAAGTCGAGCAAACCCCGAAACAACAAGTCATTCGAAGTTACCCTTATTACGGGTATGCACACGTATCGAGCAAAGTTACTACACTTAGCAAAAATAAAAGTAAATAAAGCAATGTGCAAATATATAACATACAATACTAACTAGGACGGCCGAATACATTTCAAAATAATTAAGTGGTCGCGAGGACCACGATTGTGCTTGTTACATGATAAAGGGGCCACGCCTCATACTGAATAATAAAATTAAATACATGGCACGCAGGCCAGAGATATCACAACAACAAAAAGGAGACATCATTCCTCCATCTGCTCGGCCTCCTCAGGGATAGGCTGTGTAGGCTAAGACTCCTCGTCAAGGATACAGGCATGCTCATCGCCAATCTAGAGGAAATCGGGATTATCAATCTTGCCATCTTCAACATGACTTAGAAAGCTGGTCCCCTTTGTGGACAGCTGAACCCCTGGATTCACAAGTTTGAGCTGAGCCACAGCATTGTTGAAAGACTCCTCTCTGATGGCGTAGACATCATCCTCCGCCTGCACAATACGAGTGACCAGCTCAGCCTGGGTCTTTAGCGCCTTCACCTCATTAGGCTCATCTTCAGTCGGAGCTGCCGCGGACCTCATCTGCTCGACCAAGTCCTCGGTAGCTTTCTTCTCAGTGATCAAGGAGTCATTCTCCCCTTTTAACTTAGCAGACTCCTCCTGGGACTTCTTCCTCGCGTCATCAGCAGCCTTGGCCTCCTCCTTATGTCACCTTTTCTTCCTCGGTGTAGACCACCGCCATCTCCAGTACCCTGATCAGTACGGAGGCATCCTGCGCCAGCATTGCCCTCTTGCTCGGGCGGTCCATACCCTCGAGCTTTAGGGACTTTTCCCGAAGATCCATCAAGGATGAACCCTCGAAGAACCTTTTGTCGTGAAGGCAAAGAGGAAGCTTAAATTTGCTCTTCTCCCCTGCCCGGCTGAGATCCACCACCTCGTTCTGACGGATCCGCTTGAACCTTGTTGTCCCAAGCACTGGGGAACCCTGAGCAGATGAAGGAATGGGCGAGGAGCTCCCCGAAGCCAGCTGAGGAGGGGGCACCCGGTAAGCCGAGTCTTTGGATTAGTCGCGCCAGCCTTGCCCTTCACCAGAGCATTCTTCACCATCCTTTCATGGGCTGAAGGCATCTCACCTGCAAAATCAAAACGGGCACGTTAGCAATCGAAGAAACTATAATCTGAACGAGCTAAAAAATAAAGACTACCAATCAAATTAAGGGCGTCAGCATGGGTCTTGCACTCAAGGAGCCCCTTCGTGTTGATATAGCGGTGTTTCACTCTTTGGCCACCATCTTCCTCGAAGATCGGGTCCCCTTTCTTGGTCTAGCACTCCGCAAGTTTAAAACTGTTAACATAATTTACCAGTGCTGCATAACCAGCTTTGTCATCCTCGTTTAGCATCTCCAGTTGAGCAAGATAATGGTTAGTGCCCTGCCAACTTCCCATGCTCGTCGTAAAGGTCATTATCGTCCTCGTCCGTAGATACTTCCCAAGTGTACGTAGTATCCTGAGCTTTCTCCGACGTAGGTTTTTATGATATAGAACCTCTCCTTAAAGGTCCGGATAGACTCGGAGAACGGTTTGAACAGTTTCTTCGCTTGCTTTAGCGAAACCCAGCCATACCTTCTCGCTGAAACCTGCCTCTGGAGGTGAAAGATCATAAAGAAAAAATGGATGGTGGCTCATATCTTCAAGAACTCACACGTCAGCTCGAAAGCACAGATGAATGCCAGTGAGTTATGGTACAGCTGCGACGGAGCCAAGTCCAAGTGTACGAAGACAGACCGCTGAAAATTGGTGAAGGGCGGCCTTAGCCCTATGTCTTTAAAAGCGTACTCGTACATCGAGAACATCTCCCCGTAATCTGTACAGATACGGTCGTCCTCACTTGGGAAGTGCACCTTCCACTCTTCTTCTGACCCCACGGTTGTAAAGACGTCTCCGGTATATGAAGCAAAGACGGAAGCATGCTCGGTGGGCTCCGCAATTGTCCACTCCTCCGCGAAGGCCCTATCTGGGGGAGTCTTATCGACATTACTATGGGAAGTTAAAGCTTCAGTGTCACTACTCTCTGAGGAGCTCTCCTCGGAAGAGTCTATAAGGATCTCTTTTTCAGGTTCGCGGGCCATCTCGTTCACCTGAAAAGCAGAGGACAAAAGTGAATTCGACTGCAAAATCAAATCCACCCTTCCACCGCTAGTCAAGTGAAAGGGCGCACGAAGGGCCAAGGACGACGTCCTCGGCCTAAGCCCTAATCAAATGGCACAAAAAACTGCGTGGGAAGATGCCCAGGAAACCCTTCTGCGTGTGCGGGAAGATTCTCCCCGGATCATTGCCCAGTCTTTTGTTTAAAGCTTCACCGAAAAACCCATGAACTCACCGAAAAATTCATGAGAACGCAAAAAAACTCATGAGCTCCGTCAGTTACGCTCACGCTCGTCATCGCAAAGGTGTCGAAAACAACCTAAATCTACAAGTTTCTAAAAGCTCCGGTGACGGCAGAAAGTGGTCAAGTCACCGTCTACCACCAACAGCATCGGAAACTGTTGCGGTAACTACCTAAAGTCATCCTAGCCACATGCATTCTAACAAAACGAAAGCAAAAAATGTTTGGAAAATGAAGTAAAAATGAACAACTTACGTGGTCGAGGAAGCTTTAAGGGGTCGAAGTCGCTGCTCGGAACTTGTGCGGCGGTGGATACGGCGGCTGACGGTGGCTGACGGTGGTAAAGAACTGGAAACTCAGAAAGAAGACTGGAGGAGGAGAGAGAAGCAAAAAACGTAAATGAGCAGCTTCTCCCTCTATTTATAGGCACTCTGAAGGCACGTGCACGAGCATGCTCGACTAAGGGCATCATCACGACCCTAGCCTAGCCATCATGACACATTTAATGTTGCATAAGGCTCGAGGCACATGTGGCGTCCCGTCTCTTCAGACTACCTCAACCATTGGTCTCCCCGTACACCGGGCAGACCAAACAACGTTACGTATCTCACGGGCCCTAAAACCCTCGGGCGTCATAAGACAACTTCACCTCGTCGACAAGCGATGATCCCTTCAGAGCTCCCCGGAACTACGAGTTATACTTAAGTCATCACTCTCGTGCTCGGGAGCAACGACTTGGGGGGCTCCTGTTTCGATTGGACCAATGACTAGGCATGGCCCAATCCACTCCTGCTCCCTGAACGGCCCAATTGCCTATGTTCAGCCAATATGGGGCAGCATTTATCTTTCTGCCCCTCTGCTGGGCACATATGGTCAGAGGGCCCACAGGGTCACTTGCTCCTCCTCGACATTCCTGCCCGTCATGCACGACTCTCCCATCCAGAAACAACCACGACACCCGTGCCCGGAACTACGCCTTTGCCCGTGGCAATGGCTAGTTTCGGGCATATCTGCCCGTCCTAACGGCTAGTTTTTGGCAATTACCTATTCTTTGGGAAACGGTTATCACGCCCCAAAAATAGGAACCGTTGGCCACGCGCTGGAGGCATTATAAAAACCCTCTCATTTAAGAGGGTCAGGTATTCTAAATCATCCTAAGAAACATATACTTTTGTACTTGCCTTTTTCCTCTCCTGAATCTTACTTTAGCATCGGAGTGCCTTGCAGGTACACCCCCTCCTCATCTCACACACCCAGCATCACAGACATCTTTCTTGGCCCACTTCAGGTTCTGATCAACCGTCAAGATCAGTAATTATAGAAGGGTAGTATTGTAAATTCACCGGGGAACACTTTTACCTTGGTTGAATACTTTATCCAATTAGGGATTGTTTGTTTAGGTTTAAAGTTAAATATTTTAAAAGATTTGGTTTGGGAATTTAGTTACAAAGTCGTCGGTTCGGTTCGAAGGCTCAGCTCGTTCAAAAGCTTTCATTAATTGAGATCATCCTGGTATAAAATATCACATTAGTTTGTGGTTATCATCTGTAAAACCTCGGTTCAATTTGTAAGCTTAGTCTGTTTAAAAGCTTTCTAAAGTTGGAGATAAGTCCAATATGAAATCTCATAGATTCGTGGTCAGCCTTTCAAATCCTCTATTAGGTTCGTGAGCTCATCCCAATTCAAAAGTTCTCTTTGGTTTGAGATAAGCCTACATAAAATCTCGATTTAGCTTGGGGAATAACCGCTTCAAGTTGTTGCTTGGAAGGAAGACTAACTGCTTCAATCTGTCGCTTGGAAGAAAGACTAACTGCTTCTCTACTCTATTTTTTTTTCGGTTGGAAGTTAGATAGAAACTTGATTTTCCTTGTATAAGGGGGTTTTAGAGTTCAACCTACTAAAAGCTCTTAAGATTTACCGGACGCTCTCAAGAGCAAATCTTGGCAAGAGAGCGAACCCCTATAATTCCTTGTGTTATCCCTACATCCCTTAACTTTTTACTTTCAGCATTTTATTTCCGCTCCTAATTTCTAAAATCTTCTTAAAATGATTTTAAACTCTAAAAAATGATCCTAAATTTTTTTCAAACTATCATTTTTTTAAAATATACAATTCACTTTCCTCTAGTGTGTGTAGTTATATGTTCAACAATAACAAGTATTAAGAATGAAGATAATCAACAATATTAATGAATAACTAAAACATATATATCCCCATGATCAAGAGAAAATCTTGGTGAGAGGATTATGTCTTTTCTTTTTTTTTTTACCGAACCCCTATAATTCCTTGTGTTATCTCTATATCCCTTAACTCTTTACTTTATGTATTTTATTTTCGCTGCTAATTTCTAAAATCTTCATAAAATGATTTTAAACTCTGAAAAAATGATCCTTAAAGTTTTTCAAACTATCATTTTTTTAAAACATGCAATTCACCCACTCTTGTGTGTAAAGCCATATGTCCAATAATAACAAGTATTAAAAATGAAGATAGTCAACAATATTAATGAATAACTAGAACATATGTAACCCCATAATCAAAATTAATACATAAGTATTTGGACAATTACATCTAACCCTAACAAAATATAATTTTGTTACTCTTACTCATAGTAGATTTACAATGATGATCAAGAAGAAAGAGACGGGAAAACATCAGCGACCATTTCTCTAACTGAACGAAGCCTACATCTTTGATCTCCAATACCTCCCTTGGGTTTTCTCCCTCTCAATTCTCATTATTTTCTCTGCTATTTGTTATCTATATCCTGGAATGAATTCGATGTGGAATGAATAACATGCAAGGTGTGACTTCGATTTATAAGGGTATAATAAGACATTTTTACCTAGCGAGGGCAATTGCTCGCCCATCGAGCATGCATTTATTCATCATGAAGTTATGTCTAGCTCATCCAAGTGGGCTCTTGCCACCTCACCTCGCCCATCAAGCCCATCCTTTTACCCATCGAGGAAACTCTTTCTTCACCTTAAAGTAACTTAACCAAGTGGTCTTGAACTGCCCTGTTTCGCCTAAAAAGGTTAACACTTTGCCCACTAAAACTACCTTGCTTCTCCATAAAGTAACTTAGTACTAAGTTCATTTGAATTGCATATGTTTCTCCCAACAAGGTTGTACGTTCTCCCAATGAGGATGTCTAAACAAGGATGCTTTGTTCATTGTCTTATATTTACTAGGTGAGCCCCTGATTCGCACAACGAGTCCCCAGCTGCTAAACATCAATGTTTTTTTATTTTGTTTTATATTTTCACATATACTTATGAATTATATACTTAAAATGTTCGTACATATGTTACATGGTGTATCTTTTTAATGACAAATTAGGGATTTTCATATGATTTCTCGATATATAAGTTAATAAGTGTTAATGTTAAACAAGTAATTTTGACATTTATCAGGAGGGATGTAGCACATGAAAAAAAATCAAGCATAAGAGCTTATTCGAATTCTTAAGGGAAAATGGGTCATCGGTTGTAAGGGGGTGTTTCAGGAAAAACCAACTGTAATAGAAAAAGAAGGGGAAAAGTTTAAGGCTCGTCTTATAGGAAAGGGGTACTCACAACAAAAGAGGATTGACTTTGATAAGATTTTATATCCAGTCGTCAGACATACTTCCATCAGGGCAGTGTTAGCCTTGGTAGCCACCATGAACTTGGATTTAGATCAAATGGATATGAAGACATCATTTCTTCATGGTAACCTATATGAGAAAATTTGAATGGAGTAACTAGAGGGGTTCAGTGACACTGTACTGACTAAGTGACTCTAAACAAAATAAGGGCTAAAAAAATATCTTGAGTTTTCCACAAAAATATCCACTAGATTTCCACAAAAATATCTTGAGTTTTTACAGTGGATCGGCTAAAAAAATCTTACAAAACAACTTGAGCTTTTGCACTAGATCATCTCAAAAAAACTTTCACAAAAAACTTAGAGCTTTTACACAGACTTGACTCAATAATCTTCCACAAACAAATGAAGCTTTTACACAGGCTTTTCCCAATAACCTTAAACAAAACTTTTTATAGGTTTAACTTACAACCTTCAAATTTATTACAAAATGATCACAAGAGAAATGCGCCCTTGAATAAACAATTACAAACACAAAACCATTACAATACAACTCTCAGATGAATTTTTTTTCACTCTCTTAGTACTAAGACAACTCTAGTGAAAATGGCTTTATAAAATAATGAGAGATAGAAAAGATAGGATAGAGTTTCTATTCATAAAACTTATGGTGTTTTGAAATGAGGAAAATCCCCCTTTAAATTAGAAAAAAATTGTCTTAAGAAAGCAACTATACATGGACTTTTCAATCTATTGATAAATTCATGTATTACTCGATTGGCTTAACCTAAAAAAGGAAAATTTGAATTTCTACGTCACTTAATTGATTACAAGAAAATTTTGATTGATTAACTAATATATTTTGCCTTCCTAATTTATCAAACAAATTTCTTAATCATTTATGCACTTGCTTGGATTGGTTTTAAGAAGTTTTATAAAAAAATATGAGACGTTTGAAATACTTGTGTGTGTGTGTGTGTGTGTGTGTGTGCGCGCGTGCGTGCGTGCGTGCATGTGCATTGCCATAGTATCTTAAGACATAATCTTGCTTTGTTTATAATTAAGTGATAAAAATAGATAAAACGCTAAGCACAAGATCATGCAAGCTTTCATAACTTCATATCTTCACATCTTTAGGTTCTTCTGCTTTATTGAACTTTATCTAGAACTTTTAACTTGAACTCGAGACAGTCTATCTTGTGCTTGCTTATATACCGATGAGACTTTAGATATTTTTTTCTTACTCAGTTGTCATCATCAAAACCATTAGAAGACATTATATGCACAACACATAGAACCACACAGTGGACACTCCATACTAGTTTGTAAATTAAAGAGGTATTTGTATGGTTTAATGTAGTCTCCAAGAAAATGGTACAAGCACTTTGATTCATACATGGTTCAGAGTGGCTACAAAAAGTTTGAGTATGAGTGTTATGTTTATGCTAGGGGCCTTAATGAGTGTTCTTTTTATTATTATTATTATATGTTGATGATGTGTTGATTGTTGTTAATCATTCAAATGATGTAAATGAATTAATAATCATGTTTAAAAAGGAGTTTGACATGAAATACTTAGGTGCACTACTACAAAAGTGCTTTTAACATCGGACGCAAAATGCATTTTACCTCGGCTACATTAGCGAGGTAACGAAGGGCGTCATGAAAAGTAACGCTTATCACCTCAGTTTTTTAAACATCGAGGGTTATATTAATTTGCACATGGGTTTGAACCCCAGCATCAGCATTTTTATTATTTACAAAACTAACATCTTATACATCTCAGTTTACAATAAAATTGAGGGGTAAGATAAATTGTTTTTTAAATTGAAATTCGTTACATTGTTTACACAGAAGATAAATAAAAATAATTTGTTTACAAACTACAATGTTTACCCAAAATATTACATTGTTTACACAGAATATTAAAATAAAAATTAATTTATCCCTGAAGATCATATGTTGGATCTTCAACTCCTTGATATTTGGAAAAGATCAAACGCTTCACCTTGCAAGTATTTGTTTTTGATATAAAACAAAAAAATGGGTTAGAAAAATAAAAGATTTTTCAGCTCAAATGAACATTTTTTCAGATAATTTTCTACACTTACAATCTATCATAAAGAACTCCTAATGGCAAAAGTTAAAGTGGATGACATAGATAGTTTCAAGTGCTTCATGACGTTTCTTTATCAATTATAAATATCAGAAGGCCTTTATAATGGAAATTTTTAGGTTTCACGCAGATCACTAATGGTAGTGTCTTGAGCGTTGATAATCATGAAATGGACGACAAAGATTTGTTTAAGGACGACGATCAATATCTAAAATTATCACGCTAAAACCGAGGTGAACATGATTTTTTTTTAAATAACATTATTTACACAAAATATTGAAAAATAATAATACAATAAAGCCATAATTTTGGTGTAAGGAGTTATCTGGTCCAAATATTGCACACATCCAATTTTTAGGAGTTATTTGTTCCTAGCATTGAATGCATCCAACTTCCAAAGGAATTATTTGTTCCAACATTGAAAAAATGTTTTTATGCACTTGCAATCCATCATAGAGAACTTTTACAAGCTTCAAAATACAACAACAACAATAACAACACCATTTTATGAGATGGATCCCAAAATGTTTTTCTGCACTTGCAATCCATCATGGAGATCTTTTACAAGCTTCAAAATACAACAACAACAACAACAACAACTATAATGCCACAAACCAACACGGGTCTTTTCAGCATGTTTTTTCCTCACTCGCATGTTTTCCGAAAGACTTCCCATAAGGTCACCCATCCCAATACTACTCTAAGTCAAGCACGCTTAACTGTGGAGTTCTTATGGATCGAGCTACCGAAAAAAAGATGCATCTTGTTGGTATAGGTAGTACCAATCAATCCTTATAAGTATTCCTTTAACCATGCAGTCTCATCCCTACACAGTCTCAATATCCCTCTCATTCCGTTGTGAATTCGGTTTTTCCCTATAAGCTACTAGGAGCGTCTCATTGTCATGCCTCATGCACTGACAACCACTCCCTCGCCAAGCTGCTAAGAGTGTCTCATTGTCACGTTTCGTGCACCGACAACCACTCCCTCGGGTGTTACATGCCCACCAACTTCCGCTTGGTTCGTCCCCAAACCACATTGTACTGGGAGAGGTCATGCTCTAATACCATTCGTAACGCCTCAGACTACTTTAAGGATTACCGACTTACCCCACAAACCAACGCGGGTCTTTTTAGCATGCTTTTTCCTCACTCACATGCTTTCCGGAAGACTTCCCAGAAGGTCACCCATCCCAATACTACTCCAAGTCAAGCACGCTTAAGTGTGGAGTTCTTATGGAACGAGCTATCGAAAAGAAGATGCATCTTGTTGGTATAGGTACTACTATTCAATCCTTATAAGCCTTCCTTCAACCATGCAGTCTCATCCCTGCACAGTCTCAAGATCCCTCTCATTCCGATGTGAATTCGGTTTTTCCCTAGAAGCTACTAGGAGTGTCTCATTGTCATGCCTCATGCACTGACAACCACTCCCTCGCCAAGCTGCTAAGAGTGTCTCATTGTCATGCTTCGTGCACCGACAACCACTCCCTCAGGTGTTACATGCCCACCAACTTCTGCTTGGTTCATCCCTAAACCACATCGTACTGGGAGAGGTCTTGCTCTAATACCATTCGTAACGCCCCAGACTGCTTTAAGGATTACCGACTAACCCCACAAACCAACGTGGGTCTTTTCAACATGCTTTTTCCTCACTCACATGTTTTCCGGAAGACTTCCCAGAAGGTCACCCATCCCAATACTACTCCAAGTTAAGCACACTTAAGTGTGGAGTTCTTATGGAACGAGCTATCGAAAAGAAGATGCATCTTGCTGGTATAGGTACTACTAATCAATCCTTATAAGCCTTCCTTCAACCATGCAGTCTCATCCTTGCACAGTCTCAAGATCCCTTTCATTCCGATGTGAATTCAGATTTTCCCTAGAAGCTGCTAGGAGTGTCTCATTGTCATGCATCATGCACTGACAACACTCCCTCGCTAAGCTGCTAGGAGTGTCTCATTGTCATGCCTGGTGCACCGACAACCACTCCCTCGCCCCCAGGTGTTACAACAACAATAACAACAACAACAACAACAACGACAACATCAACACCATCTGGTCATGGTGCTGAGTCAATCCAGTCCTATATCAATGGCTCTCTTATCACAATTACCTTGTTAGTTATTGCTCATACAATAAACTGTGAAGAGGAAAGTTATTTTGTTGAACATTATAGTTTCAACATTACCTACTCAGATCACCTTCGCCTAATTTATGTCAACAACGATAATTTCAACAATCTTGATACTCTACGACCAATTGGAAAAGTTTTGTATCAACTTCTAGTGTCAAATCTCCGTCCAAGAGAAAAACAACTGGAAACGCTTACTTGGGATGATAAGCATCTCTTGTTAGTCCTTACCAAAAATATCAGAGTTAATCTTCATCTTACCATTTTTAACTTCTTAAAAGAAATGATAGTCATCTCCAGGGAGGAAATGACTTTCGTCATACCATATGGAAGAGTTCTTTCTGAACTTTTCTCTAAGTTAGAGATAGTTAATAGTGATACTAGTGGAGTTGAGTGGGGTCAGAAATTTGAATATGTGGAATAGTTCTTTGTTGTCCTATTTTTAATTAATGAAATATTTCCTTTCATATTATTGCCTATTCGTTTTTATTGATAACAAAATTTTTGAGAATTACTAATTAACAAGAAAAGAATGAAGAAAAAAATTAACTAGCAAATAAAGGGAAGATTGGAAGGCGAAAAATGAGAAATCATTAAAAAAAATCTTAAATGCAGTTACAGGAATTCGAAGTGTGTTCTGTTATAGTTATATTACCTCGGTTTTCAACAATATTGAGGTAATAAATTTATTATTTTTTATGGAGAAAATCTAGTGCTCACTTTTAGCCATATTACCTCGAATTTTTATAAAACTGAGGGAAAATGTTGCTTTTTTTTATGAAAAAAATAATCAAACATGTCGCTCCCATGACCTTTACGCTCGGTTTTTGGCATGTTCGAGGTGAAAGCTTCGTCATAAGAAGTGTTATTTGTCGTAATGGTGTTTCTTATAAGATTCTTGGTATGAAAATTCACCGAGATATAAGTGAAAGAAAATTATGGCTCTCTCAGAAAATTTATGTTGAAAAGGTGTTAAAAAAAATTGACATGTGTAATTCGAAGGTTGTGAATACTCCATTTGTGAAGCACTTTAAGCTCTCGTCGGATCATTGTCTTAAGACAAATGCAAAAGATAAGTATATTTCAAAGGTTCTGTATACTAGTGTTATTGGTTGTTTAATCTATGTTATGGTCTGCCCTAGACAATATTTAATACAAATTGTAAGTCAAGTTTGTAAATTTATGTTCAACTGGGCAAGCGTCATTGAAAAGCAGTCAAGTAGATTTTTTAGGTACTTGAAAGGTACAATTGGTTATGGTATCATGTTTACCAATGAATATGGTGATCATTTAGTTGTATGATATGTTGATTCAACCTATGCTAGTGATATGTATGATGAAAGGTCTACAACAAGATATGTCTTTACATTACCAAGATAATCTATTTGTTGAAAATCATTGATTTGATCCATAGTTATCATGGCAAAATTAAAGTATAGTACATGGAGACAAGTGAAGCTTCCACATAAGTCTTATTTATTTCATGATTTGTGACATAATTGGGTGTTTAGAAAGGTGGAGTTCAGTTGTATTATGATGGTCAGTGTGTCGTTTAATTGGAAAATAGTTGGTTGTATCAGGCTAAGACCAAGCATATTGATATTAGGTTTCACAAGATCATAAAGTTACTTACATCTAGACAAATATTACTTGAGAATGTTCATATGTCACTGTATGTAGTTGATATGTTGACCAAGCCAGCCAGCAGTGACAAATTCAAGCAATGCTTGGACTTGCTACATGTTTCTTAGTTTTAAGTCGGAGGTATATCTTCTCATGTCTGGGATGTGATCGTTATGTAGTAAGTCTTCACATGAATTTAATATTCACTAAGGTAGATATTGTTGAGTATGACTCATATAGTAAGAACATAGTGATTACAACATTAATAAGATGTCTCGTTATGACTATAAAGGTATTATTGAAACCTGAGTCGTAGATTTATATATATTACTTATAACAATGTAATCCTAATTCATCACAAAAATAAAAAATAAACTATAATAGTTGTATACTCGCTGAGGTAGGCACCATTAATCGAAATGCGTTAACAAAGTTCGACCGTGTTTATTGCTTTTTAATTTCGTTTCTCTTTGATCTTATATAATATTGATGTTCAAACATTTATGTATATTTGTATTTACACTTGTAGTCCATGTGCGGATCAACGACATAAGAAAATGAAAAAAAAATATAAATATGTTATTGTATACTTACCAATAAAATATACGTAATGTTCAACGACAGAAGAAAAAAAAAATTCTATCAATCTCAAGTTCGCTCACCACGATAACTATCAGATATTATAAGTTTAATTTTATTTTATTTTTTTGAAAAACATGCTTTATTAAGAAGAAAAAGAGTGTGAGTATTGTATATAAATTATATTTAACCTTAATTTTCAACCAATGTGTCACTATTCTATGACTAAAACAATTATCAATAAACTATAATATTTTGTTTGTATTAAATTATAAGTCACTTAAAAAAAACAATTTCTTCAAAACTATAAATCACTTTACAATTTCATTACAAAATTATTAATATTCATTATTTCAATTCTTTTAAGTTTTGTATAATTTATATATATTTTTATTTCTCATAAAAAATTAATTATATTCTTTAATTAGTGTAAAATACAAAAAAAATTAGTATATTTTGAGACAAATGGAGTAGTAAATACTCGTAGTTAGGCCTATTATTTTTATTATATATGAATGAATAATTTTAATATTATTATTAAGTTTCTCAAAAAAATAAAAAATAAAAATAAATAAAAAGTTATTTTTTTTTAATAAATAATTTATACCCAGCGGAATTCAAACCTGAGACCTTGAGAGAGGAATAAAAAGTTGTTAATATTTGATGATGCCTGGTGGGCTTGCACTCTTTGTTGTGATTACAGTATCTGCACCCCCTTTGATACTATTGTGCCTCTCTCCCTACCAACCACATACCCGAGTCTTACTCATTCAACTTTTTCTCACCAAACCAAAGTCTTTTTTTCTTCTTCTTGCACCACAATTTTCAGAATTCGGGATCTTAAAACTTGATCCCTTACTTCATGGCGTTTTCACTCTGTAAGACGATTCCCTTCACTTCGTTCTCTAACCTCACCACCACCAAAAACGGTTCTATCGAACCACCACTAGGGTTTACCAGAAGAACGAGCATCGGAGTTCTCAAGTGTTCGTTCGAACGCAGCGATGGAAAGAAAGCCAGCGTTGTATCCAATTCCAATTACGTTGTACCTATTGACGATTCCCTTTCGTTCTCGAATTCATCTTCAACCATAACTCGTCCTCTAGCTGAAATTCTCAGAGACCTCAACAAAAGAATTCCTGATACTATCGTTAAACCACCTCACGATCCATCTTCACCCACCTTCATCCCATGGTAATTCAGTTTATACAATATACTCTTAATTCAATTGTTTAATTATTGTTAATATGATTAATTATTATTCTACCCATTCGTAATCGTAGGTATCATGCCAATAGGATGTTGAGCTTCTATGCTCCAGGTGCGTCAGTATTTTGTTTTGAACTTCATGTGGATAGGTTAAGATAGGACGAAATTGAAACAGAATTTTTTAATTTTGATTCTGTTTTTTTTTTTTTTTTTTGCAGGATGGTGTGGAGAGATACGTGATGTTATTTTCTCTGATAATGGAACTGTAACTGTTGTGTACCGGCTGACTGTACGTGGATCTGATGGAGAGGTATGCCTGCTCACTCCTCTTCATTCATATTTGCTCAGTTCAATTGTGGATTGCTGAAAAATATCAGATTGGTGTTAAAGCACCGCTATAGCAGCCTAGGTTGTCTATAGCGCGCGGCATAGCGTAGCAGCAGGGTCCCTCACCGCTACGCTATTGACGATAGCGGGCATAGCGGCCGCTAAAAGCGCCATTGTAGAAGCGCTATGGCGGCGCAATAGCAGTGCCATCACGGTTTGATGGCGGCTATTCTCAATTTGGAGCAAAATTGTTGGCCCTAATATTTTGAAGCTTAATTTTTTATTTTTAAAGGGTATGTTGGCCTTTCCCACTCTGTTATTGGTCTAATATTTAACCCCACATGTTATGCTTCTTTAGTTTCACTTTTTTTTTTCCTTTCTATACGTCATTCACCGCTGCAATGTCTTCCACCGTGTCCTCTGCATTCTTTGTCGTTTTCATCTATTTCTACAGCATTCTCCTCTGCTTCATCAGTGTTTGCCTATACTACTGATGCGTTGATGTCTAGGGTTAATATCAATGAGGAGCAGGATAATCTTGTGCATGAATACTTTTATAAATTGATTTTGATGAGAACGCATTTTGATGGGATATGTGATGTTGCAACTCGATTGTTAAGTTTATTATGTTGTTGGAATTTATGTTTACCATGTACATTGTTTTGTAGTCTTTACAATAGCGGTCATCTTGGATTAACAACTTAGATAGCAGCTATTTACAATATTTTTTTACTAAATAGGTATCGTGGGACAATAGTGCTTTGTCCAAATTCTGCTACGAATACGATATATCAGTTTAGCACCACTATTTAACAACATTGATCTATTGTTGTTCTTTTGTCCTTTTTACTTAACATGTTTAACTTGCATTGCCTCAACTTATTGCTGGAGAACATGTATTCTTCTCAATGACCCATCATTTTGATTTAAAACTTCTCTTATTATATTCAATATCATCTTGCCCCCTAGCTGTTACGCTTCTCATATTGTATGTGCCACAAACCTTATCAAAACATTGTTATGTCCATACTTGTACCCTAAGTCTAAATTCAAAGTCAGATTTTTATGCACCATTCAAGCCCAAAAACCTCATAGATTATCGACTAGGTAGATTCTAAGTCAATATTGTATTCTATACAGAGTTATCAAATATCCGCAATTGCGGCGCTATGGTGGATATACATGGTGGTTTTTGGGCGCGCCGCATTGGTAAATATCGGCCGATATTTCAGGTTATTCCACCATAAACCGCTATAACGGCGCCACAAAGCATCCGGTATGGCGGGATTTTTGGCTCTCCATCATGGACCGCCTTCTGCCATGGACAACACTCATTCTATATATCAACTCTTTCAGAACATATTTGAACACGAATGTGGCTTGTGCGAAGTCACTGATAATATACTAATTGATATTATAAAATGAACTATAAGCTTCTTCTTGTACTTCTAATGCATTCATTCATATTTGCCACTTCTATTCTTCTATCCTTTTTCCTTCAAAAATAGATTCTGTGCATATTGGGGTTTGAACATTATGGTGATCTTAAATTTGCACTGGCTGAACTTATCAGACGATATGTAATCTTCTGAACGAACCATTATTCTGATTTAAATGTTCTATATTTTTGTTACATTGAACTGAAAATGCAAAAGCCCAGTACGATATAGGCAGTCTGCTATGCTTCTCATATTGTATCGCGATATATGCCGCTAATCTTAATCATAAGTTTGTTATGTTTATACTTGTTCTCTAAATTTGCATTCAGACTCAGAATTATTTAAGTCATTAGTGCACTACCTTCTACACTATTCAAGCCCAAAAATCTCTAAAATTATCGGTTATCCTTGATTCTATTTCAATGTTTTATTCTATATATCAATCTACTCTTTTTATAACATACATGGGGACGAAAGTGGCCTTTGCGAAGGCATTGCTACTCTGCTAGTTGAAATTGTAAAATGTCCGTACTTTTCTTTGTTGATGACAGGCTTATCGCGAGTCAACCGGGACAATATCAACTACTGATGCCTCCATTACTGATCCAGTTTCATCAGCAGAGGAAAATGCTTTCTGTAAAGCATGCGCTCGGTTTGGTCTAGGCTTATACATGTATCATGAAGATAAACCCAGTGGCGTTTAAGCATCCATATTTTTGTTCGATTTGTTGTGTCTAAATGATATAAATAGAAGTGGGCAAAAGGTGGATGTTAGATACTCTCAGCAAGTACTGTTGTGAAAAACTAGAAGTCATATCTTTTGTTTTGGACTAATTCAAATGCTTATTTGAAGCATGTTTTTTGTTGGTCACTTAGAATCATGGCTTTATGTTTTCAGAGTTAGGGTGGCCTATGCCTTATATTGGTGTGGAAATGAACCATTTCATCATGCTTTTATTTATTGTTAAAGGGAATATCCTTTTTAACAGTAAGATGACTACAAGGTGGTGCCCATATGTTTTGAATTCATGCTGGCTTTGTAAAAGAATAATATGATTCGTGAATATGGAATAAAATATTTAGGATTTGTTCAAGTAAACAACATAATTATGTGTTTATGTTTCAGTTGATTCTATAATTAAAGAGAAAATATGATTAAATTAGTTTTTATAAGTTATCTTTGAGATTTTATTGAAGTTAAAAATAGTTTATAAACGTGTAATATATAATGGAGGATATCTTTTGTTTTGAGTCGGCGTAAGTTTTTACACTTTTAGCAAAACACAATGTGACTTTAAAAATGGCTATATGATAAAAGTCAAATGTTTTTATAACAAATTATTAGCAATTAATTGTAAAATTGTCATTTGTAGGCATTTTCCATGAATGATTCTCCAAGTTATAGTAGAGTGTGAAGGAGGAATGGCAGTGTTCCATGAAGTGGGTTGCACAAGAAAGAATAAGCATCATGAAGGGTAAACATTCCTGAAGTGGAGTGTTTCCAAACTGGCTTGTCTTCCTTATTTTACAAGAGAATGATACTATTATGAATTTGACCAAGAAAAGTGGGGAACAAGCTATGCAATTCTATTGGGAAAAACCATTCAAAATTGGAGATGTGGTCTTGAACTTTGGCGTGAAGCCTTTGAGCAATTTGTGGAGGAATGTTGAATAAGTCACCAAGGATACCAACATCAAACTAGTTGTCTATTCAAAATGAATCATGTTACCATTGCCAATGACCCATCTAGAGTTGGACATAAGAGTTTGAAATTGAGATTTGATATCACTTCAAATGGATGAGTAGATATTGATATGGTACCTATTGCAAGAGTTGCTATTGATAATCCTGCTTCTAAGAAAAATTGCCCATTAATTGTTAGTTAAGTATCTCCCAGCATAATTTTATGTTAGATGCATCATTTACATGACTAAGAGACCTTATACCTAGACCACCACTAGATATAGGAGAGCATATTGTTTTCTAGGCAACAATTACAAGTTTCTTGTTGTTCAAGTCACTACTCCAAGCAAAATTCTTGAACATTGCCTCTAGTTCCTTCAACAAAGACTTAGGCAAAGAATAAATGGTTAAAGAGTAAATCAACATGCTGTGAATAACAATTTTGATAAGTCAAATTCTTCCCACAAAAGAAAAAATAATAGTCTTCCAACCGGCTAACATGAAATAGTTAGGGGTGGCAAAATGAATGGATTGGATAGATATGAATTGGATTATTAATGGATGGATCAAAATAATCCATTAGTCCATTAACAATCCACTAAAAGATTTTGAAAATTATCCAATTCAATCCATCTATTTAAAATAAAATTCATCTAATCCATTCATTAACATATTTTTAGTGAATTAGGGATGGCAGGCAGACCCAAACCCGCGGGGCCCACCCGCACCCGAACCCGAGTCAACGGGTGAAAACCCGAGTTGACTGGGTTCGGGTTCGGGTTCGGGTGCCACCCGATAATTCGGGTGCGGGTTTGGGTAGTGTAAAACCCGTGCCCGAAACCCGAAACCACACCCGCTATATATATATATATATATATATATATATATGAATGCTCTGTAGCGACATAAAAAAATTAACAAGGCAAATGTAGTTTTGTTGAAGTTTTAGTGTGTATCGTTTGTGATTCATCAAATTCTAGAAATTATGGTTTATTGTTAAAATATTAATTGAATGTGAATAAGTTTATATGTCTCGCCATATGATAGGAATTGTTTGATCTGTATGTGAATTTAGTCTGTTCACATTGTGGACTTTTGAAGAAATTATTATTCAATAATAATATATATAACCAAAACTGTAGAACTAATAGCATGAATTGAGACCTTACTTTAATACAATTAATAAATATGGTGGTGCATAATTCCTTAGTTCATTAAATAAGCTGTAGTGTAAAAATAGATATAAGGTAATGTAATATTCCTGTCATTAAGAAATCCTGTAGCGAGAGAATATATCACCTTAGCCAATTAATTAATGATGCTTATATATATATATATATATATATATATTTTTTTTTTTTTTTTTTTGAGTTTTTGCTACGGGTTCGGGTTTGGGTGAAAAAACCCGAACCCAACGGGTGTGGGCGTGGGTGTTATTTTGCCACCCGAATAGCCTTTGGGTTCGGGTTCGGGTTCGGGTGGTGATTTCGGGTGCGGGTTTGGGTAGTGTGAAACCCGCACCCGACCCGACCCGTTGCCATCCCTATAGTGAATGGATATCCATCCATCCAATTTTTTTTTTTAATTTTGAAAAAAAAAACGTTTTTTTTAAAAAAAATATATATTTTCAAAAAACTCATTTTTTTTTTATATTTAAAAATAATTGATTTTTTTTATTTTTTCAAAAAAAAAATTGTTTTCTGTATTTTCTAAAAAAAATATAAATTTTTTGTATTTTCGAAGAGAAAAAAAATTCGGAAAAATAAAATCGATTTTTTTTGTTTTTTCGATAAAAACTGATTTTTTGTATTTTTGAAAAAAAAAATGATTTTTTTGTGAAAATTCGACTTTTTGTATTTTTTAAAAAAATCAATTTTTTTATTAATGGATTAGATAAATTTTGTAGATGGATTAGATAAATTTTTTTATTAATGGATTAAATAAAAGATTTTATTAATGGATTAGATAATTTTTTGAATTTTATTATAAATGGATTAGATAAATTTTGTGTTAATGGATTCAATTGTCACCCCTAATTAAAAATATATTGCCATGCAAGTAGAGGTAGGCTCCAATAAAATGTTCGCATTATTAATGAGATTAAGTTCATGACACAAGTTCGCATAGAAGTCATGCCACTATTTTCTTTATGATGGTAAAATAAATTTGATTTGGGTTGAATTTCACTTGGGTTTTACGTGCACGTTTTGAGGGAAAAGAATAGAGGATGGGAGGGTTTGAAGAAGAAAAATAATTTTTTTAAAACATTTTTTAAGATTATGATTTTTATTTAAAATGATAAATATATTTATCGTTAATATATTTTAAATTTTTAAAATATTTCTAATATAGTTTTGAAGTTCTCCAAAACTTAAAATATTGTGTTGCAAATAAAAATAAACTTATTATTCTTTCCACTCAAATTCTTCATTTCATTCTACTTCATCTTTCATCCTTTTCTTTTTAATGTCCTCCATTCCTTTTCTCCACACTCCCAAACAAAACTAAAGCTTTAAATAAAATGGACCAGCCTAGTTGTTTTCAAGTATTGAAGACTACATTATTAGAAAAGAAAGTATCTATTTATAAAAGACAAAGACATATTATCTATTTGTAAAAGTTAGACCAAACATTCAACATCACTATCTTTTTAGGTTGTCAATGTAATTGGTGAGTTACTTAATTTTTAAGGAATATTTACAAAAAAAAAAAATAATTTAAATATAAAATAAGTAAAATAATTGAGAAGTTGATTTGTAGCCTTTTATTCACGTATAAATGTAATATTTCTACAATATATGAAAATAGAAAATGAAAATTTTATGTGAAAATTAAATTTCCAAAAATAAAAATATTTGGATATAATTTATGGGCAAAATTATATAAAAAGTCCTTTAAATTATTTTTTTAACAGATTGGTCCTTTAAATTTTTTTTTTTAAGTAACATGGTCTTTTATTGTGATTTTTACATCCTTTTTCTTGCATTTTTAACTTTTAAAAATATATGACTGTTATAATTCTAATTGCCCTTCATCATTTTCATACCACTCAAAATAATTGCTATACCACTCAAAATTATTGCATCATCGATTAGCTTCTGTTAGGATTTTTCCAAATTCATAAATACATGAAACACACTTGAGAATGAAAGATTAACAAACTTTACAAGCTATCCTATCCACACCCCCTAATTCTATTATTATGCTTTATCATGTTGATGACAATGACATATTTCTATTCCTGTCAGAATAAAAACAGAAGGACCAATGCTGCATCCCATTAATTATATGAAGAACATGGATGCAACCATATATATGACTTTGTGGTGCTAAATTCAAATGTATTTAAACAATTTTTCCGCTAAAATATTTATAGACACTGATAGGCACTGATGAGTCACAGAAAGGTAGATATACTTGGAGTACACAATTCATGGTTAAGGCCCTAATGATTCACTCAATCGTCTACAGCCAAATGTAATACATATGCAAACACTAACACAGCCATTCACCAAGAGGAAAAATGAACCCCCGAGAAAGGTACACATCATGAAAAACAAACAAGATTCTGAGTGCTCCATACTTCTGTCTAATCCTGCAAAAAAAAATGTAACGAAACATCAGATACATTATTACCAAAAAAAAATGTAATGAAACATCAAATACATTATGACCATATATAAAACTGTATGACCATATCTGGTTGCATTTATTCTCCTCAGTTAGTTAATCAGATCTATGATGGATCTCATTCTCAATTACATCGCCTGTTCTTTTTCTCCTGGCCAAGGATGTGAATAGGAAGAATCTTGTTCCAGCACTTACATTTTTATTTCTAACAAAAATACTTACATCCACTCCTACCAGAGAGAGGAACTTCAATACACATGCATACTAACACGATTTCCTTAACTAGAATATGGCCTAACATAAAAAGTTTGTTAGCAATCTGGTAAATCATGAAATACCAGATTGTAAACTAGAATCCATGACTTTAATCGATTATTGTCTATTTAAGTTAGAATATATAGTATTTCAAGACTTACCAGACTGTTAAGAAACCTTTTAGGCCCGGCATATAACAAGTCAGCCATGTTGGGCCAGGTTGGGTCGTGTTGGGCCGAAATGGTTTCCTACTTAAATTTTGTTAGCCCAGCCAGTATTTGATATTGGAGTAATTTGGTCAGTCCGATAGATCAGGTTATTGGAGTAAGTTGGTCAGTCTGTTAGATCAGGCTATTGGAGTAAGTTGGTCAGTCCGTTAGATCAGGCTATTGGAGTAATTTGGTCAGTCTATTGGATCACACCAACAATAATTCCATGAACTTAGTAAGACAAACTGACATGAATCGCTCTCAATCTATCCTCATGCACCGACGATCATTTCACAGCCCCACCCTCATCAGCTCCAGGTGTCAAAACCCCGGCCGCTCAAGATGGAGAAATGATGATTGACAAGAATCTCAAACAGGTAAGTGCGCGGACTAGCCAGAAATTGTGGTACAAATACAATGATTTGAATTCATTTTTATCATCATTGGTTAAAACTAATAAAACAGTGATGGGTATGTCAGGCACCAGCTGCTATCACGTTTAAAATACAAGTGTGATGAAAACACAATTATAGTATAGTAGACGACTCGAACTGAACAGAATGATTATCAATTTATACGAGATACACAGAAAATCTTAAGAGATACAAGAGTTGACATACCTCTTCCATTTGAGTACTGTCAGTATTTCTCGGCTCTTGTGTATCATTAGATTCAACAAGAACTGCATCTTCATGTTTTTCATTGGCATTATCAGTTATCATATTATCAGTCAAGCTTTTTAGATCTGCAGGAAGTTGCCCAGACTTCAGTGCCTGTTAATATAAGACCCGATTAGATGACATATAATTGGTTATTTTTGTAAGATATTTATATTAGAAAGATACAATAAAATAGCCAAGCCAATGTCATAACAAGGATCACAAGACACACACTAGTAGCAAGAATTTTAAATTTTTCCGCTGTATCTCCCAAACGACCATATAAATGTATGACAAACCAAATCCCATCCTCCCAGTATGGCAAAAAAATCCAGTTTACATAATCTTAAGCTAATCTACGCTGACAGAAAAACTGAGATTATGTTTATGAGTTCCAATGATACACATTTTCACAGGAATAAATGATTATCCAATTTAGAAAAGCAAGTACCTTTTCAAGTCTAGCAACCTCTTCAAGAGTCTGTGAGTTGACAATAGCAGCCTGCACACAGAAGAAACATGTAAACCACAGGTAATCCACAAATAGCTGTTTGATGTACCAGCCTCTAAGAGATGGTAACTTGGAAAGATGGTAATTCAAGAAAGTATCAAACAGGCATGTAAGATAATTTCAATAGAAAACTGTTTAATGTATATTGACACATATTTATATACTATGTATGGTTGACTCGGCCATCCTAGATTATAGCTTTCATATTGGTTAGATTGGTACTTAACTAAAAATAGAAAGTAACAGTTGTCTCAATTGTTTGAGTCTCTAATTATCTCATCACAGCTGAAACCAATAACTTTCTCAAATCAATAAAGCTTTAATTTCAGATTCACAAACTATCAGTTTTCTCTATTTTTCTCTCACTCTTGATACTCCCTCTCAGTTTTCTTTCAAATATTAGTCTTTCACTGCTAACCAATAAAGACTTAGACACGGGCTGCTGAAACAGAAAGCATATGCATCTTACAGCATAAATCTAACTTATAGGATAATGAGTTACACTTTCAAAACCCTCAAATGCATAAAATAATATAAAGCTCTTGTGAAGTGTTTCTTAATTGACAAACAGAAGGCATAAATCATCATCAGTTTAATGGAGTTCCATGACAATTACAAAAAAGGAACTCAGCAAGACTAACTGAACGGATGTTTTTTAATGGTTGATGAATAATGAATAGCTATAGTTCTATTCATCTTTGAAACATGAATTAGAGTCGCAAGAATTAAGAGTAGAAGAATTGAAAGAACTAAAGTGGAAGAATAGTTGCTTCAGGCCAAGCCTTGCATGGACACTGGTATTTGATTGGTTTCACACAACGAATGAGATGTGGTAATACTGTCAGTACGATCACAAGATATAGTTTAGACTCCTTATTGTTGTTATACAGGCTATGAAGCACGAACACCTATAGGAGTAGGCGTGTCGCGGTGTCCGACATGCGTATGACACCAGTACGACACGTGTTGGAAAAGTCAAAGTGTCGGAAAAGTCAGACAAGTGTCCACTAAATAATGGTTTTTTTTCTTGTTTCGACACTCTTTGAATCAAGGGTTGACTTGACACCTGTATGACACTCAACACATGTCAGACAATTCAGACAAGTGTTTCAAACAAAAATTTGTTTTTTCTATGCTTCAACACACTTTTATACATATTTTGGACAAATCTCACAAATTTAAAATTGTTAAACGTGTATTTAAGCTATGTTATCAATAAAGAATTAAAGACATTAATTTTGATTAGAATATTTTTAATTTTTTTAATCATAAATTGATAAATAAAGCTCAAATACTCTCTTATATATAGCGGTGTCGGTGTCCTATACTTTAACATTACCGGTGTCGGAGTGTCCGTGTTGTGTCGTGTTCCGAAATTCATATCAGAGTCCGTGCTTCATAGATACCAGGTGACTGCGAGAGTTTTTAATGGCGGATGGCGGTACATGTCATTGCAGCATATGGCTCTGCCACAGGCCATGGCAGGCATCCTTAACAAATTCCCTATGGTGGTTGGCCAAAAATTCACCACGTCGTGGCAGAATATCAGCACCATGGCCAACATTTAACAACACTAGTGACTAGTTTTTTATGCAAAAATTTCCTATATCATTGTATATGTGCTGTACATATCTCAGCTACATAGACTGTTTGTTATATCACAAAGTGTTGCTATAATTTAGAGCAATTTTTAGTGGTTTTCCATGAAGTTATGGGTTAAAGGCTTAAAACGAGCAGAGAATCTCCCCATCTCCTACAAGTCTACAATTTTTAAGCTACGTACACAATACATGAAAAAAGGAAAAACAAAAATTATAGATCTGAATTCTGAATTGAACACATGTGTATGGCACATAGTCAACCCATTTAGTGATACGATAAACCTTTTTACAAAATCACCAGTAATTATACCTTAATAGCAATAATTTGCTCTGGAGTAGGAGCTGTCACTTTGGGTGTCTGTTGTTCCTCTGTAGCTTCTGAAACATCTGTAGTTTCAACAGGTGAAACCGGTTTCGCTGGTGCCCTTTGAGCTTCTTCTATAACTTCCTTTGATTCAAACAAATTTTTTGCTTCTAATCGTTCCTATTAAAGTTTTCAAAACTATCAAACGTATGAAATACAGATGAAGAAGGATATCTGCAGTAAAATTTCCACAACTTGGTCTTGGTATTAAGAGCCAAGGGTATGTTTTAAAATGAAAATATATTTATTCAAATTAATTTTCAGAACATCCTATATATGATATTTCAAACAACAAGGCAAAGAGATTATAAATATGGGTAGTGACAAAGAACACCTTACCTTATTCTTCACTTTCTTGAAGTCCAAAACTCGGAGAGACTTCAGCTTGTGGATAACATAAAGCCTATAATTCACTTTTTTAGTAATATTGTTGTCTAGAAGACTAAGGAACTGCAGCTTTGAAAGGGATGTCAAAGGATCGATTTCTACTAAGTTTACAATCCTGTTGTTTGTGAGAACTAGTGTGTGTAAATTCGGTAGGAACTCTGAAATACAAATAGCATAGTAAGGTAGAGTTACACATTTTGTTGCTTACAGCTAGAAGCAAGATGGGATAAAGAGAAATGATGAGATAAAAATTATAATCAAGGTTCAAATCATACCTCCAATATTAGGATTAATTCTAGTAATCCTGTTGTTATTGATAAGTAGTGTACCCAATCGATTAAGAAATGGAAAGTTTTCTAGTTTGACAATCTCATTGTCGGACAAATCTATGGTGTCAAATTGGTCCTGCAAGGAATCCATTACAAAAGAACTCAAATTCATGAACATCAAGTAGGCCTATCTAGGGGTGTTCAAAACCGAACCAACCCAATAGAAAACCGCAAACCAAACCAAACCAAACAGAAACCGCAAAAAACCGCATTTGGTTCGGATTTGTTCGGGCCATCTTTTAACAAAACCGCACGGTTCGGTTTGGTTTGCGGTTTGTATTTTGCAAACCAAACTAAACCAAACCAAACCGCATTATGTTACAACTCAAACTTAACTTATCCCACATCTAACCCAAAACTCAAACCCATTATGCCTATCAAGACTAGACGAACCCTATCAAAACAAAAGAAAGCACGACAATAGAAGTAGTTAAAAAGAATGCAAGAAGATAAGTTTGCACACCTCGGTGGCACCTATGTTTTCGATTACAGATATTTTGTTGCCTGCAAACAAAATGACAAGCTTGCTCTTACAAGAGAACAGAAAACATATATTTATTTGTCAAAGGAAAAGCGGAAAAAGTGAGTGCAAACATGAGGGAAATGGAAATACCTCGAAGATCTAACTCACGCTCCTTAATGGCATTGAAGAAATGAGGGCTTTTCCATATCAGGTCAGCAGTGAGCCTCACCATCTCCCTATGTTGTCAAAAAGAAACAGATAGTTACTACAAGAATTATCACATTGGGTAATGTGCCACGCGATTATGCTCGCTCAAACTACAAAGTAGAACTAGGAACGCAAGCTATCCTGCTCGTTTAAGCCTTACAACTAAGGACAGTTATATGAAGGTCCCGACGGGCAGTTCATAAATGTGAAAGCCCTAACTGCGAGCTAACCGGCATCCCACAACATGAAAATGCAAGTTCATAACCAAATGGAATTCATATTTTTTAATGTCAAGGAGGTAGAACCAGAGGCATAAATAATCACCCTTACAAATCTATATCTATATTTTTCATGTTATGAGCAATTATGTTGGTAGATAACTCTACAATCAAAGCTAATAAAAACCCAATTAAAATGACATAGCTTGCCAAATCAAATCAAATCAAAAATTATACTCTCATCGCCATTTTCAGAGAGGAATATATTCAGAAACAAAGCATGATAACTGCCATTTTCAGAGAGGAATAAATTCAGAAACCTTCACTGCCATGTTTCCCCGCTAACTGACACTCGTGTCTAATGAATAAGGTCAAAACTGGAAATCGAAAAAATACTCACAGGCAGAGTTCAACAGACGGAGGAACGGGAACGACGGACCGGAAGGAGCCACCGGTGAAATGGAGAGAGGGAAAAAGAAAACCTAATTCAATGACATATGAATCAAAAATCTAAACGGGCCTGGCTGCATTTAAACGGGCCTGGCTGCATTTAAACGGGCTTTCCAAAATACTACCAAACACCCCTCTTAGACTTCTTACTCCCACAGAACCTTATCAGATAGATCATCAATTTACAATAACAACTTTTAAATATTCATTTTTTGCAAAACCTTTTAAAATATATTTATTTTATGATGTACTTCAAATTTTAAATATTCTATTATTTTAGTAGTTACAATTTGAGTTTATAATTATATTTTGCTAAAAAAACAAAAAAAAAAATGATTTTATTGGATTTCATTTAAATATGGGGATATGTGGTGTTCTGCACAAGAACAAAATCACAATCGGAGAAGTAGCTTATGATTTTTTATTTCAATTATACCCTTATTATTTTAACAATATATATATATATATATATATATATATATATATATATATATATATATATATATAATATTTACTATTAGAAATCACAAATTTCTTAATCAAAAATGTCCTTTTAAGTCATTTTATAATTATCAGCTAGTGTAACAGCTAATTTACCAAACAGTTAAATTAACTTATCAGCTACCAGCTACCAGCTATCAACTAGTTTTACCAAACAGAGCCTTAGGCTCTGTTTCGGAAAACTAGCTGATAGCTGGTAGCTGGTAGCTGATATCTGGTAGCTTATAGCTGATAGCTGATAAGTTAATTTAACTGTTTAGTAAATTAGTTGTTACACTAGCTGATAATTACAAAATAACTTAAAAGGACATTTTTAATTAAGAAATTGGTGATTTCATTATCTTATTATATTATATTATTAAATTAATTTTTATTCGATAAAAGTAAATGCATTAATAACAACATGCAAAACAATTTTAATATATATGAAAAATTAAAGATATCATCAAAATATATAAATTTGTATAAAAGTTTTATGGACTTTGCTATTTAGTATGAATATATTGACAACAAAATTCAATGGAAAAAAATATAAAATATGTGAAATAATGAAATTTAATAAAATATGTGAAATAATAACATTGTAATTTTGAATTTAGTTATATTAATCTAAAAAAATAACAAAAATAAGTTTATTGTCTAATATTTTACAATAAAACTTTAATAATATTCTGAATTTTCTTCATCTTTGTTGATTTTATTGATTCTATTCCAATGTTTCACTAATTTAAGAATTATCAACACTATTTTTAAATTAATTATATAATTTATATTTAATAAATAAAAATAATATCTAAAATCTTCTATAACATTCTTCAAAATCTCCCTAAATTCAATCTTTTAAAATCAATTTTTTAATAGTATATATATATATATATATATATATATATATATATATATATATATAAAATAATAAGGGTATAATTGGAATAAAAAGTCATAAGCTAAAAGTTAAAAGCTCAAAAGCTACTTCAAATAGCTTTTGAAAAAAAAACTAAAAGCTAGTTAAAAAGCTAAAAGCTAAAATGCATTACCAAACAGAGCTTTTTAATAAAAATGAGCTGAAAAGCTAAAAGCTACAAACTAAAAGCTCTTTTTATGGTCTTATCAAACAGACTCTTAGTATTCCGATATTGTAGAAATAATTACTAGCCAAAAAAATATTATACCAAATCATTCAACTAAATAATAATATTTACAAAGAATGATATAATATTTTAAGATTGATTTGGTACTCAAATATTATTTTTTTAAATAAATAAGATAAACACGCACAAAAATTGTGAGAAAAATTTTGAAAGAGATAATTTATTAGAATTAGAGTTTGACCTAACTCAACCCTACAAAACCGGTTGGTAAGGTGAGGGGTGTCACTCTATATAAACTATTGCATTGCTCTATCTCCAACCAATGTGGGACTTTAGGATATTCCTAACACACCCCCTCACGCCCAGCACTCTTTTTTTGGGCTTGGTGCGTGGATTTAAATGGTGGGCTGCCCAAGGTCCGATCGATAGGCTCTGATACCATATTAGAATTAGAGTTTGACATAACTCAACCCTATAAAACCGGTTGGTAAGATGAGGGGTGTCACTTTATATAAACTATTTCATTGCTCTATCTCCAACCAATGTGGAACTTTAGGATCTTCCTAACATAATTAAAGTGTGATTGATAGAATCTTTGATAAGTAATAGAAGAAACAAGTGAATTATAATTCAACTTCAGCTTATAGATTTTCAAGCGTTGAAATATGTTTTATATATAGATTGTGGAGACTTCCTCATCAACTTGAAACTAAAAATAACAATAAAAAACACTTTATAAGATATTATACATTCCTTCTTGATCATTACTATTTTCCAATAAAAAAGATCAGGGCCGTCTTTGAGGGTGTGCAAGAAGACCTACAGCACAGGGCCTCACACTTTTTCATGATTAAACTATAGAGAAAAGGGCCTCCATACACCCAACCCATAGTTAATTTATGGTTAAATAGGGCCCCTTGATAAAATTTCACGATGCAACTGAAGATAACTTTAACTTCTTACACAGGGCCTCTCAAAAATTTGAGACGGCCCTGAAAAAGATATAAGTCTATATTTGTAAAGGATCAAGATGTTCTCGTCTTTTTATGGTATTGTCTACCACTAATCTTGAATATTATAGACACTTCTACACATCGTCTATCTCAACATGGTTGCATGAATATAGGAATTACCAATGAATCGATAAGGACTTTATTGCTAAGAGTATAATTTATCATTAAAGTTCAAGGTTAATGTATGGCTACATTTATGATAATCAATGAATAAGTATTTTATCTCTATTCATATCAAGTAATACAATTAGGGATCTCGTGTACACCCCCTTATGTTGTGTTGGAGAAGGAATGTACAAGGAAAAATAGATGAGATTGTAATTCCCTGCGTGGAAATCACATCACCAACTCCAATAATTAACTTTTTATTTTGTGCAAGAGCGTTAATATCAATTATAGGGCC
Organism: Lathyrus tuberosus; assembly: GCA_022829125.1. Lineage (NCBI taxonomy): Eukaryota > Viridiplantae > Streptophyta > Magnoliopsida > Fabales > Fabaceae > Lathyrus > Lathyrus tuberosus. The sequence continues at coordinate 1,716,885 of JALAZF010000416.1, read as the reverse complement.
TAGTAAAATAATTCTAATGCTTCAAGTTTCACCTTATTTATCATAATGTTAATAGAAAGGCATGTTGAAAAATATATCAATAATTATTATGCAACTTTCACCAAAACATAAATATAACGACAAAGTAATATCGGTGATATTATTACAATTATTGGAATAAGCTCATTAACCAGGTGTTTTCATTCTATGTCCCGCCATTTGACTATATAACTAGGGTTTCCAATTCAACTATTCACATAAGGATACGTTAGAATTTTCTTTTTGATGAAAAGAATATTAAGATTTAAGAATAATACATAATGACATGATTATAATTAGATTTTTATGTTTTATTGATAAGATCTTTAAAATACTTAATGTTATCATATGATGATATAGTTAGCCACATAATTTTTGTTGGGTAACCTTCTTTCTAATTTGAATCTTATTCTTTTTAATTGCACTTTAAATCGTCGAGTGGACCATTTACTTTACAATTATACTCATATTTAGTAAAATGTATGTTATACTTTCAATATTTTTTTACAATTGCTAATGTATTTCTAAGTTTAAGGTTATTTTATGAATTTGTAGAAATATTTTTTAGGTTATAGTTGTTAACTTTATTGTGCTAACAACAATGTAGATTCTAAATATGTTGAAACTCCCCCTCGTCATGGGAAAAGGAGAAGGCTCGTTGTTAATGTATTTCTCCTAAAACAATGTCCTCTTCCAAATGAATTGAAGCCATAATGTCAAACCAATTGATATTTTGTAGGTGTCGGCCATACTTATTTGGCTGACGGTGACTTCATACCCTTAGTAGTAAGATCATGCAAAATGTTTGTCATTAGAATGACATTTACATTTTTCCCTCAACAACATTTTTTCTCTTGTTGAGCACCATGTTTTGAAACCGATAGGGTTGATGTAATGCATTAGTTAAGCTTCGCCCCTTCTGAACTTTGGCAATCGTCATCATAGTCTTTTTCTCAACCACTGAAATATGATTCATCCTTCCTATGAAAGATAAAAACAAGTCGTCAGAATCATCTAAAAATAAACTGAAGAACACTCATGAGATAAAATGCTTTGCCAAAAAAAAGAACTCATTAACATATGGTAATCCATCTCACATCCAAACAGATATTTTACCCACGGGATACAAAATTGTTCCAATAGTTCAATCACTTCCCTATCCATCTCACTAAGTTTAGTCAAGTTGTAACCTGTGATGGCAAGGGTTTAACCTATCCATTAGAGCGGAAACTATATGACTAATTTTTCTCATAGATAGCCTCGAGGCTTTTGGTGGTGCCTCTAACCCTAATGAACGTATCCTTATAATTATTATACGACATGTATGGGTAAATGAGAGCTCACACTGAGATAATGCTCACAAAAACTCATTTGACCCACACATTTTGTTCCATAAAAGAAAATAAGAACTTGACAGTGGGTGTGAGGTCGAGACTCAAGTAGATGGTCTCAAATCCTCGGACAAATGCCTAGTTATTCATATGTAATTGAGATGGGGCAACGTTGATTATCCAAAGAACGTCAAATTCAAAAAGGGTGAACATGATACCGACTTCAAAAACCATGGTGTAAATGTAGAAGTACTCATTTTCCACTCAGGGAGGTCAGTGCATGCAAACCCTCTTGCCTCAAACAAAGGGCTCCAAAATTACTTTGACATTGTTATCAATGTTATAAAACTCTAGACCCACTCGAAAAGCCTTCACTCAATCGTCTTTAAGAGAAATGGAATCCAGGCTCAGGACTTTCTCACATAAGGGACCCGAGGGATAAGTGGAGAGTGTTGCACCCCAAAATTTGCCCTTTGTTTCCTAATCTTAATTGGCTTGTGTTTGCATTCGGCATAGCATTAATCATGCATGGCATTGGACTTCTAGGACATGGGATCACAACTTATTTCTTACAGTTCAGGGTTTCCTTCATTTTAGAGAATGTTTCAGTAGCATTCAGAGCTAAATTCACAGTCATCAAAGTCTTCGAGCATTTATTTTGCTCAACAGATTGTTTGATTATTTTAGAATCAAGAATGGAGAGCACATAGTTCATATGATTTTGGTTTCAGAAGGTTATACATCATGTTTCAGGCATTATTCAAGGTCATTATTAGTGGCTAAGGTTCAGACGTGAAGTCGGGCTCAAAACAAATTGCAATAAGGCAATTTTTGCATATTTACCTTGGTTCAATCGATTTGTACTTTGGTGCAATCGATTGCACCCCTTCAGGATGTGCCATTTTGTTGTTTCTGCATGTTCAAATTGATTTACACAGAGGTGCAAATCGATTGCACTATGTCATCTTTGCCAAAAACATTATATTTTAGCACTGTAGCAATTTGTAACTCATTGCAATCATTTGGATTCAATACTACATCAGTAGAAGGATCTAGATGCTTCAAGATATGAGTTCATTTCCAAATTAAGTTCATCTTCCCTCCAAAATTCAAATGGTTTTCATTCCTAATTCCAAGCCAAAAATCCAACCCTCATGCAAAACCAAATTTCAAACCTCCTTCTCATTCCATACCTAGACCATATTTAAATCAATTTGCTCCATTCCAAGAGGAAGATAATTCATTTTTCTGATTTCTCTACACATCACATTCAAATTCTCTCAATTCTCTCTCACTTTCTCACTCATTTTCATCTTCATCCATAACCTCACCAAAGCTCTTCCATTAGAGTTAATAAATTCTTCATTAGAATTTGTTAATCCTTGAGCTAAACCTTCATCAATTTCTTTCATCAACACAAATTATGCAGTAGAAGTTGATTTGGATCTAGATCTAAAGTTTGGAAGCACTTTCTTGAGGTGATTTTGAAGTGTAAGTTCATCTCATTGCATTGTTTTTCACGTTTCTTGCTAGGAATTCATTGGATCTCTGGTTTTCTTTGCTTAATTTATCAAATTCTATTTGAAATAATTACCAAAGCAAATCTCCGCTTTGTAGGTGCTTACTGTGAATTTTGGTAAACAACCTCTGGTCTATCAATCTAAACGCAAATTGATTTAACTTGCAGGATCGACCACACAAATCCTAGGACATGTGCTAAGTCTGAGAGACAAGTGTAAATTAAAGAAAATGTAAACTGAACTCCACGTTCGACAATGCTGAAAATAAAGTCTAACTGAACTCCACGTTCGACTACGGGCAATAAAGTAAAGCGAAGACTCGAAATTTAAAGTAATGCAAGTAAAGGGTGCATAAATTAAAGGCGTCGAATGAGTAAAAGCTTTGAAAGTAAAATGCAACGAACTCCACGTTCTTGGAAAGTAAAGGTTGGGATAATAAAAGTGTTGACGAAGGTAAAGTGCAGGAAGGTAAAAGACTTTGAAAATAAATGCAATAGATTTAAAGGAGAACTCCACGTTCTTGAATAAAAGTGATGTCGAAGGTAAAGTGCAGGAAGGTAAAAGACTTTGAAAATAAATGCAATGGATTTAAAGGAGAACTCCACGTTCTTGAAAATGAAAGATTTTGCAAAGTAAAGGCTTGAACATTAAATGCTTGAATGTAAAAATGCAGTCGAAAGTAAAACGCAGAAAGTTTAAATGGCTTTGAATCATAAATTTGGCATGGAAGATAAAGTTCAAGAAACTGTAAAGGCATGGAAAGTAAACGGCTGAATCTTAAACATGCTGAAGATAAATTAGATTAATGAAGACAATGGTGTTACATTACGTACATTCTCACGAACTCGTTTCTCTACACGCGGGTACTTTGAGTTTCTTAGAGTAACTTGCACAAAAATATGAACACCTCATTTACAAAGAACTAACTCCTATTTATAGTGCTAGGAAATAACTACTCAGTGGTGGTTACTGCTTCGAACGTGTGGATTTTGGCGCCTTCCCCTTGATCTCAACTGTTCCCACGTTCACAACTGCTCTTATTTAAATTTCAAATATTGGAAATTCCCTCCAATCTCAATATAACCACTGCAGCGCTACATCCTCATGGTCGAAGAACCCTTTCAACACTTAGCCATTTTTTAAGGTTTCTCCACATTTATTCGACTCAGGCCTCTCAAAAAGTTAGGTCGAAGCCCTCTTTACATTAAAAATAATTTTTTAACATTAAAATAGCTTTGATTTTGTCTAGCGTCGAAATTGAGGGTTAACAAATTGCCCCCAAGGAATGTCCTTTCGCCAGACTTGGTAGGAAGGCCATTTCTTGATATAATGCTTATTTCGATGCCTATTTGCATGGCCTTAACTGAACATCCCACTAATTCCCTAATGGCTAAACTATTCAGTTTCTTTAACCCATGCCTCTGACGTCACGCCATTATGACAAATCCTTAAAACGTCTTTTCAGCCCTATTCATCATAACGCCTTTCTTGAAAACAGACGTTAACAGTCTGCACATAACTGCTACTTTTCATCACGCCTTCAGGAGAAAGACACGCGTCCCACTAACCCCTCAGTTTCAACGGTGGATCCAAGTCCCTTGAGATTTTCAAATGTCTATATATACCCATTTCTGCCACTTTGTAATCTTTCCACACTTTTCGTATTCTCAAGCAAACTCTTCTTCTCTTCAGTTTTCTCACGCAAACCCAGCAAAGACACCATCTTTTCATCTTCTTCAACAATGGCATCTACCCAGATTAACCCTCAAGCAAAGAAGACTCAAAGGGGCAAGGCCACTCCATTTAAGCAAACCATCCCACCGTTCGCTAACATCTCAGACCCTCAATTAGTAGATAATCGTCGCTGCATGCCAGAACCTACCTCTACAGAATCAAGAGCCATCTACCAATCTCAGGTAATGATTCCCCTAGTTATGTCTGATAAAACTTATGCGTTATCTGGTCCTTTGGCTGAGGTGGACATTTCCAACGAGAGGCTGAGTGAGTTTTTCCCATCATATCGGAGATCCAGACCATTAGGGCAAAAGAGTTTCCCTAAAATTAATTCTGCTGCTGGAGCTTCCCCTGAAGAGATTCCTTTACCCAAGATCAATGTTGGCTATCTCACTAATGGCACTAGACTAGTGAGAGCCGTCAACCCTTTAAAGGAATTCGACCAATGGATGGCAAAGATGGAGAAAGTTAAAGCTGGCCATTGGAAGGAGATAGGGATCTATGACCTTCTGATGCTGTCGAAGACCAGCATACCCTATTGACTGAACATGTTGGCAGCATCTTTATACTTTTGGGACAGCACCCATTATACATTCCATCTGCCATGTGGAATGGTTACTCCAACCCTTTTCGACGTAGCTGCCATCACGGGGCTTCGTCCAGATGGCCTTGTCTATAATCCTAAGGTTGATGCTAAGGATACCATCAACATTTTAGGCTCTAAACTGACCTACACCCTCTTTATCAAGCACCACTTCAAACAAGAAGATGATGAGGTATCTGATGAAGAACACATTGCTTTCCTCACAGTCTGGCTGTCGAGGTATGTTTTTTTGTATAAAGTCTTTGCAGGTGGCTAAGAAGTACCTGCCCCTGGCGAACCAACTCCACCACAACAAAGGGACCTGCCTGAGTGAACTCATTCTGGCGAACCTTTACGAATCTATCAGTGAGGTGGCTTCTCGACTTAAGAATGTGGAAGCCCAAGGTCATATGCATTTGAGCGGTCCTCTTTGGCTACTTCAACTGTGGCTCAATGCTACATTTGAGGCCAGCCTCCCCAGAAAAGGCATAGTCGATGAAGCTTCTGCTGAGATCAGGGAGAGGAGTGTCGAAGGAACACGTCTGGCTAAGCTCACTCCTAATGATGATGGTGAAAACCTTCAAAGGGCTTTCACCAGTTATATAATGATGTTAGCCAAACGCTATGAGTTCACTCCTAGCATGGCACCCTTTGCTCGACGAAGCTATGGCCCTGAGTGGTTTCAAAGGCCATTTCCAAATCCTCACCAGCCCCTTGATCCAGAGTCTGTTGCCATCTGGGAAGCCTTTTTAATTCCTAGATTCATCATCCACAGGCTGAACTTAGGGAGAGGTCTATCAGCATTGATTGCCTACCAACCAAACTTGGTCTCTCGACAATTTGGGCTGGCCCAGAGCTTCCCTCAGTGCCTGCATGAGAGAAAGGGCCAAGTAATTCTTCACACTGCTTGCCTCGACGAGGAAAACGTCTCCCAAACACTCGACAGCTGGAGTGAAAAAAGAAGAATCCTTTCTCCTGTGTTTTTTTAACCTTCCTTTTTATGCACTTCATCCTTCCACCAATGGTGGTCGAAGCATTATAGCGAGCACTTTCTTGATGTGGCTACATTTTCTTCGTTACTTGACCAAGCTTTTCTCCATGTGCAGGACAAGACGAAAAAAAGTAAGTTCACTTACATCGAAGAAATACAGGCTTTTCAAAAATACTTTGAAACTATCTATCGACCAGATGATCTTAGTCGAACCATTCATGAGGCTGCTGTTACTCTAAAGAGAAAATTTCTAGAAAAGCTGGACCAACTAAAAATTCCTCCCAACGTCCCTCGTGAGAAACGTTATGAGGTAGCTTTTAAACTTTTTCCTCCAAAGTTCCCTCGGCTGCCTAATGCTGATTTTGGAGTGGCGTTTTCCCCTCCATTTCCAGATTGGTTTGTCTGTGGGGAGCATTTAAAACTTCTTCGACAGCAGTCTCAGCCAAAAGCCCAACGAGTGGTTTCGACTAAGCATACGTTAGACAGTTTTAAAGGGCACCTTCATATAGGAATTCAGGACGTTCGTTTCGAATCTGAAATATATGAAGGTTTGCAATCCTTAATCCATGGCTTTATAACTAACCATGTAATCATTAACTTGTAACAATTATATGATATCTTTCAGCTGTGCCTAGGAAAGCTGCTTCGACTAGAGCTGCCACTTTGCAAAGTGGCAAGGAACAAGGGAGTACACAGGTAAATTTCATCTCCCCTGTTTCTGCTTGTACTATGTGAATTTCTCTCTTATATTTACACTGCCTCTTCAGACTGGTCGAAAACCTCCAACACCTTCCAAGAAAGGTAAGAAGGATACCCCAGCTGTGGTTATAGCTTCGGAGGCCTCAGATGAATCTCCTAAGGAGGTTCTTACAAGAAAAAGGAAAAAACCCACAAAGGCCTCTGGACCCACTGGCCCACCTCCTTCGAAGGTGGCCAAAATACTCGAAAAGGCATCCACCACAAGTGGTGTCGAGAAAGAAACCCCCCAGGTGGCCTTGAGAACCTCTCTTGGTGACCATGGGAGTGATAAATCAAGTCCTGCTGTTGAACAAACTCAGGTATGTGCACCATTGCCCTTTTCTATTATACTTGACATCTTTCGCCTATGATTTCATTCTCACTTTCTCCATTTGTGTTCTTTAGGCACCCATAATCAACAATCCAGATCCCCGACCAACTCCGAGCAACTTCGCCGCCACCACACTTGACGATTCTGTTCCTCACCCAACTTCAGAAAGCCTCACCACCACGCTTCTCAATAGCCAAGGTGAGCCAACTTATCACCCATCTTCTGATATTGGCTCTGGTTTGAGTGAGATTAATCAACCTATTCCACATGTTACAGCAGTTACTACAGCACCAGCTCCAACCCCAACTCAGCACGCACAAGCTGAGGGAGCTAACTCTGATGAGGATGACGCTTCAAGCCCACCACCTCTCAATCTGGATAAAGGCCAGATGGTTGAAGAAGAAAGGCGTGAACCTGAAATCCAAACACACAACGCCACTCCTGATCAGACCACCCCGGCTGATGACCAGGAGAATATGCAACCAGCTGCTGATGAATCTGATGAGGAGATGGGAGGAGGAGAAGATGAAGAGGAAGAAGAATCAACAGAGGAGGAAGAAGAACAAGCTGAGCCTCGCCCCCACCATACTCCTTCGCCTATGGTCACTCCACTACCTAGGGACTCGCTGATAGCACTCAAGTGGTCGAACCCACGTGAGTTTGCCAAATTGATTCTTGAGTAAAGGTATGGTTCTTCCTTTGTTTCTTCGACCTCAGCACCAGATGACTTCGCCCAATCAATTCTCTAAGCCATCAAGAAAAAATTCTTCAAAGGGGATATTTACAAAATTCTGGCCTCAGATCCAACTGCAACTGCTTACTTGAAGGACACCCTTGCAAAGATTGAGCTCACTTCTCTCAATCCAGATGTCTCTGGTTTTCTGATAGAGCTAACTGCTGTGGTAAACCAAATAGCTGCAGAAATAAAACTGCTCCCCTCGATCAAGGATACCATAGAGAGAACATCTGGCTGTGAGAATGCAGCCTGGTGTGGTGCACAAGAGGCGTACGAAGAGATCCAACGTATGGAGGCTGATCAACGGAAAAAGCAAGACGAGATAGCCTCCAACAAGAAGGACATTGAAGCCTGGAAGCAACAAATCACGGAGCTACAAGCTAAAATTGACAATGCTGAAAAACACAACCGTGATTTGCACCATTTCGACGACACTGAGATAGCTGAAGAAACAAAGAATGCTATTGATCGCATTGAGGCGGCCCAAAGATATGAAAAAGAGCTCGCAGAAGCAAAACTTGATGAATCTTTGTGCAACGCGCGCCTCAAACATCACATAGAATCTTTTTCTCAGTTGGCGTCGAGGCTTCCCTTCTAATACTTTCGACACCTTTATTTCATTTGTTTAATCATCACTTGTTTCCTGGCCTTTTCAGGCCTTTTATGTAATGACAATTTTATGCCTGTTGGCATTGATTTAATCAATCATTATTATTTTGCCTTTAATTGCTTTCGACCTATATTGCATGATGATGTTCTTTATTGTTATCTTTTATCAGTCAAATTTGCAATTAAGGCATTCTATCTTTTTCTTGGAAAGTCACCCCTCCAGCTTTAAATTCCAAGGCATAAGCCTCTAGCTTTTAAAGCAACATTTATAGCATAGCCCTCAGGCCTACCTCCAAGAATAACTCACGTGTTTCCACCGTTTGGCTGGCCAATCCAATCAATCACTAGCCTCTATAAATTTCTTCCATCTGACCATGTTTTGCGTAAAATCAACCATGAACAATTCAGAGAAACCCTCAACTAAGAAGATGGCTGGAAAGGCCAAGGCAATTGAGGAAACAAAGAAGGTAGAGGTGCCCCAACAACCTAACGCCTCCGTCGGAGCAACCGCTTCAGCCAAGAAGCTTATGTTTTAATGTGAATCTCTTGTAGCATAAGCTTATATTTTTTTCAAATACTTGCCGTTTACTTTCAAGACTCTTTTATCTTTGTCTAACTCTTCCACTTCATAAGCTCCATTAGAGAACACTTGTATGACTTGGAATGGACCTTCCCACTTAGGGGACCACTTGCCCAATGTTCTATCCTTTCGATCCATGGGCAAAATCACTTTCCAAACCAATTCCCCACATGCGAAAGATTTAGACTTAACCTTTTTGTTGTAGGATTCTTCGACCTTCTTCTTTTGTCTTCTTAACAACTCCAAGGCTCTGAGCCTTTCTTCATCCAAATCCACTAATTCATTCATCATCATTTCCCAATAATTCTCAGAGGGAATCTCATGATGTCTTTGAACTCTTACAGACTGTAGATAAATCTCAACAGGCAGTACTGCATCGTGACCAAAAGTGAGTCGAAATGGGGTAGTATTGGTAGCCTCTTTAGGGGATGTTCGACACGCCCAAAGAACTTGGTCTAACGTCTTGTGCCAATTTCTAGGCCTTTTTCCCACATGTTTCTTGATTAGTCCAATCACTACCTTATTGGCAGCCTCGACTTGCCCATTGGCCTGAGCATAATAAGGTGTAGAAGTTAATAACTTAAAACCTATTTCTTTCGCAAATTCCTGCATCTTTCGACCAGTGAACACTGATCCCTGATCTGTAGTAATTGTTTCAGGAATACCAAATCTATAAATAATGTGATTTTGAATGAACTCAATAACATCTTCCTGCCCTATATTCACCAATGGTATTGCCTCAATCCATTTGGTGAAATAATCAATTCCCACCAAAATATATCTTTAGTTCTTTGAAGATGCTGGTCGAATTTCTCCCACTATATCCAAAGCCCATCCTCTGAAAGGCCATGGTTTCACTATGGAATGTAATTCACTTGCAGGGATGTGCTGTATGCCAGCATAAATTTGACATTCTTGACACCCTTTAGCAAATTCTATGCAATCCTTCAGCATAGTGGGTCAATACATGCCTTGTCGAAACAACAGCCATTTCATTTTCTGGCCAACTTGGTGTGCTCCACATGCCCCACTATGTACTGTCGAAAGGGCCAAATATGCCTCTGATTCACTAAGGCATTTCAATAAGATTCCCTCAGGGGTCTTTTTAAACAATTCATTACCCACCAGTACATAGCTTAAAGCTTGATATCTAATTTTTCGCTCTGTCGAAGCCGTTGGGTTTTGCAAATATTCAACTATGGGCTTCCTCCAATCTTCATCTGTTAAATTATCTATGGCAAAAATTTCAAAATTTTCGCCATCTATGCACCCAAGCTTAGTTGTTTCTAAGTTTGATGGGCATAATCCAACAGCCACCACCTTACCTCTTGCTTCAATTACTTCTTGAAGGTTTCCTTTCGACACCTTGTATCCAGAGGCAATTTGAGCCAAGTCGTTAGCAACTTGGTTCTCTATTCTAGGTATGTGTTGGATGGCCACTACCTCAAATTTCTTTAATAATCTATTGGTTATCACAAAGTACATAATGAGATTTTCTTTAACACATTTATACTCCTTTGTGATTTGTTTTATAACCAATTCTGAATCTCCCATTATTCCGACTCTAGTTGCCCCCAATTCTAACAAAATTTCAAGGCCAGCAATTAATGCTTCATATTCAGCCTCATTGTTAGAACAAGGCTCTTCGACCTTATACTTGAATTTTGTTGGAATTTTTTCAGGAGAAATAATGTGTATTCCTACTCCTGTTCCATTTTTATGACTTGATCCGTCAAAGTATAATTTCCAAGATCTTAATTCGACGTAATTCAAATCATTTTCATTTATGGAGTGATCAACTATAAAGTCTGCAACTATTTGCCCTTTCACAGCTTTTAAAGGTTGATATGTTAAGGAAAATTCTGTTAATGCTAATGCCCATTTGCCAATTCGACTATGCAAAATAGGTTTAGATAACATATGTTTTACAACATCAAAGTGAGACGAAACATGCACATCAACAGGTTTTATATATTGCTTCAGTTTAGTACAAGAGAAATACAAGCATAAACATAACTTTTCAATCATGCTATACCTAGTTTCTGCATCATTTAAAACTCGACTAAGGTAATAAATGGCTCTTTCGACTCCATTTTCATCCTCCTGAGCTAACATGCTCCCTAGAGTTTTATCTGATGCAGCTATATACAATCTCATACTTTTGTTTCTACAAGGTGGTGAAAGAATTGGAGGGTGGCTTAGGTACTCCTTGATCTTGTCGAAGGCTTCCTGCTGTAATTGCCCCCACTCGAAACCATCTTTGTTAAAACAAAGCAATGGCGAAAAAGCTTGTGTTTTGCCACTCAGGTTGGATATAAACCTTCTTAAGAAGTTGATTTTGCCCAACAATGACTGCAACTCCTTTTTATTTGATGGCGCTTTCGCCTCCATTATGGCTTTGGTTTTATTCTGATTTATTTCAATCCCTTTCTTGTGGACCACAAAGCCTAAGAAATCCCCTGCCTTGCAGTGCGAATGAATTTGCAACGAAGCAGTCTTTCGACTTCCTCTTTGATCTTTGACAATATCTCTGGTGCAAACCGTCTTGGATTTTGCTTGACTGGTTTTTTCCCAGGCGTCATAGGCAACCTGTGTTCGACCAACTCCCTGCTCAAACCAGGCATCTCATCATAATCCCAGGCGAAGCAGTCTTTGAACTCTTTCAACAGCTGAACTACTTCGACCTTCAACTGGGGATCAAGATTGGCACTGATGTAGGTAGGCCTTTTGGTTGTCCCCTCACTGAGGTCCACTTCTTCTAAAGGATCTTGTGCTAGCATTTTTATATTATTTGCCAATGGATCCTTCTCAAATCCCAAAGGCTCATCTTCATAGATGGCGTCGAGCCTCTGGCTTTGCTCTCCAGTTTCAACCTTATCTGGAGGTTTCGGGTCAAAGTCCTTACCAGGACCTTCTTGATATACTTCAGAAATGGCTTCACCAGCCATATAATCATTGGCGGCTTCCAAAGCCGCTTGTAGTTTTGTTTCGGCCACATAGGCCGAAATTCTTTTCAAAGCGTCGAACTCAGTCATGATCACTGAATTCATCTCCCCACCCTGTGGGCTCTATTGGAGGCGCGCCTAAGCATGGCAATCTTCCTCCTGGTACCTCCCTGTCCCATCTGAAACCTTCAACAGGGTGTAAGTACAACGAATAAAACGTTTCCTCGTCAGGTGTAAACTCAAAATCAGCTGGAGGACATGGAGCAATGTTCGCCAGATGTTTCTCAAATTGCCTACTATCCACATGATTAACATGCACCTTGAAGTACCCTTGATCAGCTTCAATGTTTTCCACTATCCCATCTGGTCTCCAGATTGTGATTCTCTGGTGCATAGATGAGGGTACTGCTCCTATCCCATGAATCCATTCCCTACCTAAGAGTAGATTATAGTTAGCCTTTGTTTCGACGACCATGAACACTGTTGGTCTGGTAATAGTTCCCACAGTGAGATCCACCTGAATCACTCCCAGAGTGGAACCAACTTTGCCATCATAGTTCGACAGAACCATGTTGTGGGGTTTAGTATCAGTCTCAAATTTTCCAATCTTGCTCAACAAAAATCTTGGCATCAAATTAACCGTTGCACCACAGTCTACCAAAATTTTGTTGACAGGGACGTTCTCCACTTTTCCAGTAATGTAAAGAGGCTTCAAATGACCCTTCATTGCCTCTGTGGGACGCTCGAAGAAAGCATTTTGTTCTTTGACGCACCCATTGTTCATGATGTAATAACACACAGGCTTGTGTGCCATCATTTCTAATTCAGCAGTTTGGTCTAAGTCTTCAACCTCTGAGACTTGACTAAATTCTCTTGGCATCACTGACACCACATTTACCAAAATGTCTAGGGAAGCCGTTGACTCATTGTCGAAGTTATCCGTCATATCCTCATCCTCTTCGACCTTCTTTTCTGGCTGAATAGTAAACAACTTTCGTCGTATGGGCATCTTCTCCATTGCCCCAGCCACATTGGTGCTTGACTCCCCTTGCACCTGAGCCTCCCTGACAGCTTTTCGCATGCGCTGTTCTCTTCGCCATTGCGATCTAGACATTGGGTTTTTACCCTTGTAGTTCTGAGAAATGTATGCTGATTTGTTTGTGGTGTGATTCTCTTTTCTGTACTCAAATGACGAACCTCTTTCCACATCAAACTTCTCCCACTTTTTCTTCTGTCCTCTCCCTTCGACAGGCTTGATCCAACTACCTGTTGGCACATTCGCAGCTGGTTTGAACGTACCTGGCCTAATTCCTGGTGCTTGGTTTTTTCGCCCTGTCGAAAGTCGCCGATGGTCAAAACCTTTGTGCCCCTTGTTCACCTTCTGCCCCCAGCTTTCACCAGCCTTCTTGACACCTTCTAGCTTGTGGGCAGCTTTTTCATCAAAAATGGCGCTGCACCTGGGACACAACATTACTCCAGAGCCTTTTTTCTGGCAACGATGCAAGAAGTCCACGATTGTCTCTTCTGGCTCAGGATAAGCCATTTTATTGTGCTTCTCTTGCTCATCTACCTTACTCAATTGTTCATCTTTTCGATCCGTAACTTCGACCATGTTGACATCCATTCTGTCCTTCAGGCGCATCTTGGAGAAGCTGGCTTCCAAACTTTCAGTGGTTTTTTCCAAGCAGCTACCCCCTACTGCTGCCTTTGCAGCTCTTTGGGAAGCTTTTTGCCAAGCAGCTTTCTCAGCCTCAACCATCTCCTCAGCATTGACTTTCTCGACATCAAGAGATGTTTTGAAAAAATTTTCAGCAGCCATACATATCCAATTTTCCACCAGACAACCATCCATGTCCAGCATTTCTCCAACCAAGAGCATGTCATCTTCCAATTCCTTAACAACTTGAACTTTAGGGGCATTTCTACCCATCGCCTCATTGGTGTTGACACTATCTGAGCTAGAATCAGACTCTTCAGCCAATTCGACCATGTTAATGCCTTCATTTATCTTCCACCCACTCACGATCATATCCAAAACCTTAGCAGCCTTATCCATTTCAACAAACTTATCAGCAGTTTCTTTGGTTACCAACATCAGACTGGTACCACCAACGTTTAGGCCACTTGCAGCCTTACTAGAATCTTCAATTATCACAGAACTGATGGCGAAGTCTTCAGTAACTTCTACCATGTTGACTGACTCGTCGAATCCCCCTGTGGTTTCCACCATCTAAACCTCATGAGGCTCTGTATAGTTGGCCTCTGCAACTTGCAATGGGTCAGAGTCAATCTTCATCTGGGCTTTGCCTTTTTCCCCAAACTTCAGCCTTCCTTCCTGGATAGCATTTTGCACCAAATCCCTGAAAAGAAAACATTGAGAAATTTTATGACCCAAAAAATTATGGTACTTACAAAAACCTCTTTTCTTTCTTTGTTCTAAAGGTGGCGTTTTAGCGCCAGCAGGCACTATCATTTGCCCATCCTTAACTAACAAATCAAAAATTTTGTCACATTTAGTGACGTCGAAAGTATATGTTTTCTTAGGAAATTTGTCGTTAGATTCGACAGGATTTTTTCCTTCTGAAGGGTCTAATAATTTGCAAGCATAAGGTGGACCTTGCTTTAACTCAGCAACGTCAACCTCATTTTCGTCGAAACAAGATGGTTCACCATACAGATTCTCCACATCTTCCTTGCACTCGACAAATGCTACTTTTTTACCCCTACTGAATTTGGCCTTTTCTTCTTTTAGCCTTTCTAGCTGTCGAACCCTATCAGCCAGCTGGGCCATATCTCTAAGATATTGGGTATCTAATTTCTTCCTAATGGAGTAATCTAGACCCCCAGCAGCCATTTCGACCAACTCATGTTCTGGCACTTGTGTAAAGCACCTGGCTTTAAGAAGTCGAAACTTGTTCAGGTAATCATCAATTGGCTCAGTGACTTTACGTTTGATGCTAGCCAATTCTTTCAAACTAATCTTAGTTTGCCCCATGTAGAACTGTTCATGAAACAAACGTTCTAATTGGGTCCAATTGTATATGGAATTTGGAGGCAACGTAGTAAACCATGTGAAGACATTCTTGGTAAGGGAACTTGGGAAGTATTTGATCCTAAGGCTTTTGTCAGCTGCAATCTCGCCCGCTTCGATCAAATATCTAGCTACATGTTCGACAGTAGACTCAGTAGTATCTCCTGAAAACTTGCTGAACTTTGGAACCTTCGTCCTAGGGGGTAGTTCTGCTTGGAGAATGTAATCCACTATAGGTGAAGTATAATTTGGCCTGGTGAAGCCAAAATTCATACCATTTCTAGTCATTATCCTTTCAACCATAGCTGCAAGATTATTTTCTTCTGATTGATTCTGGTGTCGAACCTGCCTAAGTAGTTGATCTGCGTTTTGGTTCCTGTTCACCATCACTACTGGTTCTTCCTCCACCTGGTATGGCATCTGGTTTCTTGGTGGTTCGACTCTAAAATGATCAATCATTTCTTGATCCTCCAAATTCGCATCAGGTGTCTGACGTGGATGACGTCTTGGGATATCTTCGACAACCGTCGCTCTTCGATCTACTGCTGGTACTCCCATGAAATCAGGCATGCGTGCCACTTGTGCAGCTAGTTGTTGGTTAGTTTGGGTTGTATTTTGAATCAAAGGTTGAAAAACTTCTCCCATTGTCTGAGACAACGTATGTACCATTTGCATGTTACTTTCATCCATCTGTTGTCTCAAACAATTTATGGATGTATTTGTAAGGCTAGGTATTTGAACAGAGTAACCAACACCTATATTCTGGTTGTTTTGTCCTCCTGATCCTGACCCTTGTAGTGGCGAAGACACAACAGTTTCTAAAAACACAGGTGGAGCATTCTGTAGGTTTTGCATCATTGATGTGGGCATACCATAGGGTTGACTTCTTGACCCTGGATGTGGAAAACCTGGAGGAGGAACATGCCTGTACATTGAATTTCCTCCTGTTGGTGAGTTAGAACTTTGTGGTCCTATGTACTCCAACACAGGTTGAGTATATGATTTTTTATATGTTGATCCTGGCTCAAACACCACTAATGGAAGTGACGCCTGTCCTCCTGTCAAAGACACTGGTGATGGTGTGCTTTAAGACCCCATACTGCTACTTGACTGAGTGTTTGAAATACTCCCTTGAGGATCAACTTGTTGATTGACATTGGTTGCCATTTTCTTAGTGTATCTTCTCTTTGGTATTCCTTCGTTTGCTGTGGCTAACTTCCCACTTCTCAATAACATACAACGAAAGTACTTCTTCACCAAGAAATACAAGGTTGACAAAAAGGTATAACTTAGCACTGGGTCCCACTAGGCGTGCCAATTTGTTTACTGTGAATTTTGGTAAACAACCTCTGGTCTATCAATCTAAACGCAAATTGATTTAACTTGCAGGATCGACCACACAAATCCTAGGACATGTGCTAAGTCTGAGAGACAAGTGTAAATTAAAGAAAATGTAAACTGAACTCCACGTTTGACAATGCTGAAAATAAAGTCTAACTGAACTCCACGTTCGACTACGGGCAATAAAGTAAAGCGAAGACTCGAAATTTAAAGTAATGCAAGTAAAGGGTGTAGAAATTAAAGGCGTCGAATGAGTAAAAGCTTTGAAAGTAAAATGCAACGAACTCCACGTTCTTGGAAAGTAAAGGCTGGGATAATAAAAGTGCTGTCGAAGGTAAAGTGCAAGAAGGTAAAAGACTTTGAAAATAAATGCAATGGATTTAAAGGAGAACTCCACGTTCTTGAATAAAAGTGATGTCGAAGGTAAAGTGCAGGAAGGTAAAAGACTTTGAAAATAAATGCAATGGATTTAAAGGAGAACTCCACGTTCTTGAAAATTAAAGATTTTGCAAAGTAAAGGCTTGAACATTAAATGCTTGAACGTAAAAATGCAGTCGAAAGTAAAACGCAGAAAGTTTAAATGGCTTTGAATCATAAATTTGGCATGGAAGATAAAGTTCAAGAAACTGTAAAGGCATGGAAAGTAAACGGCTGAATCTTAAACATGCTGAAGATAAATTAGATTAATGAAGACAATGGTGTTACATTACGTACATTCTCACGAACTCGTTTCTCTACACGCGGGTACTTTGAGTTTCTTAGAGTAACTTGTACAAAAATATGAACACCTCATTTACATAGAACTAACTCCTATTTATAGTGCTAGGAAATAACTACTCAGTGGTGGTTACTGCTTCGAACGTGTGGATTTTGGCGCCTTTCCCTTGATCTCAATTGTTCCCATGTTCACAACTGCTCTTATTTAAATTTCAAATATTGGAAATTCCCTCCAATCTCAATATAACCACTGCAGCGCTACATCCTCATGGTCGAAGAACCCTTTCAACACTTAGCCATTTTTTAAGGTTTCTCCACATTTATTCGACTCAGGCCTCTCAAAAAGTTAGGTCGAAGCCCTCTTTACATTAAAAATATTTTTTTAACATTAAAATAGCTTTGATTTTGTCTAGCGTCGAAATTGAGGGTTAACAGTAGGTTGGTGATTCTTAGATCCAAACTCATTTTAGCTTATTTTACAACTTTCACAATGTAAATCCTTGTGGTTTTTGTGTGGATTGATCTTTGATTCAATTGATTATTGTTGTTGATGTTTGATTGATCCAATATGTGTTCATTTGTTGTTAATTGATGTGATTTTCGTGTACAATTGCATGTTATTTCATGTTGCATTTAATCCTTGAATTGATGCTGGAAAGTGCTTTTGGAAATGTGATTTTTGTTGTTTCTACAGGTGCAAATAGATTTGCACACTGGTGCAATCGATTGCACCCTGCTTGTTGCGCCTGGAATTGCTTTCTGAATCACTGCAATCGATTACACTGTTGTGAAAATCGATTTGCTCCTGCTGCATTTGTGTTTTTGGCTTGTTTTTTAGCATGATTTTATTTCTTTTCTACTTGTAAGCTTCATGACTTGATATGTTTGATATTTATGGAACTTTCTAGGGTTGTTTAGCCTCTATTTGCAGTACGTATGCGAATCTTTGTTGCATGATTGTTGATTATGCGTTGCATGTTCAAAGATAATTGCTTGCACTTTTGATGTTTGTTCATGATGCTTAATTGAAAACATGTTGGCACTTGCTTGTTGTTGTATATTCATGATGCTTGATTATTGATTGTATGTCTACATACCTTATTTAAGTGTTGATGTATGCCCGTACGCATTGTTGATTGTTGAAATTTATGGTGTATGTTCTTTTGTTCTATTTTGGATACATGTGCATATTAATTATTAATCTTTTGATACTTGCTTGTTGGTGTTGCACATTCAAGATGTTCGATGTTGATACATATTCATACGCATTGTTGATCGTTGCATTCTTGATGTATGTCCATGTTTAATTGTTTCATTGTTGAATGCATACATGTTGTCGATGCATACGACACCGTCTTGTTCATGCGTTGTTAATTGCTGCCATACATACTGTTAAATGATGTTGTGTTGTTGCTATAAATACACTGTTGCTTTGTTTTAAGCGTTGTCGTATGCTACTGTTTGTATTTTCTCTTAGCTTGTTTTTCTTGCTCTTGAATGTTCCCTTAGAGCTTCCTAGTCTAACTTAATTTTTGATTAAGATTGGAGTAGAATGGACATTAGGTTGTTAATCCAAGCATGAAAACATCTAGGTATATTTCCATAAACTCAGCCATAGGGCCATCTTGCATGACAACATTAGGATAAAATCGTCTTCTAATTCTAACCTTAGGACCACTTTGCATGATAACATCTAGAGCCAAGTCTCCCTTAGATCTTGCGTTGCGTCATTCTCTTTATCCTCTCTCTTAATTCATTCAAAACACTTAATAAATACGATGTGTATAATGCGTCATGAGTCTTAAGCACAATGGGAAATGATGAGTGGGAGTCTCTTCTTACCTTGTCTAAAGAGCTTTATACGCGAGCCATTTCGGATTGGTCGTATAAAGTGCTTGCTCATATCGTCGTAGACTTTAGCACGATATGCATCACAAACCGATTCAAAACACTTAAACAAATTCAAATCGTTTTATCCTTCGGGATTCTCTCATCAAGCCATTTTCAGAAAGGGCATGTTATTTTCGTTCTACCGCACACATGTAACGCGTAATACTCAAGACAACGGGCGACAAACACCTAAACTGCTAGAGTGTGAACGTTAGCATTGTCCATAAAAAACACTTAGCAACCTGTGGTCCCACGAACTACGGACGCTCTGATTTCTTCATTCTCATCTGAATAAAGATGCGTAGGCACAAGAGCCCCAATATTTGGCGAGCAACCTTCCCTTTCACCTGTAGTCCTCCGAACTACGATGACTCCGACTTTCCCATTGCATGAGGTAATACGTAGGCATAGAATTGCGAGATCCTATCGAGTCCCCTTTTGTTTTTTTCTCCCTTTTTGTTTACGCGTTCCCTTAGTAAATAAGGTTTAGATATACACGCCCTTTGATTAGAACAACAAGAGTGGATCCCTTTTAGTACAACGGACGCGAGGGGTGTTAATACCTTCCTCTTGCGTAATCGACTCCCGAACCCTGAATTTGGTTGCGAGACCATGTTCTTTCCCTTTTGAGGTTTTCTGGATGTTTTCCTTTCCCCGTTGGGATAAATAAAGTTCGATGGCGGCTTTATGTCTTCGCAGGTGGTTTTTTGCGGTAGCGCCAGCTGGCGACTCTGTTGGGGACTCTGGTTCCCTATGCGAGTCAGTCATATCTCTTGTCTGTTTTCTTTTTCTTTTGGTGTTTATCTTTATATTTACTTGCTTTTTTTTATTTGCATGCATTGCATTTTGTTTCATTCACTATTATTTTGGATATTGTTGTGCTGTTTGGGGGGTTGTTACTGAGAGATAAGCCCACCACCCAGGCTTGAGTGTACACACATGATTAAAGTGAATAGTAGTGTTGACTTGCATAGCGTCTTGTTACGTGTAGTTGGCACGAGACCTATATTCATATGAGGTTTTCTTGGGAGATATTCTGTCATGCGTGTCTCATGCAGAAGATAGGGTATTCCTATAAAGAGCTTATGACTCTGGAGACCGTTCATGGGAAATCAGTGGAGGCCTCCTTGAGGGGTAATAATACCAAACCATAAGTGGCGAACATATTATTGCTTCTCGACCTGAGAGCCAGAGAAGCTAAGGACCTGTTAGGAGCCTTGTCCGACTAGTACCCACATGTGAGGGGATATTGGGTTTTTGCAGGAAACCTTGACCTTTATCTTACCTGGTTTTCTGGTATTCTTGTCAGTGTGAACTTTTGAACCTGGGTTTCTGGTATTCTTATCAGAGCAGACTTTTGAACTTGTTTCATCATCAGCACATCAATTATTTAGAATTTGTGGGAGTCGTGATCTCATGTCATTGCATTCATACCATCATATCATAACTGCATTTTAACATGTGTTTCTTCATTTCCAGGGGTTTATCTTATTTGTGATTTTGGTTGTCGAAGTTTCTTCTTCAAATGGACACTGGTAGATGAGTTATTTTACCACTGATTGTCGTAACCCGAAATTTGACCTCCTATTTTGCCTTTTGCATAAGCATGTGCATTTACATTGTTGGCATACACACTCACATTTTTTCTCTGTGGATTTTGTTGCAGGAATATTCAGGTTTTCTAAGCCCAATTAATTATATCCTCACAAAGTCATCACATCATCAAAACAAGCACAAAACAAGGGTTTCTATGCCTATTCGTCAAAACAAGAGGCAGAAAATCGAAATCGGGGCTCCAACACTTGTTCCTAAGCAATTTGGGCAAATTTTGCCTAGGGTAATCGATTACCATTTTGCTAGGCAAAATAGGGTAATCGATTACCCTGTGTAAATTTACAGTTTATGCTGCATTTTCAGGACAATAACTTTGCACTCTCTATTCACTTGTGTTCTACTTGGTTCTAGCATTGTGTGGAACATTCTAGACAGTTCAAGATCATTCAAGACACTCCACTTAACTTTATTCTAATACATCACTTTGAATTAAGTGCACCATGTTCCTTAATTTCCAAGTGTGTGAGCCTTTGATTTGGATTTGCATTGGGATTGCTCCACCGAGTTAACTAACTAACTAACCGAGTCAACTTCTGACTCAGTGAGTCAAGTGTAACTAACTCCCAAGCTAGTTCCAAAGCTAACTCCAAAGCACATTCCAAACCTATCAACTCCAAACCAAAACTCTATATAAACAAGGCTCCACCATTTCACAAAGGACCTTCAACCATTTCAATCATTTCTCACTCTCTTCATCCTCAATTCTCTCACTTCTCTCTACATTTTCTGCAAGTTCTTCAAATTCATCTCCATCTTCTTCCCCAAACCACACTAGAGCTCAATTCCACCATTGAAGAGTAGCAAATTTCACATTGAAATTGCTTATCTCTTGAGCTTAAGCCTCCATTCATCTTTAATTTTGTTTGGATTTCTAGAACTACAGCAAGTTATACTTCAATTCAGGTGATTAGTCCAATCGTTTTGGTGCAAATTGGATTTCGGAGCTTTTATCGCATTTTGCTCGGTTTCGCTACGGTTCGAAGTGCAAGTGCATAATTCTCTTGTTTTCTCTGATTTTCTTCACTTATTTTCATCACATTTCAATTACAACAATCACCAAGCCAATTCTCCGGCTTGTAGGTTGGTCAATTCTCACTCAATTTACCGTTTCGATCACTTTCGTGCATTTACGATGTAGTTTCGATAGTTTTTCGGTTCGATGAATCATGTGAATGTTGGATGTTTGATCTCCATGTTTAACGCTTTCAATTTGTGTTTAAATGCTCATACATGATGTAATTTTCATGCACAAATTCATACCATAGCATGTGGTAATTTGGATAATAGATTAGGTGGTGAAAGTGTTTTTTGAAAAGCTATTTTTTGCCACTGTTATAGTGGTAATCGATTACTCATATGAGGGTAATCGATTACTCTGCACAAATTTTCACTAATTCTGCTATTTTCAAGAAGGTAATTGATTACCTGTTGTAGCGGCAAAATCGTGAGTGTAAGCTATTGATTAACTTAACTCGAAAAGCAAGAGTCGCCACCGCACTTTTATTTTATCCAAAAAGGAAAGGAAAAAGAGCGAACAAAACCTACACAAGCTCTAAACAAGAACAAGTGAAGAGAAACTGGATAAGGGGGGTTGGTTACGCAATGGGAAGGTGTTAGCACCTAAAACGTCTATAGTACTCTATAGGAGCCCTTTGAAATATCTACCGCTTTTGGTCTGAAAAAGTTTGCTTGAAAAGTGATTGAGGAGATGAGAAGAGAAATTGTTTTTAAGATTTTTGTGTTTGGAGAGACTTGTCGTCTCATGCCAACGTACCCACGATGTGCAATGTAGGATCAAAACCCCGTAGTTCGTGGTACAAAGAATGAAATTTGTTTGTTTTGGTTGTTTTTAAATGTAAAGACAAGTCGTCATTTCCAAGCGAATAATTCCGCTTAAAGAAATGAATCATGTCTAAACTTATGAAAAACTTTTTGAAAGAGAAAGTGCACGAGGGCGCAGAAGAGGTTTGAATGAGTTTGATGTTTTTTAAGTCTTTTGAAAAAGGTGTCAATATGCTTATGTAGTTTAGCATTTGTTAAGAAATGAAAAGAAAAGAGTAAAATCACTTGACAAAGTCAAGGTTTGATTATGAAAGAGATTCAAGTTTGAAATCAAGGAAGTTTTGAAAAAGCGAGAGAGTTTTGAAAATTGAAGAACGGGGAGGAGAAGAAGTGACTATCCTAAAGCATAAAGTAAAAGCTAAGGATAAGAATAGCCTAACCATACACGTAAGCTCCATAGTCTTCGAACCACAATTCCAAAGCAAAGGGAAAAGGTCCTAGTTCTAAGTCCAAGGTTCCAAGAATTGCATTGGATGTCCAAGGTCTAAGTCCAAGGATTCAAGAATAGCATTGAAGTCCAAGGTCTAGGTGCAAAACTCCATGTCCATTGCAAAGGATAGTAACCATAGTCCAAAATTAGAAGCACAAGTTTTTTAGAGGTTTTAGCCTTTATTAATATTTTTGGTCCAAGTGGACAAAGAGAAAAAGGCACAAGCATAAACATGTGTCCAACGGACAAAGGAAAAATTGCGGAAGCATAAACATATGTCCAACGGACAAAGGAAAAATTGCGGAAGCATAAACATGATATGAAATGATAATAATGGAGCATAAAAGTAAAAGAGAGATATGGAGCGAGAAGGAATTGTAAACAAAGTTAGTACAATAGTATTGTTAGTAAGTTAGTGATTAGTTGTTAGAGTTAGTGATCAATAATAATTGAATAATTGCGCTTAGGTCAAGATTAATGAAAACTCATTAGAGGATTGATAAGACCAAAGCCTCCTAACAATAAGTTTCATAAGTTTTGAACCAAAAGACAAATAATCAATCATTCTTGATGGTTTTCCGATACGGGACAAATATTGCGCCATGTTAAGTAATCGTCGAGTAATTTACGGAGTAATTACCCTACAATGAGGCCGGTCAATAGCTCTTTGTGCTAATGCATGCTAGATGAACGATATGTAAATCGTCATCCGAAAGCAATACCGCACGAAAAGAAAAATAGTAACGATCTAGTCTTGATCGAAATTCAACAAAGGAATTCCAAGATCTCTTAGACTTTCATCGATCAAAAAGAAAATAGATGAAGAAAGGTGGATCTAACATTTATTATCCACACAACCAACAATGTCAAAATAGAAAAAGAAAGAAAACAAATGGAAAAAAGAATTAACATATTTTTTTTAAACAAATTTTTTTTAAGACATTTTTCTAAACAAAATAAAAAAAAAAAACAATAGTAAGCCTAAAAATCTAAAAAAAGGTATTAAGTAGAAAATATATATAAAAAGATTTAAAGAAAACAATTAAAGAGAAAAAAAAAAGGAAATTAAAAGAAAAAGGAAAGGGAGGTTTGTAAAGTAAAATAGAGGCGGTGGTAATGGTAGTAAAATGAGACGGGCCAAGGCCCAAAGTTTTAATTGAAAATCCTTAAAAAAAAAACAATAAAAATGAAATAAGAGAATGAAAGTATCAGGAACATGACTTCATCATCTTCTTTTTCAAAAGCAAGGTCGTGTGGTACTATTAACGGTGAAGGGAGCTCGTCACGGCGGACGAAGGGATGCGGAATCGCCATAAAAATTATCAGAACACCGTGTAAATTCCAATTATGCCATCAATTTCGTGTAATGGTGCCTTGACATCTCAAATCGGAATCGTAAAAAGTCGTAGAAAAACGCCAAATACCTTCAAACTAACGTAAGAAACGTCTCAAATCTTCTTCTTCTTTTCTTATGAGCTTGAATCGCTATGTTGTCGTTGAAGCTATTGAGTGATTTGGATTATTGTGAACCGCGGCTCTGTGCGAGATGTTGAATTTTGAATTTGTTGAATGAATTTTGGAGCTTGTTTTGAATATGAAGGTGAAGTTTATTGAAGAAATCAAATTGGTTCTTTGTGAATTTTCTGCAGGTTTTAATTTGTGAAAGTTGAAGGTTGAAGTTTATATTTGAGTGAAGCTTGAAGAAAGAAATTAACATAAATACCTTTTTTGTGTGGAGATTTTGGCAGCAATTGGGTGGCTTTCAAGCTTGGATTGAATTGAAGGAGATGAGTCCAATTTATAGAGAGATGTGGTGAGAATTTGAATGTCGTTTTTTTTTTAATTTTCCCGCGTTTGAATTGGTTGCAATTTTTGTGTTGCCATTTTCATTTCTTCTGCGTTTGGCTTGTGTGATTGTTGCGTTTTGCTCTTTTTTTTATTTGTTGCGTTTTGATTCTGATGGGTGCCGTTTGCGATGTCGTTTTGCTATTTTTGATATTGCAGTGTGTGGCTCATGAGAAGTCTCGTGTGGGCTTGGAGACGGCTTCGTAGCTTGATGAAGTAGCTGAAGTTAATAGCATGGAAGCAATGCAATGGCTTGATGAAGTAGCTGAAGTTAATAGCATGGAAGCAATGCAATGGCTTGTTTCACATTGTAATTTTTGTTTTTCAATTATTGTGTTGATGGGCTTGGTATGTAAATGGCTTGGGTTGATGGCTTTGTTAGCTTGCGTAATGCTTGGGGGGCAAATGATGTTGTAGCTCGTCACTTTTCACATATTCGGTCTGTATAGTGTAGCTTGTTCTTCTTTTATTTTTATTTTTGGCAATTGGATTATTGAAATGGATTAGGAATGAATATAGAAAATGGATTTGGAAATATGGATATTGGAGAATAATATGGATATGAATTATGGACTATAAAAAATGGATAAAAAATAAATTGGATAATGAAAGATGGATTTGAAAATTGAATTTATGAATAAGTATTGGTTATGGACTTGATGGATTTGGATAATTGAATATTGACAAAAAATGGATAATGGAAAAAAAATAGGAATTTTTATGGAAGTGGATAATTGGAAATGAAATTTGGATATGGATATTTGAATTGGAAATGGATTAAGGAATGATTTATGGATTTAGAAAAATTGGAAAATGGAAGTGGGTTTCTAAATGGATATTGAAAAAAATGTGGGTATTTGGTTAAAAAAAAGGACAGTGGAAATGGTTTAAATGGATAACCAAACTCTTTTTTTTCACAAGCCACTGAATAAGTGCACACAGCTACCACTGAATAATCTTGCCAATAAAGCAAAGCATCTGAATCAAACATCCCCTGAATCTCTGATAAAATAATTCTAGATCACTTCAAATGTCTGAATCAATCTCTGAGAAAATAAATCCATAGATGAACCGAATTTGGACTGGTGAATTCAGATAAACATGATGGATATCACCACACAACAACTTGACAGTCACTGCTTGAGAAATAACCCATTGAAACAGATAACTTGCACTTGAAACAATTGCTTGATAGTTTGACCAAGATTAGGTCAAACATCCATCTGAACTGGATCATGAACGAACAGCCACATTTGACATGAAATCACTTCATTGTCTTTTGACAAACCTGCACAACACAGAAAGAAAAACTGCATCAAATTTTTGGTATTTTGGTTAGAGGTTAGTAAACCGAAACAAGTGAGAAATATACAGATACTCAGGAGAAACAAAGATTGTGATCTTGCTTGTGGTATGAGATGCAAATGAAATGTGTGAAATCTTCGGTGTAAAAATTAAGGTTCAACACCTGTATTATGGTAATCGATTACCACTGTAACAGAATGCAATTTTTGAGTTTTTTCAAGCTTGTTTGACATTCTCTTCTCCTCCAACTTCCATGGCTTGATATGCTTGATATTTATGGATGTTCTAGATGCTGTTTAGCCTCTGTTTGAAGCATGCTTGCAATAATTCGATGCACGATTTATCGATTACGTAATTGCTTGCATTTTTGGCATTACTTTGGTCATGATCATTCTTGCACATCTTTTGCTCACATGGTACATGATTTGTGATACATGCTAATTGATGTTTGGTACTGTTTTGCACTTTCATTCTTAATTGCATTAAATTTGTTCTTCATTGAGCAAGTTTAGTCTTGTATAACCTATAATCCACACTTTTGCTTTAATGATTTTTCATCCCTTTGGAAAATTGTTTCGATTAGTTGATTATCCCTTTCTCCTCTCTTTAGGATCTTTTTTAGAGTCTTGTTCTCTTGATCCCCTGTCGAGCTGAAGCTTTACACGACGCAATGGAACACTGTACAAATTGGCGTTGTTATGCTGTTTATTTCAATTTCCGTACTATACTTTGGTGTTAGAGAAGGGATGAGAGTGGAGAATTCCTACACTCACCTTGATTATTTTGGGTAGGGGACGAATGACCCTGTGCCTGGAATAATCGTCTCTATCTCCATGATGTAGTGTCTCTCAACCCTCAATCAAGTCGATCCTTGATCACTCTTGCCCTTTTTCAATCGCTCTCTTGATCAATCACCATTCTCTTGGTAAAAGATCATTGTCTATTGGGTTAACACTCGTCTCTTATCTCAATATTCTTTTCTTGTGGTTAATCATTGCTTATTGAATCCCCAGAAGAGTCTTAATTGGTTTCTTTGGTCAAACACAACCTTCCTGTTAAACACCGAAACCCTAACGGAGTTCGCAACCTTCACTTGGTTCCTCTCCCTTTAATTGGTTAACCACTGTCTGTCAGTTAAAACACCAATTTGCACATCTTCTCAGTTAACCACAGTTTATCTGTTAGCATACTGAGCTCCCCTTACGTTAATCACCTTCTCTTGGTTAATCACCCATGTTTTTAGTTAATCATATTCTATTTGTTAATATATTGAGCTCCTTTTGAGTTAATCACCTTCTCTTGGTTAACCACTCATTTTCTTTGGTTAATCACAGTCCATCTGTTAAAACCAGTACCTTGTGAGTTAGTAACCCGCTCTCGGTTCGAATACTCACACCCTTGGGTTAGTAACCTTCATTTGGTTCAAATACCCATTTCTTTGATCAGATACTGCTTGTTCACTCAGTGTACCGAACTCCTTTAGGTCACAACCTTTGCTTGGTTCCACACCCGTCCTTTGGGGTCACAACTTTCACTTGGTTCTACAGTCTTTCTTTTGGTTAATCACAGTCTATCTATTAAAATCTCTCTCCCCACGGAGTTGCAATTTTTTCTTTCCTCGGTTAACCATTGTTTATCAGTTAATATACCAAAATCGCTTCAGATTCAAACACATTCTCTTGGTCCAGTACTCTCTTCTTTTGGTTCATCGCAGTCTGCCTGTTGGCACTAACCCCTTTTTCCCCACAGAGTCTCAATCTCTTTCTTCGGTAAACCACTGTCAGTCAGTTAACATACTGAATCTCTATTCCCTTGGTTTTGACACCATTTCTTTGTTTTATCCCCAGCACAGTCGCTTTGTCCTCTTACTCCCCATTGGAGTCTCTATTGTCCTTTTGCTCCTTTTCCTTTCTTGGTTTCGACACCAATCCTTCTTTGTATCCCCAGCGGAGTTTTTCTCTACCTCTTTTGCTCTTGGTTTTGACGTTATTTTCCTTTTCTTGTCTTCGTTCCCCAAACTACGGACGCTCTGATTCTTCATTCATTCGAATGTAAGATACGTAGGCACAAGATTACGATGATATTGGCGATCTCACTTCCACCTTCTTTTGTTCCTCTTCTCTGTCCCTAGTTCCCTGAACTACGGCGCTCTGATTTCCTCATTGCACTATGAGGGTACGTAGGCACGAGGGCCCTAATCCTCCACGAGTATTTTCTTTCTTTCTTTCTTTCTTTTCTCTTCTCTCTCTTCTTTTAGCTAGAAGCCTTTAGATAGATAACCCATCCAAGCCTAGAAGCGAGCGAAATGGTTCTCGACGAGTACGACGGATGCGTAAGGTGCTAGTACATTCCTTTCGCATAACCGACCCTTTACTCGTTTCTCTTCCCCTTGGGTTTTATCGATATTTTCCCTGTCCTCTGGGACTAAATAAAGTTCAGTGGCGACTATGTTGTATCTTTGAGTGTGCAATTCACTCAGGTATAATCCCGCTAGCTTCAGCTGGCGACTCTGCTGAGGAGTCCATGCTCTTGCAAGTTGGGGTCTCGCCTAGTTTTGTTCGCTTTCTTGCTTGTTTGGGTTTTTATCTTTTGCGTTTTACTCGCTTTATCTTTATGCTTTATCTTTATGTTTATTTACTGCATTCCTTTACTGCTTTGAATATTCATATGCTGTATATTATGGATATCTGCTATTTTTGGGATGGGTAGGTATTATTGGAGAGAAAAGTCCTAACACCGGGCTTGATCATGCACATAGGCTAGAACGTGGATAGTCGTGAGGCCTGCGTTTTGCGTGTTGGGTTACCAGGAGAGCCACATCCCAGATTGTGATTCGCTTAAGAATACTTATGTCCTGCGAGAATTCGCTATGGCGGGGGGTTTTCATTCTGAGTCCTATGGTTAGAGCGACCTTTCTAGGGACCATCTTGTTGTGTCTAGATCACACCTGTGAGTGGGATATGGGTTTTTCCAGGAAAACAAGTCTCTTTATACCTTTGTTCTCTCACGCACATCAGATTATTTCGCACCGACACAGAATTATGTGCAGATATCCAGATTGTTCATATTTGATTGTTCAGACAGTGTTGGCTTCTTGATTTTTGTGTTGCATACCATGTCATCATGTAAATTAATTTTTACATGTGCATTTCCAGGTTGTTCGAAGGCTTATTCTTTGTTGACATTATCATAGAGATGAGTATTGGTTGCCGAGGTATCTTTAGCTACAAGTTTGTGGAGCCTAAACTGAAGACTTTGAGAGGTTTAGCATCCCGTGTGGTTGAAGATAACAGAGGTATTTTCAAATATGCTTATGGTAATCTGTTGGCCATCCTCAACACTGAAGTCAACATCACTGTCATTCATACACTTGTTCAGTTCTATGACCCGCCACTTAGGTGCTTCACATTTCAGGATTATCAGTTAACACCTACACTTGAGGAGTACTCTCATATCTTGGGGGTTAAGATAAAGAAGCACGTTCCTTTTGTCTATACTAGCGGTTGTCCGAAGTTTCCCCTTATTGCTGATGCTTTTTGCATTAGTAAAAAGGATGTGGAAGCTAATCTCGATACTAAAGGGAATGGTATTCGAGGGTTTGCTTCAAAGTTTCTGGTTGACAAAGCCACTTCCTTTGCTGTAGATGGAAAGTGGAAGACTTTCAACACGATTCTTGCTTTGCTTACATATGGGATTGTCTTGTTTCCGGACATGGAGGATTTTGTAGATCGGGCTGCCATCAGTATCTTCTTGTCCAAGAACCCTGTTCCGACACTTCTTGTTGATACCTATTATTCTATTCATTCGAGGAATGAAAAGAAGAAGGGAACCATTGTCTATTGTGCTCCTTTGTTGTACCGATGGTTCATATCTCACCTTCCACAAAAGGGTCCCTTTGTTGAGAATAAAGGTAATCTCAAGTGGTCTCAACGGATCATGTCTCTTACTGTTGCTGACATATCTTGGTATTCTCGAGTCTTCGACGATACTAAAATCATTCTTCATTGTAGTAAATTCTCTAATGTACCTCTCTTGGGTACAAAGGGCAGAATTAACTACAATCCGAGACTCGTCTTCTGACATTTGGGACATCCTATGGTTGCCAAGACAGATCCTAAGGTAGTGGAAGAGTTCATCTTTCATGAAAGTGATGATGACATGGAATTACTGAAGAGGTTTAGTGCCGCCTGGTCTTAGATTCACCTTGAAGGAAGAGCCAATTTGGGTAAGAAGAATTGCATAGCCAAGGAAGATTACACACTTTGGGTCAAAGAGTGAGTCAAGGAGATCTTATTGCCATTTTCTCCCGAGCTTTCCATGAATGACAAGCCTCCTGAACTTGCCATTGTTCCTCCATCTGAAGTCGACCAACTCAAGCGGACTATTGAGATGTTGAAGAAGGAGAATGTTGATCTTTGCCTCAACCTTGATAGAGTCACATTCGAGAAGGAAAACCTACAGATTGAGCTTCATCAGAAGCACGAGCGTATGCTCAAAGAGGTGGAGGTTAAACAGAATAAGCGAAGGAAAGTGAATGATGCTTTGAATAGTACCTATGAGGGACTTACTTCTAAGAAGAGACAACTCGTCGACACTCAGTATCAAGCCTACAAGGATGAGTTGAGCTACAAGAAGCAACTTGAAGAACTTCGAGGGAAGTTGTCAGGGTACAAGACAAAGCTGCAAAGTGAACAAGACCGTGCTAACCAGTTGGCAAAAGACTTTTCTTAGTGTCAAGCCAAGCTTGACAAAGCCTTCGGTGAGATTCAGAAGTTGCAAGATCAAGCACATCAGAGCCGAGAGGAGATTAGTCAGCTTAACCAGAGAATACTCATTGGGAGCGCCAGAGCCGTCATCTGCAAGTCCTCTTGGATCAGAAATAGGCATTTCTTTAGGATATGCTTTAGGGACCTAAACATTATTTGCTGCGCAACCCCATGAAGGATACGAAGTATTGGAGTGAGATACATGACCGCCTAGCCATATTTGCTGAGCATGCATTGGAGTACTTACCAGGGTTGTTGAGGGATGCATATGCTGATGTATTGCCGCACAAGACTCCTTGAGCTATTTTTCACTTCTTGTCTGTTTGTAGGGTGGTTTTTGATAGGATTCAGTCCAATCTTGTTGTAGCCCAAAAGGCAGATATTTGATTTGTACTTGACTTGTACTTCTTTTCCTTTAATGAATGAATGAAGTTTCTTTCCAGCTTTATCTTTGCACCTTTACCTATATGCTTTATGATTATTGTTAACAAAGATAAGTTTACGAATTCCTGGAATTTAAAACTTTATTTTTGCATGCATTGCATACATTCATGCACACATATGCACGTCCCTTCAACCGCAAAACCTTTGCTTACCCTGTTTGTCTTCGGCTTGTAGCAAGACGACGACTCAACATCGCTATTTCACTCGCTTAAGCAAATCCAAGATCATCTTCTACCTATAAGGAAACTCTGGCTTAATTTCAATGTCAGATGGATCACTTTCAGACCAACATGGATGTTATTATGGAGTTCCTTTGTGCTCAGAAGGATGTTGCCGCTGCTACTTCTGTTATTGTAACTGCCACTGATGCAACCATTGCAACTGCCACTGATGCAACCGTCGTCACCCCTGCTGTGATTGTTCCTCTTATTGTTATTATTGTTCCTGCTATTGTGGAAGTGCCGGTTGAGCCTGTGATTCAGCCTGCTATTCATCCATCAAATTCTCAATCTGGTTTGAACAAGATACCTGCTGCTTTTCCTTGGGGCATGCCTCCGAATTTCACTCCTCAAATTGCAAATAGTGGTGCTTTTGTAAAATATCAGCCTTTTGTTATGCCCATGCCTAATCGAAATGTTGTTGCATATCCGTGGGGTATGCCTACTCCGGTTCCACCTCCAGCAGTGAATAATGATCAGGAGAATCTTCAGGTTCAGACTCGTCAGACTCCTATGTTGGCTGACATTGAAGCTCTTGATGACGATGAGTGTCCTCCTCTTCATGTTCCTGTTTCATCCCAAGCAACTCAAACTGTTACTCAGAATGTTCATTCTGGATTTTTTTACCCTGGGGCATCTTCAGTTGTCGTGGTACCTCCTCAGAACTATTCGTTTGGTGTTCAGATGGGTCAGATTGCTGGTCAGATGGTTAATCAAGGATTGATATATCCTTCTCAAATTACTACTCCGCAAGTGCACGCTCCAGTCGCACCTCAGCTGCCAAATCCTCAGATTCTTGTCAGGCTTGCTGATCAAGGTAGACCTGCTGATTACAAGTTGTTGGAAGACCGTATCAGAGCTATTGAAGGGTTCTCTACTTTTGGCATGGAGGCCAAGGACTTATGTTTGGTTCTAAATGTTGTATTGCCGCAGAAATTCAAGATACCTGAGCTTTCAAAGTATAAAGGTTTTAGTTGCCCATGTAGTCACATCACTATGTACTGTAGGAAGATGGCATCCTATATCGATAACGATGAATTGCTAGCTCATTATTTTCAAGATAGTTTGTTTGGTGCTTCGTTGGATTAGTACATGGGTTTAGAACGCAACAAAATCTGTACTTAGAGAGATCTGTATGAGGCATTCTTAAAACAATACAAATATAATCTTGATTTGGCACCTACCAGATTACAATTGCAAAACCAGTCTCAGCGCTCAACTGAAACATTTAAAGAGTATGCATAAAGATGGCGTGAGATGTCATCTCGTGTGCGACCTGCTCTCTCTGACAATGAGTTGGTTGACATCTTTATGGGTACATTGCAGAGATCCTATTATGAGAAAATGGTGGGTAGTTCGTCATCAAACTTTTCCGACATTGTAACCATTGGTGAAAGGATTGAGAACAGGCTGAAGATTGGAAAAATTTCTAGAGCTGCTTCCCAGCAGCCGGCTAATAGAAAGTCTCAGAATAGTCATTCAAAGAAAAAGGAAGGTGAAGCCAACGATGTGACAGCTAAAGTATCTCCTCAGTATTAAGTACCCATGGTTCCCATGCCATACTATCCATATCCGTACATTGATGCTGCACAATATCAACAACCTCCATACCAGTATCATCTGCAACAACTAGTTCAGAATGCTCAGAATCAACAACAACCGCAACGTCAACAACTGTATCAACAAAACAGTAAAAATCAGCAGAATCAAAATCGGCAAAACAACAACAATCAAGGAAATCGTAAGCGCCCAAATTTCGACAGAATTCTGGTGCCATATACTAAATTGTTCCCTTACTTGGTTCATCAAGGAGCAATTATTCCCAAAGAGACCGCACCTGCAATTCCTCCATTCAATCCAAAGCATAATCCAAATGTGTCTTGTGCTTATCACTCTGGATACATAGGACATGCGGCAGAGGACTGTATTGTTTTCAAAACCAAGGTTCAGGAGCTCGTTGATCGAAAGATTTTGACTTTTGTTGAGGAAGGTCCTAACATTCAGCACAATCCATTGCCCAATCACGATGGACCTACGGTGAACATGATTAAGGATAATTCAAAGGCTGAGTTGATCATGGATGTTGATGAGGTAAAGACCCCGATGAGTGTGGTTATCAAGAGATTGAATGAACATGGGTTGTTTAAAGGGTTGCATGGTAAGTGTCCGATTTGTGATGATAATCCCAACTAGTGTCGAAGGCTGAAGGGTTGTGTCCAAATTTTGATGAATCGAGGTGAAGTTCAATTTGCCAGATCTAAGCCTGTTGAAGAAGTCGCTACTATAAAGCCATTCACCATCATCTATAGAAAGGTTCATGTTGAATCCCCTAAAAAAAATACAACCTATCGTTGTTTGCCCGCCAAAAACATTTATGTATCAGAATTCTAAGGAGGTACCTTGGAGGTATAGGTCTATTGTGTTTTTTGGAGGTCAAGAGATAAGGTTTGTTAAGTCTGAGATTGTGAATTTTACAGCCACTGGAGGTATGACTCGTAGTGGACGGGTGTTCGCTCTGAAGGTCACTACAAAGCTTGTACAAGTTCCAACTATTATTCCTCCCAAGGAGAAGCCTGGATCTACAACCCCTGTTCTTCAACAAGGGGCATCTACTACTGATCGTACCTGGATCAGACAGGAGAACGATGGCCAGCAACGTCGTGAATCCTCAGCTCCAGTGATGGTGAGACGGCGGGGGAGGGGGGGTGTACCTGTAAGGCACTCCGACGCTCAAGTAAGGTACAGGTCAGAAGTAAAAGCAAGTACAGAAAAAGGTTAGAGTGTATGAGATTGTGCAACCTGACCCTCTCAAGTGAGAGGGTATTTATAGAGAGCCCCCAGCGCGGGGCCAACGGTTACTTGCATTGGGCTGGATAGCAAGGCCCGATTCAAGCAACTGCTAGGGCTTACGTGGCGTAGTGAAGACTAGAATGTGGTCTTCGCCCTGGTGTAACGGTCCCGAAATCTCCGGAAGTAAGGCAGACCATTTCTTCCGGGAGTAGGGAGTTATAAGGGAACATGCCCTCTCGGGGAGGAGCACGTGGGTGTCAGGGAGAGGCGTGTCCGTAGAACATATGTTTCTGCCTGACAGTCTT
Organism: Lathyrus tuberosus; assembly: GCA_022829125.1. Lineage (NCBI taxonomy): Eukaryota > Viridiplantae > Streptophyta > Magnoliopsida > Fabales > Fabaceae > Lathyrus > Lathyrus tuberosus. Next base: position 1,682,231 of record JALAZF010000416.1, on the reverse strand, counting down.
TACCTCGCGTGCCCGACGTCCAAGAGGACTGGCACGTGCCCGACATAGATGTAGCTTTGGCCTTGTTTGGATTCCGCTGGCCATTGGACTTGGGCCTGCCCGACAGCAGGGTAGGCGCTGGCCCAGTCTAGAACAGGAGCCCCCCAAGTCGTTGCTCTGCGGTGTCAGAGTAATGACTTAGGGATCAACACCATGTCGAGGAAGTATCCCGTCGAGGAAGGGGTTTTGAACGAGGAGCGGTTGGTCAACCGGGCAGAAATAAGTCAACTTGCTCTTGCTCGTCTGGTTGAGGTTTGGCGATGTTGCGGGGATACGAGAAGTTTGAACCGAGGAGAACAGAAAGACGCATGTTGGGGAATGAAACGACATGCGTGGGAGAGCGTGTGCCATGTGTCGCATCTCATCATTGCCTAGGGTGGCTACGCTAGGGTAGCGTAATCGATTGCCTAGGAGCCCTCGAGACTCGCGAGACCCTTATAAATATGGGTCATCTCGTCTCATTTGCACTTTTTCTCCCCCTTTGCTCAGATTCTCTCTTTCTTCCTTCTCTATTTCGCCACCGTACGCCGCCACCAACTGCCGTGCCGGAACCCTACCGGAAGTGTGTTTCAAGTAAGTTTATGTCTTTTTTCTCCTTTCGTTTGCATTTATAGGGTGGTTTTATGGTGAACTGATGAAGTTCTCATGGAAATCACGAAATCTCCGGCGAAAACAGCGGGATTTCTTAGTTTCTTGTTGCATCTTGCGGGGAGAAGGGATGAGTATCCCGGGGACACGAAGAATGTCCCGAGGACACGAGATAAAACCCTCGGGGTCCTCGCCAATATCTCTTCTGTGTGAAGGAATCCTCCCAAAGCGGCATACCGGTGACCTGAGGATGGTCACGGGGATGCTCGTCGGTTGTCGCGGGGCATTGGAGATGCGCGGCCATCTCGAGATCTCGACGCTCCCTCTTCGCTCTTTCACTTGAACAACGGTGGAGGGGTGAATTTGATATGGATCATCGAACTCACCGTTTCCTTATGCTTTTCAGGTATATGGAAGTTTTGTCCGTTTCTGTGGCCGTGGGATTGTTGGACGTCGACGACCAGCCGACTCTCCAATGGCGCCAATCACTAGTGCCGAGGAACGTCCCCTCACGGAGTGGGTTAGCGACGAGCCATTAAACATGGTTTCCCAGTTCGTTGACGAGGACGAAGACAATATTTTTTGCACAGTCGAGCACCAGCTGGTGGGTTCCTCGAAGTCGTGGAAGTTGTTCCGCTTCTGGTCGCAACTTCGTGTAATGGTCGGATTACTGCTGCAAGTATACAACTTATCGCGTAGTCTTAAAAAGGTTGTCGAACCCACAGGCACCAATAATCAACCTAGAGTGATCGATTATTGCGGTGTAAAGCTAAGGCTAGAATTGGCAGTAAAAGAAATTTGGTTACTAATGGGATTTGAAAAACAATAATAAAGACGAGACCGGAGAATGATTTCCGTGCTCTTTGGGACTCCGTAAGATCCAAGTGTCAACAAAGGTCTTGAGATTGGTCTGAAGGATATGCCAGTTTAAAGGCTCGACCTCACGCTCTCGCGGTCTTGACCAAGCCACGCCTAATGACCCCAAGATTTTGCTCTCGCTCGCTCGGTAGTTAAGAGGTGTTGTTTGAAAACTAACATAAACTAAATGAGGCCCTAAAGCGCTCTCGTTGCATTTAGGCTCAATGTCCGATGTCTACTATTCGGCGATTACCTCAAACTCTCGCTCTATTGGACACGCCTCGGTGTGCTTCTCACTCTCATGACGAAACACTGTTAAACAACCCCTCGCTCTCACGACAAGGTTGTCTAAATTCAGTTTAGACACCAAAACCAGAATTTTAAAACAAAAGTTAAACACCGAAGGTTCTACAGAGTCCCGTCGGAACGACGGTCCTCAATCTACGGACTCAAAGCAAATCTACTCAGACATAATTAAATCTAACACTAATGCATTAACATTTCTGAATTTTAAAACATACATAATGGCTTTGTTCTTAATTAAGATCAGAATTAGGTTTTCATGCGAAATCTGAATTATGCTGCAATTAATCAAAAGAAAAACAAAATGAAGTAAAATAGATAAATCGTAAATAACCTGAAATACGAGGTAATTAAACGGGAAATGGAACTTGTATTAAATAATTGATCCAAGTGTACATCAGCAGCAAAAGAAACGAAAAGTACAACAGACGTATCAACCTCTCGATGTGATCGATTGATACTATGGCAAATGATATAAGTGGTTAGGAATTTCGGCAGCGCTTCCGCAAGGTTCTTTCTTGGATGCCAAATGTAGACCTCTGGTACTCTATATATAGGAAAATCTGGCTCCAAAACAGTTGAGTTCGAATTTTGAAATATAACTTGCAAACTGCCAGAACTGCATAAAGAAAACTGCTCCCGCGCACAATGGCGGTCGCCTTAGGGCAAACGGCGGTCGCCTTTATTTTAAGTGCTTAAATTTCCCTCCTTTCTGACATGGCGAGCGCCATTCAATTGAACTGGGGGGAATGGCGAACGCCTTTCATCTGGAAGAGGCAGAACCATGCAATTTCTCCACTTTTCTTCTCTTTAAGCTCAAATCTTGGTCTTTTCTTCTCTGGAGCTGATATAGGACCTGTAAATGGAAAAGAAACGAAAACATAAGCAAACAATACACTAAATGACAATGACTCGATAAAAATACGATAAAACTTGCACGAATTGAATCGAATTAAACGATACAGAATCGAGTCATCAAACTCCCCCACACTAAGGCTTTTGCTTGTCCTCAAGCAAACTCCCAATGCAATGAAACAGTAAGCATTATGTTTCGACTCTTCGGCGTGACGAAAAATGATCTAAGCACAAGGTTGCTAGGCTACAGTGAAACAGATAGGTACTGAATAGTGAAAACAAGGATACCGTAATGACACGACTCCACAAAAGCGGACGAAAACTCCCTTCCTATGCAATACCAATTCAAATCACAAAATTATACCTAGACCTATATCCTTCATCTTATTTCACCTCTTTTTCATTCGAGCGCAATCACATTAAGCCCGTTATCCTTTGTACTTACATGGTAGGCGAACCTGTTAGTGCTTATGATCTCTTATTCAAAAAAAAAAAAAATCTTCTTTTTCGCATTTGTGCATTCTTTTGCTTACGAATTTCAAGAGTCCGAACCTTTAGGCTAAATGGTCGGCTGAGGACCACCTAACTTAGCGGGAACATGTCTTTCATTCGCATTTTTCTATAAAAATCATATAAATCACATTTTGAGATCACACATATTTGCATCGGCTCGTTACTTAGTTCGTACATAAGGATGGTGCTGACTGCTAGAATAAACTAATCAAGAGGTTAATTCTAAGAAACTAGGCATAAGGTCATGGCATAATGTCTATTTAAATTAATATCACATATTTGGGGAATCTAAGGTGTAGGAACGGTATCGATATTTTCAAAACTTTCCCAAGTCCGCCTACCTGGCCTAAATCAAAGAATGAAACAACCTATACTATACGCGTCATGCCTTTGAGTCTAAACAAAATTTTTTGAAATTTGGGGTCAAATACGGGAGTTGATAGACACAAGAAAAACGTAAAGTAAAAACGATTCAAACATGCATATGACTCGATAATGAAAAACAAACTAAACTAAACAACAAGAGATAAATAAAAGCAATAAACGACTCCTCCCTCGCACTTAAATTAGACGATGTCCTCAATGTCTTAATCTAAGGTGAAAGAAGGAGCGATAGAACCTGGATACAATCAATGATAGCGAGCACGCCCTCCACGATGGTGTCTATCCTGCCTGATGGCTGGGTTGTCCTGGGGGACATGCTGGACACAATCTACAATTCGGTTTACCTCCCTGCGCAGTCCTGCCGTCTCCGAAACAACATCTCTCAAATATGCCTCAGCCCTGGCCATAATCTCATACTGTCTCCTCTCTAACTCCTGCATCTGCACATCACGCGGGACATCTCTCTCTCTGATGCCTGAGCTCTGAAAGAACTTCATCCAATGACGAGTGAATACCTGCAAAATCAGCAAAAGGTGTCGTGTGTGCTTGGGTACTAGACCCAGGAATGACAGTGGCATGGCTATAAGCACGGGGCTGCTCAAGATGATATCCCATAATTTCACGGTAGTGCCTTTCGTCGCTCTCTGCCTCTACATCACGGGCTCCTAAATCAAATAGCCAATTGGTGCTTCGGCGCACGTTAATACGCCTAGCATTTGGCAAAGAAAAACCTCGAAACTCGTGTGTCCGGACCATAAAGTGATACTTGTTACTATGCAAACTCTTGATAAGCCGTGCATTACAGCAAAAGTCAATGTCGACATAGAGACAAGGTATGCTTTCTACGTTTTCTAAAACGGCCTCTAAGTCTAAACAGATGGCAATGGCAGTAATGATACCGCCTATACAGATGGAACCGCCGACTCTGTTTGCTACACTGATTAAGTGGGCAAGAAGGAACGGTGTTGGATTTACACAGGTCTGGGAAAGTGCACAGTGGATAAAGAACAAATCCTTAGAATTTACGTTTCTTAGGTTTTCACTGCCGAAGATGGTGGAGGCGAGGGTGCGGTGAAAATAGCAAATAGCAGGGTTGTGGATGGTTGTGGCCTTCAAGCCCTCCCATTTGGCGGCTCTTGCGTTGGTTATTTGATGCCAAAATTGGAAGGCTCATTCCTCCCAATCACTGTCCAAGGGTGCTTGAGTCGCAAGACCCTCACCGGTAGAAAAACCAAAGTATTCAGCTATCTACTCATGAGTGAGCGAATAATCAACGTTAAACATCCTGAAGTGAATGGTTCCGGTAGTGCGGCTAAGGTCATGGACGTATTGGACTGAACTAAGAAACTCATAGGTAAGCCTAACGGACGTAGGATTAAACATAGAGCAAAATCGGGTCATACCTAAGTTCTTGAGCATCCACGAGACGCTATCATAAAGACCCAAGGTGCGAAGAGTTTCGGGATCTGGATACCTCGTGGCGTAGACTGGTCTTTTGGATACTCGGTGGAAGTTGGAACGCATGGTGGCTCCAATTTCTCCGTCGGGGAACTCAATTCCCATGTAATCTATTTCTTGGTTAGCAGCCATGGTTGTTTCTTAGGAAGATGGTGGTTGTGGGAATTTTCTGAAGTGGGTAGAGAAATGGATAGTTGGTATGAGAAAGGTGAATGGTAATGTGTGGTTAGGGGTGCTTAAATAAGGATTTAGTGGATGAATATGGATAAATGGAGTTAATGTGGGGTGATGAAGGGTTTACTAGGTACTTAGGGGGTCTAGGGACATGTAAGAGTGTAATGAATGGGAAGTGGAGGAGGCAAAGGCACGTTTCACAAAGAAAATTATGTGTTCTGCCAATTCGAATGCACGGCGAGCGCCTTTATGCATATGGCGACCGCCATTTGCTTTCTGGCACGCCTTTTGGTTTTTTGGCTTGCAGAATGCAAATTGGTTATTAATTTTTTTTTTGTTTTTGGTTTTTCTTGACAAGCCTAGGTTTGCTAAACATTAACAACAAGTAAAGTAAGGATTAAGAGCAAAAACTTAAAGAAAAAGAAATTGCATTAAACGAAACTGAAATGTACTACATTTACACGTCGGCATCCCGACGGTACACAGTGGAATGGAAATTACAATTCAAACAATACAAGAAGGGGAAACATTATACGTGTAATCAAACTAATCTAAGAAAAACAGGAAAAAGAAAGGTGTGGCTATGGATCACCCATGATGTTGTCTAAGAGAGTAGATAATTTGGAACATATGGTCTAACTCTTCGTGAACAACATCCATTAGGCCAATGAAGTCGACTCGGAGAGAGGAAATCTCATCTCGGAAGGAATCTACTTCAGCCTGGAGAGCATTAATAGCAGCAGCTACATTCAAAGGTGGCATATCAGGATCGACCTCGGAACCTTGAGTGGCCTCAGCAGACATAATGGTATCTATATTCTCATAAGCCTGAGGAGAGTCAGGTGGAGTCAGAAACTCATTGACGACCTCCAAATCATATAGCCAATTGTCCTTATTGTGCACACTGGTTTTTTTTCGTGGTTTGGCAAGGTGAAAGCATGGACTACAACATTATTGATAAGCAACTCGAATTCCACTAGGCCAAGGTTAGCAATAATGCCTCTGTTGAAACAGAAGCTAATGTCCATCGGGCGGAAACCATTGAATGCAAAGGATCTGTTCAGATGGTACCTCATCCCAATTGCATCAGCAATCATGGTCACCAGCCCACCTATTAAGATTGGTTCGAAGGAATCACGGGAAATATGACTGAGATTTGCAAGTAGGTACGGGGCTGCATTGACCGACTTTCCCTGGGATGCGCAGAGCATGATATATAACTCATCCCTCGACACAGACGTAACGTTCTCCTCTTTGGCAAAGAAAGTGTGGGCCAGAACTTTATGGAAATATCTCCATCCAGGGTTGTGAATGCTTTCGGAGAACATAGCATTAGGGTCAGCATTACCGCTTCCTGTTATGGTACCCCAGAAATGTTCAAGATCATAACTAGTGAAGGCATCGACAGGGGTTTTGGTCACAACATCAGGTTAATTAGGAAAACCTAATAATTCAGTGAATTCATGGTGGGTGAATCTGTACTTGTTTCCAAATAACCTGAAAGTGGCCAATCCACTACCAAATCCGAAACCACGGGTGGCATCATAATAAAGGGAGCTTAGGAACTCCAAGGTCAAGCTACGGTAAGTGCTAAATCTCTTCTCTAAAGCAAAGTGAGACCAGCCTATCTGGCTCTGAAGGAAAACAACGATGTCTCGGATACTAAGGGTTTGCATGGCCGAGTCGTCGGATAGATGGACAGACCAAAATCTCTTTGAGATAAATCCTCAAATCGACGCCTCTGGACATCGTTCCTGAAAACAACGACACGGTTTTCAAATGTCTGCATGGTTGCTGGTCAAAGGTTTCCTAGAGAAGGGTCTCCTGAAAATTGAAAAACATTACAATATTAGGGGAATAATACTATTAGCTACGCGTTAGTAAGATAAAAATAGTAATAATAATCATAATAATAATAATGATAGCAAAAATAATGAGATGCAACAAATAGTGATGCATATTGCATAGACTTTATACTAAACATGCATGCAGTGTCCTAAAACTAACAAAGTAAAATAGAGGGTAAAATGAAAACTAAAGATCGTGGTTTAGCTCCCACGGAGCGCTTTGTTTAATGTCAGAAGCTCGACATTAGAATTGGAAAGGGCATCATTTGTCAGGAAGAGCGGGAAGCTCTTCCAACTTATAATAACTGATGAATTCCTTGTTTTTTACTAAGTGGTAGTGTTTGAGTCTCTGGCCGTTCACAAAGAACGTCTCATTCGATTTTCCTCTAATTTCAACTGCTCCACTTGGTAGGACTTTTGTAATTTCGAAAGGACCAGACCATCTAGAGCGTACTTTTCTGTGAAAAAGTTTAAGCCTAGCGTTAAAGAGAAGAACAATATCTCCTTCGTTAAACTCCTTCTTTATTATTCTTTTATCATGCCACTTCTTGGTTCTGTCTTTGTATATTCGGGCATTTTCATAGGTATCTAGTCTTAGTTCTTCTAATTCATGGATATCGAGAATCCTTTTCTCGCCTGTTGCCTTGTAATTCATATTCAGGGTTTTAATGGCCCAATAAGCTTTATGCTCAAGTTCCACGGGCAGATGGCATGACTTTCCATAAACTAGTTTGTACGGTGTGATTTCTATGGGGGTTTTGTAGGCTGTTCTGTAAGCCCACAGAGCTTCATGAAGTTTAGTAGACCAATCCTTCCTAGAGGTTGCAACGGTTTTTTCTAAAATTTGCTTAATCTCCCTATTCGACACTTCTACTTGTCCACTGGTTTGAGGGTGATAGGGTGTTGCTACTCGGTGTCGTACTCCGTACTTAAGAAATAGCTTCCCGAAAACATTCGAAATGAAATGGGATCCGCCATCACTAATGACAATTCTTGGTACACCGAACCTGGGAAAGATTATGTTCTTGAAAAGCTTTACCACCACTCGTGCATCATTTGTAGGTGAAGCTACCGCCTCAATCCATTTTGATACATAATCTACTGCGACGAGTATGTACTTGTTTCCAAAAGAAGATGGAAAAGGTCCCATGAAATCAATGCCCCATACATCAAAGACTTCGACTTCCAAAATTCCCCTTTGCGGCATTTCATTGCGTCTAGAAACATTTCCAGTGCGTTGGCACCGGTCACAGTTCATAATGACAATGTGAACGTCCTTCCAAAGGTTTGGCCAAAAGAGGCCAGATTGTAATATCTTTGTGCATATTTTCGATGCACTGGCATGTCCTCCGTACGGTGCAGTATGGCATTGGGATATGACATCCTCTACTTCCGATTCAGGGACACATCGACGAAATATTCCATCGGCTCCCCTCTTGAATAATAGGGGTTCATCCCAGTAATACTGTTTAAGCTCATGGAAAAATTTCTTTTTCTGTTGGTATGTTAGATCTGGTGGAAGCACTTTGGCTGCTAGGTAGTTAACAAAGTCAGCATACCATGGCAATGTGGTTTTTGTATAGATTGCTTCTACTACTTCATTTATCTCTGCATCGTTAAATAGCAAGGAACATTCTACAATTTTGCTCTCTCTTTCCAACTGGGCTACTAGTCTGTCGTAAGGAAAATCATCGTTTATAGGCACTCCTTCGGGCTTTAGATCCTCAATCCTAGAGAGATGATCTGCTACCACGTTCTCTGTACCTTTCTTATCCTTTATTTCCAAATCGAATTCTTACAAAAGCAAAATACATTTCAAGAGTCTTGGTTTGGCATCCTTTTTAGCCAACAGGTACCTAATAGCGGCATGATCGGTATAGATAATAATTTTTGCTCCTATCAGATAGGAACGAAATTTGTCTAAGGCAAACACAACAACTAGGAATTCCTTTTCTGTGGTCGCATAGTTCATCTGTGTGTTGTCCAAGGTTCTACTTGCGTAGTAAATAGCATGAAGCCTTTTATCCTTTCTTTGTCCTAAGACAGCGCCTACAGCATATTCGCTAGCGTCGCACATTATTTCAAAGGGTAAACTCCAATCAGGTGGTTGCATAATTGGTGCGGTAATAAGAGTATTCTTCAGATGTTCAAATGCTTTCAAGCATTCTTCATCGAATATAAATTCAGCTTCTTTCATCAGTAGTCCAGTCAATGGTTTTGTAATCTTAGAGAAGTCTTTAATGAATCGTCGGTAAAAACCGGCATGACCTAAAAAGCTTCGTACTTCTCTAACTGTTTTCGGTGGTTGAAGGTTTTTTATGACTTCTATCTTTGCTTTGTCTACTTCAATACCTCTATCGGATACTACATGTCCAAGAACTATACCTTGTCGCACCATGAAATAACACTTCTCCCAATTTAGCACAAGGTTCACTTTGACGCATCGTGCGAGTACTAACTCAAGGTTTGACAGATAGTGTTCGAAACTTCCCCCACATACAGAGAAATCGTCCATAAAGACTTCCATTATGCCGTCCATGAAATCTGCAAAGATCGACATCATGCATCTCTGAAATCTTACGGGAGCATTACACAGTCCAAATGGCATTCGACGATAGGCAAATGTACCATAGGGGCAGGTGAAAGTTGTCTTCTCTTGGTCATCAGGGTGAATAGGTATTTGGAAAAATCCTGAGTATCCATCTAAGTAACAAAAATATGAATGTTTGGCCAGCCGTTCAAGCATTTGGTCTATGAAGGGTAAAGGAAAATGGTATTTTCTAGTAGCCTTATTCAGCTTTCTATAGTCTATGCACATCCTCCATCCAGTTTGAGTTCGTTTCGCTACGGACTCGCCTTTTTCGTTAGTTACAACTGTAACACCACCCTCCTTGGGTACTACATGCACTGGGCTGACCCATTTGCTGTTAGATATTGGATATATAATTCCTGCTTCCAATAGTTTTTGCACTTCTCTCTTCACTACGTCGCTTAGGACATGGTTCAACCGTCTTTGGTGCTCTCTGGATGTCTTACAGTCTTCCTCCATCATGATGCGATGCATACATATAGAGGGACCTATCCCTTTTAGATCGGAGATGTTATATCCAAGAGCTGTGGGATACTTCCTCAAGACTTCCAATAATTTCTCGGTTTCTATTTGTCCTAAATCGGCATTAACTATTACGGGTTTTTCAAGTTCAGTATCTAGGAATTCATATCTTAGATCTTTGGGTAATGTTTTGAGTTCTACAGATGGTTTCTTTGGGCAAGGCATTGGATTGGGTGTGAGTGTTAGGCATTCTCTTAGACTGTCATCTTCATACGGCTCACGCCAATTATCGTCTTCGAATATTTGAGGGGCTGAAATCTTTAGTACTTCCGTGTACCTCGTCGGTTTCTTCTCCATTTCTCTGACGCATTCGTCGATGATGTCTAGAAAACAGCATGAATTGTCTAAAGCAGGGGCTTTTAGAAATTGGGCTAAAATAAATTCGACTTTTTATTCTCCTACTTCGAAGGTTAACTTTCCTTTCTTCACATCTATTATAGCTCTGGTTGTTGCTAAGAACGGTCTACCTAAGATAATTGGTATATTAGAATCTTCCTTAATGTCCATTATCACGAAATCTGTTGGAATATAAAACTGACCTATGCGAACTGGCACGTTTTCTAGCATACCTACTGGATATTTCACAGAGCGGTCTGCTAGTTGCAGCGACATCTTCGTTGGCCTCAAGTCTCCTAATTCAAGTTTCTTACATGTGGATAAGGGCATTAGGCTAACACTGGCTCCTAAGTTACATAACGCTTTGTCTATGACAGTTTTTCCGATTACACAAGGTATGGAAAAGCTACCTGGATCTTTTAGTTTAGGAGGCATGTTATTTTGAAGTATGGCACTACACTCGGCAGTGAGCATAACGGTTTCGTTATCTTCTAACTTTTTGTTGTTTGACATGATCTCTTTAAGGAACTTGGCATATGAGGGCATTTGCGTAATAGCTTATGTGAAAGGTATCGTTATATTCAGTTGCTTTAGAAGCTCTACGAATTTCTTAAACTGTCCTTTATTTTTGGATTTAGCTAGTCTTTGGGGATAAGGCACAGGTGGTTTATACGGTGGCGGAGGCACATAAGGTGTTTCTTTCTCTGCGGCCTTTCCGCTGTCATCTTCCTTCTCCGTGTTAGGTTCTTTAATTTTCTCAGTTCCCTTTGGTGAATTTTGGTGCATGGCTGAATTTTGGAATCTCGGGTCAATAGGTCCATCGTACTCTGTTCCGCTTCGCAAAGTTATAGCGTTAGCATGACCTTTTGGGTTTGGTTGTGGTTGGCCAGTAAATGTTCCAGCGGGGGCTGCATTAGTTGATTGTTGTTGGGTTACCTGAGAAATCTGAGTTTCTAACATCTTGTTATGGGTAACCATAGCATCAAGCTTGCTTGACAATTGTTTCATCAATTCGCTCGTGTGAGCGTTTTGATTTGTGAAATCCCTGTTTTGCTGAGCTTGAGCATTCATAAAGTTTTCCATCATGATTTCCAGATTTGATTTTTTTGGTAGAGGTGGAGCGGGTTACGCTCCTTTCTGAAATTCGGGTGGAATAGTAGGTGCTGGATTAGGTGGATTCAAAGTATTATTATTCTTATACGAAAAATTCGGGTGATTTCTCCAGCCAGGATTGTAAGTGTTTGAATACGGGTTCCCTTGAGCGTAGTTCACTTGGTCAGTAGGAGTACAAGCCAACACTTGACATTTAGCGTTTGTATGCCCAGGGTTTCCGCATATTTCACAACTTAGTGTAAGCGCAGCTACGGTAGCTGTTGGAGGTGCTATTGCTAAACTTTCGATCTTTTGAGCAAGCGCGTCCACTTTAGCATTGACTCGGTCTATACCGTTAACTTCGTGCATTCCTCCTTTCGGAGTTGGTTTCTCTGTACCAGCGCATTCACCTCCCCATTGGAAATGGTTTTGAGATATAGTCTCTATGAGTTCATAAGCTTCTGCATACGGTTTATCCATTAGAGCACCGCCTGCGGCAGCACACAGATTCATTTTGGTATTGTACAGCAGCCCGCCGTAAAAGGTGTGTATTATCATCCATTCTTCAAGTCCATGGTGTGGGCATAACCTTAACATGTCCTTGTATCTCTCCCAAGCATCGAATAAAGATTCGTTATCCTTTTGCTTAAATTAGTTAATTTGGGCTCTCAGCATAGCGGTCTTGCTTGACGGGAAATATCTGGCTAAGAAGACTTTCTTCAACTCGTCCCATGTCGTCACTGAGTGGGATGGTAGATACTGGAGCCAAGCCCTTACTCTATCTCTCAATGAGAACGGAAAAAGTCTCAGTCTGATTGCTTCTTGACTAACCCCATTGGCTTTCACGGTGTCTGCATATTGCATAAATATTGATAAATGAAGGTTCGGGTCATCCGTAGCATTACCTGAGAATTGGTTTTGCTGAACTGCGGATATTAGCGAAGGTTTCAGCTCGAAATCATTACGGTTAATGGTTAAGGCAACAATGCTATTATGTGGTTCATCCTGCGACGGAATAGCGAAGTACTTTAGAGGACGGTTTTGTGGGCCATCTGCCATGTTTTGTTCTGGTTCTGATTCGGCTTCCGAATCTGAGTAGGGAATAAGAGGATCTGGGATGTTATATCTAAGAAGGAATTCGTTAATTCGGCGTCTCAGAAGTATGTAACGTTCGATTTCGTTGACTGGTTGCTCCAACTCTTCGCCTTGTGAGCGAGTGTTTGGCATGCAATTGACGAATTGAAAAGGAAAAGAAATAAAAAAAAGTTGCCTTAGTATATACTGTGCAACGAAAGTATCACAATAATGACTAAATTGATCTCTGGCAACAGCGCAAAAAACTTGGTCGCGACTTCGTGTAATGGTCGGATTACTGCTGCAAGTATACAACTTATCGCGTAGTCTTAAAAAGGTTGTCGAACCCACAGGGACCAATAATCAACCTAGAGTGATCGATTATTGCGGTGTAAAGCTAAGGCTAGAATTAGCGGTAAAAGAAATTTGGTTACTAACGGGATTTGAAAAACAATAATAAAGACGAGACCGGAGAATGATTTCCGTGCTCTTTGGGACTCCGTAAGATCCAAGTGTTAACAAAGGTCTTGAGATTGGTCTGAAGGATATGCCAGTTTAAAGGCTCGACCTCACGCTCTCGCGGTCTTGACCAAGCCACGTCTAATGACCCCAAGATTTTGCTCTCGCTCGCTCGATAGTTAAGAGGTGATGTTTGAAAACTAACATAAACTAAATGAGGCCCTAAAGCGTTCTCGCTGCATTTAGGCTCAATGTCCGATGTCTACTATCCGGCGATTACCTCAAACTCTCGCTCTATTGGACACGCCTTGGTGTGCTTCTCACTCTCGTGACGAAACACTGTTAAACAACCCCTCGCTCTCACGACAAGGTTGTCTAAATTCAGTTTAGACACCAAAACCAAAATTTTAAAACAAAAGTTAAACACCAAAGGTTCTACAGAGTCCCGTCGGAACGACGATCCTCAATCTACGGACTCAAAGCAAATCTACTCAGACATAATTAAATCTAACACTAATGCATTAACATTTTTGAATTTTAAAACATACATAATGGCTTTGTTCTTAATTAAGATCAGAATTAGGTTTTTATGTGAAATCTGAATTATGCTGCAATTAATCAAAAGAAAAACAAAATGCAGTAAAATAGATAAATCGTAAATAACCTGAAATGCGAGGTAATTAAACGGGAAATGGAACTTGTATTAAATAATTGATCCAAGTGTACATCAGCAACAAAAGAAATAAAAAGTACAACAGACGTATCAACCTCTCGATGTGATCGATTGATACTATGGCAAATGATATAAGTGGTTAGGAATTTCGGCAGCGCTTCCGCAAGGTTCTTGGATGCCAAATGCAGACCTCTAGTACTCTATATATAGGAAAATCTGGCTCCAAAACAGTTGAGTTCGAATTTTGAAATATAACTTACAAACTGCCAGAACTGCATAAAGAAAACTGCTCCCGCGCACAATGGCGGTCGCCTTAGGGCAAACGGCGGTCGCCTTTGTTTTAAGTGCTTGAATTTCCCTCCTTTCTGACATGGTGAGCGCCATTCAGTTGAACTGGGGGGGAATGGTGAACGCCTTTCATCTGGAAGAGGCAGAACCATGCAATTTCTCCACTTTTCTTCTATTTGAGCTCAAATCTTGGTCTTTTCTTCTCTGGAGCTGATATAGGACCTGTAAACAGAAAAGAAACGAAAACATAAGCAAACAATACATGAAATAACAATGACTCGATAAAAATACGATAAAATATGCACGAATTGAATCGAATTAAATGATACGGAATCGAGTCATCAGCCTCAAGCACATTATCGTGTCTGCTCGACATATCGAGGGATAAGGTTCCCTCTTTATGAGTTTATGTTCGACAAGGCGGGGTGGCGTTTGCCCTTTACGGATTTCCAACAAGCGGTGTTCGTTTGGTTGCGTCTGTCGCCCTCGCAGCTCCACCCTAACTCCCTCGCTTTTATCCAAGCTTTCGAGCTCGTTTGTAAATATCTCCAAATCGGGGCAACCGTGCCTCTCTTCTTTCGCATCTTCGACCTCCAGCGACAGGCCTCCGATAGCAGACGTGGCTGGGTGTCTTTTAAACAAACAAGCAGCCTCTTCCACACCTACCTGGATTCTGTTCACGACTTTAAATACCAGTATTATATCGTGAGGCCAGTCACGCTTGAAGCTGTGAATTCGGTGCATTGCTGAGTTTCCCGTGAAGTGGACGGGAAGACGGAGGAGGTCCTCGAACCGAGATTCCCCTTGTTTTGGACAGAAGAACACTTCAAAAAGGGGACGGACAACTACAAAGTCAGTCCTGGCCGTCTTGACGAGGGGGATCACCTGGCCTACGAGAGGATAGTCGCTTTCGTCAACGGTTTTAATAAAGCCAAGCCCGTGACGATGGACGGGGAACTCGTCCGGGGAGACGACGGGCAGGTGTTGACGAAGCGCCGTTTGATCAATACGAGGGCCCTCCTCGAGACGTTCTCCGATGAGGATGCCCTCGAGCTGCTAGGTGGTGACATCCTCTTCGACTAACTTTTTTCTTCGTGTCCTGGTCTTTGATTTACTGACATTTATTTTATTTTTGCAGGTAAGATGTCGACTGCTGAGGAGCGCTTCAAAAATTTGAAGGCTAACCACATTTTGAAGAAGGGAGGTAAAGGCCGCATCGAGCAACTTCGATCGCAGGTCCTCCGTCTTACTCCGGGCACCCGGGGTTCTTCTGGTTCTCCCCAGGACAGCGACTCTCCCAGCACTCAGAACTCCCCGAAGAGACAGCGGCTTGTTGATCCGGTGGACGTTGACCTCACTGAGGACGAAAGCCCTCTCGCTATGAAGTTTGTGCTCCCGCCTTGCCATTCGAGGCCGAACTTCTTCACGGGGAACAATTCCCTGTGTGTTGGTGCCCCCGAAGCTCAGACCATCTTGGGCGTCAACAGGGTTTCTCGGAGAAGGGCGCTGGTGGAGGATGTGTCCGCGGTGATGCGGGTTTGCGCTGCTAAATTAGTTCTGAACGATGAGGCGTGCCCAAAAGACGGGCTAAACAGGTTGTGAGAGAGTTTCTGGTCTATCTCAGCTGAAATGGAGAAGGTGGGCAAGGAGCTGGCTGATTGCAAAAGCCAGAACCAGACCCAGGTCGAGCTTTAAGGGAAGTTAGAGGAGAGGTTGAAGAATGTTGAGGAGGAGAGGAAACGTCTCTTGGCGAGGAATGTCGAGCTGGAAGAGTCCATTTGCCAGGCCGAGGAGGAGAAGGAACGTCTCTCGGTGAGGAATGCTGAGCTGGAGGAGGTTGTTCGTCATGCTGAGGAGGAAACTGAGGAGGACAAGTTATTGACTTCTCAGGCAGTGCTGATAGCAAAGCTCAGGGAAGTCGAGCAGGACAACCTCGTGGCGGCGGACATAGGCTTCCGGAATGCCGTGGAGCAGCTTCTGGTCCTCAACCCCGACCTTATAACTGAAGGAACTGACCCCGACTATGAGGTGGTCGATGGTCAGATCGTGCAGCCGATGCAAGAGGACGAGGTCGGCGGGGGGGTGGAAGAGCACGGGCAGCCAGAGGGGACCGTCGCCGATTAGATCTTTCCTTTCTCGTCTTGTTTGGCCTGTGAGCCATTTCGTTTTGTTTCTTTTGTTTGCCCGGCCTGCGTGCCAATGGCTTTTGGAATATTTGTAATATTTGTATAATGGGTTTTTTGCCCAGATTTATATTTTGATCGCTGCGTTTATATGTGTGTGATGTTTACTTGTTTTGTTTGTTTTACTTATTTTTGTCTAAGTAATGTGTTGATTTTGGGAGTTGCTCGACTTCGATGTTCCTCGACCGTGTGGGGAACTGATCGGGTGGTCGGAGGTGTATTCCGCCCTTCAACGGGGCTAAGAGCTCGTTAGAAGTCTTTAACCTCGTGGCGTGAACTTCCCATCGCGAGCTGGATGTTCTGTCTACATGGTACGACGACGATGGGGCTCGATCGAGGTGTCCTCGTCGGATCAATGGTCTTCACGCACACACAACGCGACCTTGATAATTGCGTTTAAGAGGGGTTTCGCGCTTGTACCTTAGTGCGCCCCCGTAATCGCGACGTTGGGGTGTCGCGGGCAGTGTCTAACTGTAGTATTGCTTGAGTTTCTTAGCATTCCATGGTCGAACAAGTTCCTCCCCGTGTAGATTTTCGAGGAAGTAGGCTCCCATCCCCGTCTTTCCGCGGACGCGGTACAGGCCCTCCCAGTTCTTGCCGAGTTTACCTTCCCGCGAGTCTTTCTGGTTCCTTCATAGGACGAGGGTGCCTACTTGAAAATCACGCTTAATAACTTTGCTGTTATAGCGTAAACTAATTTTTTGTTTGAGTGAGGCTTCCTGTAGGGAGGCCCCCGTTCTTGTCTCTTCGACGAAGTCGAGTTCTTCCCTCAGGGCCTCGTTGTTTGCCCCCTCCTCGAGGGGAGCTTCTGTCCTCCTCGAGGGTTCTCTGACCTCCACGGGGATCACTGCTTCCGTTCCGTAGGTCAGGCGAAAGGGAGTCTCCTCGGTTGTGGAATGCGAGGTTGTTCGGTAGGCCTAGAGGACGCTGTGGAGTTCTTCGACCCACCTTTGTTTAGCCTCGCCGAGCCGACATTTCAATCCTTAAAGGATCACCCTATTTGCTGCTTCGGCCTGCCCGTTTGTTTGTGGGTGCTCGACCGACGTAAAGTGCTGCTTCGTGCCTAGTTTGGTGACGAAGTCTTGGAAGTTCTTGTCGGTGAACTGTGTCCCATTGTCGGTGATGATTGGTTGGGGAACGCCGAACCGAGCGAGGATGTTCCTCTTGTAGAAACGGAGTATGTTGAAGGTCGTGATCTTGGCTAAGGCTTCCGCCTTGATCCACTTCTTGAAATAGTCCACTCCGACGATAAGGTATTTATTCTGGTATGAACCCTTGACGAAAGTCCCAAGGATGTCCATTCCCCACCACGCAAATGGCCACGGGGACGAGAGCGTTTTGAGCTCGTTGGGGGGAGCGAGGTGCATGTCCCCGTGTCGTTGGCATCTATCGCACTTCTTAACGTGCTCCTTGGCATCGTGTTGCATAGTGGGCCAGTAATACCCTGCCCGAAGTGCTTTGTGAGCTAAAAATCGTCCACCAAGGTGTTGGGCGTTGATGCCCTCGTGAATCTCTTCGAGGATGCCGGGGACCTTGTTCTCTTCGACGCACCGGAGAAGGGGGATTGAAAATCCTCGGTGGTATAATTTATCCTCGACTATCGTGTATGAACACGCTCGTCGTTTGACCATCCCCGCTTCCTTGGGATCTTCGGGGAGCTTACCCGTCATTAAATATTCATATACCGGTGTCATCCAACAATTGGCGTCCCCGATAGCATTTACATCTGTCGTTGGAGCGGGCTTGTTGATGCTCGGATGAGAGAGTACTTCCTGGATGACTGACTTGTTCCCTCCTTTCTTCTTCGTGCTAGCAGTTTAGACAGGATGTCTGCCTGGGTGTTGTGCTCGCGCGGGATGTGGGTCACCTCTGCGGAGACGAAACTCTTTATTTTTTCCTTTACTAAGGTTAAGTATTTGATAAGGTAATCGTTATTGGCCTAGTACTCTCCTCGGACATGGGAGGCCACGAACTAGGAATCAGTAAAGATCTTGACCTCCTTGCCCCCGAGGTCCTCGGCCAAATGCAGCCCGACGAGGAAAGCCTCATATTTTGCCTGGTTGTTCGACGTCGGGAAGGATAACTCGAGGGAGACTTCGATCATAATGCCTTCCTCGTTCTCGAGGATGATGCCCGCCCCGCTTCCTTTCGAGTTGGACACCCCGTCGACATAGATTGTCCACCTTTGGGCTCCATTGGTCGAAGGTTCGGGGATGGTCATTTCAGCCACAAAGTCGGCCAGCCCTTGAGCTTTCAAGGGTTTCCTTCCTTCGTATTGGACGTCGAATTCGGCGAGTTCCAACGACCACCTGAGCATTCTTCCCGCCATGTCTGGTCGACCGAGGAGTTGCCTTATTAGCTGCTCGGTTCTAACCACGATCGTGTGGGCTAAGAAGCAATGGCAAAGTCTTCGAGCTGCGGTGACGAGGGCCAAGGTGACCTTTTCGATCTGTTGATACCTGATCTCGGGGCCCTGAAGGGCTTTACTGGTGAAGTAAATCGGCTTCTGCCTGTTGGGAGTTTCCAGATAAGGACAGCGCTGACCGCTTCTTCTGTGATGGTGAGGTACAAGAAGAGCGTCTCCCCGTTCTATGGCCGTGAGAGGACCGGGGGTTGTGATAGCACCTATTTGAGATGGAGGAGCACCTGCTCGCACTCCTCGCTCCATTCGAAAGTGGCCTTTTGGCGAAGAAGTTTGGAAAATGGGAGTGCGTATTGGGCTGATTTGGCGACGAAGCAGGAGAGGGCGGTTAGCATCCCATTTAGCGACTGTATGGATTTCTTCGAGTCCGAGGTGGGTATCTCGGAGAAGGCCCTACACTTGTCGGGGTTTGCCTCGATTCCTCTCTTTGTGAGGTAGAAACTAAGGAATTTGCCTGCCCGAACGCCGAAGGTGCACTTGTCGGGGTTGAATCGCATACGACATCTCCTCGCTGTGTCAAACACTTTTTTAAGATGAGCCGCGTGGTCGAGTTCCGCCGTGGACTTGACGATCATGTCGTCCATGTAGACCTCGAGCATATCGCCGATCTCTTCCCGGAAGACTTTGTTCATCATCCGCTGGTAGGTCGCGCCGGCGTTCTTCAGGCCGAAAGGCATTACGTTGTAATAGTAATTGCCCGACTCGGTCATGAAGGTGGCATGCTGCTTGTCGGCCTTGTCCATGGGGATTTGGTTGTATCCCGAGTAAGCGTCCATGAAGGACAATAGCTTAAAACCTGTAGAATTGTCGACCAGCTGGTCGGTGTTAGAAAAAGGGTAAGAATCTTTCGGGCATGCCCGGTTAAGGTCGGTATAATCAACACACATCCTCCATTTTCCATTGTTTTTCTTAACGAGTACAACGTTGGACATCCAAGTTGTGTACTTGGCTTCCGAAATGAAATTTGCCTCTAGGAGGTCTTTTACAACTTTTTCAGCAGCCTCCACTTTCTCTGGAGACTGCCTACGCATACGTTGAGCTATGGCCCTAACGGCCGGGTCTACAGTCAGTTGATGACAAGCCACCTCGGGGTCGAGTCCGGGCATTTTTGAGGCACTCCAGGCGAACAGGTCAGAATTCTCGTGGAGGCAGGCCTCCAGCTGCTTCTTCGCCAGGTCGGGGAGTCCAGAACTGATCTTCACGCTTCGGTCGGGGTCATCTCCGAGGGTCACCAACTCGAAGTCTCCATCTGGGACGGGGCGCGTTGGGTAGATAGGCTACCCGTTGCCTTCAGCTAGAAAGTTATCACTGACGGCTTCTTCTGGATCCTGTTCCCAAGGGAACCTACTGTCAAGGTGGACCGCGTTGACGGGCGGGAATGGCATCTGCTTTGTGTTCGAAGATATCTTTGTTTGGTTCTTGGGCTTGGGACCAATGATGTTCAAACCCTTGATGGCAGCGTCGAAGCATCTTCTGGCCGCCTCGATGTCCCCGTGCATGGTGACCACACGACCTCTGGCGGTGTAGTACTTCATATTTAGGTGGACCGTTGAAGGCACCGCAGTAAGTTTGGCCAGGGCGGTCCTCCCCAAGATGCAGTTATAGAGGGAAGGACAATCAACCAACAGAAAGTGGGTCTTGATCTGTCGACCACCGTGAAAATTGGTAAACAATCGCTGATCTTCCAAATCTAACTTTGGTGACTCACAAGATCGATCATATTGATCCCAGGACATGTGCTAACAGTTGATCTAAGTTAAATTCTAAAGCAATGAATACTTCGACAATACTCAAAAAGGAAAGTTTGTTGAAAATATAGTACAAGACAACACTTCAAAGTGTGAAGTTAAAAGGCTGAAAATGTAAAAGGAAGGGTCGAACGTGTGCAATAAAGATCAAAGGTATAAAACGAAAGTAAGTGCAAAAACGTAACTGGCTTCAAATAAAAGATAAAAATTTAAGTAAAGATCAAAGTAAATTGCGTTAAAGGATAAATGGTGTTTACATCACGTACATTCTCACAATACTCTTTTCTCAACACGCGGATACTTTTGAGTAAATTTGGAGTTACTTGTACAAAGTGAACACAACACACCTAATCCTATTGCTAGGACCCTTATTTATAATACTAAAACTAACTGCTATAAACAACTTGAAATAATCAACAAATGACAAGTGTCATATTGCATGCTTCCATTGCTTGGATACACGCCACCTGTCTTTCTTCAAGAGCGAACCAAAGTAACTACTCCCTCCTTTATTTGAATTTGAATTCCCAGCGTCAGACATCATCAACATTCTCGGTCGAAGGTTCCCCCTTCAACTCTTAGAAATATTTTCTAAGTCCCAAGAGATCTCCTTTCCTCTTATGAGTTCCTTCGACTCAAACCTATCACACAAATCCTGTCGAAAGCTTTTCTAATCCTCTTCAAGAGCTTAACATTCCCCTCAACACTTCCAACTACATATGGGCGTTGAATTTACGAGCTAACAAATTGCCCCCCAAAAATGTCTTTTTCGACAGTACTGAAGAAAAGGGCATTTTTTGATAGTGTCCGCTCGACGCCATCTTTCGACCATGCATAGGTGTTCATCAAAACTGACTGACCCACGTTCCAAGAAACTATTCAGTTTCTTTTCAATCAAATTTATGACATCACAGCCAATTATGATTATGACTGAAACGTCTCCTCGTAAATCACATCAAGCCGGAAATCACCATAACCTCCCCTAAAGTCTAGGAGATCGTGGATATAGGTGGCAACTGTCACCGCCCCTACTTTGGCTCCTGGGAGGACACGTGTCCCACTAGCCTTACCTCCTTAATGATGATTAGTGAGCCCTTTAGTGTTTCCAAAGCGCTTTATAAATAGTTTCTTCATAAACTATTTTTATTTTTCCACTCCCAAGTATCCACTACGCACTTTCTCCTCTCTCCAAAAACGTTCAACCCTTCACCTTTAACAAACCCATTTTCTTCAAAAAATTTCACCAATGGCTTCTTCAACTGCTACTACTCAAGACCCAAAGAAAATCCAGAAGCTCAAAGATCAAAAGAGCTTACCATTACTTCCTCCATTTGCTACGTTGAATGGACCCGAGGTGGTAAAGAATCAATAATTCATTCCTGAGCCTCTCAAGGAGGAGAAAAGACACATCTACGAAACCCAGGTACTGATTCCTATTACCGTTAGCTTTATCTGGTCCTTTATCTTCTTTAGACACAGATTAAACAGCCATTAGTGACTTCTTCCCGCCATATCGTAAAACCAAACCTTTAGGGCAGAAAGACAAAGCTAGGGTAACGTCTGAACCCCATGACAATGTAGCCTTAAAGAACATAGATTTGAAGTATCTAAATGACGGGTCTAGGCTATTTAGGGCAACTCCGCATTTTAAGGATTCTGACCTCTATTTGAACTGGTTGACCAAGTTAGAGAAAATGAAAGCAGAAACCTGGAAGAGCTCAGGAATCTACGACTTGATCATGATGTCGAAGACTGGTCCAGCCTACTGTCCAACTTTACTGGCATCATCCTTGTATTTTTGGGATAGTACCCACTATACCTTCCATCTCCCTTGTGGGATGATGACACCCACTCTGTTCGACGTAGCCGCTATCACAGGGCTAAAGCCTCATGGTTTAGTTTACGACCCTGAAATAGATGCTCTAGACACTATAGGGTTTGCCACCACCAAACACACTTATACTCATTTCATAAACCATTACCACAATAGGCAAACTAAAACAGTCGAAGACGAAGAACACATAACATTATTGGCTATGTGGCTTTCTCGCTGCGTATTTTGTACCAAATCCTTGCAAGTGGCAAGAAAATATCTGACTCTAGCCAATCAACTCCACCTTAATCGAGGCATCTGCCTAAGTGAAATGATATTGGCCAGTCTGTACGAGTCTTTGAGCGAAGGTGCTGGTCGTCTGAAAGACCAAGAGAGTAACGGGAACCTGCTGCTATCTGGACCATTTTGGCTACTTCAGCTTTGGCTTAATGCCACTTTTGACTTCGATTTTATGTTCTTTTATTTGAACTTTATCATTACTGACATGTGGTAACTTGGTTTGTTATGCATCTGTACCCAAAAGGAACGCCCCTCAACACCTGGTCGAAGCCAAAGGCGAAGGCAGCAAGGTACATTACACACCTTTTCCTTTCGTTGATTATTCCTTCTTCCCCTAATGCTTCTCAATTTCAGGCTTTTTGCAAACCACCTCCGACACCTCAAAGGAAGTCAAAAAGGGGCACTGCCCAAATTATCTTCGATTCAGAGGATGAGGACCAATCTCCTCCTGAAGACTTGAAGCTCAAGAAGAGGAAGAAACCAAACCAAGAATCTGGTGTTGCTGGTGGCCAATCTGAACCTGCGACGGCTAAAGTCCCCAAAAAGACCACTACTCCAATTAAAGCCGCAGAAGCCCCTTCTGGAATCGCCTCTAAACCAGCTGCAGGTCATGCTGAAAGTAATAACTCTAGCCCTGATGCTGAAGGAGTCAAGGTAACTTGTCATATTTTTTCTTTAAATAAAAAATTATTTACCTTGTTTCCCTTGATCTGACTTGCTTTGATTTGATTCAGGCTAATGCTAATGGTTCAAAACCAACGATGGATCATCCTCCTTCTCCCATCACTCTCCTGAATAGCCAAGGTGAGCCCACATATCATCCTACTTCTGACTTGGGCTCTGGAATGAGTTCACTAGGTGAAATTAATAAGCCTGGTTTTGAAACAGCTCCCCCTTCGCCAGCAAAGACTGCTACCCAGTAATCTCAAACAGATGGCTCCGACCATGAGGCAGATGACGATGTTCAGCAGGATCCTGACACAGCGAATCCAAAAACTGCTGCCATGGATGAAGACCCAACCTTGGTCGATGAAGAGGGATCCCCAAATGACGAACCCATTAGGGCTGCCAATGTTAACCCAGAAGGAGAGGAAGACATGGAAGAAGATGACGATGAGGCCATGCACCAATCTGAACTTAATGGCCAAAGTGATGCCGATGATAATGACAAAATGGACAAAGATGAAGAGGAGGATAACAAAGATGAGGAGGAGAAGGCTAATAAAGGATCTATCAATGAGCCAACTACTACTGCTACTGAAGGCAAGGCCACATCAACTGTGTATGGAGCATGCCTTTTTGAAAAAGAGCTTGATGCATTGAAGGCAAGTAATCCTCGACAATACATAAAGATCTTTCTTGGGTGTCGAGGAAGCTCATCTGATAAAACTCCCAGTGCTTCAACTATCTCTGGGGATCAGCCTTCGAGCAAACCTGAATACAATGTCCTTCTGAAGATCAAAAACAAGATCTTTAAGGGTGACCTTTTCACACTCTTGCAGATGGATGATGTTACTCATATCTCTCTAAAAAACCTCCTCCAACAAGTCGACATCCATGCCATTTCCCCAGAATCTGCCAACATCATCTTAGAGCTTGGCACTATGATTGATCAAGTCCATGGTGACCTGAAATGCCTGCCTCAAATCAAAAAGGCCATTTCAACCAAAGTTGGAAGTGAGGCTGCCGCTTGGAATGCTGCCACCGATTCTAAGAACAGAGTAGCAGAGTTGGAGGAAACAAAAGAAAAGAACAAGCAAGAAATCATATCCAATGAAGAAAGTATTGCTTCCTGGGAGCGAAAGATCAAGAAACTTCGAGCCAAGATCTCAAAGGCCAAAAAGCGTAATGCTGAATTGTCCGCCTTCGATGAATTTGGCCTGTCGAAAGAGCTTGAAAGTGTCATAAGTTTTGCTGAGAAAGCTCAACGACTGGAGAAGGAAGTTGCACATTTAAAATCTGACAAGGCCTTGTGTGAAAGGCGTCTTGATCTCCAGAAGTCGAAGTACTTGAAGATGAAGGAGAATCTCCCTTTTTTGCTTGTTACTTTCTTTGTAATTTTTAATTTGATGCTCTATGGCCCTTTGAGGCTTTTATATGTAATGACTACTAAGCCATTTTGGCATTCATAAATACCATCATTGGCTTTTCCCTTGTTACGTCGAATTACTCTTTAACAATTTTAATTTATTGAAGTACTGGTTTATACTTTTTCAAATACTTGCCATTTACTTTCAAGATTCTTTTATCCTCATTTAATTCTTCAACTTCATAGGCTCCATTAGAAAATACTTGCGTAATTTGAAATGGGCCCTCCCATTTTGGGGACCATTTGCCCAAGGCTCTAACCTTTCGATCCATAGGCAGGATTACCTTCCAAACTAAATCTCCAGGTGAGAAGGTCTTGATTCTAACCTTTTTATTGTAAGACTTCTCCACTATTTTCTTCTGTCTCTTTTAAAGTTCTAAGGCTTTAAGTCTTTCCTCGTCCAAATCTACCAGTTCGTCTAACATCATATTCCAATAAAGCTCAGAAGGAATGTCACGATGTCTCTGAATCCTAGTCGACTGGAGGTATATCTCAACAGGTAACACTGCATCGTGACCAAAAGTTAATCGAAAAGGAGTAGTGTTGGTTGCTTCCTTTGGAGAGGTTCGACATGCGCAGAGGATCTGGTCCAATGTCCTATGCAAATTTCTAGGCTTTTTTCCCACATGTTTCTTGATCAGACCAATCACCACTTTATTAGCTGCTTCGACTTGACCGTTAGCCTGAGCATAATAAGGTGTAGAGGCTAAGAGTTTGAAACCCATCTCTTTTGCAAACTCCTGCATCTTTCGACCAGTAAAGACTGATCCTTGATCTATTGTGATCGTTTATGGGATTCCAAACCTGTAAATGATGTATTTTTGAATGAACTCGATCACATCCTCTTGATCCACATTTGGTAAAGGTACCGCCTCGATCCACTTCGTAAAGTAGTCGATCCCTACCAAAATGTATCTCTGATTCTTGGAGGATGCCGGTCGAATCTCTCCAATCAGATCCAAAGCCCAACCTCTAAAAGGCCATGGCTTGACTATGGAATGCAACTCACTTGCAGGGATATGCTGTATGCCAGCATGAACTTGACATTCTTGGCAACCCTTGGCGAATTCAATGCAATCTTTTAGCATCGTAGGCCAATACATGCCTTGTCGAAACAATAGCCACTTCATCTTATGGCCTACCTGATGTGCCCTGCATGCCCCACTATGGACAGTAGAAAGGGCCATAAATGCTTCTGTTTCACTAAGACACTTAAGTAAGACCCCCTCAGGGGTCTTTTTAAACAATTCATTGCATATAAGGACATAACTTAAGGCTTGATACCTAACCTTTCGCTTTGTGGATGTTGTCGGGTTTTTCAAATACTTGACTATAGGCTTCCTCCAGTCTTTATCCGTCAAGCTGTCTGTTCCAAAAATCTCAAAATTTTCTTCGTCAGCATATCCAAGCTTTGTCACTTCTAGGTCTGATGGGCATAATCCAATAGATACCACTTTACCTCTAGCTTCGATTACCTCTTGTAAATTTTCCTTCGAAACCTTATACCCAGAAGCAACCTGAGCCAAGTCATTGGCCACTTGATTCTCTAGTCGGGGTATATGTCGAATGCTCGCTGCTTCGAATCTCTTCAATAGTCTGTTGGCCACTACGAAGTACATGACAAGATTCTCCTTAACACATTTGTACTCCTTTGTAATTTGCTTTATGACCAACTCTAAGTCTCCCATTATTTCGACTCGAGTTGCCCCCAATTCTAACAAAATTTCAAGTCCAGCTATTAAGGCTTCATACTTAGCCTCGTTTTTGGAACAAAATCCTTCGACCCTGTACTTGAATTTTGTTGGAATTTTATCCGGAGAAATAATCAGCACATCTACACCTGTGCCATCTTTGTGGCTGGAGCCATCAAAGTATAACTTCCAAGTTCCAATTCGACATAATTCAACATGCTTTCGTTTATGGAGTGGTCGACTATATAAGCTGCTACCACTTGTCCCTTAACCGCCTTCAGAGGCTTATACGTTAAAGAGTACTCAGTCAATGCTAGTGCCCATTTACCGATTCGACTATGCAAGATAGGTTTTAACAACATGTGCTTAATAACATCGAAATGAGACGAAACATAAACATCAACTGGCTTTATATATTACTTTAATTTTGTACAAGAGAAATACAAGCATAGGCATAATTTTTCTATCATGCTATACCTAGTTTCTGCATCATTTAAAACTCTACTGAGGTAATAAATGGCTCTTTTGACACCATCCTCATCCTCTTGAGCCAACATGCTCCCTATGGTTTTGTCTGATACTGCTATGTACAATCTCATACTCCTATCCCTACAAGGTGGGGAAAGAATTGGGGGATGACTCAGGTATTCCTTGATCTTGTCGAAGGCCGCCTATTGCTCTTGCCCCCATTCGAATCCATCTTTATTGAATCGAAGTAATGGTGAAAAGGCCTGCATTTTCCCGCTTAGGTTCAATATGAATCTCCTCAAGAAATTGATCTTGCCCAGCAGCGACTGCAGCTCCTTTTTCGTTGATGGCGCTTTCGCTTCCATGATGGCCTTGGTCTTATTTTGGTTGATCTCGATCCCCTTTTTATGGACCACAAAGCCTAGAAAATCCCCTGCCTGCACACAAAACGCACATTTAAGAGGATTCATTTTACGACCATGCCTTCTCATCCTTTCAAAGGAGTGTCGAAGATGGTCTAAGTGACTCTTCCTTGAAACAGACTTAACCACGATATCATCGATGTATATTTGCATGAAAGTCTCTATATAATCATGGAAGATTGAGTTCATTGCTCGTTGATATGTTGCCCCAGCATTTTTGAGGCCAAAAGGCATCATCACCCACTCGTAGGTGCCTAAGGCTCCAGGGCAACGAAAAGCTATTTTGGGGACATCATCTTCAGCAATGAATATTTGGTTATAACCAGAGTACCCATCCAACATACTGAGATACTCATGTCCTGTGGCGGAATCGACTAACATTTCTGCCACAGGCATAGAATACTCATCCTTAGGAGTTGCAGAATTTAAATCTCTAAAGTCTATGCAAACCCTCAAGGAACCATTCTTTTTAATAACAAGTACAATATTAGCTAACCATTCGACATACCTGGAAGTGCGGATAAACTTGCATCGAAGGAGTCTTTTGACTTCCTCTTTTATCTTTGAGAGAATCTCTAGGGCAAACCGTCTTGGATTCTGTTTAACTGGCTTCTTCCTAGGCTTGATCGGCAACCTATGTTCGACCAACTCTCTACTCAAACCAGGCATCTCATCGTAGTCCTAGGCGAAACAGTCTTTAAACTCCTGCAACAACTGGGTAATTTCGACCTTAAGTTGTGGGTCAAGCTTGGCACTAACATATATTGGCCTTGTGGTTGCCCCTTCGCCTAGGTCAATTTCTTCTAACGGATCTTGCGCCAGCATCTTAACATTATTTGCCAGCGGATCTTTTTCAAATCCCAAAGGCTCATCGTCATAAATAGCGTCAAGCCTCTGACCTCGTTCTACACCCTGAACCTTATCAGGTGGCTCTGGGTCGAAGTCCTTACCAGGACCTTCTTGGTGGGATTCAGGATTGGCTTCGCCAGCCATATATTCGTTAGCAGCCTCCAAAGCCGCTTGTAGTCTGGTTTCAGCCACATAGGCCGAAATTCTTCTCAATGCTTCGAACTCAGTCATTATCATTGAATTCACTTACCCACCCTGTAGGGTCTACTGCAGGCTCGCCAAGGTAGGGAAGTATTTCCCCTGGCACCTCCTTATCCCAACGGAAACCCTCGACGGGATGTAAGTACAATGAGCAAAATGTCTCGTCGTCTGGGACAAACTCAAAATATGCTAGACCACAGGGGGCAATGTGAGCCAAATGTTTGTCAAACTGACGTCTGTCTACATGATTGATTGGTGCTTTAAAATACCCCTGGTCAGCCTCAATGTTTTCGACTATGCCGTCTGGTCTTCAGATGGTGATGCGTTGATGAATCGAAGATGACACTGCACCACTGCCATGTATCCACTCTCATCCTAAGAGCAGATTGTAGTTGGCTTTTGTTTCTACTACCATGAAGACAGTAGGCCTAGTGATTGTCCCCACTGTTAAATCGACTTGTATCACCCCCAGAGTAGAGCCAACTTTTCTTTCGTAATTCGAAAGAACCATGTTATGTGGCTTAGTGTCAGTATCGTACTTGCCAATCTTGCTCAGTAAGAAGTGTGGCATCAAGTTCACTGTTGCGCCACAATCGACTAATATTTTATTTATTGGCATATTCTCCACCTTGCCGGTAATGTAGATGGGCTTTAAGTGACTCCTTATTTCCTCTGTGGGTCGCTCGAAAAAAGCGATATGCTCTTCGACACACCCATTGTTCATAATATAGTAGCATACCGGCTTGTGTGCTGCCATCTCTGCCTCAGTGCAGGCATCTAAATCTTCGACTTCTGTGAGCTGGTCGAACTCTTTGGGCATCACAGATACCACATTGACTATGATGTCAAAAGAAGCATCAGATTCGGAGTCGAAGTTGTCTGTCATTTTGTCATCCTCTTCGACAGTCTTCTCAGGTTTATCCTCTTGAGAGGCAAATCGTTTTTGTCCTATAGGTATTTTTTCAGCAACCCTCATTGGATTCCCTCTATTATTGTTAGTAGGGATATTAGTACTGGACTCTCCTTGATCTTTTGACTGGGCCTCCCTGAGAGCCTTCCTTCGACGTTGCTCTCTCCTCCATTGAGATCGTGACATCGGGTTCTTCCCCTTATAGTTTTCAGAAATATACGCCGATTTATTAGAAGTCTGAAACTCCTTTCGATATTCTACTAAAGAGCCTCTGCCCACATCAAACTTCTGCCACTTTCTCTGACCTTTTTCCTTTCCTTCGACAGGTTTCATCCAGCTCCCTATTGGTGCATTGCTTGTTGGTTTGAAGGTACTGGGTCTGGCTCCTGGGAATTGTGTTTTTCCTCCCAATTGTTTTGAAGAGGACCTTCTAGGGTCGAAACCCCTTTGACCCTGGGACATTCCTTGCCCCCTTCTCTCTTTAGCCTTCCTAACCCCCTCAAGATTATGGGCAACTTTCTGATCGAAGATTGCACCGCATCTGGGGCATAACATGACGCCTGAACCCTTCTTTTGGCAGCGGTGAAGGAATTCAATGATAGTTTCATCCTGTTTTGGATACGCCACTTTGTTACGCTCCTCTTGGTAGCTTGCTTCATTAACCTCCATGGTCTTATGTTGTGTAATCTCGACCATATTTATGTCTATGTCGACATCAGCACCAAGATTCAGATCACAGAAGTCCATATCAAGGCCCTCAGAAACCTTGTCCATCTTAACGAAACTCTCAGCAGTTTCTTTAGTAACCAGCATCATGTTGGAACCCACAGCAATCCCATCATTTAAGCCCTCAGTGGTTTTGTCGAAACCCTCCACGACCTTGCTCATGAGTTTCTCTACAGCATAAATGTCAAGGTCTTCAGTAACCTTGGCTATCACAGCGTTATTGGCGAAATCTTCAGTAATTTCCACCATATGTATCTCAGGCTCAGCATAATGGGCCTCTGCTGTTGGCAATGAGTCGGAGTCAATTTTCATCTGACCTTTGCTCTTCTCTCCGAATTTCAACCTGCACTTCTGAATAGCATTTTGCACCAGATCCCTGAAAAGAAAACATTGAGAAGTTTTATGACCCAAAAAATTATGGTACTTACAAAATCCTCTCTTTTTTCTTTGTTCTAAAGGTGGAATTTTAGCGCCAGGAGGCACTATCATTTGCCCATCTTTTACCAATAAATCAAAAATTGCGTCACATTTGGTGATATCAAAAGTGTATGTTTTCTTGGGAAACTTATCATTCTTTTCGGATTCGCCATAATTTTTTCCAGTCGAAGGGGCTAACATTTTACAAGCATATGGAGGACCTTGCTTTAACTCAGCAACGTCTACCTCACTCTCGTCAAAGTATCCTCATTATATTCAATATAAGCTACCTTTTTACCCTTATTGAACTTTGCCTTTTCGTCTTTCAGACGTTCTAACTGTCGAACCCTATCAGCCAGTTGGGCCATGTCTCTCAGATACTGGGTATCCAATTTCTTTCTAATAGAGTAATCAAGGTCACTAGCGGCCATTTCGACCAGTTCATGCTCTGGCACTTGAGTAAAACACCTAGCCTTAAGTAATCGAAACCTATTTAGGTAATCGTCTATTGGTTCAGTAAGCTTTCGCTTTATGCTAACCAACTCCTTCAAACTAGTCTTAGTTTGCCCCATATAGAATTGTTCATGGAACAAGCACTCTAACTGGGTCCAATTACATATTGAGTTTGGAGGTAGGGTTGTAAACCAAGTAAAAGCGTTTTTGGTGAGAGAACTTGGGAAATATTTCACCCTAAGACTTTCGTCATTTGCCATCTCTCCAGCCTCGATCATATACCGGGCTACGTGTTCGACAGTAAACTTAGTTGTATCTCCTGAGAACTTGGTAAACTTTGGGACCTTCGTCCTAGGGGGTAATTCTGATTGCAGGATATAATCTAATATGGGTGAGGTATAGTTTGGCCTAGTAAAGCCAAAGTTTACCCCATTTCGAGTCATTATTCTTTCGACCATGGCTGCTAGGTTGTTATCCGCTGCTATGTTATTACGTCGAACCTGTTGTACAACCTGATCAACATCTTGGTTTCTATTCACTATCACTACCCCTTGTTCCCCTTCTTCAGGAATTGGCCCTTGGTTCCTAGGTGGTTCGACTCTGGGGAGTTCGACTCTAGGGGGTTCCAGGTTGGCCTCAGGCATAGTCTCTAGGTTTTGCCGTGGGATATTCTCCACCACCGTCGCACCTCGCACAGGGGCCGGCACCCCATAAATTCTACCATGCGTGCCAATTGCGCCGTTACTTGTTGGTTGATCTGGGTAGTGTTCCGAATCAAAGGTTGGAAAATTTCCCCCATAGTTTAAGATAAAGTTTGTACCATTTATAGATTACTCTCATCCATTTGTTGTCTTAAACATGCTATAGACGTGTTTGTTAGACTAGGACCTTGAGTAGAATATCCTATACCTACACTTTGGCTGTTTCGACCCACATTTATCCCAGATCCCGACCCCTGTAATGGCGAAGACATTACATTGTCTGAGAATACTAGGGGGGCATTTTGGAGGCTTTGCATTATTGACGTTGGCATTCCATAAGGTGGATTCCTTGGTAAGGGTTGTGAAAATCCTGGAGGAGGACGATGCCTAAATGTCGAAGTTCCTCCTGGTGGAGTTTGGGGATTAGATGCTTGTGGGCCTATGTACTCCAAAACAGGTTGAGTGTAAGCCCTTATATATGTCGATCCTGGTCCTGTCATTGATGGGTCGGACATAACAGGAGGTGGGATTGGCTCTCCTGTCGAAGGAACTAGGGGTGGTACCACATCATTCCTAGACACATTTTGAGGGTTTGTGTTACTAGGCTGGGAATTCGAATTACTTGACTGTGAATTAGAACCACTCCCTTGAGGATTTGGATTGTTTGGCTGACTAGTGTTCATCGCCATTTTTCTAGTATATCTTCTCCTTGGTCTTTCTTCGTTTGTAGTGGCTACCTTACCACTTCTTAATAACATGCAACGAAGCTTTTTAAGGAGAAAGTGATTGATGAATGACGATTTTCAAAATTTAGAAAAATCTTTATACAGTTAGCACTGTCCCACTGGGCGTGCCAATTTGTTTACCGCGAAAATTGGTAAACAACCGCTGATCTTCCAAATCTAACTTTGGTGACTCACGGGATCGATCAGATTGATCCTAGGACATGTGCTAACAGTTGATCTAAGTTAAATTCTAAAGCAATGAATACTTCGACAATACTAAAAAAGGAAAGTTTGTTGAAAATATAGTACAAGACAACACTTCAAAGTGTGAAGTTAAAAGGCCGAAAATGTAAAAGGAAGGGTCAAACGTGTGCAATAAAGATCAAAGGTATAAAACGAAAGTAAGTGCAAAAACGTAACTGGCTTCAAATAAAAGATAAAAATTTAAGTAAAGATCAAAGTAAATTGCGTTAAAGGATAAATGGTGTTTACATCACGTACATTCTCACAATACTCTTTTCTCAACACGCGGATACTTTTGAGTAAATTTGGAGTTACTTGTACAAAGTGAACACAACACACCTAATCCTATTGCTATGACCCTTATTTATAATACTAAAACTAACTGTTATAAACAGCCTGGAATAATCAACAAATAACAAGTGTCATATTGCATGCTTCCATTGCTTGGATACACGCCACCTGTCTTTCTTCAAGAGCGAACCAAAGTAACTACTCCCTCTTTATTTGAATTTAAATTCCCAGCGTCAGACATCATCAACATTCTCGGTCGAAGGTTCCCCCTTCAACTCTTAGAAATATTTTCTAAGTCCCAAGAGATCTCATTTCCTCTTATGAGTACCTTCGACTCAAACCTATCAGACAAATCCTATCGAAAGCTTTTCTAAGTCCCAAGAGATCTCATTTCCTCTTATGAGTACCTTCGACTCAAACCTATCACACAAATCCTATCGAAAGCTTTTCTAACCCTCTTCAAGAGCTTAACATTCCCCTCAATACTTCCAACTACATATGTTCGTCGAATTTATGAGCTAACAGTCGCGCCGGCGTTCTTCAGGCCGAAAGGCATTACGTTGTAATAGTAATTTCCTGACTCGATCATGAAGGCGGTATGCTGCTTGTCGGCCTTGTCCATGGGGATTTGGTTGTATCCCGAGTAAGTGTCCATGAAGGACAATAGCTTAAAACCTGCAGAATTGTCGACCAGCTGGTCGATGTTAGGCAAAGGGTAAGAATCTTTTGGGCATGCCCGGTTAAGGTCGATATAATCAACACACATCCTCCATTTTCCATTATTTTTCTTAACGAGTACAACATTGGACATCCAAGTTGTGTACTTGGCTTCCGAAATGAAATTGGCCTCTAGGAGGTCTTTTACAGCTTTTTCAGCAGCTTCCGCTTTCTCCGGAGATTGCCTACGCCTACGTTCGGGTCTACAGTCAGTTGATGACAAGCCACCTCGGGGTCGAGTCCGGGCATTTCTGAGGCACTCCAGGCGAATAGGTCAGAATTCTCGCGGAGGCAGGCCTCCAGCTGCTTCTTCGCCAGGTCGGGGAGTCCAGAACCGATCTTCACCCTTCGGTCGGGGTCGTCTCCGAGGGTCACCAGCTCGAAGTCTCTGTCTAGGATGGGGCGCGTTGGGTAGATAGGCTGCTCGTTGCCTTCAGCTAGAAAGTCATCATCGACGGCTTCTTCTAGATCCTGTTCCCAGGGGAACCTGCTGTCAAGGTCGACCGCGTTGACGGGCGGGAGTGGCATCTGCTATGTGTCTGAAGATATCTTTGCTTGGTTCTTGGGCTTGGGACCAATGATGTTCAAACCCTTGATGGCATCGTCGAAGCATCTTCTGGCCGCCTCGATGTCCCCGTGCATGGTGACCACGCGACCTCTGGCGGTGTAGTACTTCATCTTTAGGTGGACCGTTGAAGGCACCGTAGTAAGTTCGGCCAGGGTGGTCCTCCCCAAGATGCAGTTATAGAGGGAAGGACAGTCGACCACCAGGAAGCGGGTCTTGATCTGTTGGCCAGTGTCGTCGATCCCGAAGGTGACCATCAGCTCGACGTAACCCCACGGCCTGGTGGTGGTGCCGTTGAACCCTTGCAAATCCGAGCCCACATATGGGTTTAAGTGTCTTTCGGTGAGTTGGAGGGTGCTGAAGAGGTGAGCGTACATTATGTCCTCCGAGTTGCCCTGGTCGACCAGGATCCTGCAGACGTCGAAGTTGGCCATCTGCGCTCGAATCAGGAGGGGAATAGTTGCATTTGGCGCTCCTCCGGGCAACTCCTCGAGGTAGAAGGTGATCGGGTTTGATCTCCCTTGCACCTTGTCGAGGGTGGTGGTCTTCGCAGACGTAGCCAACTCCAGCTCGTCAAACTTCCTCTTTATTGATCCAACGGAGACCTTTTTGGGGCCCCGCCCGATATAACCATTGTCTTGGGGAAGCTCTCCCACGTGCTACGGGCAGCGATGGGGTCTTCGTCGGGGAAACTTCTCTAAAGGTTGCGGACCACCTCGGCGTTCTTGATTCCCTCGGGAATGCAGAAATCCTCGGGTCGAGTAATGCTGAGGGCTACCTGAAGTCGATTCTCCCTGTCTGGATGGGTCGTATCCTCGACGCTCTAGGCGTCCCGGTTATCTGCTCACGGGGGGTCATTCTTCTGGGCGTACTTCTTCAGATGGACCTCCTTGATCAAGATTTCGATTGCATCCTTGAGGTGGATGCAATCTTCGGTGACGTGTCTGTGGCTGCGGTGGAACCTACAGTACTTAGACCTGTCAGTGTTTGGTTTGGGAGCCATCGGTTTGGGAAAACGGACGCTCCCCTTTTAAAACTCTGAGTTGGCGCATTCATAGAATATTCGCGAGCGGGTCGCGTTGAGTGGAGTGTAATCCGAGAACATACCAGCAGGACCACGGGAGTCCCGGGGTTAGTTGTCCCTCCTCCTCTCTTCTCCACATCGAGGTGGAGGAGAGCCTTCGTCTCTGTGGCTGCGGGATCCTTCTCGTTGTCGCTAGTCGAGGGCCAGCTGGGCGGCCTATGACTCCTCGAACTTGATGTAAGACTGAGCTCAAACGAGTAAATCTTCCAAGTCTATGGGCTTATGAATGCCCACGGTCTTGGCGAAGTCAGTTCCAGGGCGTAATCCCTTCGCGACCAGGAACTTCTTCATCTCATCGGTCGCGTGGACCTCGACAGCTTCTCGGTTGAACCTCTCGATATAATTTCGGAGAGATTTGTTTCGTCCCTGGAAGATGGCCTCGAGGGACGCAACTGTTTTCTGATGTCAGCGCGAAGCAGTAAAATGTCTGGAAAACTGTTCCTTGAACTGTTTCCAGGAAGTGATGGACTCTGAAGCAAGCCGTTTGTACCATGTCATGGCCCCTTTCCTGAGAGTCGTAGGGAAGAGCCTGCACTTAATGGCTCCTCGAACGTTCCTAAAGTCGAGCATCGCTTCGAGGCTCTCAATATGGTCGTCAGGATCAGTCGTGCCATCATAGGTCCCTAGTTGCGGGGGCTTCTCCATGCCCGGAGGTATCGGGGTGTCCATAATTTCCTTGGACAGGGGAGTTCTTGGATTGTCTTCGTCGCTTCGGACAGGGGATCTGGAAGGGGAGTGACGATCTTGCCCAGATCCTTGTCCACGAGGAGGATTCCTGGGCTGGCCCCTGGGTCTCTCGCTAGCGTCTCTGCTCCTTTTCTTGGTCGGCTCTTTCGGGGGAGGTGAGCGGTGGCGTTTCTGGGCAACTTCCGATTAAGGGCGTTCTAAACGTGGCCCGCGACCCTCGCGTCGCGGGGAGGGACTGCGGGAGTCCGCCTGGGCAGTTCTCCGGGGAGATTGACGGGGAGAGGGAGGGTGACCGTGTCTTCACGGGGAAGAACGTCGGGGTCGACCTCTCTCTGGAGCTTTGATCCAGATGTTCTTATGTGCGATCATCTGGTTGGTCTGGTTGACCAAGGCGAACAGGGCCACCGTACTGGGATCTGTGTCGGGCGGTGGAGGAATAGGATGGTACACGGCCTACGAAATCACCTGTTCAACGATATCATCATCTATGTCCTCGGAGAATGGGGAGCCTATCTGCCCATCTCTGATGTCGATGTCCTCGATTGGGACGACAACGTTCTCTTCACAATGGTCGCCGTTTTCTGGTGGCGCGGCGACGGTGTCCGGTGCTTTGGTTTTAGATACACTGGCCATGGTCGTTAAGAAGGAATGCTTTGGTTTATCGAAGGAGAAAAACGGGGAAGCAAAGAGTCCCCATAGTCGGCGCCACTGATCGTACCTGGATCAGACAGGAGAATGGTGGCCAGCAACGTCGTGAATCCTCAGCTCCGGTGATGGTGAGACGGTGGGGGGGGGGGGAGGGGGTGTACCTGCAAGGTACTTCGACGCTCAAGTAAGGTACAGGTCAGAAGTAAAAGCAAGTATAGAAAAATGTTAGAGTGTATGAGATTGTGTAACCTGACCCTCTCAAGTGAGAGGGTATTTATAGAGAGCCCCCAGCGCGGGGCCAACGGTTACTTGCATTGGGCTAGATGGCAAGGCCCGATCTAAGTAACTGCCAGGGCTTACGTGGCGTAGTGAAGACCAGCACGTGGTCTTCGTCCTGGTGTAACGGTCCCGAAATCTCTGGAAGTAGGGCAGACCGTTTCTTCTGGGAGTGGAGAGTTACAAGGGAACGTGCCCTCTCGGGGAGGAGCACGTGGGTGTCGGGGAGAGGCGTGTCCGTAGACCATATGCTTCTGTCCGACAGTCTTTACCTCGTGTGCCCGACGTCCAAGAGGACTGGCACGTGCCCGACACGGATGTGGCTTTGGCCTTGTTGGGCTTCCGCTGGCCATTGGGCTTGGGCCTGCCCGATAGCAAGGTAGGCGCTGGCCCAGTCCAGAACAACTACCGTATCAGTGCTAACTATTCTGTCTGAGGATGCTTCAAAGAGCAAACAAACGGAAAAAGTTTCTTTTAGTTTCACCTTTTTAAAATAGCTCATTCTAAACATATACATAAACATGCAGAACAAATAAATGCAATGATAACAACATGGCAAACATCCATTGTAATTCTGGGATTCCAATTAACCAAGCTGAAGAAGATGATGAGGAAGATTGTGAATTACCGGCTAAACTAGCAAGGCTCCTTGAGCACGAGCAGAAAGAGATTCAGCCACATAAAGAGCCAGTGGAAGTTGTCAATCTTGGTACTGATGAGGTAAGAAGAGAAGTCAAGGTTGGCACATTCCTTGCTAAGCATGTATACTCCGAGTTTGTCAAGTTATTAAAAGAGTGTGTTGATATCTTCGCCTGGTCTTATCAAGATATGCCTGGGTTGGATACCAACATCGTTGAACATCATTTGCCACTCAAGCCCGGATGTCCTCCCGTCAAGTAGAAACTAAGGAAAACTAGACCCGACATGGCCCTTAAAATCAGAGAAGAGGTAAAGAAACAGCTTGACGCTGGATTCCTGGCCACCTTCGAATATCCTAAATGGATCGCCAACATCGTCCTGGTTCCAAAGAAAGACAGCAAGGTTAGAATGTGTGTGGATTATCGAGATCTCAACAAGGCAAGTCTGAAAGATGAGTTCCCTTTGCCTAACATTGATGTATTGGTACACAACACGACACAGTTCTCTATCTTTTCCTTCATGGACAGTTTCTCAGGATATAATCAGATTAAAATGTCCCCAGCTGATATGGAGAAAACCACTTTCATCACGCCATGGGGTACATATTGCTACAAAGTTATGCCATTCGGTTTGAAGAATGCAGGGGCAACTTACCAACATGCCATGGCAACACTCTTTCACGATATAATCTATAAAGAGATTGAGGTTTACGTAGACGATATGATTGCCAAGTCCAAAACTGAAGATGACCACCTGGTCCATCTGAAGAAACTGTTTGACAGACTCCGGAAGTTCAGAATGCGGTTGAATCCTGTGAAGTGCACCTTCGGGGTACAATATGGTAAATTGTTGGGCTTTATTGTGAGTCAGAAGGGCATTAAAGTTGATCCCGATGAGGTTCGAGCAATTCAGAATATGCCACCTCCCAAAACAGAAAAAGAAGTTCGTGGCTTTCTGGGCATAATTAATTACATCTCACGATTCATTTCGTACATGACGACTACCTGTGAACTGATATTCAAATTACTAAGAAAAAATTAATCGGTTGAATGGAACAATGATTGTCAAAAAGCATTTGACAAGATAAAACAATATTTGCAAGAACCACCGATCTTGATACCGTCGGTTCCTGGTAGGCCTTTAATCATGTATCTCACCGTTCTCGATGAATCAATGGGATGTGTATTGGGTCAACATGACGACACTGGCAGAAAAGAACATGCAATTTACTATATGAGCAAGAAGTTCACTGATTATGAGACCAGATACTCACTTTTGGAGAAAACTTGTTGTGCTCTGGTATGGGCTGCTCGACGCCTAAGACAATACATGATTTGCCATGCTACTTTATTGATATCCAAAATGGATCCAATAAAGTACATATTTGAAAAGCCTGTTGTCTCTAGAAGGATTGCTCGGTGGCAGATGCTGTTAACTGAGTATGATATCCAACATGTTACCCAGAAAGCAATAAAAAAGAGCGTCTTATCTGACTACCTTGCTCATCAATCTGTGGAGGGTTATCAACAAATGAAGTTTGACTTTCCTGATGTGGATGTCTTATTTATCAGAGACAATGAGACTTCAGACCCTGATATAGGACCCGAACCAGGGGTGCGATGGACTCTCGTGTTCGACGGTGTCTCAAATGCTAAAGGTCGTGGAATTGGTGTTATCCTCATCTCTCTAATAGGTTTTCACCTTCCTTTTACTGCCAGATTATGCTTTGCATGCACCGCCAATATGGCTGAATATGAAGCATGTATCTACGATATTGAAGCGGTAATTGACATGAGAATCAAGATTCTTGAGGTCTATGGAGATCCTGCTTTGGTTATTGGCCAAGTAAGAGGGAACTTTGTGACTCGGGATTCCAAGTTGGATCCGTACCAAAAGCACATCGCGAAATTGATTCCTTACTTTGACGAAATCTCTTTTCATCATATCCCCAGAGAGGAAAATCAACTAGCTGATGCTCTTGTCACTCTGGCATCCATGTTCAAGGTCAAGTGGAAAAATGAAGCTACTTATATCCGCATTGATCATTTGAACGAACCAACACATTGTTTAGCAATCGAGGACGAGTCTGATGATAAGCCTTGGTTCTACGACATCAAGAGGTATCTGAAAAAACAGGAATATCCTGAGGGTATTACTATCACTGACAAGAAGGCTCTTAGACGACTATGCACCAAATTCTTCTTAAGTGGTGGTGTACTGTACAAGAGGAATTATGATTCCGTGTTGCTCAGATGCGTGGATAGACACGAAGCAAACATGATCATAATGTCCATACATGAGGGCTGCAAGGGTGTACATGCTAAAGGTCCTGCTATGGCCAAGAAGATCCTTCGAGCTGGGTATTATTGGACCACAATGGAGGTAGATTGTTACAACTTTGCCAAAAGATGTCACAAGTACCAAATCTATGGTGACAAGATTCATGTGCCTCATACTTCACTAAATGTTTTGACTTCGCCTTGGCCATTCTCTATGTGGGGTATTGATATGATTGGAATGATTAAACCAAAGGATTCCAATGGTCACCAATTCATTCTAGTTGCTATCGATTACTTCACCAAGTGGGTTGAAGCTGCTTCTTACACAAATGTTACACGACAAGTGGTTTTCAGATTCATCAAGAAAGAGATAATATGTCGCTATGGCATTCCTAGCAGCATTATCACTGACAATGCAAGCAACCTAAACAACAAGATGATGAAGGAGTTGTATCAAGAATTCAAGATCGAGCACCACAACTCTTCACCGTACCGGTCCAAGATGAATGGTGTCGTAGAAACAGCAAACAAAAACATCAAGAGGATTGTCCAGAAAATGGTCAAAACTTACAAGGATTGGCATAAAATGCTTCCCTTTGCACTACATGGCTACAGAATTTCAGTCCGTACTTCTACTGGGGCAACTCCGTATTCGCTTGTGTATGGTATGGAGGTTGTTCTTCCCATTGAAGTTGGAATTCCTTCGCTCAGAGTCATCATGGAAGCAGATCTTGATGAAGCTGAATGGGTCCAATCCAGATACGACCAACTGAATCTCATCAAAGGGAAGCGCCTTACCGCTATTTATCATGGTCAATTATATCAAAGATGCCTCAAGCGAGCTTTTGACAAGAAAGTTCTCCCTCGAGCGTTCCAAGAAGGCGAACTCATGTTCAAGAGGTATTCACCGGTTCACTCGGATCCACGCGGCAAGTGGACTCCCAATTACGAATGACCTTTTGTTGTCAAGAAGGCCTTCTCAGGCGGAGCCCTGATCTTCACCACCATCGATGGGGAGGAGTAGCCATCTCCCGTGAACTTCGATACAGTCAAAAAATATTATGCCTGAAAAAAATGGATAAAGAACCCGCTAGATTAACATCCGCAAGGACAATTTAGGCAAAAATGGGTGTTCTGATGGACCAAAAAAAGAAATGTTCATGCAAAAGTTAAGGACAATGCAAAAAAAACAATAATAGCCCGCTAAGTTGAAAACCCGAAAGGGCGACTTAGGCAAAAATGGGTATCCCGGTGGACGAAATAAAAAATAGAAAAAATGTCCAGGCAAAAATTAGAGATGAAGGCATTTGACTGTGAACACCTGAGCCTACCCTCGTCATAGCTGGATCTCAGACGGTAACAGAGCAGCCAAGTCATCATCAACTAGTACAAGGCGTTGGAACCTAGACTTACAGTGGATGGTAGGGATGGCAACGGGTCGGGTCGGGTGCGGGTTTCACACTACCCAAACCCGCACCCGAAATCACCACCCGAACCCGAACCCGAACCCAAAGGCTATTCGGGTGGCAAAATAACACCCACGCCCACACCCGTTGGGTTCGGGTTTTTTCACCCAAACCCGAACCCGTAGCAAAAACTCAAAAAAAAAAAAAAAAAAATATATATATATATATATATATATATATATATAAGCATCATTAATTAATTGGCTAAGGTGATATATTCTCTCGCTACAGGATTTCTTAATGACAGGAATATTACATTACCTTATATCTATTTTTACACTACAGCTTATTTAATGAACTAAGGAATTATGCACCACCATATTTATTAATTGTATTAAAGTAAGGTCTCAATTCATGCTATTAGTTCTACAGTTTTGGTTATATATATTATTATTGAATAATAATTTCTTCAAAAGTCCACAATGTGAACAGACTAAATTCACATACAGATCAAACAATTCCTATCATATGGCGAGACATATAAACTTATTCACATTCAA
This sequence comes from Lathyrus tuberosus, assembly GCA_022829125.1. Lineage (NCBI taxonomy): Eukaryota > Viridiplantae > Streptophyta > Magnoliopsida > Fabales > Fabaceae > Lathyrus > Lathyrus tuberosus. The sequence continues at coordinate 1,640,665 of JALAZF010000416.1, read as the reverse complement.
TTAATATTTTAACAATAAACCATAATTTCTAGAATTTGATGAATCACAAACGATACACACTAAAACTTCAACAAAACTACATTTGCCTTGTTAATTTTTTTATGTCGCTACAGAGCATTCATATATATATATATATATATATATATAGCGGGTGTGGTTTCGGGTTTCGGGCACGGGTTTTACACTACCCAAACCCGCACCCGAATTATCGGGTGGCACCCGAACCCGAACCCGAACCCAGTCAACTCGGGTTTTCACCCGTTGACTAGGGTTCGGGTGCGGGTGGGCCCCGCGGGTTTGGGTCTGCCTGCCATCCCTAGTGGATGGTAGTCAATGTTGTAATCAATGCTAAACATAATTTCCCTTTGTCGTTTATTTTTGTTTTTCAATTTTATTGCAAATTTCCTCATCAAGGATTTTTGCATCCGTGTACACATCTTATGTACAAATATTTTTCATATTCAATAAAAATTCATCATTTGATTTCTCAATTGTTTTCTTTTCAGTATTTTTGTTTACAAAATAAACGATTATTTATGATCACGTAATACTATAAAGTGTTGAGAATAATAAAAGCTAAACCAACGGAGAAATCATTATGCATTGCATATTTCACTGGCAACTCCTAAGGGATAACCGGTGATATCCATTTGCAAGCTTGATTCACGGTAAGCACTATCACAGTCCTTTGTAGAGGTTGTCATTTCCTCAGCAGAGCCATGATCCACCCAGCAAATGTTATTATGGTTCTTTGGAAGGGTGGGTTACCTTTCATTTCCTCAGCAGTTCCATAATGTCCCCAGTAAAGTCGATGTGACGTGTCCTCGAGCAGAGACGTGTTCGTTCTCCTATCCTCAACAAGAGTTGTGCATCATTCCCAACAGGACAAAATCATCACTCCCCAGCAGTAGTGCGTTTCGATTTCCTGTTTTCCCTAAGCAGAGAAGATCATTAAGACCTTGGATTCCCCTAAGCAGAATCAATCAAGATTGGAAAGGCGTTCCTTATACAGAGTCAGCCGTGATTTGAAGACCATCCTGGTTCCTTCATCCCCAGCAACAATAGTGGTAATAGCCTGGAAATCTGAGATCTCTAAGTTATTTCCCCAGCAGAGTTGTCATCATCTGTGGGTTCTCTCCCCAGCCAAGGATGTCGAGTTCGCTTTGCTACAATCTCTGCTTACCCACGGCACAATACCTTAACCTGCACCGTCGTATAACATGATATCAAGCATCATGTATATCACATACATAGCATATGCATCTAGCATGCTCCCTTTGTTTGATTCATCTCCCAGCAGATATTCAGCCAAACTTCAAACACTACAAAAAATCTTCTTTTGTCGCCGTCGGCCAAATTTTCGAGCTACTCTTTTATTTAATCCCCTTCAACCTCGAATCATCGAAAAGCTGGCGCAATTCGAACATTCAGGTCCAAGAGGATTAAATAGGGGCAGCTGTCGTAACCCGAAATTTTTCCTCCCATTTTGTCTTTTGCATAAGCATGTGCATTTACATTGTTAGCATACACATTCGTACTTTTTCTTTGTGGGTTTTGTTGCAGGAATATTCAGGTTTTCTAAGCCCAATTAATTATATCCTCACAAAGTCATCACATCATCAAAACAAGCACAAAAAAGGGTTTACATGCCTATTCGTCAAAACAAGAGGCGGAAAATCGAAACCGGGGCTCCAGCACTTGTTCCTAAGCAATTTGGGCAAATTTTGCCTAGGGTAATCGATTACCATTTTTCTAGGCAAAATAGGGTAATCGATTACCCTGTGTAAATTTGCAGTTTGTGCTGCATTTTCAGGACAACAACTTTGCACTCTCTATTCACTTGTGTTATACTTGGTTCTAGCATTGTATGGAACATTCTAGACAGTTCAATACCATTCAAGACACTCCACTTACATTTATTCCAATACATCACTTTGAATTAAGTGCACCATGTTCCTTAATTTCCAAGTGTGTGAGCCTTCGATTTGGATTTGCATTGGGATTGCTCCACCGAGTTAACTAACTTACTAACTGAGTCAACTTCCGACTTGGTGAGTCAACTGTAACTAACTCCCAAGCTAGCTCCAAATCTAACTCCAAAGCACATTCCAAACCTATCAACTCCAAACCAAAACTCTATATAAACAAGGCTCCACCATTTCACAAAGGACCTTCAACCATTTCAATCATTTCTCACTCTCTTCACTCTCAATTCTCTCATTTCTCTCTGCATTTTCTGAAAGTTCTTCACATTCATCTTTATCTTCTTCCCCAAACCACACTAAAGCTCAATTCCACCATTGAAGAGTATCAAATTTCACATTGAAACTGCTTATCTCTTGAGCTTAATCCTCCATTCATCTTAAATTTTGTTTGGATTTCTAGAATTACAGCAAGTTCTACTTCAATTCAGGTGATTACTCCAATCGTTTTTGTGCAAATTAGATTTCAGAGCTTTTATCGCATTTTGCTCGGTTTCACTACGGTTCGAAGTGCAAGTGCAGAATTCTGTGGTTTTCTCTGGTTTTCTTCACTTATTTTCATCATATTTCAATTGCAACAATCACCAAGCTAATTCTCTGGCTTGTAGGTTGGTCAATTCTCCTTCTCTCGGTTAATCACTCATTCTCTCTAGTTAATCACAGTCCGTCTGTTAAAACCAGTACCCTATGAGTTAGTAACCCGCTCTCAGTTTGAATACTCGTACCCTTGGGTTAGTAACCTTCTTTTGGTTCAAATACCTTTTTCTTCGGTCAGATAATGCTTGTTCAATCAATGTACCGAACTCCTTTGGGTCACAACCTTTGCTTGGTTCCACTCCCGTCCTTTGGGGTCACAACCTTCACTTGGTTCTGCACTCGTTCTTTTGTTTAAGCATAGTCTATTTGTTAAAACCTTCTCCCCGTGGAGTTGCAATCTTTTCTTTCATCGGTTAACCACTGTTTATCAGTTAATATATCAAAATCCCTTCAGAGTCAAACACATTCTCTTGGTTAAGTACTCTCTTTTTTTGGTTCATCGCAGTCTGCTTGTTGGCACTAACCCCTTTTTCCCCATAGAGTCTCGATCTCTTTCTTCGGTAAACCACTGTCAGTCAGTTAACATACCAAATTGCTATTCCCTTAGTTTTGACACCATTTCTTTGTTTGATCCCCATCACATTCACTTTGTTGTCTTACTCCCCAGTGGAGTCTCTATTGTCCTTTTGCTCCTTTTCCTTTCTTGGTTTAGACACCAATCCTTATTTGTATCCCCAACGGAGTTTTTCTCTATGTCTTTCACTCTTGGTTTTGACGCCATTTTCTTTTTCTTGTCTTCGTTCCCCAAAATACAGATGCTCTGATTCTTCATTCATTCAAATGTAAGATACGTAGGCACAAGATTGCGATGATCTTGGCGAACGCACTTCCACCTTCTTCCGTTCCTCTTCTCTGTCCCTGGTTCTTTAAACTACGACGCTCTGATTTCCTCATTGCACTATGAGGGTACGTAGGCACTAGGACCCTAATCCTCCGCGAGCATTTTCTTTCTTTCTTTCTTTTCTCTTCTCTCTCTTCTTTTAGCTAAAAGCCTTTAGATAGATAACCCATCTAAGCCTAGAAGCAAGCGAAATGGTTCCCGTAGAGTACGGCAGATGCGTAAGGTGCTAGTACCTTCCTTTCGCATAAACGATCCCTTTACACATTTCTCTTCCACTTGAGTTTTATCGATATTTTCCCTGTTCTCTGGGACTAAATAAAGTTCGATGGCGACTCTGTTGTATCTTTGAGTGTGCGATTCACTCAGGTATAATCCCGCTAGCTTCAGTGATCCACCGTGTTCTTTTGCTTAAAAACTAGAATCAAAGTATATATTACCCTGGAAATTATTAAACATGACATTTGCATACACTCGCGCATTTTTCATGCATACATGCACTCATAACAGGTATTTAAGAATGAGGATTCTTATTCTGGTTTGGCCTTTTCTTCATAATTGCATATTTGACTTTTTCATCAGTATCCTACTCAAAATAATCATAGGTCAATCATGGAACAAGCACAAGCATATATGATGGAGGTCAGAAGCCAGATGGGACACTTTATATTAGACACACAGGCCATGTCCCATGGTCAGAAACTGCTAAGGGAGGAAGTTCATCAGTTGAAAACTCAGGTGAGTCTAGTCATGGAAATATTGAGGACAGTGTTGAGAAAGGAAGGCAATCCTATGTCCGATGCTGCAACAGAAGTTGTTATTCCTCCTTTTCCTTTGGGATCTCTCCTAGATCATGAACTACCTCGTGGGTCTCCTCCAAAACTTCCTTGCCAGCAGCTACTTCCTAGGGGCAGAAAATATAAACCAAGGCCAAGGAGGCCTGAGAAGAAGTTTGATTCGATTCCAATGCCGCATGTGTAGTTACTTCGACACTTGCTTAAGCTTCAGTTGATTAAGCTCATTACTTTGGGACCTCTTCCCACAAAGATTCCTCCGGGCTATAATTTCAATGCTAGGTGTGATTTCCATTCTGGAGCACCTGGTCACAACATCAAAGATTGTACGAGGTTCAAGTATAAGGTCTGAGAGCTTATTGATTCAAAGGAAATCGAGTTTGCGCCAAGCGGCACGGACATACGGGGTGATCCCACTCCAGCTGTTGCAAAAGAGATGGATGTTCCTCTTATTTCTCCTGAAGTCACATCAGGACAGGAGCATATTCCACAGTCTTGGGTTCCAAAATTTCCATGCCAGTAACCTTTGCCTGTTCCTCAACCAAATCTGAAGAGGAAAGCTCCTGGACAGATTGGGTGCCCAAATCAGTGTCAACAACAGAACTGCTCTCAGAAGAGACAACAAAGACCAAGAAGGCCTGATAGAAGGTTCGATCCTATTTCTATCCCTCGCGATGAGCTACTTGCTCATTTTCTCAAAGGTTCTTTGATTCAGCTAGGAGAGGCCAAGCTTATTCCAAATCATATTCCTCTAGCTTATGACATGAATGCTAGGTGTGAGTACCACTCAGGAACACTCGGGCATTCAATTGAAAATCGCAAGGTGTTCAAGCACAAGGTACAAGATCTGATTGACTCAAAGATCATCACGATCACTATAAGCGGCCTGCACATAAATTGAAGCCTCATTTCCCAAGTGAGCATTTAGACTGCAAAGACATCGTCAAAAGCAATAAGTCCAGATGAAGTCAAACCTCCTCAACAATGGAAATCATTAGCTTCTTTACTGCATTTTCATTTATAATTTTTCATTGTATGTTAAAGCATTGTTTGCATGTAGAGCTTGTTTATTTTTTAATGGTAATCGTAATGTAATGAGTATGCTTTTCTTGAAGTAATCCATTCGTGTTCACTCATAAAGATGTTTTTATGCATTGCAATACCAATTTGTTGCTTAAACTCTTGGAGGGAGGATGATGAAGTAAAAACACAAACTTTCGGGTCGTATGCTTTTGGAATAGAACCTTGTTAATGATGTATATGCATTATTTCAAATCCCCAAACACCAGAGATATAAGGAAGATAATCACTTGACAACCCCGTTGAGCCCAAAATATGAGTTTCTTTCTAAAAAACAAAAAAAACCATCAACCTTAACCTGGGGCAGGGAAGTCGTCAGTTAATTTGACCAAGCGTTCAAATTTCAAAAGGAGTGTGCATCTAAGGATCAATCACCTTTCTTCCCTCGCACATCAGGAGGACAAAGGACATGATACCATGATGATTATCCCTCACCATGAGGAATGAGGCAGTCACAACCCTTTCGGAGAAAGCCTGCTAAGTCAATAACTCAAAAACAAGTGACTTAGGCAAAAGTTAGGGCATCCCGCTGGATTTCAAAATCAACAAAAACAAAAAATCAGTCCATGTAAAAATTAGGGAACAAAAAAAACAAAAGAATAAAAAGTGAAAAGCGAAAAGGATTACAAAAGAAAAATCCTCGAACAAAAACAAAGTCGTGTAACTACAGACACCAAAGACAAAAGGGGTGACGGCCACTCCGAAAACCTTGTGGGTTCCTTAACCATCACTTCTACCATTCAATAACCTTTTTAAAGGAGAGCGTTTGTGCCGAATTAACTAAACGTAAGACTGAAGAACATCAAGGATAATGGGTGGGTACAAACAAATTTTGAGCCATAAATCCTTTTTCCTCAAACTGTGAACCATGCCACATTACAACCCTCAAAAGTCCTAATTAAAGCAAGGTTTATTCTGAAGGTGTACTTCAACGAGATAGCGTTCTTGACTCCCATGATTTATGCTAAAAGACCTTTGTTGGTATTGCATGTGCATGTTATCTTTCATTCAAAAAAATCAGTGTCGCATCTTAACTAGTGACTCGTTCATAGGGTTTGGCGATATCTTTTCAATAAAAACTTCAAGATTAACATGTGTGTTGCACTAGAATTATCATTCTCAGAATAAACATTTTCTGCTTGCATACATTTATTTGACGCCAATGAAGCTTGCATAATGAGCATCAGTCGAGAAGTTTAATCTTGCCAAGAGGAAATTCATGGACATCCATATAAAAGAGCATGTTGCCAATAGGCTATATTGAGTAGGGGCTTTCCCGACAAGGTGTGTGAAGAAGTTGCCAGTATGGGGCAGTCACATTGAGAAATCTCTTCAAAGTTCAGCCAAACTGGGGCAATCATGTCAAAATTCAACAAATCTCTCAAAGATCAATCCGTTAGGGGCAAAAGTCACTTCAAGGCTCGTACTGAGGCAGGTCACCGCAAGAGCATGAGAAGTTATCCTCTCTAGAAGACGGTTAATCATATCACTTCTCCAAGGTTCAGAATACTGAGGTAGAATATATCAAGTCATTTTGATACAAGGTTATGTTGTACCAGGGCATAATTTGCCATGTCACATCTGCAGGATTTATGTTAACACCTAACATCCCTAATAGAGTGCAGGTTATTGATATCCTTTCCAGCAGGGTTTCAGAGAACATCTTTGCCTAAGCAAGGCTTTGAGAGTTTTATTCTCCCCAAGCAGCAACTGAATCATCCTCTAGCAGATGAGTTTTCTGTATGAAAGGTGGATATCCCCAATAATGTAGGAGAACTCCTTGTTCCCAAGCAGTTCGGAGACGGAGAGAAGTCATAATTTTCTCTTCCCCACGGAACAGGTCTGATGATATTTCTTCACAGGATAAAGCCCAATGGTTATTAGTATTTCCCAACAGCGTACTCAATATTATTCCCCAACAGAGTAATGTGCTCCGTATTGTCTCCAACGGAGTATTATGCCTGGGGATGTTCCCCAGCAGAGTTGGCATCATTGGTTATTGTCCCTAGCAGAGAAGTGGGCCCATCATTATCCCCTAGCGGATTTGGTTAAAAAATTTCCTCAACATATTGAAGCCCAATAGTGGGTGGTTTCCCCAGCAGGTCAAATCCTAATCGTCGGTGGCACATTCTTTCATCATAGTTCACAGGTTCTTTTGATGTTCCTCAGTAGCATTTGTAGGGTTAGTATTTACAGTTCAGTTGTTATTTCCCCACGAGATGTTAGAGCCTGGTGTTCACTTCCCTACCAATCGCCTGTTATTTATGTCTTCCCACAAAGTAGAAGTTTGGATGGGTTTTCCAGCAGAGTTCACGACACCGAAGGCATTTCAGTTTATCTTCCCCAGTGGAGTCGACTTCGGTTTTTCAGAATTCCTCCAGTGGAATGTCCTTTTGCATCTCATAATCATCATTGCATTGCATCTTCAGACGTGTAGCATTTCCATTCGTATGGAGCATTACGCCATTACTCAAACATGCATACGAAGCATAAGCCAGGTCTGATACCCTTATGTCCAAATATTTTCCCCATTAGAGAGATATGTAATTCCAGAGAGACTATTTAGCTCTATCCCCAGGAAGATGCTCCAACTATTTCGTAGGGTTGTAGATTCGGTGATCTTACCCTTTGCTTGACTTCGTTCCCTAGCAGAGTCGTCTGTCTAAGACCCCTTTATCCCCTTGCAGAATCGTTTGTTTGGAACTTCGATTCCCTCGCTAAGTTGTTTCTTTGTGGCTTATTTTCTTTTTTCTTCTCACGCTTCGTCCGGATAGTAGATTGGTTGAATTATCCCCTCAGAGTCGTTTAGAGATCAATTTTTTCTTATCTCTCCCTTCATTCAGGTGTTAGATCCGTTAATATCAATATTTTTGTAATCCTCGGCTTTAGTGGACACTCGTCGTGTTTATTCTGGTTCGTCAATACTTCGTCTATATTGACTTTCAAACACTCGTTGTGTTTATTCCGGTTCGTCAATACTTCGTTCGTATTGATTTTCAACACTCGTTGTGTTTATTTCAATTCATTAATACTTCGTCCATATTGATTCTCAACACTCGTCGTGTTTATTCCGGTTCATCAATATTTCGTCCGTATTGATTCTCAACACTCGTCGTGTTTGTTCCTTTCAACACTCGCACGTTTATTCTGGTTCATCAATACTTCATCCGTATTGATTATTAACACTCGTCGTGTTTATTTTGGTTCATCAATATTTCATCCGTATTGATCATTAACACACGTCGTGTTTGTTTCAGTTTCATCAATACTTCATCCGTATTGATCACTAACACTCGTCATGTTTGTTTCAGTTTCATTAATACTCGGTCCGTATTGATCTTCAACACTCGTCGTGTTTATTCCATTTCATCAGTACTTCATATGTATTGATCACCAACACTCGTTGTGTTTGTTTCAGTTTCATCAATACTCGGTATGTATTGATCTTCAACACTCGTCGTGTTTGTTTCAGTTTCATCAATACCCGGTCCATATTGATCATCAACACTTGTCGTGTTTGTTTCAATTTCATCAATACTCAATACGTATTAATCATCAACACTTACCGTGTTTGTTTCAGTTTCATCAATACTTGGTATGTATTGATCTTCAACACTCGTCGTGTTTGTTTCAGTTTCATTGATACTCGGTCCATATTGATCTTCAACACTCGTTGTGTTTATTTCAGTTCATCAATACTTCGTCTGTATTGATCATCAACACTCGTCCGTGTTTATTTATTTTCATCAATACTTCGTCTGTATTGATCGTCAACACTCATCGTGTTTATTTCGGTTCATTAATACTTTGTCAGTATTGGTTATTAACACTCGCCGTGTTTGTTCCTTTTAACATTCGTCCATGTTTATTTTTTATTCATCAATACTTCGTCTATATTGATTTTCAGCACTCGTCCGTGTTTATTTATTTTCATCAATACTTCGTTCGTATTGATCTGGAGCACTCATCCATGTTTGTTTCAATTCATCCATACCTCGCCCATATGGATTGTAGACACTCGTCCATCTTTATCCCCAACATAGTCGCTACACGTCCGTGTTTATTTCTGATTCATCAATACTTCGTCCGTATTGATTCTCAATTCCCATCCGCGTTGAGTACATCTTTTCAGTCACTCTTTTGTGGTGTTTTGTTTTCTCAGTGAAACCCTAGAGCTATAGATATTGCGTCGATCTTAGCTTGTCATTTGTTGTATTCCTCAGCATAGTCATCTCTTCCCCCACAGAGTGCAAATTTTAGAGTTATTTTTGTATTAAATCCCCTTCCACCTAGAATGTCTGAAAAGCGTCACTCTTCATACCTTCATGTTCAATATAATTGAATAGGGGCAGTTGTTGCACCCCAAATTTTGCCTTTTGTTTTCTAATATTAACTGCTTGTGTTTGCATTCAGCATATCATTAATCATGCATGGCATTGGACTTCTAGAACATGGGATCACAACTTGTTTCTTGCAGTTCAGGGTTTCCTTCATTTCAGAGAATGTTTTAGTAGCATTCAGAGCTAAATTCAAAGTCATCAAAGTCTTCGAGCATTTATTTTGCTCAACAGATGGTTTGATTATTTCAGAATCAAGAATGGAGAGCATAGAGTTCATATGATTTTGGCTTCAGACAGGTTATACATCATGTTTTAGGCATTATTCAAGGTCATTATCAGTGGCTAAGGTTCAGATGCGAAGCCGGGCTCAAAACAAGTTGCAACAAGGAAATATTTGCATATTTTCCTTGGTACAAATGATTTGCAGTTTGGTGCAATCGATTGCACCCCTTAAGGATGTGCCATTTTGCTGTTTCTGCATGTACAAATCGATTTACACACAGGTGCAAATCGATTGCACTATGTAAGCTTTGCCAAAAATACTATATTTTCAGCACTGTAGCAGTTTGTAACTCATTGCAATCACTTGGATTCAATACTACATCAGAAGAAGGATCTAGAAGCTTCAAGATATCAGTCCATTTCCAAATTAAGTTCATTTTCCCTCCAAAATTAAAATGGTTTTCATTCCTCATTCTAAGCCAAAAATCTAACCCTCATGCAAAACCAAATTTCAAACCTCATTCTAATTCCATACATAGACCATATTTAAATCAATTTGCTCTATTCTAATAGGAAGAAAATTCATTTTTCTGGTTTCTCTACACATCACATTCAAATTATCTCAATCCTCTCTCACTTTCTCACTCATTTTCATCTTCATCTCTAACCTCACCAAAGCTCTTCCATTAGAGTTAACAAATTCTTCATTGGAATTTGTTAATCCTTGAGCTAAACCATCATCAATTCCTTTCATCAACACAAATTATGCAGTAGAGGTTGATTTGGATCTAGATCTGATGTTTGGAAACACTTTCTTGAAGTGATTTTGAAGCAAGTTCATCTCATTGCATTGTTCTTCAAGTTTCTTGCTAGGAATTCATTTGATGTCTGATTTTCTTTGCTTGATTTATCAAATTCTATTTGCAACAATTACCAAAGCAAATATCTGCTTTGTAGGTTGGTGATTCTTAGATTCAAACTCATTTTAGCTTATTTTGCAACTTTCACAATGTAGATCCTTGTGATTTTTATGTGTATTGATCCTTAATTCAATTAATTTGTTATTATTAATGTTAGATTGATCTAATACGTGTTCATTTATTGTTAATTGATGTGATTTTTGTGTACAATTGCATGTTATTTCATGTTGCATTTGATCCTTGAATTGACGCTGAAAAATGCTTTTGGAAATCTGATTTTTGTTGTTTCTACAGGTGAAAATCGATTTGCACACTGGTGCAATCGATTGCACCCTGCTTGCTGCGCCTGAAATTGCTTTCTGAATTAGTGTAATCGATTACACTGTTAAGCAAATCGATTTGCACCCGCTGCATTTGTGTTTTTGGCTTGTTTTTTAGCATGTTTTGATTTCTTTTCCACTTGTAAGCTTCGTGACTTGATATGTTTGATATTTGTGGAACTTTCTAGGGTTGCTTAGCCTCTATTTGTAGTACGTATGCAAATCTTTGTTGCATGATTGTTGATTATGAGTTGCACGTTCGAAGATAATTGTTTGCACTCTTAATGTTTGTTCATGATGCTTAACTGATAACATGTTGGCACTTGCTTCTTCTTGTTGTTGTTGTTGTATATTCATGATGCTTGATTGTCGATTGTATGTCTACATCCCTTGTTTAAGTGTTGATGTATGCCCATACGCATTGTTGATTGTTGAAATTTATGGTGTGTGTTCTTTTGTTCCATTGTGGATATATGTGCATATTAATTGATTAATCTTTTGATACTTGCTTGCTGGTGTTGCCCATTCAAGATGTTTGATGTTGATACATATTCATACTCATTATTGATCGTTGCATTCTTGATGTATGTCCATGTTTAATTACTTCATTGTTGAATGCATACATGATGCCGATGCATACACCGTTGTCCTGTTCATGCGCTATTAATTGATGTCATACATACTGTTAAATGATGTTGTGTTGTTTCTATAAATACACTGCTGCTTTGTTTTAAGCGTTGTCGTATGCTGCTGTTTGTATTTTCTCATAGCTTGTTTTGCTTTCTCTTGCATGTTCCCTTAGAGCTTCCTAGTCCAACTTAATTTTTGATTAAGATTAGAGTATGATAGACATTAGGTTGTTAATCCAAGCATGACAACATCTAGGTAGATTTCCCTAAACTTAAACATAGGGCCATCTTGCATGACAACATTATAATATAATCGTCTTCTAATCCTGACCTTAGGACCACTTTGCATGATAACATCTTGAGCCAAGTCTCCCTTAGATCTTGCGTTGCGTCCTTCTCCTTTTTCTCTCTCTTAATTCATTCAAAACACTTAATAAATACGATGCGTATAGTGCGTCACGAGCCTTAAGCACAATGGAAAATGATAAGCGGGAGTCTCTTCTTACCTCATCTAGAGAGCTTTATACGCGAGCCATTTCGGATCAGTCGTATAAAGTGTTCGCTCCTATGGTCATAAACTTTAGCATGATACACATCACAAACCAATTCAAAACACTTCAACAAATTCAAATCGTTTTGTCCTTCGAGATTCTCTCTTCAAGCCATTTTCAGAAAGGACATGTTATTTTCGTTCTACCACACACAGGCAACGCGTAAGACTCCAGACAACGAGCGGCAAACACCTAAACTGCAAGAGCGTGAACGTTAACATTGTTTAAAAAAAACACTTAGCAACCCTTGGTCCCACGAACTACGGACGCTCTGATTTCTTCATTCTTGTTCGAATGAAGATACGTAGGCACAAAGGCCCTAATCCTTGGCGAGCAACCTTCCCTTTCACCCGTAGTCCCCTGAACTACGATGACTTCGACTTTCCCATTGCACGAGGGAATACTAAGGCATAGGATCGTGAGATCCTATCGAGTCCCCTTTTGTTTTTTTTCTCCCTTTTTGTTTTTGCGCTCCCTTAGTAAGTAAGCTTTAGACATGCACACCCTTTGATTAGAACAACAAGAGTGAATTCCGTTGAGTACAACAGACACGAGGGGTGCTAATACATTCCTCTTGTGTAATTGACTCCCGAACCCTAAATTTGGTTGTGATACCATGTTCTTTCCCTTTTGAGGTTTTCTCGATGTTTTACTTTCCTCGTTGGGATAAATAAAGTTTGATGGCGACTCTGTGTCTTCACCGGTGGTTTTTTGTAGTAGCGACAGAGAGCTCTGTGATAAATTTGATAGAACTTGAGGAATAAAAGACTAGCTCAGTGTCACCGTTGTTAAACGAACTATTGGAAAAATTGATAACTCTCTTTGCATAATTTTCTAATCCATTTTCCATGATCCGTTAGGAAATCTTGCAACTATTGATTTTAGAACTTGCATTTCTCCAAATCGGTTTGGGGTTTAATGGTTCTCTTGAACGAAACACACTTCCAAACAAACACCATAACTAAAAAATGATGAATAAAAAGTAAAAAAAGGCCGATGTATTACTTGTGGTTTTTTGCAACTAGAGAACAAGAAATAAAGAAGATGATTGAGTAGAGAGCACAAAAGAATTCTATTGAAAAGTAGAAGTTGAAATAACTTTAAACAAGAAAGGGCCTTATTTATTTAAAGACGCAATTGGTAGACAAGAAAATGACCAGACTTGATACTTGCAGACTATGGCCGCAAAGGTTAATGATTATTCATTTTTATGAGTCTTGAGGCACTTGACAATGATTAGAGCTAAAAAAATCAAAATCCCAATGAAAATCGAAAGTTTGAGAGACGGAAAAATAACCATAACAAAATCGATTGCGACTTCAAGTGACAACAATAAAAAAAACTAGACATTTCACCCTTACAGAAGATTACACATCTCATCCTTACACAAGGCTAGACATCTCGCTCTTACAAAGGCCTAAAAGAATTCCTCTCTTGCACACCTCATGCTTGAGAGATTATGTACATCTTAGTCTTCCATACAAAGCACTATGTTCTTACATATCTCATGCTTGGAATACTATGTATATTCCGATCTTCCACCTAAAGCAATTGGATTAAGTTTTGACCCAGAGTCTGTAGAGAGAGCTCAAATTCGAGTTCTAACCAAAAGAATAATACCGAGCTAAGGAAATAAACAATTTAAATCAATTAGGTCATCCCATAACTAACGCAAAAGGAATATTTGAATCATGATGTACTAAATAACATATTCTAAGTGTATTAGTGATCATAATGAATAAGAGCGCGCAAGAGATCAATGACTATAACGAATATTAAATGGTATTTATAAACCCTGAATTTGAGATAAGACAAAAAGATTGATGTATAAGGGATAAGAGGTGTACATTGGTCGGTTTGGGTTGGGTTTGGCCAAACCCAATATCCAATCCATAAAGGACACTCTAGTTTGGGTGAGGCAAAATAACCACCTGCTGCACCAATGGGTCAGTTTGGGTAAACCCACTAATTTTTGGGTTGGGTTGGGTAGTGGGTTTCCCGAATAAATTTTTCTGTTTTATTAATATCAAATGACTAAATGACGAATCATCATATTTTTTATAAAAATTATTCAACGTTTTTATCCTCTTGAAAAAATTAGATAACATATTTTTACTATTTTTTACATCATAAATTAATAAATTATACATAACTAATAAAAATTATCATACAATACTACCAACAAATTTAATTAGCATGACATAAAATTGTATTAGCATCAAAATAAACAAAGAGTGAAATATCCAAAATTAGTTAAAGTCATGGTTCACTAAAATAGTAAATGTTCAAGAGACTAAAATTGCAACAACTAAGTTAATATTCATCAAAATCTTTAAAATTGTAATAATAAATGTATGGTTAGTGGGGTTTTTGGGTTTGAGTCTGATTTTACCCGAAACCCAATTTTTATAGGGTTTTTTAGTTTTTAAACTCATATCCACCCAATTACTCAACCCAACCCACTGTTATAGATTTTTTTGGGTGGGTTTGACCGGATTTTGTGGGTTGACCCAACCCACGTACACCCGTAATAAGGGACACTAACGTAAAGTAAATGAGCACATTTGTTTCCATATGACATAGACATATACTTGCGACTCTCATTAGCTTCGGGTTAGTAGAGTTGTCAATCAATGTGTTTACCTGTCAAAAAGTACATAATGCGTGACACCCTTATGCTAGTAGGGGTGGCCAGAGATCTTAGTGATTTTCGGTGGTTTTGGGTTTGCTCATGATGGTGAGAAACCTTGTTCGTTGGTGTTTTAGCTATGGAGAGTGCAAGCTCACGTGAGGTGACAAGCTTTGTATTTTTAGTGGTATGTTGTGTGTATATGAATTGTCCTTCTTCAACCCTCAGGTTGAGATTTTATAAGGGCTTTAGACTTAGGTTGAGGGAAATTACTTCCACTACCAGATAATGGGGAGGAAGGAGTTATTCCTCCTTTAACCCATTCTTTTAGTATGTTGTAATGAGTCACGTCATTTCCCACGTCTGCTAGACAAGTGGAAAATAGTATGGGTCCATTAAGCCCAACCGAGGAGGGTGTTACTGTGATTTGAATGACTTCATGGGCCATTTCAGGCGACCTCCAATTTAGCAGAGTCACTCCCCTCGCTAGTGTGTCTAGTCTCTCACCTTCTTTCATGAACCAATCTTTCTTAGAATCCAATAAAATTATAATAGTATAAATAAGGTCGTCTTAAACAATTTGATTTCCCTGTTCTTATATTAAAAATGACCCCTAATAAAAAATATAAATAAAAGCATTCTCTATTTAAATTGTAAATAACATAAAAAACAATCATTCTTGTAAATAATGTTAAAAATAATTATATTTTAATCAATAAAATCAAAATAGAATTTCAAGTTAATATTATGATCAACATTCTATCTATTTAAAAAGAGTCATCCTTCGAACACTTTTTGAAGCAGATTCATCAATCAAGTTCTCATATTGTACTGTCTTTAAGATATCATTTTCAATTATTATCAACGTTAAGCCATTAGGTCTTTCTTTTAACTTGGTAGACCGCAGGTAAGACTTCAACAACTTTAGTTTTGAAAAGCTTCTTTTGGCAGAAGCAACTGTTAAACGAGTAGTCAATAAACGCCGGACCGCCCTGGACTCTCCCAACAGTCTTTAGCCTTTTCAGGCTAAGGCTTGAATGGCACTCTTAGAATGACTTGTGCTTCAAGAAAACCTACATGGTTGGAAAAAGGGAAAGCTATAGCACCAGTCCAATTCTTCTTTCTGTATGTCAAAGAGTATGCCTGCCCTGTCCTTTGTTTAATAAAGTAGGCGTCGAGCAATAATTAAATGACTGCCCCATGGTGGCTGTTAAATAGGAATCGACTCCCCTCTGAATGTCCTCATCTGTTATTTGATTTCCCAGTAAAAGGGACTTTTTCATTTCAATTATAATGGATTCCTGCTTTATTAATGCATTTCGGTAGCTCACATCTAGGGACTTATCTTTGCGTGATTACTCAATATTACGCAATTCACTGCTAAAATCTCGGACAACCCGACCCTCCCCTTCTAAAGCTGAAGGACCAGGATGATCTTGGTTTTCGTGAAATACAGGCAGAGCCCCCTCTGGGGAAGGAGGTTGATTGAACCCTCAGACATTCCTCATAGTGACTTGATCTAATAAAGGGATCATTAGTTGAATCATTTCCCCTCAGATGAGGTCTCGCTTATTTGATCTAATTTCCAGCTTTGCCACCCTCCCACCTATCTCTTCCATCATCACCCCATCTAGAAGGAGTTTCACCCAAAATGGCAATTTCCAAAAAGAGAAATGAGGAAAGTCCTGTTCTTTTACACAGTATAAACTAGAACATAGTTTAAAAGCCAGTCTCCATTCCACAATCCACCAAAGGTATCCTCGCATGAAGTACTACTATCCTCCCGGATCAAGGCTTGGCTTGCTAAAATTTGATATGTAATAATTGTATTACGAAAACAATTTATGCCTTTCAAAAAATTCAATATATCAATAGGTTCTATTTTTTTCTTCGACAAGATACTTCTTAGTAACCTTAACTCCACAAATAGTTCTCTTCCATCAATATCATATTGATCACTATGTTTTAATGTTTGTTCAAAACGACTATAACAAGACTCCAAGGTTACATCATTTTGGAAAACTAGGTCAAATTCAGCTAAAATTTCAATTAAGCCCAAAAAGTCGTCATTGCTATTTTGGTACATTCTCTCTTCAGAACCACGAAAGGCTAAACTATGTTTAGCAAGAAATTTCACTAGTGAAATAATTCTTTTTAAAACACTTTTCCAATGATCTTTTTCTTTGTTAACCAATCTTTGAGATGTTTTATCAATAGTCTGAAAGTTTTGCATTCTTTGACATAACTCATACCAAGTAGTCATTTTTAACATGTTTCGTGCCTATTTCATGTTCTCTAAATCTTTCACCAACATGTGCCCAATCACCAAAATCATCATTTTCTAATTGACCTGTACCAATCCATTTTTTAAAAACCTTACAACAAAAATAAAATGATCTATCAAACTCCTTTGAATAAACAAGTCAATCTCTATCACACTTCTCTTCATTTGATAAAACTATAATATACAAATTAGCCTTAAAGCGTCTAAACGATTTATCTTTAGGATCCTTCACAACCGATAAATATCTTTTAAGACCTTTTGTAGCTAATAAATCAATATTTTTATCCTCCCAATTGTCACTACATTATCAACATTTTCAACATCACCCTTTTCAATGTCTAAATCATCATTTACAGTAGTACTTGTTCTAGCCAAAAATGGTTAGACCACCAAAAGTGCTAACTCTCCTTCTCGTTGGACAAAGAGAGTTACGCTGTCTCTACTGCGGAGTATGTTGGGATGAATATTTGGGGATTTGAGGGCTATACAGGTGTTGTATATTGCCTCAAGATAAATGTCTTGCTTATCCCTCATGTGGGAGCCCCATTATACAACCTTCCTTTAATTCAAGCCATTAAGAGAAGCCTCTTGGCCTTCTGGCATTATGTGGCCATCATTGCTGTAACCTCTCTCCATGAATACAAGCTTTAAAGCTATTGGTAACGTCCGTATTGATGCGTCGTCGCCGTTACAAAAGTTGGAGTAGCCTTTGACGAGGTTGTGTCCGACATCGGTGCCGGGTTGGTGGGGTGTGGTACCCGGCCTCATGAGAACTCTCCAAGGTGGGAGTTGGGCTCCATGATTGGACCGAGTTGTGTATGAGGCTTGTATGGCTCTCTTCATTATACGATCTCTCCTATTACTATAGTCTGGTTCGTGCTCACCTTTATCCGATTACTCAACTCGGTATCAAATATATTTGGCATGTACATAAGCCCCCCGAGTACTATATCTGCTCATAAGGATGTAGTACTCGGCAGTGACATAAGGCCAGATATATTTGCTAGGTGCCGAGCTGTAGATCGACCCTTCTTCTTAGGTTCTTACGTGTCAGAAATTTCTTGGGATGTCGTGTCCTTTCAGTTTCCCCAATAATGATGACTATTAAAGGCTACTCCCTAGCTACTCTTGAGTCTTTTATCAAAATCTTTCTTTTCTCTCTTCTCATTTCCGAATCGTCTTCCCTCTTTATCAACTAGAACACTTTCCAATCTCCAAGGCTTCTTTACTCGCAGGTATCCTTCTATTACTTCTAATTTCAATTTTATTCTTCAATTTTGTTTCTATACAATATGATAGTCTTTAGTAAGCGAGAAGGTGAGTGTAGTAGTAGCGAAGTCCGTATGAATGCCATAGAGAGAAAGGAGTTGTGGGAGCAATGCATGTGGGAAATAGGAAGTGCTTTAGGGCCAGAGGAGTATAGACGAGTCATGAACGAAATCTATAGCGATGTTTTTACTTCTGGAAATAATTGATTCTGGCTCATCTTCCTCAGGTTGTGTAGAGGTTTCAATGACGACTGCTACTCCTTTTGATCTTGAGGTCATGAATCATAAGACTAGTACCTTTGATGATGTAGAAATAGCGAAACTCTGGTCCCTAAGACAAATATCTTCAACTGGGTCCGAAGACGATGTTGTCTTGGAATCGTGTATTCCTGGAGAGTGAGTTTGTATACTTTACACCAAAGGCATTAAAGAAGACTTTTTCTACTTCTATGTCGGGGTTCTATAAGATTTCAATATACAAATACCTTTTTATGACTTTGAAGCTGACTTGCTGAAAACTGTGAATATAGCTCCCTCTCAATTTCGTCCCAACAGTTGGGGTTTCATAAAGTATTTCGAACAGGTTTGTGAGGTCTTAGACATCACCCCTACCATTGGTATGTTTTTATCTTTCTTTGAAGTAAAAGGTGTCGATAATTGTAGTTGGATACAAATCATTGGGATTCCCAGACGGAGCTTCTTCCATGCATATACCTCTATAAAAATTATAAGAACCACTTCCTAAGGGTAAAGAGCGGACCGAGATGTCCACAAGTGTTGTACTCTCTGGATAGCCAGCCTCGTTTTCCCTTTTACTAGGCCGAGAACCCATTGCCGATCACTGGTTTTAACTTTGAGAAACTGAGTGAACTGGAAACTCAATCTTTGATTGTTCTTGATTCCTTCCGTATGATGAAGGTTAAGGAGTTGTTACCTTTAAGTGACGAGCAACTACTCGCCTACCTGGGTAATTGTTTGCTTACTATTTGTACATATGATTTATCATTCTCATTCTAACGTTTATTACTTTTTCTGCAAATACCATGACTAAATTGTCAGTAGCTGAACAAAAGAAATTAATTTTGGAGGCTCGTGCTGCTCGTAAAAGATCCGGAGAGGTTGTCCCCTCTAAGTCGGATATGGGCGGGTTGGAAATCCGACAACCAAAGCAGACCTGGGGTACTAGTGCAAAGGCTACCCTAAGTAAGAATGCACCTCAACCTTCTACTCCTCCATCCCAGGAAGAAACTTCGCAAGGTGCTCCCAAGAGGTTGAAAACCCTCATGACTGATGAAGTCGGTCGGGCTGACATGGAGATCAATTCCCTCATGTGAGTTCCTGAGGAAAGTGTTGCATCCGGGGAGTTTGAGTTCTGGTCCAACAACTTTGACGTGCTTAGGTTCTTGTACGACCATCTTAACGCCACTGAGGATGTTAATAAGGTGAAGTCTATTGGTCGGCAGAAGATTACTCAAAATATTAGCTCCTACCTTATGTGGTGTGTCGTTCTTGCCAGGGGTCTGTTTGAATCTAGTGACGATTCTGAGGTGGAGAAGCTTAGGCTGAAAGAAGAAGAGCTCAATATTTAATCAGAAAAACTTTCTGGTTTAGAGAAAAGCTTGGCTAATGAGAAGAAGAGCCGAGATACCTTTGAGTCTAAACACAAGTCAACTTTGTCCAAGGCTGCTGAGGAGCTGGAGCAAGTCCAAGCTTCCCGTGCCGAGCTCACTGAGTCTCTTAAGAAGGCTCAAATTGGAGTTCTCTCCACTGGCGATGAGGCCTTTGACAGGGAAAAAGAGCAAGTTTCGTGACTCTATCCCGGGCTAGATCTGTCAGAAGTTGACTACTTCAAGGTGGTGCAGGATGACCGCCTTATAGATCTGGCCGAGTTTGAAAAGAATAATTCGGAGAAGACTTCTGCTCCTGACAATGGCGAGAATGAGACCCTTGATGATGTTGGCGCTAATGATACCTCGATTGTTGAATGATTTTTCTATCTTTTCTGTGTTAGTTAGTCATCCTTCTGGATGCATTTTGATGTATTTTGGCAAGGGAGTGTGGTGTAGTCCCTCCTTATGCTTATGAATTTTTAGCCCTCAGACTTTGTACAATTTATTTTGGCCCTTCTGAAGCTTTTGTTTGTGTCATTTCTGCTTATCGTATTTATTTCTTTGCAAAATAATCCCGTACATATATCCAGCCCCTCAGGCACTAAGTTAGAATAACTTAAGGTGTCCGATTATAAATTGCTGGGTATTATTTTTGCTTCCGCCTTTGCTTTGATTATTAAGGGGCCTTTTAGTTATCTTGTGTGTATAGTCTTCACACTTTTGAGAATTCTGGACTCTCATGAGCACAGGTGCCGATTATTGTATGTACCTAGGCGTCTTAACAAGATTCACGCCTTTCTTGTTTGCAGTTTGCCCTTTATGATTCTTTACTTACAAGCCCCAAGCATCTTTCGAGATGCTTTGAGTTTAGATGTTTCATCATCTTTATATCTGATTGTCTGGCTTATGTGCACGGAGCTATCAAACATATTTCTTCGACCCGTGTACGCAAGCGTTTATGGGCGACCTATGTATGCGGAGCAAGTCGACACATTTATAGGGTTTTAATCAACCCGTTTATGGGCGACCTATGTACGCGGAGCAAGTCGACACGTTTATAGGGTTTTAATCAACCCGTTTACGGGCGACCTGTGTACGCGGAGCAAGTCGACACGTTTAAAGGGTTTTAATCAACCCGTTTATGGGCGACCTATGTACGCGGAGCTAGTCGACACATTTATAGGGTTTAAATCAACCCGTTTATGGGCGACCTATGTACGCGGAGCAAGTCAACACATTTATAGGGTTTAAATTAACCAGTTTATGGGCGACCTATGTACGCGAAGCAAGTCAACCCGTATATAGGGTTTTAATCAACCCGTTTATGGGCGACCTATGTACGCGGAGCAAGTCAACACGTTTATAGGGTTTTAATCAACCCGTTTATGGGCAAACTATGTACGTAGAGCAAGTCATGTTTTATAGGAGTTTTTCAACCCGTTTATGGGCAACCTATGTGCTCGGAGCAAGTCCACACGTTTTATAGGAGTTTTCCGAGTTGTAGCTTGCCATTTCCAGCCGGTTACCTATCAATATGACAATTTTTTTAACTCCAGGTGCCTCGTTAAAAACCCTTGCCCTTGAAAAGGAAAAGAGTGTAACCCGGATCCTTTATTTATTAATCGAATACATAAGATTTAGTTGAAGTACATTCTAAGACTAGATACATTCCTTGTTATAGGTATTTCTATTCCTTCTAATGTTTCTAACTCGCATGCTTCTTGATTGGAAGGATCCTCCCATCCAGTTGACTGGACGTCTTTAAAACTAATGCGAGAGCTCTCAGGAGCAGTATACTCTACTAGGAAGTCAAATTTTCCGCTTGGTTGTCCCAAGGTATCCCAAGTCTCTGAGGGGTTGTCGTCCTTGTTGATATTGTCTTGAGGAAGTGAAAAGTTGATGAATTCCTGTTCCGCCATCCCTGCGACTTCATCGAGACGATTGTTAACGTACTCAGGATTTTCTGAGCAAGGCTTCCATGCTTCTGAAGGAGAGGAAGAATCCTTTTCCAGGCTATCTGGAAGATATGCATTTCCGGGCTTGCTTTGATACCTCAGATTCTCCATGTGAGGTTTCCCAGGAGAAAGGACTAGGCTGTCCTTAAATGCTTGCATGATCCCGTTCTTTTCTTCGGGGAATGATTTGACTCTGATGGGTGTATCATGGGTCGGTAGATGCCCAACCTGGATTTGTTTCGTTCCTTTGTCGTGCACCATGTTGACTAAGTGGACTTTGGGGGACTCTTGGAATTTGGTTCTCTTGCTGGTTCTTTTTTTATCATTTTTAAACTATCCTTATAACACTCTATCGCTATCCCCTGGTCGCCCGTGACAATCCCCACCCGACCATCTTCAAGGGGAAATTTTATGGTCGAATAAAGTGTTGAGAGCGAAGCCTCGAGGGCGTTGAATGATGGCCGACCTATAATGATGTTATAGGGTGAAGAAACATTGATTATCAAGTACCTTACTTAGACAGTCTTTGCGTTATCAATATTGCCAAAGGTAGTCGGCAATACTAAATGTCCGAACACCCAGACCTGCTCTCCCGAGAATCCTACTAGACCACATTTGAATGGTAGCAACTTGGTTTCATCAAGCCCCATTCCTCTGAATGTTTTCCAGTACAATACGCCGGCTGAGCTTCCAGGTATATTAGTACCCTCTTCACGCTCCGATCTCATACCTCCACTTTGATAACCATAGGATCATTTATGTGAACTAGAACTCCTAGGGAGTCTCGCTCGAAGAATATTACACGTCTAAGTTTCCTTCCGGTTTTTCTGGGGGCCCCTTGTTTACATGCATAACTGTTCTAACATATCTCCTTCTGACTGGACTTGTTCCTTCACCACCAGCAAATCCTCCAGAAATGGTGTTTAGAGTGTGTTGGACTGCCTTCGTCTCACGACCCTCCTTGGCATCCGAGCCCTTTTTTCGGGATGACTTTTCTGGTTCCTGGTCACTTTGGGGAGGACTTCTCTTGTTATTTTGTGGTCGAGAATCTTTCATATATGCCAATAAATGTCCCCTCTGGATTAGGGCTTCAATTTCCTTTTTCAGTTGCTAACAGTCTTTGGTGTGATGTGTCATACCCCAAATTTTGACCACTAAGATTTCCCATCATTGTACAAATCATCATCACAATATGGATGAACCATTAGTCTCCCCAAAGATGGGTGAACATCCACTACAATCAGACTTAGGGTTTCAAGCCCTCTCAGAGCTCTTAGACAAAGGATCAATCAAGGAATGACATGATCTTCAACTTGTCTAGTCTCTCAAACATCCACAATGGATCAAGAGTACTCCCACATCAAGGATCAAGCACAAGGTTGCAGCATTCCAAGTGGATTAAGCCTCGAGATCACCAGTGTGACCAAATTAGGGTTTGGTCAACCAGGGCCTCCAGATGGAAATTTTCCTCTGGGCATGAGCCAATGCTTCAAAGCATAACCTATGATGCTCCAAGGGACATCATGGACCCCATCATCAAGTTAATTTAGCCTCAGGGGATGCATTCACAAAAAAAATCAGGAATTAGGGTTTCTTGACCTAATTCACCCCTAAGTTGACTTTTGGGGCAAAGCATGAGCCAAGACCTCAAGAAATGATTTAAGGGTCTCTAATACACCACATTGATCCATTTGCAACAATGGATTAATCCAAGAAGCTTGAGCAACAAGTTTCAATTTCATCTGAACCACAATTAGGGTTTCGCGGGAAAAGTCAATTGTGCCTTTGACTTTTGACCAGGACATGCTCCTAAACCCTAGGACATGATTCAATACACCCTATAACACCTATGAAATTAATCCATTAAGTTTGATTTAGGTCAAGGACTT
Source organism: Lathyrus tuberosus (assembly GCA_022829125.1). Lineage (NCBI taxonomy): Eukaryota > Viridiplantae > Streptophyta > Magnoliopsida > Fabales > Fabaceae > Lathyrus > Lathyrus tuberosus. The sequence goes on along the minus strand of JALAZF010000416.1, from coordinate 1,616,757 downwards.
GATTTCATAGAGGATCGCACAGTTTGGAATTCATCTGACAAAAAGTCAGCTGTGCACAAAAGTCAACTTTGACTTTTTGAGATTTTTCACAATTATGGTTTTTTAACCCTAAAATGATGTTAATGTGTGATTGTAATCATCATTCATCAAGAAAAATCAAGAAAAGTGGGATAACTTGTAAAAGGGGTAACCATAAAAACTTAGAAATTTTTCTAAGTTATGGAGCAAAGTGGCTAGGGTACCAAATTTGGAGGATTATAACTCCTAAACCACAAGGCCATTTTCCCCCATCCAAAGCTGGATTTATAGCTCTCATGGCCCTCTACAAAAGCTTCAACTACACCTCACTCCAATTCATTGTGGATTCTGAGTTATGATTGGGTCAAAATGACTAAAAACATGAAGGTACCACTTTTCCAACACTTAGACAAAATTCTGTCCAAGACAGATTTTGTTGAAAACACCAAAACTTGTGAGATTTTTCACATAGTTGCAAGCTGAATCAAGTCCAAAGGTAAACATCAATGTTGTTGCATATGTTGCTAAGAATTCAAAGAGCTTATCAGCATGAATTGATTCAACTTGAGCCAAGAGAAATCCATGCCCAAAGCCATGTTGCTGCAGCTGTTTTGGAAAAATCAGTTTGCACTTTTGCTTGCTTTACACGATTTCTAATTCAAGACCAAGGATCTCTATGTCACAGTCATCCAATCTAATCCTAATCCAACTGATCCAACTGTTAAAGCTAAGTCAAAAAGCTAAGGGATCTTCCAACTTGAGAATAATGCATTTTGGCACATTATGCCTTGAATTCAAAGGCATTTATGTGAAATAGGGCACTTTCAACAAAGCCACTCTTCTCAGTCAAGTTCTCTGATTAAACAACAATTAAAACATCTGAAGAATGTGAATTTGGTCAAGACATAGCCATGCTCTTGGGAAGGGCTAGGTTGCCTTGCATGAGAAGAAATGCCACCAAGCCAAAGCCTTTGAATGTGATCTGATCCAGCAGCCATTCACTATTCCTCTAAGATAAGAATTAATCACCTATAAATAGAGGTTCCAACTGATCATTCAAATCACACCAAAGCAATTTACAACACTGCTTTCTCTCATTCTCTCTTAAGTACCAATTTTCTTTATTTTTGAGCAACCACCATCGGGTTTTGAGTTGCAGCCTTAAGCAATCCATTCCAATTGCTCAAACACATCACATATGATGTATTTGAGGTGTCCAAACACTTAAACACCAACTGTAACACCTCTAGCTCAAAATCACTCTTCAACTAAGCCATTATGCCTCAATTATGCAGTTGGAGTCCTCCAACTTGATCCAAAGGTTTCCAAAGTGTTCCAAAGCTTGCAACACACTCCACAACATCCATCGAAGCTGTAGGGATCATCAAACCACTTCTGGAACACCATCTATGCAGAGTTCCATTTCAGCTTGCATCAAGGTAAGCCTCAAAACTACATCTTCATGATCCATGCATATTTCCTCGCTTGATATTTTTGCCAATTGCTTGCCATCATATGTTGAGTGTTTCCCCTAAAAAAATTTGATCATAGCACTCACCACCATGTCTGCACGATTGCTTTTGCAAAATTAGGGTTCATACGGTCATGTTGATATAACTTGCTATACACTGAAAATAAATGAAATCAAATATTGCCATCGTGATCCTTGTGAAAAAACGCATGAGTTTGGTATTTGAATCATGTCAAATGGTTGAGAAATAGGTGAGTTAGAGGGCTTCACGCATCTGAGCTTAAGGTTGAAGATGGCCATGGCGCCATGCTTGAGAAACCAACCAAGTTTGCCTTATATTTTTCGCTTGCCATGTTATTAATGAATTGGCATTGCGCCCCAGTGGTTGATCAACTGGTTTGTGTGTATTAGCAAGCGAGAGGTCTGGGGTTCGAATCCCCCTCGCCCCAGACCTCTTTTTTATCACTTTTTCCTATTTTCTTATTTTTTATATTATTTTGTTAATGATTTGAAAAATTAATAACTCCCTCAATTTTAATTATTTTTGATTGGTTCTTTTTGCAAAAAATCACAAAAATGTTGAAATATTTCATTCCACAAAAAAAAATTTATATTAGTTATTTAATATAATTAGTATTTTTGTGAATAAATTCCTTTTTAATTGTTTTTAAGCATTTAAAAGTGAATATTTACTATGAAAATCAAAACTAAATGAGTTTTAATTTATCTTGTGATAAAAACCTCATTTTTCAAACCCTCAACAAAAATCACAAGTGGTTTATTCAAACTTATTTGGTATTTTTATCATTTTTATTTGATTTTCTATAAATATTTCCTTTTAAAAGAAAACAAATTTAGGGCTTCCTTGATTTTCACTCAAACAAATCATTTTCAAACACTCATGGGCCTCTAATAGAGTGTAAGACCCAAGCCTTTTTGTAAATAAACTCATTGTGGGCCTCACTTATTGTATAAGTCCCTCTGTGTATTTTCAAAACAATGGCACGATCGACGCCTTTTCATAAAAACCTTGGGCCTCTCCTCGAGCTGTAAGCCCCATCACTTGTATAAAAATAAATCATTGGGGCCTCTAATAGAGTGTAAGACCCAATCCCCTTTTAACCAAAACAATTTTGGGCCTCAGATATTGCATAAGTCCCTCTGCGTTAAAAGAAAATCTCTGCGCGATCGCCAGTTCAAAAATTAAACCCTTGGGCCTACCCTCGTGTTATAAGCCCCACTCTTTAAAAACCATTGGGCCTCTAATAGAGTGTAAGACCCAACCCTTTTTGAAAACCAAAACTTTTTGGGTCTCAGTATGTTGTATAAGTCCCGATACCATAAAAAAGTTCGGCGCGATCGTCGCCTTTTTAAACAAAACTTTTGGGCCTCTCCTCGAGCTGTAAGCCCCACCACTTGTACAAAAATAACCCTTTGGGCCTCTTGAGAGAGTGTAAGACCCATCCCTTTGTACAGAAAACCTTTTTGGGCCTCAGTCACTTGTATAAGTCCCTGTACAATGTACAAAATAATAGTGCAATCACTGATAAAACCTTGGGCCTCTCCTTGAGCTGTAAGCCCCAATAATCTTTTCAAAACACTTTCTCATTTGATTTTGAATATAATATTGTTATCAAAGTTTTCTTTGTTGAACAACTAACCAAACAGCATGGAAGCTCTACAACCGAGTAAGTATTTACCCGCTTTCATATATATATATATATAAATATATATATATATATATATAACTGTATTGTGGGGCTGCTCACTGTAAGTCTTCTTTCACAAACTTTTATATACTTGTCAAATATCAACTGTGTAATACTAGTATAGTTATTTAGAGTTTTCCCCGGCAACTACGTCTAGCACTAGGTAAAGCCCTGTTGGTCACTCTTAAATACAAACAAAACTATATCCCCATAGGATTACCAGACACAGTATTTCCTCCTCTTGGGGTTAAACAATATGGAGACGTGAAAGGCAGCATTCTCGGTGAACCCTTTCTCAGACTGTCACCCTTAGAAATCGTCAAAGAAACTCTAACTCCCCAGAGATGATCTTTTCTCTGTGAATGGAATTTCTTGAGTTTCTTCCAAATTCTCGAACTTTCCTGGCTTGATCTATTCTCGGTGAATGGCATGTCTTGAACTTCTCGGGGTTTGGGGACCCATAGACTTCTTAAAAGCATCCCCGCCTCCTCTTGGGCGTTGTACAAGGACCCTTCGGCTTCTTAAAAGCTCTCATGCCTTCTCTTGGGCTTAGTACAAGGACCCAGAGACCTCTACATGTATAGGAATAGAACCTAGTCATCAATTTGCTAGACCTGTCTTTCTGAGTCAAGTGTCAGACCAGTTAATGGGTTGACCTTCATCCCTTAACATACCAGCCTTCTCTTGGGCATCATACAAAGATCATTCACTACCTGAGAATCGATTTCTCAAAACACCCGTAGACTTGGACAGTCTCAATACCCTTTGGATTTTCCATTTCCTTAAAGAACAGGAAATCTCCTTGATCCTCTGATTAATCTCAAAGTACAACATTACCCATATAAGAGCTGATTTTCTCTTTTAACCAACATACTGGACCTGTCACTAAACTGAAATAGTCACCAGCACCCTAGCCTCCTCTTGAGCTTTGTACAATGATTCTCCCCAGCGGAGCTAACCTTTTTAACCTCCATCTCGGGCATCGTACGAGATACCAAATCACTCTCTTGTTGAGTATAAAAGGCTCTCTTGTTGAGTCAACCCCCCTTTTAACCTCTATCTCGGGCTTCGTACTAGATACAAAAACACTCTCTTGTTGAGTATAAAGGACTCTCTTGTTGAGTCAAACATTTTTAGCCTCCATCTCGGGCTTCGTACGAGGTACAAAAACTCTCCTGTTGAGTCAAGCGCCTTTAGCCTCCGTCTTGGGCTTCGTACAAGACACATACAAAAGGACTCTCTTGTTGAGTCAACCCTTTTAGCCTCTCTCTCGGGCTTCGTACGAGACACATAAAAACACCCTCTTGTTGGGTCAATAGCCTCCTCTTAGGCTTTGTATAAGGAAACCCCGGTTGAGTCAATCAACCTTTTAGCATCAAAATCTGTGCCTCATTCACAGTATACAAACATAAACAACTCCTTTTCCTTCATCTAATTGCTGTAAGCGGCAAGCCTCTGGATTATTTACATCCACGCCACTGTCCCTCTTTTAGCATGAGAAATTCCTAAGGAAAGATGGCATTGCTCTAAACTTAGTTAAAGTCTTCTCCTTCAGGTTAAAAATCCCCTATAAAGGAAATTATGGCATTGTAGGATTCACATATCCCAGTTAAAGTAATTATCCTTTATAATCAGTCACCCAACAGTTGTGATAAACAGATCCCCTTTAGAGATGATAAATTCTCTCTAAAGTCAAAACCCTTTAGCTTCACATCTTGGGCTTCGAACAAGTTACAAATAGACATTTCAGCTTCACAACTTGGGCTTTGAACAAGATACAAACCACCTTTAGCTTCATGTCTTGGGCTTTGAACAAGACACCAAAACAACCTTTTTACTCCCATAGAATAGGAGGAACTACGATCGCTCTGATTTCCCTGTTTCGTTAAACGGGAATATGTAGGCATAAGATTGAAAAATCTTAGCGAGCGCACTGATAAAAAAACCCAAAATCCCGTACCTTCACACATCAATCGAAAAGCATCATTCCTAACATCCTACCAATAACATAGTCTCATCATTTCATTCTTAGCAAAATAAGCAGAGAGAGGCCCACAATCTAAACCGCATCTGTAAACCAACAGTCATCTGTTTAAACTCAGTATGCAAGCAGGGTTAATTGAAGACATCTATTTCCCTTCCTTCATCAGCTTCAATAGGATAAAAAATGAATCGACCTGTAGTACCCCAGAGCGACAGTGCTTAAGAACCACGTCTAAAATCGCTCGCTACATGATGTCCCCGTATACGGTGGTAATTACACCAAGCCTCAGGTTGCCTTCCCATGATTGCGTTGACCCTTTTGGGGCGTTGAGGCTCAGGTAACAGATTCGTGTGACCGACTTCTTTAAGGATGTCTCCCTTGCTTGTATTTAGCGGGGTGAGGTCTCTGTTTGGCTCATACGACTGTCTGTATGGTCTGAGAGCATGTCGTTCGCACGTAGCTCCCCGAGGATACTCCTTCTTCCTGTTTGACACCTCTTATTTGCTTTTTGTCTTTTCATTGTCGTCTCAGGCTCTTTTCTCTTGGTTACGCTCCTCTCATTTGATGTAACATTCAGCCCGGGTAGTGATCTCGTCCATGTTGATAGCCGGCTTCTGAGCCAATGACTCGTTGAGTTGCCCGACTCACAATCCATGTTGAAAACCCCCCACAAATAGCTCTTGATTCAGATGAGATACTTTGAGGGTTTCCTCGTTAAACCGAGCCAAGTATTCACGTAGTGGTTCCGCCTGCTTCTGTCGAACACTGAACAATGCAGTCGTGGACACCTTCCGACGTTTGCTTGCCGAGAAGTGATGTACTAACTTCTTAGTTAGGTCATGGTAGCTTACGATGGAGAGCCGAGGAAGGCTCAGGTACCATCTTAGGGCTACATCCTTCAAAGTTTTGGCCATGAGTTTACACTTTAGTGAGTCCGAATGGGCAACTATGGCCATCTGATTGTTGATGGCAGTGACATGCTCCTGAGGATCTGTCTTCCCATCAGAAGAAGCTAATGGTGCTTTGAAGTTTTCGGGTACGTGGTCATCCCAGATCTCTTGAGAGAGAGGTTGAGGTTCGAGAACCTCCTCCTCGCTATCAGCGTCAGCTTGACTTTGCTGCTGCAACTCTTGTATACTATTCTGCAGTGTTTCATTCTGTTGTCTCATAGTTTCCATCATGGCTAGTAGCTGAGCCATGTCTGGAGGGTCTCCTTCAGAAGTCATGCCGTTAGTGAGGGGTGTGGTATGGGAAAGTTTTACCTAGGCCCCATGGTGGGCGCCAAATGTTCTAGCAAAAAATGGTTAGACCACCAAAAGTGCTAACTCTCATTCTCTTTGGACAAAGAGAGTTACGCTGTCTCTACTGCGGAGTATGTTGGGATGAGTATTTGGGGATTTAAGGGCTATACAGGTGCTGTATACTGCCTCAAGATGAATGTCTTGGCCTTCTGGCGTTATGTGGCCATCATTGCCGTAACCTCCCTCCATGAATACAAGCTTTGAAGCTCTTGGTAACGTCCGTATTGATGCGCCGCCGCCGTTACAAAAGTTGGAGTGGCCTTTGACGAGCTTGTGTCCGGCATCGGTGTCGGATTGGTGGGGTGCAGTACCCGACCTCATGAGAACTCGGCAAGGTGGGAGTCGGGCTCCCTAATCGGCCCGGGTTGTGTATGAGGCTTGTCTGGCTCTCATCATTGTACGATCTCTCCTGCTACTATAGTCTGGTCCGTACTCACCCTTATCCGACTACTCAACTCGGTATCAAATATATTTGACATGTACATTATTAACATCAACGTTATCCTCTATATTTCCGATAGTAACTACATTTTCTAGAATTCCTACATCAACATTATCAACATTCTGATATTCAACTAAATTTTTTGATTATTTTATTATGAGTTTATCAAGAGCTCCCAATTAAGATTAAGTTATTCCACAAAGTCTTTTCTTTTTCTTACGCTTCTCATATTCATAGTCAAAATTTCTAATTTGAGGAGGCAATTTAAAATACATATATGAAGAATGGAAAAAAATTAAAACCTAAAATTGTTTCATTTTTTTTTTTGTTCTTAATCAAATCCATAGTGTTGAGTTTGAATTTGATAGACAACGTCAAAGTTGAACCGATAAAAAACTAAAATGATAGTGAGTAATTAAAAAATAAAATTATAAATTAATAAATTAACAATTCAAAAATAAAATTTTAAATTTTAAAAAATAAATGTTGGAAAATATATATATATATATATATATATATATATATATATATATATATATATATATATATATATATATATATATATATATATATATATGTATGTATTAATGAGTTTATATTAAAAGATTATATAACTTTTAAGAAATTAACAATGAAAAACATTAAAACTTATAATAATAATAATAATAATAATAATAATAATAATAATAAAAGAAACACTACTTTTAATAAGAAAAAAAAGATGGTGCACTGAAAGTGTAAATTATTTTTACACTGTCAACCAATGACAATCATGTATCCCGCCAAGGCAGTCTGTAAATCTTAAATTACTTATATGATTTGACACTTTAAAATATTTTAATTAAATATATGTGTAATATTTTTTTACAGTGAAAATGCACTACTATTAAACTCTTTTAATAATTAAATTTGTATAAGTAACAAAAATTTAAAAGGATAGCAAAACCTGGTAATTTGGCAAACGTAGCTTTAATATGTTCCTTAAATTTGCCCACTTGTACGACAAATGCCGTGTACATTATAACGACCAATGACGTGCGTGAACGGTGCTTAACCTAACAACAAATATTATATATTGGAATTACTAATTCCACCCTATATATTAAAATAATATACTTCCAAAAATATGCATTTTTATATTAAAATAATAGTTTAATTACACTTTTGGTCCTTATATTTTGGTCAACTCACGAAATTGGTCCCAATGTTTTAAAATTGAACGAATTAGTCCCTATGGTTTAATGTTTTATGCAGTTTTGGTCCTCTATCCCAATTTTGATCCAAAAACGTACATGAACAGTGCATGTCCGTACATGAACAGTGCACGAACAGTTAGATTAAAATTGGGATGGAGGACCAAAACTGCACAAAACATTAAACCATAAAGACTAATTCGTTCAATTTTAAAATCTAAAGACCAATTTTATGAATTGGCCAAAACATAAGACCAAAAGTATAATTAGGTCTAAAATAATATACTTCCAAAAATATGTGTCACTTTCACTTTCTATATTGATTTTGATTCTTCACCTTATTTTGGCAAAGCGTGTTTTATTAGATTCTGCACTAGACCAATATACTAAACTGAACTGTTCATTTTTTTTAGAATTATTAATTAATTGGATCGAATCTAGTCACTTCACTTGGTATAAAATAAAAGTTTAAGGTCTTAGAATTCCTTGAAGTCCTGTGCAGGAGGCCAGACTGACTCAAATGCGGTCCCGTACGATGTATCCATTAGCAGATTAGCTTACATAACACATCAATGAATTTGTACAATATAATAAAAATAAAATCATAATGTATTAAATAATTTAATAAACTAAGAATTTGAATTTTTTATCATATAATTAAAGGGATTAAATAGGATAAGTGGCCACGGTTGAGAGACTAATTTGATATTTCGATGATTTATTGAAAAATAATGTCGGTAAACATTTTGCTAGGAAGAAGGGAAGTGCAACGGTTGACAGTTGGTGAGTGATGACTGGATTAGATTGTTAATCTTACCTGGTGGAGGTTCTGAGGTCCTAATAGGAGAAGGCACATTGGAAAATACAAAGAATAAGCATGCAGAGTCCAATTTTGCTTCTTCTTCTATTTCTTCTTTTATTTCTTCATTATAAGTACCGCTTCTCAGTTCTCACTCACATCATCTTAGAATTAAATACTCCATTCATTTTTTAGAACTTACTAATTATAGTCTTATTCGCAAATTTTATATTTTATTCACATTTCATTTCTCTGAAATCACAAAAACTAACTCGGATTCGATTCTATTCAATGGGGGAACAAAAACAAATCGACGGTAATGTCCTCGCCGCAAAGTCTCTCGCTCAATTCGGCGTCCACCACATGTTCGGCGTCGTTGGAATCCCCGTCACCTCACTCGCCACACGCGCTGTTTCCCTCGGCATCCGTTTCATTGCCTTCCACAACGAACAATCCGCCGGTTACGCCGCATCTGCTTACGGTTACCTAACCTCCAGTCCCGGCGTGTTCCTTACCGTCTCCGGTCCCGGTTGCGTCCACGGTCTTGCTGGTCTCTCTAACGCGGGAATCAATACCTGGCCTACCGTCATGATCTCTGGCTCTTGTAATCAAAGCGATTGCGGACGTGGCGATTTTCAAGAGCTTGATCAGATCGAAGCGGTTAAGCCGTTTACCAAATTCGCTGTCAAAGCGACGCACATCTCTCAAATCCCTAATTGTGTTGCACAGGTTCTCGATCATGCTGTTTCGGGTCGACCCGGTGGTTGCTATTTGGATCTTCCTACCGATGTATTGCACCAGACGGTTTCTCAATCCGAAGCGGAATCGCTTTTGACCGAAGCGAAAGCGCTAGCAGAGAAAAACAAGGAGAATCGTAGTACAAAAGTTGATGCTTCGAAGATAGGTCAAGTTGTTTCGCTTCTGAGAAATGCCGAGAGGCCATTGATTGTGTTTGGGAAAGGAGCAGCCTATTCAAAAGCAGAGGATCAATTGAAGAAACTGGTGGAAACTACCGGAATTCCGTTTCTTCCAACTCCGATGGGGAAAGGTTTGTTGCCGGATGATCATCGCTTGGCTGCCTCCGCTGCTAGGTCGCTTGCCATCGGGAAATGTGACGTGGCGGTTGTTATCGGGGCGAGACTGAATTGGCTTCTTCATTTTGGGGAATCTCCAAAGTGGGCGGAGGGTGTGAAGTTTGTATTGGTGGATGTGAGTAGCGAAGAAATTGAGCTAAGAAAGCCGTTTTTAGGTTTAGTTGGAGATGCTAAACAAGTTTTGGAGGCTCTAAACAAAGAGATTAAGGATGATCCGTTTTGCTTGGGGAGCACTCATCCATGGGTGGATGCTATTTCAAAAAAATCAAAGGAGAATGCTTCTAAGATGGAGGCTCAATTGGCGAAGGATGTTGTGCCGTTTAATTTTCTTACGCCTATGAGGATTATAAGAGATGCTATTTCGGAATGGGGTGGAAGTCCTGCTCCTGTGGTGGTTTCTGAAGGTGCTAATACCATGGATGTCGGTCGAGCTGTATTGGTTCAGAAGGAGCCAAGGACTAGGTTGGATGCTGGCACTTGGGGGACTATGGGAGTTGGTCTTGGTTATTGCATTGCCGCCGCTGTTGCTTATCCTGATCGCCTTGTTGTTGCAGTTGAAGGAGATTCTGGATATGGGTTCAGTGCCATGGAAGTTGAGGTATATATTTTTGAACTCTATTAGATATTCCATTGTTTTACATTACTATTGTTTTAGAATCGTGTTTGTGAGTAGTGTTCTCTACTAGATAAATAAATGTGTTTATCCGGTGATACTTGACTGGAAAAAGCTATGGTACAATGCTGCAAAATCCTTAGTTCCATTTTAAATCAATTACCAATGTTGTGAGTGTTTTTGCTTAGATTTTAGCTGGTGTTCCTGACAGTAAAGAGATTTGTTAGTTAGTAGTGGTGACTAATAATGCTTTCTTGTCTTTGAAATTGGAAAAAAAGTTGTTTGGCATGCATTGGACATTCAGACTGAACAGTGATGAATCTTAGTGCCCAACTTCCATGCTGCAAATGAGCAAGTTACATAAGATACACATTAGGTGATATGTGGAATTTACCTTATCAAAACTTCTAAACAAGTTTGTTATTTTGGAGTTTAGCCTTGTTATTTTATTTTAGGACTTCACTTTTTCCTTGAGACTTTATTTTATAGATAAATACTAGTGTTTAATTTGTTAGGGGGAGGGGGACTTTATTAGTATTAACTTAGTAAGGATCGAACCATGCACTTCCTTCTTAATACTCTTACAACATCGCAACCCAAACTATTGTTCTAGCCTGAACTGAGATTATATGATTATATTTGTCCTCAAACTATAATGTTCATTTGCTTGTAAGATTTTGCCATGAACCGAATCTGGATTTTTGCTCAAAAACCTTTTTTAATTTCAATGTTGTTGTAAGAACCTTGTTCAAGTTCCATTTTAAATCAATCACTGATGTTGAGAGTGTTTCTGCTTAGATCTTTAGCTGGTGAATATAAATGTTTTATGTCCTTGAAATTGGCAAGTTGTTTGGCACACATTGGAATGAACAGTGATGAATCATAGTGCTCAACTTATATTTTGCAACTGAGTGAGCATTATAAGATACATACATATATGAAATATCTGGATTTTTACCTTATGAAAACTTGTTAACAAGTTTGTTATTCTGGAATTTAGGTGTTTACCTTTTCCCCAACCAAGCTTTTACAAGTTTCATATCTCTTGTTCTAGTCTGAATCGGAGAATATATTTTCCTTCAAACTAAAATGTTATTTTGCTTGTAAATTTGAACCATGATCCAAATGCACTTTTTGTTTAAAAACTGAATTTCAATTTTGTATAAACCACTCACGTTTAAGTTTATAAATTTTTGGTTCTTACTATATGCTATGTTGTGGTTTCATTTTTCTGCATAAGCTTTACTCTTGCAAATCATTTTCTGAATACAAGCATGTAATTTGATGCTCTATCTTTATCCAGACATTGGTTCGATACCAACTGGCTGTGGTGGTGGTTGTTTTCAACAATGGTGGTGTATATGGTGGTGATCGTAGAAGCCCAGAAGAGATAGATGGACCTCACAAAGGGGATCCTGCTCCGACATCATTTGTTCCAAATGCAGGGTACCACACTATGATGGAAGCTTTTGGTGGAAAGGGTTATCTTGTTGGGACACCTGATGAACTAAAGTCAGCTCTCTCAAAATCATTCTCTGCTAGGAAACCAACTGTCATAAATGTTGTCATTGATCCCTATGCCGGTTCTGAGAGTGGGAGGATGCAACACAAGAATTGATTTCTCTACTCTGATTACTTGCCAAACGAATGCTGTGTATAACCACCCTTTCAATTACTAAATAAAAACTGAAATAAATTTTGTATTAGATAATCCATTTAAGCCTCAGGCTTCTTGGGATTTGAAAGACTATGTTTGTCTTACGCCAGTTTTTACATGAACAGGTCTAGTACATAATAAATTTAGGGAAAAGATATCGACACCGTATATATCTTTTTTTGTATTGATTGAATTAAGAGTTGATGTAAGTGTATTTATATTGTGTTAAATTTTAAATGTTCAAATATTATTTCTCATAAATTTAAGAACAATTTTACTATGTTGACACCACTTGCATACACTAAACCGCATACACGGTTCATTACGACTAAAAATAATTAAATATTAATGCCACCTTATTTTGCTTTTTATGCAGCATTCTTATTTCTCTTTCTTATTTCTTACTTCATCTCTTTCTTCCTGCCATTCTCTCATCTATTTTCCCCCGATTCTTGTCTTTGCATCTCTAATTATAACTTAATCAAATACACAAAATTTTGGCTTTTTGTTTCTGGCTGGTCTGGTTGCTGTGGGGCGAGTGAGATGGTGGGAATTTAAGGTTTGTTGGGGGTAGTGAGAGCTTGTTTGCCTTATAGTGCAGGCCTGTGTTTACTTTTTATTGCTTTGGTGTTTAGTCCCTTGGTTGTTTGGTCTCTGTGTGTGGGGTTGGTGTTTTTCACCTGTCTGCTTAGGTGGGTTTTTTGTGGAGCTGTCTTGTATTGTTGCAGGCATGGCTTATGCCTTTGTTTTGTTTCAATAAAGTTTTTTCTTGGCCTTTCAAAAAAAAAATTATCTATCATATAAGAAAATTAGGTGGTCTTAAAAATTCCTAATTATCCTTCTTATCCCATAATTTGCCACGTGACTATGTTTAGCAATAAACAACCTATTTTTTTTGGATTAACTCATAGATTCAAATAATAAAGTCCAATTAATTAATAAAAAAATTATTAAAACTCATTTCCCCTTCTTCATTGCACGCACACTTTGCAAATGTTTCTCATCCATCTTCAAAAACCACCCCTCACCCATTACAATCACGATCCCTTTTGAAAACCACCACCCCTTTTGAAACTCAAAATGCTTAGACACTATAAATATACAACAGAAATCATTCATCTCCGTGTTCGAAAAAAATTCCTTCATAACCACATCTGATTTTTGCTCATGGCCAGACCGTTCGAGAGAATCGCCGACATCAACGACAACAAGGAGCTATGGAAGGTGGCTGTCAGGGTGCACTACAAATGGACGGTTGTTTCCAACAACAAAGAGCACTTCGAGATGATATTCATAGACAAGGAGGTAATCTTGGTAACTCAATTAGATGTTGTTTATTCAATTTGCGAATTGCATAACCAATTTAGAATTCGATTTTTTTTTTTAATCACAGGGGGATGATATACATGTTGTTGTGACAACAGTCCATATGGCTGCTTTCTATGAAAAATTAACATTGAACCATACTTATACTGTGTCGAACTTAGAGTTCATCCTAATGCGTGTACCTTCAAACCCTCGTCGCACAAGTTTATGGTGAAGTTTACCAGAGGTACATCCGTTGCTGATGATGATAAACACGAAATACCCGTCAAACCGCTAAAATTTACAAGTTTTTATGATATCATCACCGGCAAGTTCAACAAAGATGTCCTGATAGGTAACTGACTTCTGTTTGTATTTTAATAGTGCTTTTCTTATGTGAGTTGTGGCTAATGTGTTGTTTTATTCTCAAATCCATTTTATTGTTTACGCAGACATCATTGGAATGGTGGATACAATTGGATTTTCGCAGACACAGTCAGGGGCGAAAAAACAGCAAGTTAATTTAGTGCTACGTGACCATGGGTATTTATATTTACTCCGACACTCCGTGTTGATTTCATGTTTCGTAGCTCAATATGATGTACTCTTTGTTTAGCAACAACACTATGAACTGCACTCTTTGGGAGTCGTATGCCGACCAATTCGTCAAGTTCAGCCAGGATCGGGTCAATGCCTCTGCTCCAACTGTGGTTATGCTTCAATATGCAAAAGTCAAGGAAGAGGGTTAGTTGGTTTATCCGTTGTAATGAATAGTTCGATAGTTTTAAATACTTACACTTATATGTTATTTGGTTGATGTAGGAAAGTTTCCGCTGTCCGTCACAAACACTTACAATGTTACCGTGCTCTCCCTCGATACTGATTTTCTTCCAATCAAAGAGTTTATAGACAAGTATATTTTCTTATTTTATATGTATTGTTTACTGTTCTCATGCATTTGTGTTAATTGAATCAAAATTGTGCAGCATCCCTAAAGATTTGGTGGTTAGTGTGTCGGGACAACTAAGCTGTAATTCTCAGCTTTCGTCACAAGGCTCTGAAAATACTCAACAGACTCCTGTTCAGAAGTTGCTCTCTAAGGCTGTTGTTATGCCGCTCGCTGAGATTACGAAGCTTACTGACGTATGAACTACTTCTTCTTCATGACTTTTACTTTAATTATTTGTTAATTGTGTTGCCCATGCCTTTTGCGTCATTTACGTTTTATGCTATGTACGGTTATTACAGATCACAATTTGTGCTACTATTGCCGAAACAAAAATTTTAGTAGCATCTCCATTTGGGTGGTATTATCGAGCGTGCCATCTATGCCCCAGGGTTGCACGCGGTGACAAACTTCCATATCATTGTGAAGCTGGTCATTCCACTAAAGCCGAGATATTTCGGTATGGTTGCTTATGATCTGTTGTATGACTTGTCTCTGCAAGTTATAATCTTATATATATGATGGATGATGGATACTAATTCTTATAGCCTCAAATTACACATATCGCAGGTATAAGATAGAAATTGAAGTTTGCCACGCAGGGAAATCTTGCAACTTTGTTTTCTGGGACAGAGAATGTTCACAAATTTTGGATTTATCTGCTGCTCAAATGCGTGACTCCATGATTCAGGTTTATTATTTATTTGAACATCAGCATAATAACACCGTCGAACAGTACCGTCATAGTAATTCTGTTGTTTCCTTCTATAGGCTGGAATTCATGATCCCTTAGAATTTCCACTGGCACTTGATGCGATGTTGAAATTGGAGATGGCTTTTAAAGTTAAGTGGCATCCGCGTTGGAAAAGTTGCTCGGTTGTTATGATACTGAGAGATGACGGGTTCATCAAACAACTTAAGGCTCTTTGGGAGAATATGCTGCAGGTATAATTCATTATTACTCCTTTAGTATTTTTATGATTTCATGTTTTTCTAACATGTTACACGGTATTGATCCTACTATGATCACAACAAAAAGGAAACAGAAATGGTCGCGGCTGTAACACCGGAGCTGCTGCAGATTTTTTCCTCGGTCCAGTGTTTAATTTTTCTTTTACTTTTTTTTGGTTGTTTTGTGTTGATATATATTGGACATTGCAAATTCTCTTGATTATCTTTAGATTATAGAGAGTGTCGATGAGGCGAAGACTGAAGCACCCGAGGAGTGTGATTTGGTTACGGCAACCATCGATGGTCTCGCACTTTGTGAATTTAATTAGCAACCTAAATAACATATATTGCTGCATGTATTGCGTTACTTGACTATATTCAATTGTGCAACAGGATCTTGATATTACGTCTAAGCATAACCCCGATCCAAAAACTCCGACTGCTAAAAGACAGGTTCCTGATGGATCAAGTGAATCAACAATGGCTTGTCTGAAGGAGAACTCTCATCAACCAAGCTTCACAAGATCATCAAAATGGAGAAGAAGGATTAGTTGTAGCTATAGTTTGTTTATTTGCTTGAGTTGTATTATGTTTGTTTCTTCGTTGTATTTTCCTTTTATCCGATTATATCCAATTTATGATTTGCGGTTCGTGTGTATCAATATCAGCTCTTTATTCATAACGGAGTATATTTTTTAAATGTTAACTTATGTTGCTTTACCATTTCCGTACTTTTGTATTCCTACATGACTATCTTTTCCCTTAAAGACAGTGGTATACATACTACCTAATATTGTCAATGGCGGATAACATAAATTAACAGCATGTACAAATTCTGCTACAACAATTCTATTGAGCCGCTATAGTCGATATTTGGCAACTTTTTATGCTAAATAATAGCCCATTGTAGAACAAAAGCGGATTGTTTGAATTTCATGACCATGTTATAACGCTATAGTGATACTATAGCCGTTATTTAACAACACTTAATACTACTTACAAACAAAAGGATGGTCGTGGTAAAGGTATACTATAACCTTGGAAACTTTATCAGCCTGTAAGTTTTTTTTGTTTTCATTTTTTGGGTTAATGCACAGTTTTCAGCAATGGTGTGGGTTTCTATTAGGTAGTAAAGGTTACAACCAGTTCTGCAGTACACACATCACAAAATTTGAAAAGGAGTCACCTATTCAAAATAGTATGGTAATGGTTGAAGAAAATAGGGTGAGAAAAAAATTGTACCCCATGGTGAAAAGATGTTATGAAAAGGAGTCTAGACAAAGAGTACGTTAAAAAAAATTTTCAAATTTTGTATAGGATCAATCGATTGATTGGAATGACCAATTGATTGTCATAAGGCAAAAATTGAAAAAATAACATAGACCAATCAATTGACATAAAACAGCAATCGATTGACATAGAGTAAAAATTGAAAAAAAATGCAGACCAATCAATTGACATAAAACAGCAATCAATTGGCTCAGCATGCACCACGAAAATTTTGAAGGCAGAAACCACAGTCAATCAATTGATCCTAAACACCAATCGATTGACATAAAGAAATTCTTAAAAAATATTCTAAGTTAAAGTATCAATATGCTGCTACCAACACTATTTTCAACCAAGGTCATAAAAACATGATATGAAAAGGATTTAATGCAAGATTAAGACTTTGAGCACTTAAGATTATTTATGTTAAGAAATATTCATATACCTTGAAACTTGATTTAAAAAGTCTTGAATAAAGCCAATATTAGATTCTTCTTTTTCCTTCTTCTTTGAAATGAAGGTTTGCACTTGAGATATTTGTCTTCATCAAAATATGTTGGAAGCTTGTCTTCACACATTCTAATCCCAAAGGCAACACCTACCACATGCTTACACAATATGATCATACGCGATGAATTCGGAAACCACAACACCAGTATTTGCAGTACACGCTACTGCCCACTAATCACTCCCATACAATAGCAGAGTATATCGGCAGGTGCTGAGCACTAGAAGGAATGCACATTCACGATGTATCTTGCCTGAAACCTACTTCAGTATTGCATTTCAGAGATGACGAGCACATGCCTGCTACTATCCGTGACCATAACGACGATTATCACGGCTGATAAACCTTTTTCTCTGCTCCAGATATTTCCATTGGATGAAGAATCAAACATAATAATATTATTGATGCCCCGACATGAAAAATGCCTCAACAATACATAAGGGGGTCCCAAACAATTTCTCAAAGAACACTACTTTAGTCGTTGTGTTATGTTGCAAATAACTACCAACACAACACACTAAAGCTAGCAGGCTCCTGGACACTGGAGGAACAACATCCAGACCAAACAGCCCAACGAATACCGAATCCCAACGCTTGTGTACAACTGTGTGAGAATCAGACTGTAAAATTCCTTGCAGCATACAAGCACCTCCATGTGCAAATCTGATGGCATAACCTACTGCCTGCCATACACACTAAGTGAACTTCTCCTTTTTTGAAGGAATTCCCCAAGAGAGCTCCCATTCTCCCTGCAATATCCAACCTAACCACCCAAAAAGTTACAAATTAACATGACTTAGGATCTGCTGCTGTAACTAGCTGCTAACTATATCTCATATCATGCTGCCAAAATTACCCCCTCTTCCCCATTGTTAGACACACCTTGATATCTCGACCCTACTTGAGGATTATCCTCGGATTCGTATACCATTGCATCAAACTGCTACTGAGGAGTTTGGTTTTGCCTCTCAACCAAATCCACGATAGTCTTTGTACGTCTTCAAATATTCTCTCTGTATCTTCAGCCTTGTCTCTAAAAATAGTGTTATTTCTTGCCTTCCAAATACACCAAATACCTGCGGTCCAAATTACTCTAACCTTTTTGATTATCTCGCTGCCACCCCCAATGATAGATTCGAAACTCTTGAAGTGGTCCCAGCTGTCTCTAGGAAAAACAGATGAAACTCCTAGCCACCTCCGAATCCTATGCCATATACCTGCGAATTTATGGCATTAAAAAAAAAGATGGGATGCTGACTCAGCAACATCACAAATCGCCATGTGACTTACGAAATAGTTGAGTGGCTTAGCTCAAATGAATCTGCAATTGTGACAAGTGAGTCGCCAGTTTCTAATCTTCTTAATGACATGGCCACTTGATCAAACAAAGACATTGGCTTTCCATTTGTAAATGTGAAATACGCAGATTTTGCCGTTATATCATCCTTGACAAGTGCACATATGTACTTAAATGTCTTTCTGGAGATCTTTGGTGGTGACTTATGATGACCTGCAAATCAACACAAATTTTAAATGCTAATAATACAAACTTAAGAGCTAAATTATTAGCATAGTTTAAGACAGTAACATCCTTGAGTTGTAGAAACATATGAAAATGATGTTTTAATCATTTATATTATAATATTAGAGAATCTTCCTTTCAATAACATGATTCTAGAACACTGTAATAAAATGACATCACTAATGATTAGATGTATGAATCGAGCAATATCATAATATGACCAACATGCATAAAATTGTATTGGCTTCGCGATAACCTATACAATAGTACAGTTTGTTTTCTATATTGTATAGAGGTTGATGATATTTTGTAACAAGCCAAAGATAAAACAAATACAAAGATTCTAACATAAAAAACAACGATTCCTGTTATATTGTATAGAGGCTGATGATATTTTTTATCACTTTAGTCAGAAAGTTGAAATTGAGGATGCTAATATATTTTGTATCACCTATGTTGATGACATTAAATAGTAATATTAATAATAATAAAAATTGGCTAATTTAAAATTTAGGAAGTCATACTGGTAGTTACCTATTTTATAGTGGTTAGTTACTTTTATATGGTCCACTTCACCTATCATGGTGTTTCTATAGTGGTGTAAAAAACAATTAGTAATTTTTCCATTAACAACTTCAAATTTGGTATGTTCACTGTTAACAGTTTGTTTCCTAATACTAGGCATGGCAACGGGGCGGGTCGGGGCGGGTTTAGCTAGCCCCGCACCCGCACCCGCCTCCCTGTTATAGACCCGCCCCTGCCCCCAAACCCAGTCGGGGGTGAAAATTTACCACCCAGACCCGTCCCCGATAGAAACGAGTTTGCCCGCACCCGCACCCGCCCCTACCCGCAAAATAAATATATATTTTTTAATAGTAATAAAAATTAATAATTTATTAAAAACTTAACCATTTTAATAATAAACTTGTTTCTAAAGATGTGAGTTTGAGTGAATGGTGAGAAATGACTAATGAGGATTTTTAATTACTTCTTCAAAAGTGAATAAATGTGATATAAAATAATTTAAATATGGGTATTAAAGTAAATATTATAAGACCGGGCAGGGACGGGGGCGGGTGCGGGCGGGTAATAGCATCCCCCCGCCCCGCACCCGCACACGCAATTACAAACCAGGTTTTACCCGTACCCGCACCCGCACCAAATCAAATCGGGTTTCCCCCGTTAATTTCGGGTCGGGTCCGGGCGGGCCCCGACGGACCCGAGTTTTCTTGCCATGCCTACCTAATACATTACTCCTCTCACATGCCACAATTCCTAGCCAAGAAAACACGTCCATTTGTGGTACAACTTTCCTGCTCACACATTTCATGAAGATGTCATGGTAATCTTTTTTTATTACTTGAACAAGAAGATCAAAATCCACCATCAGTCATACAACAGGTTTCACCTTTAAATCAATTGAGATTTGATTGGGTACCCTTTCAATATACGAAATATAATTTTCAATTACCGATTTCGTCTTCCGACGATGGAGTCAAACTTTATTCAAAACAACAAAACTCAATATGCAATTGCTAGACGTAGGAGGAGGCTTATTTTGACAGCGAAGAAAAACACCCGTTATGTTGTACATACCCGACAATCTACTGATGTACAGACCCGCAGTTATGTATCCACTTTACCGCCTTCTCTTTCAAGTCCTTCTTCCAATACACCAATTGGTACCGTTTGTTATAATAACTATGAAAACTTGGAAAATTCTTTCGATCCTACTATTGCTAGACGGAGAAGGAAGCTAATTTTAAGTAACAAAAAACAGTCCCGTAATATTTCAAACAAGGAAAATTGCACCGGGGGCCATCAACATGTTGCTACCCCTAATCAGGCCCTATTCACTGGTCCGCGTACACCTCTTTCACCCAGTCATCCTAATTTGATAAACACTGGACCATTGCAGAGAGATCTCCAACAACAACCCGTGGCTAAAAAAATTAGATTGCTTGGAAGTTCTCAACAACCCGTGACTGATACGGTTCAAACGAGTTGTATCACGAGTCACACATCTACGTCTAATGCTCGAACCTGCAGTGAAGATGCAACTCCTGATATTACAGCAGAACGACATCATTCGGACGATGCGGTGTCTAATTCTGATGATAAATTTGGTTTGAGTGGTACTTTTGACTCTGATGCCAGCATGGATGCTAAACCGTTAACAGATTCTCATCTGCAGGGTACGTTCGATATGGAAAACTTTTATAACTATTCATTGACTATTTCATCTGATTATCACATTTTCTACTTTGCAGAGTATTCTTATATAGGAGACAGAGTATGGGAATGTCCATGTTGTCAATCCTGTATTTGGTATCAAGAACGCATAAAAAAATCGCGCCATACAACCGTTCCTAAGTTCCATCGTTGCTGCGGAGGTGGGAAAATTATACCCCCTTCCTACAAGACCCACCACAAGTGTTGCAACATCTTCTATATAATGGCATATGTCCACAGAGTAAAAACTATCAGAACAACATTCGTACTTACAACGCCATGTTTTCTTTCACTTCTCCTGGAATGAAATTCGACACAACCTACTCGAAGACCGGAGGCCCACCTACCTTAAGGCTGCACGGTCAAACCTGTCATCGCATAGGTACTCTACTGCCCGAAATTGAACATCCTCCGCAATATGCTCTGCTATATATTTATGACACCGACAACGAAGTTGATAACCGAATAAACTGTTTCAGGTATCTGTAATTAGTTAGCAATAGATACTTCACGCATCAGCACATTTTATGTTTCAATTTTTCACATCTTACCTAATATACAGGGACAATAAAGTTGTCCAAAGGGACATTGTCACTAAGCTGCAGCGTATGTTAGACGAGTTCAATGTTCATGCCAAGGCTTTTATAATGGCAAGGGATCTTTTAAAGCCTAATACTTTCTTAGACTTGAAGCTGAGGCTTATTAGTGATAGACCCAAAGACGGTCGGGTCTACAACACACCGATGGTGTCAGAAGTTGCTGCTCTAATTATTGGAGATATTGACTCTGCTTCTAAAAGAGACATCATCATTCAAGCACGTAATGGCCATTTGCAACGCATTGATGAGTTTCATGCTGCATACTTAGCATATCAATATCCTCTCATATTTGTGTATGGTGAAGATGGATACAGGAAAAATATATTGAAGAAATATGAGCATGAAACTGTAGTTAACAGGAGAAACCGTCAGTCCATCAAAGATTGGCTATCATTCTGATTGCAGGAACGCCACAATGAGGCAAAAACCTTACTTCACTCGAGACGGCTATTTCAACAGTTCTTAGTCGACGGTTATGCAATGATGGAGTCTGAACGACTTAATTGGGTGCGGGACAATCAATCAAAATTAAGAGTCGGTAAGTATAACAAACTGAATGATCAATGCAGTGGTGGTCAACCAAATCAACCACCAAAGCGAGGCAAACGTGTAGTTTTACCAT
Organism: Lathyrus tuberosus; assembly: GCA_022829125.1. Classification (NCBI taxonomy): domain Eukaryota; kingdom Viridiplantae; phylum Streptophyta; class Magnoliopsida; order Fabales; family Fabaceae; genus Lathyrus; species Lathyrus tuberosus. The sequence goes on along the minus strand of JALAZF010000416.1, from coordinate 1,594,522 downwards.
CTACTTTTGTTGGTAGCAAGCGATACATGGATCAGCTATATTTTGATGGAATGGCCATTTCAAGCAGGTTGGGTTTCCCTGATTTGTTTGTTACCTTTACTTGCAACCCCACTTGGCCAGAAATCACCCGTGCATTGTCTGGAACTGGGTTAAAGCCGCACGATCGACCGAATATTATTACCAAAGTTTTCAAAATCAAGTTTGACGAACTCATGAATGATATTAAAAAACACCATGTTCTCGGCAAAGTCTTGGCATGTAAGTGGTGTTCTTCATTTAATAATGCGAATTTTCAATCATTTTTCTTCCAATGACAGCAAACGTTAACTAACTATTATGTTTGCAGTTATGTACACCATTGAATTTCAAAAGCGGGGATTGCCGCATGCACACATTTTGATCTTCTTGCATCCTCAGAGCAAATATCCAACACCTTCGGACATAGACAACATCATTTGCGCAGAAATTCCAGACCCTACTCTTCATCCCACTTTATACGATTTAGTTAAGGCACACATGATGCATGGACCCTGTGGTCTGTCGCGGATGAACTCACCGTGTATGAAAAATAGGAAGTGCTCAAAATACTTCCCGAAGAAGTTCATTAAATATACGGTTGTTGATGCTGAAGGTTATCCCCTTTACAGAAGAAGATCAAACTCCCATGTTATTCAAAAGAAGGGAATCTCGTTGGACAATCGACATGTTGCACCTTACAATACAAGACTGTTGTTGAAATACCATGCACATATAAACATGGAATGGTGTAACCAAAGTACATCCATCAAACATCTTTTCAAATATATACACAAAGGTTTTGATAGAATCACGGCAACGATTTCAAGGAACGACAAAGAACCAATTGATGGAATCAAACAATATCTAGACTGCAGGTATGTCTCCCCGAGTGAGGCGTCTTGGCAAATTTACTCTTAAAATATCTATGGCCGAGAACCTGCGGGCGAACGTATGTTCTATCATTTGGTAGGTGAGAAAGCAATTTACTACACCGATCACGATCAAATGGAAAATATATTGGAAAGTGCAAGTGTCACTGAATCCATGTTTACTGCTTGGCTGGTTGCAAATGGGAAATACGAAGAAGCCCGGTCACTGACGTACGACCAATTTGTATCAAAGTTTGTTTATGATAAGAGAAAAAGAATGTGGAGGCCTCGCAAAAAGGGGTTCACCATCGGTCGTTTGATATGGGTTCCACCAACTACTGGAGAATTGTTTTACTTGCGGATGATGTTGACGGTAGTCAAGGGACCGACGACTTATGAGGAAATTTGCAAAGTTGGTGACAACCAATTTGATACATTTAGGGATGCATGTTTTGCAATGGGATTTCTTGAAGACGATAAAGAATACATTGTAGCTATCAAAGAGGCGAGTGAATGGGGTTCAGGTCATTTTCTTCGCAAACTTTTCGTCGTTATGCTTTTGCCAGGTGCCGTTAATCGCCCAACCCATGTTTGGATAGAATCATGGGTGCTATTAGCGGATGGTGTGTTGCATGGCCAAAGACAGTTGGCTCAAAATCCAGGTTTAACACATCTCAATATTATGTACTATGTTTCACAATATTTGTTTACGTGAGACCCTATATATTTCTAACAGGTTTGTCAATTATGTTGCTATGAATTACCTCCAGTATTGCACATGAATTAACTATATGCCTTTTATATATTAGCTTCCAACATGAATTGTATTACCATATAATCTTCACAACAACAACATGAAGATTAGTCCCCACTTTAGACTTATTAACCCCAGTATTGTAACAACCTTCTAACTTTGTTTTCCCATATCAATGCTTCCAGAGTTGCTATTGACGGAAGCCGAATTACAGAATTTGACGTTAATCAAAATTAAAAAACTCCTTCAGGGAAACCGAAGGAGTCTCACGGATTTTAAGCCGATTCCATATCCGGATGGGTATGTTCTGCAATAGTTAGGCAATAGACTCATATATGACGAACGTAATTACAATGCGTCAGCAATGAGAGTCGAATTCACAAATCTCTTCAATGCTCTTACATGTTTGCATTCATGATTATTACCCCATTTTCTACATTTCCATTGTTACTGTTACTTCTTATTTCATGGTCACCTTATCATCATAATGCTAGATGTTTTATGTTATAAACTCTTTATTAGATGAACAGAGAGGTATATACGAAAGAATCATGGAGTCTGTCTAGGCGCAAAAGGGTGGTGTGTTCTTCCTACATGGTTACGATGGTACTAGTAAAACATACACGTGGAGGACGCTTGCAAGCAAATTGAGGTCCAAACATGATATTTGTTTAACTGTTTCAACCAGTGGAATAACTTCTCTTTTATTGCTTGGAGGTAAAACTGCACATTCTAAGTTCAAGATACCTGTACCAACCTTGGATAATTCTACTTGCAAAGTAGAATACGACGATGATGTTGGTGAGCTTCTCAGGAAAACAAAACTTATTATATGGGATGAAGCACCCATGGCACACAAGCATGCTTTAGAAGCACTTGACATGACTTTGTGAGATGTAATGAGTACCTACAATAACTTCGACGATGTGTTCGGTGGCAAGGTTGTTGTATTTGGTGGTGATTTTAGACAGATTTTGCCTGTCGTTCCAAGAGGGAGTCGTTCTGATATCGTACAATCTATGATAAATGCTTCTTATATATGGCATTCGGTTCAGGTCTTGACTTTAACACAGAATATGCGTCTGCATTATGGTCCAACTGAATAAGATAAAAGAGAGATTCCAGACTTTTCTAATTGGCTTTTGAGAATTGGTGAAGGCAAAGTTTCAGAACCAAACGATGGTGTTGCTAAAATTGAGATACCCCCTGAACTTTTAATAACGGACTTCGACGATCCTATTGTTGGCATTGTCAATATTACATACCCTGATTTCATTCATAATTACAAATCTAACAATTATCTCAAAAGTCGAGCAATACTCGCTTCTACCTTAGAAGTTGTTGATGAGATAAACGACCACCTTCTTGCCTTGATGCCAGGTTGTTTGCCTAATCCCCTTCCAAGTCCATATTTTATATGTTTAAGTCTAGGACACTGATATATTTATGTTTATTATGTAGGAGAGATACGTGATTACTACAGTTGTAATTCAGTTGATAACTCTGAAATTGATGACCCCACCGTAGTTGACATCCTCACGCCAGAGTTTCTTAGTTCGCTACGAATGTCTGGTTTGCCTAACCATCACATAAAGTTAAAGGTCGGAACACTTGTTATGCTATTGCAAAATATTGATCAGTCAGAAGGTTTGTGTAACGACACAAGGCTAATTATAACAAAGATGGCAACCCATGTTGTTGAAGCTAAAATAATGGTTAGAAAGGTTTTTGGAAATTTATTTTACATCCCTCAGATGGATATGTCACCCTCACAATCCCCTTGGCCATTCAAACTAAATAGACGACAATTCCCATTAATAGTCTCATATGCAATGACTATTAATAAATCTCAGGGCCAATCTTTGGATACGGTAGGACTTTACTTGCCAAGAGATGTATTCACCCATGGTCAAATATATGTCGCACTATCAAGGGTCACAACCAAACAAGGAATCAAAATATTGGTGCATGATGATAAGGGCAAGTTCAAAGGAACCACTACAAACATCGTTTAAAAGGATGTTTTTAACAATATATGAGATAAACTTAATTTATGGTAACCCTTATATATTTTTGCTATTGTAATTTTTTCTACTGCATATTATTGGTTGCTACTTCATATTATTACAATGCATGTTTTTATGACCTTGGTTGAAAATAGTGTTGGTAGCAGCATATTGATAATTTAACTTAGAATTTTTTTTAAGAATTTCTTTATGTCAATCGATTGGTGTTTAGGATTAATTGATTGACTGTGGTTTCTGCCTTCAAAATTTTCAGAATTTCTTTATGTCAATCGATTGGTGTTTAGGATCAATTGATTGACTGTGGTTTCTACCTTCAAAATTTTCGTGGTGCATGTTGAGCCAATTGATTGCTGTTTTATGTCAATTGATTGGTCTGCGTTTTTTTTTCAATTTTTACACTATGTCAATCGATTGCTGTTTTATGTCAATTGATTGGTCTGTGTTATTTTTCAATTTTTGCCTTATGACAATCAATTGGTCAATTTCAATTTCCCTTCCAACTCATTGTGCTGGAGTTGTTTTTATAAATAATCTGTTATGATATAACATAACATTTGCTGTCATGCTTAAAATAAATGTGAGAAAATAGATATATTGACTAAGAGGCGAAGGCAAACAACTTCTATTTCAATTTATATGCCAAACAATGCCACTGATACATCATTCAAGTGTTAACATTGCCACAGATACATTATTCAAGTGTTAACATGGCATTGTAGCAAGCTTTCTCAATAAGCATTTTGTTCCAACAACATATGTGAAAAAAACATACGATATAAACGAAATTCATATTAAACATAACACTGTTTTAAAGTGGTAACTTCAACACAAACAATTCAGGTTGTTTCAACATCTTAAACAAAGCTAACATCTTAAACAAAGCTATTACAAATACTTCCAGTCAAAATTCCAAAACATTTTTTCCAACACCTACAAACTACCAAATCTGCACCCAAAACACCCAAAACACCGATATCAACACACGAATACGCCTTCCAGTTTCAAACAGCATCCCTACAAGGGCCAATGTTTCTGCACGGACACTGACAGACAGTCCGCAGGAGGATACTAGATTAAGAGGGACAACACATCACCTTCACTCAATGCCCGAGCTTCTACGAGCTCATACCATCCGTCGTAGATGTACATCTCAGCCTTATCCTTGCGTTTCTTCAACACGGAATGGTATGTAGCATCAAAATCAACATCATAGAGTGCTATCAAACTCTGGGGCTCGGGGAAACATTTCTTTATTACGCCCATAGGAAATTGCTACAGAGAAACACAAAAACAATTGGATTAACATTCTTTTCAAATACAATTTTATATCACTTCAGTTTTTTATAAATCTAACTTACAAAGACATTTTTTCGGATAGTCTTTGTGTCATTAACCAGTCGTGTCCATTTGCATTCTTGGCGGACAACGGGATCATCAACGGGCAGCTCAGCCGCTTTAACCATCTCTTCAGATTGGGATCTTGCCCTTTCATAGTTATCTCTCCATTTCCTAATGATACGACACATTTGAAACGCCTGATACAAGATTCTCTTTCTGCCAAGCCATCTCCATACCATTGGGGTCACCGTCGTTTCAACGGGTCTGCAAATAAAACACCAAATGGTTATTAATACTATTGATACGCAATGACATGCCCAAATTAAATAACCAATTGTCGTGATTACAAGACAATTCCTTTACCTCTCAGTAAGTTGATCACCGACTTCCCCAATGTACACACTTCCTCCTACCATCTTTCGTGTTTCTGACATTTCTTTTAGTTGTCCAACAGCCTCCTTCCTGCATTACAGTGCACAAATCAGTATTACAAATCTACAATTGGATTGAATTTAACAAGATTGAGTAGTTTGCAATAAACCAAATCAAACCACTAACATGAATGAATACGTGAGCTACATGCAAACATATAGCAATACTTATTGTAACAAGGAGATAATAGACTATTGAAGTGAATAGTTGAGTGCACTTTTAGGAAATAATTAAAATGCCAAAAAATTGTTATCATTAGCAAACACTTCATCTTATCTCTATCACAATAATTAAAATAAACCAATGTTTTCACAAATGAAAATAACTATTTTGTCTTTTCTTTTCAATTGTTTATGAATAAAAATACATTGACATTGTCATTTTGTGATTAACAAAACCGTGACCAAATATGTATCCCCTTTATCATAATAATAACAATGACTGCAGCAACATTAATAAATAATAAAGCAATAAGCCTCCCACTGTAGCGAGTGATTTTTGGATGTGGTTGCGAAGCACGATCGCTCTAGTACTACAGTTCGATTCATTTTTTATCCTATTAAAGCTGATGAAGGAAGGGAAATAGATGTCTCCAATTAACCCTACTTGCATACTGAGATTAAACAGCGGTCTGTTAGGTTACAGATGCTACAAAGATTTGGGGTTTCTCCTAGGTTATTTTGTTGACGAGGGGTGCTTTAGGCTATCGGTTAGGATGTTAGGACGAATGTATGAAAGTATGGGATTTTGGGTTTTGTTTAGTGTGCTCGCTAAGATTTTTTTTCTTTCAATCTTATGCCTACGTATTCCCGTTTACCGAAACAGGAAAATCAGAGCGTTCGTAGTTCCTCCTATTCTATGGGAGGAAATGGTTATTTTGGTGTCTTGTTCAAAGCCCAAGACGTGAAGCTAAAGGTGGTTTGTATCTTGTTCAAAGCCCAAGATGTGAAGCTAAAAGTGTTGACCTTAGAGAGAATTTGTCATCTCTAAAGGGGTCTGTTTGTCACAACTGTTGGGTGACTGACTGTAAAGGAGGATTACTTTAACCGGGATACGCGGATCCGGCAATGCCATAATTTCCTTTATAGAGGATTTTAACCTGAAGGAGAAGACTTTAACTCAGTTTAGAGCAACACTATCATTCCTTAGGAATTTCTCATGCTAAAAGAGGGACAGTGGCATGGATGTAGATGATCCAGAGGCTTGCCGCTTACAGCAATTAGATGAGGGGGAAGGAGTTGTTGATGTTTGTGTACTGTGAACGAGGCACAATTTTGATGTTAAAAGGTTGATTGGATCAACCAATGGTTTTCTTGTACAAAGCCTAAGAGGAGGCTAATATGTGTCTCGTACAAAGCCCGAGAGAGAGGCTAAAAGGTTTTGACCCAACGAGGGAATCTTTTGGTATCTCGTATAAAGCCCGAGATGGAGGCTATTTGACTCAACAAGAGAGTTTTTTTTTGTATCTCGTACGAAGCCCGAGATGGAGGCGAAAGGGTGATTGACTCAACGAGGAAGTCTCTTATGTGTCTCGTACAAAGCCCGAGAGAGAGGCTAAACGCTGTTTGACTCCGCTGGGGAGAATCATTGTACAAAGCCCAAGAGAAGGCTAGTATGATTGGAGAAGGATCATTATACAAAGCCTAAGAGGAGGCTATGGTTACCGTTTCAGTTGAGTGACAGGTATAGTATACTGATTTTGAAAGAGAAAATCAGTTCTTATATGAGCAATGCTGTACTCAAGGATTTGATTCGAGGATCCGGGTTATTCCTGTTCTTTAAGGAAGTGGGAAAGTTGAAGGGTATTGAGACTGTCCGAGTCTACGGGTTTCCTTCCTATTCTTGAAGGGGGTCACTTGAGAATGTCTTTGAGACTCAAGGAGATTAGACTGTCCGTGTCTAGAGTTTCATCTTTTGTACCATACTTTGAGAAACAGTAGTAGACTCTTTGAAAGGACTGTTCTATGCAGATGATTAAGTTCTGTTCCTATACCTCTAGGAGGTCGTCGGGACAATTTGTACGAAGCCCAAGAGGAGGCTGGAAACTTTTAAGAAGCCGATCGGTCCTTGTACGAAGCCCAAGAGAAGGCTATCATTCTCGGAGGAAGAGATCATTATACGAAGCCTAAGAGGAGGCTGTGAATACTTGTAAGAAGCCGTAAGGTCCTTGTACTAAGCCCAAGAGGAGGCGGGGTTGCTTTTAGGAAGCCCGTGGGTCCTTGTATGATGCCCAAGAGGAGGCCGATGCTTTTAAGAAGCCGATGGGTCCCCAAACCCCGAGAAATTCAAGACAGGCTATTCACGAGGAATAGATCAAGCCAGGAAAGTCCGAGAATTTGGAAGAAACTCAAGAGATGCCATTCACGGAGAAAAGATCATCTCTGGGGAATAGAGTTTCTTGACAAGTGCTTTTAAGAAGCCTGTGGGTCCCCAAACCCCGAGAAATTCAAGACATGCCATTCACCGAGAATAGATCAAGCCAGGAAAGTCCGAGAATTTGGAAGAAACTCAAGAGATGCCATTCACGGAGAAAAGATCATCTCTGGGGAGTAGAGTTTCTTTGACAACTTCTACGAGTGACAGTCTATGAAAGGGTTCACAGAGAATGCTGCCTTTCATATCTCCATATTGTTTAACCCGAAGAGGAGGAAAGACTGTGTCTGGTAATCCTATGGGGATCTAGTATTGACTATTTAAGAGTGATCAATGAGCTTAATGCTAGACGTAGTTGCCGGGGAAACTCTAAATATCTATACTATTATTACACAATTGATATGAGTTTATGAAAGAAGACTTACAGCGAAACAGCCCCACAATACAGTTATATGTATATGAAAGCGGTAAATGAAAGCAATAACTACTTACTCGGTTGTAGAGCTTCCATGCTGTTTGGTTAGTTGTTCAACAAAGAAAGATTGAAAACAACAGTATATTCAAAATCAAAGGAGAAAGTGCTTTGAAAAAGAAAGATTTGGGGCTTACAGCTCAATGAGAGGCCCAGGGTTTTATCAGTGAGCGCACTGTTTAAATTTGTACAGAGGGGCTTATACAAGTGACTGAGGCCCAAAAAGGTTTTCTGTACAAAGGGATGAGTCTTACACTCTCTCAAGAGGCCCAAAAAGTTTTAAAGAAAAAGAGTGGGGCTTATAACACGAGGGTAGGCCCAATTGATTTTTCCGTTTAAAATGGCGATCACGCCGAGGTTTTCTTTTAACGCAGAGGGACTTATACAATAAGTGAGGCCCAAAAATGATTTTGGTTAAAAGGGGGTTGGGTCTTACACTCTAATAGAGGCCCAAAAGTGTTGAATGGGTCTTATAGCTCAAGGAGAGGCCCAGAAGGTTATTTTTCAAAAGGCGACGATCGCGCCGTTTGTTTTTTACGGTATCGGGACTTATACAATACACTGAGGCCCAAAAATAATTTGGTCAAAAAAGGATTGGGTCTTACACTCTATTAGAGGCCCATGAGTGTTTTGAAAATGATTTACGAGGGTTGAATTAATCCAAAAACCCTAATTTGTTTTCAAAATGTGTTTTAATTGAATAAAAATTCAATTAAAATGATCAAAATTGTTTAACATATGGAAAACAAATAGTGATCTTGGATTAATGCTTTAAAAATTAAGTATTGACCTACAAAATAATTAGAAAGCATTAAAAGTTGCAAAATCAAGGTGGAAAAAATATTTTAAATGTCAAAAACAATTAAAACATTAATTCTTTGCAAAAATATCAATTATACAAAATAAATAATATTTTTGGGAAAATAAAATATTTTAACATTTTTGTGAATTATTAAAAAAAGAATCAACTCAAAATCATTAAAACTCAGAGAGAAATTAATTTTTGAATCAATTAAATAAAACCACAAAATTCAAATATTCAAATATTCAAAAAATGGCGCCAAGAACACCCAAGAACACGCGCGTTTTCTGGGTTTGCCCAGATTTGCATTTTCTCTCCAATCTCACTGAATACTTAATCATATCATGCAATCCACATACCAATAAACTCGTTTCAACCTCACGATCATGTCTATGGTATTTAATTTCATTTAAATTAAACATATAACAAGAAATCATGAAAAATCCTCAAGAACCCTAATTTCTGCATGAAGGCTAGGATTTTTGATACACGATTCAAGCAATACAATTAATTGAGGGAAAACATTCCATGCATGATTATGAACATATGGCCAAATTATTGTGCAGCAAAAATTGCATGGATCATAGAGTTAGAAGAGCTCATGCTTACCACTTGCAACTGGTGATCGTGATTTGTGTTGGAGGTGTTACAGCTAGGTTCCAATGATCTGGATAGCTTCCCTAGGTGCCATGGAGTGTGTATGAATGCTTGGAATGGATTGAAATGGTTTGGAGTTGAAGATGGTACCTCAACTGCAAAACTGTCAAGAACTTGAGCAATTGGCTGGTGATTTTGTGAAATCTGTGTTCCAGATGTTATGTGAGTGTTTGGATCACTTCTATATGATGTATGTGAGGTGTGTGTGTGTGTGATTGGTTTGATTGGAAAAGCTCTCAAACTCAAAACCCGATAGTGACTTGCCTTAGAAGGCAAAATTGGAGTGAAAGAAGAGATTTTGAGGAAAGCATCTGTTTGATGGCTTTGGTGTACTCAAACTGATCACAATTGAGCTCTATTTATAGTAGACCAAGTTTGTTTTGGGATCCACAGTGAATGGCAACTGCAGCAGGTGTTTGTTCAATGTTGGCCAATGGAAATGCAAGTCTCCTCTATCCATTGACTAGAGGTTAGGGCACAGGGTTGTGGTTCCCTTAGTCTTGGATAAGTCTTGACTGAATTCAGTTGAGAATGGCTCAGTCCATGCCACCTTGATGTTTCCATTGAATGCTCCAATCCAAAATTGGAGTCTTGTCCCTATTTTGGCCATTCTAGGTTCAACATGCTATTTCTTGTTCCAAAGACTTTGGAGGCTTGGCTTAGTGATTGTCCCCTTTAGATTCAATCCTCAGAGGTGTCCAAGTGGATAGGAGCATTTGGATTTGGCCAATTTTGGCAAATCGAGCAAAAATGCAAAATCTGCCTTGCCTTGACAGATTTCAACAAGGCAACTTGCCAATGTCATATCTCATGACTCAAATTGAATTTGGTAATGTTCTTGGCCATTTTGGAAAGCCCTTACATGATACAAAAACTGTTTGAACATGTTTGGTTTTGATCTCTTTTGAATCCAAGTGAAAAATCCCCCTACATTTGGCAAAAAGTAGGGTAAAGTCTGACTTAGTGAAATTTTCACCAAGTGTTGGAACAAAGTGACTTTTCTTGATTTTGATCACTCCATAACTCAAAATCCATGAGGAATTTGGACATAGGTCAGTATGAAGCTTTTGTAGAGGGCAATGAGATCTACAAATCAAGCTTTGAATGGGGAACAATGGCCTTGTGGTTTAGGAGTTATGGTCCTCCAAAGATGGCACATTAGTGTCACTTTTTCCATAACTTAGAAATTTTTCTAAGTTTTTATGGTTACCCTTTTTGCAAGTTATCCCACTTTCTTTGATTTTTCTTGATGAATGATGATTCAAATCATACATTAACATCATTTTAGGGTTAAAAATCCATTTTGGTGAAAAATCTCAAAAAGTCAAAGTTGACTTTTGTGCACAGTTAACTTTTTATCAGATGAATTTCAAACTGTGCAATTCTTCATGAAATCATGTCCTTGACCTAAATCAAACTTGATGGACATGTTCCATGGGTGTCATAGGGTATATTGAATCATGTCTTAGGGCTTGGGAGCGTGTCCTGGTCAAAAGTCAAAGTTACAGTTGACTTTCCTCACGAAACCCTAATTGTGGTGCAGATGAAATTGAGACTTGTTGCTCAAGCTTCTTGGATTAATCCATTGTTCCAAATGGATCAATATAGTTCATTAGATACCCTCAAACCCTCTCTTGAGGTCTTGGCTCATGATTTTCCCTAAAAGTCAACTTTGGGGTGAATTAGGTCAAGAAACCCTAATTCCTGATTTTTGCTGAATGCATCCCCTGAGGCAAAATTGACTTGATGATTGGGTCCATGAGGTTCCATGGAGCATATTAGGTTATGTTTTGGATCATTGGCTTGTGCCCAGATGAAAAATTTCCATCTGGAGGCCCTGGTCGACCAAAACCCTAATTTGGTGACACTGGAGATCCTGAGGCTTGATCCACTTAGAAGGGAGCAATCTTGTGCTTAATCCTTGAAGTCGGAGTCCTCTTGATCCATTGTGGATGTTTGAGAGGTTATACAAGTTGAAGATCAAGTCAATCTTTGATTGATCCTTTGTCTAAGGCTCTGAGAGGGCTTAAAACCCTAATTTTGATTGTAGTGGATGCTCACCCATCTTTGGGGAGACTGATGAAGTATGATGGTTCCTCCATATTATGATGATGATTTGCACAATGATGGGAAATCTTAGTGGTCAAAATTTGGGGTATGACAGATGCCCCTATTTCATCTTCTTGGACACGAAGGTGTGAATGACGAAGGTATTCGGGCATTAGGGGTGCAAGAGGATTAAATATCGAAATACCCGAAATTTTGATGGCGTCTATGAATGGTAATTCTCGCATTCATCTTCTTTTGCTAAGCAATGATGCTTAGAAAAGGTAAACTTCCCCTCGATCCTGGTTTCCTACCAAGGAACTGGTCTCAGTTTCTGATGTAAACTTCCCCTCGATCCTGGTTTCCTACCAAGGAACTGGTCTTAGTTTCTGATGTAAACTTCCCCTCGATCCTGGTTTCCTACCAAGGAACTGGTCTTAGTTTCTGATGTAAACTTTCCCTCGATCCTAGTTTCCTACCAAGGAACTGGTCTCAGTTTCTGATTTAAACTTCCCCTCGATCCTGGTTTCCTACCAAGGAACTGGTCTTAGTTTCTTTCGTCAATAAACTTTACTGACAAGGGACGCTATTCGTAGCGGCTTTCCTTCAAACTTCTCGCCGAATTTTCCTGGGGAGATGCCATTTGAGTGGAAAAAGTTTTGATGTCAGACTTGCTGGGGAACCCAGTCGTCTGAATTGTAGAGGTGCACAAACTTCTCTGTTTGGAGATGCCATTTGCCGAATCTACTAGGGAAAACGAGTCTCTTGAGAGACTGCCTTCGTTTGGGGTCTTTACATCATACTTTTCTCGGAGATCTTCTCGGAGAAATGCCATATGATGTGATCCAATTTTGAGGTGCTGATGACCTTTTCATCAGTGGGTTTTTCGGAGAAAAACTATCGTACTGCCGAATCTCTGTTTAAGAGGCTTTCTCTGGGGATTTTCCTTAATCCGGGAAAGCAATGATATCATCTTCAATGGCGAAGAGTGACATTTGGTAAAGGTTCTCTGGTCTTTCAGAGGTTCAAGTTATCAAAGTGGTCGAGGACCCAACTTCAATCCAGAAATAAACTGGAGGAGAGAGATTGTTCAGACGTAACAATTCCTGATGAGGAAAGGGCTGACAACTCGATTGAGAGGACTTTTATCACTAGGGGACAAGACCGACTAGAGTGATAGTGATGCAATATGACTGTGAATGTAAATAGAATGCATGATGTATGTATGTATATGCTGACAAAACTGACGCGACATACAAACTAAAAGATGAACATGACTGGATACTCGGCCATCGCGGGGCGAAGAAGTACCGTTGGTTCAGAATAGCAACTCTACCTTGCCTAGGAGAAGTAGTCTTCGCGGGGAACTAAGTTGGTCGGGCTTAGGAGATGAGAACTCGGCCGAAGAGGTCAGATGGAATAGTCGCATCCGACACTGTTGATCCTTCATTCAGGCGCACTGGCATAGAAGGAGTACTTTGATTCTGCACTTTGAAGTTCGCTTACTTCCGGAGAAGCGGTTGATGCTCTTTTGATGTTCAACAGTCAAAAGAAATTGTCATCTTTATTTTAAAGCAGAAAAACTTTTAACAAGTAAATTCATTTTTGTTTCATTTCAAGAATCGTTAATCATGTTTAAAACGCCATTCTGTAAAGCTAAAACAAATAAGAATTACAAACAAAAGCACAAGGGCTCAAATTTTATTGATAAGATGGAGATCAGCCAAACGCGTGATTCCAAAGAGTATATACAAAGTTTGAAAATGGTAATTTACAGGGAAAATGGCTAAGTTGAAACATAACGACCACTATCCTTCTACCAACTTTGAATTCGGGGCATCCTGAGCTTCTGTCGAAGATGACCTTGACTGGAGTTTTCCTCCGATGGATGGTGTAACTGCTGCTGAGGGACCTGCCTCTGTTGAACATAGTTACTTGCCATTATCCCTAATTTTTGCCTGGATTGTACTATGATGTTTCCAATCCATCAGGATGATTTTTTTCATGTCTCTAACTTTTTCCTGGACCGCCCTTTCGGGTTTTCAATCCACTGAGACGTTTTTTTAGGCGAAGTATTTCTTGACTACATCAACATTCGTGGGGTAGGCAAATTCCTCTCCGTCCATGGTTGCAAGTCTCAAGGCGCCGCCTGAGAAAGTATTCGTGACCACATAGGGGCCGTCATAATTCGGAGTCCACTTGCCTCGCGAATCAGTGAGAAATAATTGTATCTTCTTGAGCACGAGGTCTCCTTTCCTGAAGACACGAGGTCGGACCTTTTTGTCAAACGCCCTCTTCATTCTCTGTTGATACAATTGACCATGGCATAGTGCCGTGATTCTCTTTTCTTCGATCAGATTCAGTTCGTCGTGTCGGCTTTGACACCATTCAGTTTCGGCGAGCTTAGCTTCCATCAATACTCGGATTGATGGGATCTCTACTTCTATGGGGAGCACTACTTCCATGCCATATACTAGAGAGAAAGGGGTTGCCCCTGTTGAAGTGCGGACAGATGTGCGATAACCGTGAAGAGAAAAGGGTAGCATCTCGTTCCAGTCTTTGTAGGTTACAACCATCTTTTGAACGATCCTCTTGATGTTCTTGTTAGCCGCTTCTATCGCTCCGTTCATCTTTGGTCGGTAGGGAGATGAGTTATGATGTTCAATCTTGAACTCTATGCACAACTCTTTCATCATCTTGTTGTTCAAGTTAGATCCATTGTCAGTAATGATCTCGCTTGGAACACCATAACGGCAGATGATATTGTATTTGATAAATCGGACCACCACTTGTCGGGTTACATTGGCGAATGACGCTGCTTCGACCCACTTGGTGAAATAGTCAATGGCTACTAGAATGAACCGATGTCCGTTTGAAGCCTTAGGTTCGATCAAGCCAATCATGTCGATTCCCCATATGGAAAAAGGCCACGGGGAAGAGAGAACTTTGAGATATGATGGCGGTACATGAATTTTGTCGGAGTATATCTGACACTTGTGACACCTCCTCATGTACTTGTAGCAGTCGGATTCCATGGTCAACCAGTAGTACCCTGCTCTTAGAATTTTTCTCGCCATTGTGTGTCCGTTGGCATGAGTTCCAAAGGATCCTCCATGAATTTCCTTCATAAGCATGTCTGCTTCTGGTCTGTCCACGCATCGGAGCAAGACCATGTCAAAATTTCTCTTATAGAGAGTGTCACCGCTCAGGAAGAAGTTTCCAGCCAATCTTCTGAGGGTCTTTCTATCTTTCCTAAGTGCCCCAGGTGGGTACTCTTGTTTCTGAAGGAAGCATTTGATATCGTGATACCAAGGTCTGTCGTCTAGGACTGCTCCAATCGTGAAGATGTAAGCGGACCGTTCAAGGCGCATTATGTCGATCTTAGGTAGGTCGTTCCATTGACCTACACTAATCATGGAAGAGAGAGTGGCTAATGCATCAGCCATGTGATTCTCCTCACGAGGGATATGATGAAACTCAACTCTGTTGAAGAAAGGTAGCAACCTTCTTGCGCAGTCCTTGTAAGGAATCAATCCTGATTGGTATGTGTTCCAATCTCCTTTTATCTGATTGATAACCAAGGCTGAATCGCCGTATACATCCAAGTTTTTGATCCTTAAATCAATTGCTTCTTCGAGACCCATAATACAAGCTTCGTATTCGGCCTTGTTGTTCGTACATTTGAACTTAAGTCTGGCAGTGAAAGGAATGTGGGTACCCTGAGGGGTAACAATGATTGCCCCAATTCCGTTTCCATAATGATTAACTGCTCCGTCAAAGATAAGTTCCCACTGGGAACCTGGTTCTGGCCCTTCACTGGGTAACGGTTCATCGCAATCTTTCATTTTTAGATACATGACATCTTCATCTGGGAAGTCAAACCCGATTGATTCTTGATCGTCAATCGGTTGATGAGCCAAATGATCGGCTAAAATACTTCCTTTAACGGCTTTCTGAGCGTGGTACTCTATGTCATATTCTGATAACAACATCTGCCAACGGGCAATCCTTCCCGTGAGAGTAGGTTTTTCGAAAACATACTTGATTGGATCCATTTTGGAGATCAACCAAGTAGTATGACGAATCATGTACTGGCGAAGACGTTTGTCTGCCCAAGCCAAAGCGCAACAAGTTTTCTCAAGCATCGTGTACCGAGTCTCGCAGTCGGTGAATTTCTTGCTCAAATAGTAAATGGCAGACTCTTTCCGTTTAGTTTCGTCTTGTTGGCCAAGTACACATCCCATTGAGTCCTCTAGGACTGTGAGGTAAATGATCAGTGGTCTTCCTTCCACTGGAGGTGATAGAATCGGCGGATTCAACAGGTATTCCTTAATACTGTCGAAGGCGGTTTGGCAATCTTCTGACCAAACGCAATCCTGGTTCTTTTTGAGTAACTTGAAAATTGGCGAGCAGGTCGCGGTCATGAGGAATATGAATCTGGAGATGTAGTTCAAACGTCCCAAGAATCCTCTGACTTATTTTTCAGTTTTCGGAGAAGGCATTTCTCGAATGGCCTTGACCATGTCAAGATCAACCTCAATCCCTTTCTGGCTGACGATGAACCCTAGTAATTTCCCTGAACGGACACCGAAGGTGCACTTGTTGGGATTCAAGCGGAGTTTTTACTTTCGCAAACGGTCGAATAGTTTTGACAGGTGGGTCACATGCTCCTCTTCTGTCTTAGATTTTGCAATCATGTCATCGACATATACCTCTATCTCTTTGTGTATCATGTCATGAAAAAGAGTAGTCATGACCCTTTGATAGGTTGCCCTGGCATTCTTTAAACCAAACGGCATCACCTTGTAACAAAAGGTACCCCATGGGGTAATGAACGAAGTTTTCTCCATGTCTTTCGGCGCCATTTTGATATGGTTATAGCCCGAGAATCCATCCATGAAGGAGAAGACTTTGAACTTTGCTGTACTGTCTACCAGCATGTCAATGTGTGGTAAAGGAAAGTCGTCCTTTGGATTAGCCTTGTTCAGATCTCTGTAGTCGACACACATTCTGACCTTTCCGTCCTTTTTCGGAACGGGTACGATATTGGCTAACCATTGAGGATATTCTGACGTAGCGAGGAAACCCGCGTCAATCTGTTTCTGTACCTCCTCTTTGATTTTGATGGCCATGTCCGGGTGAGTGCGTCTCAACCTTTGCTTTACTGGCGGACATTCCAATCTTAACGGTAAGTGATGTTCCACGATGTTGGTATCCAACCCTGGCATATCCTGATAGGACCAAGCGAATACATCGGGGAATTCTTTGAGAAGCTTTATCAAACCCTCTCTGGCAGTTGGACTGAGCAGTGCCCCAATCCTGATTTCTTTTCTCTCTTTTTCTGAACCCAAGTTTACCGTTTCCAACGGTTCTTTGTGAGGTTCAATGGACCTTTCCTCTTGTCTGAGTAATCGGGAGATCTCTTCTGGAATTTCGTTGTCAACTTCTTCTTCAGCCCCAAATACCGGGAACTCAAAGTTGGGAGAAGGCATCAGATCATATGTTTTAACGGGGTTTAAAACAAGCAATCTCCACGACGTGATGATTCGTGTTTAGAAGAGATAGAGAAAATGCAAAAGTGTGTGCAGTGTATTTATTTTACTGCTTGTTTTTATTATTGAATTGTATTTTAGGATTACCATTTTCTGAAAAACGAAAAGAGAAAACAACAATAAATGCGGAAATTACAGAACGACATTATTTTATTAATGAACAAGTCGATCCTTGAAACTACAGCCCTATAAAACAAAACTCTGTCGCTTCGGGCAAAGCGAAGAGGGAAAATTTATAGAAAGCGAGCCCTATCAAAACATCCGTTTCACCTGGGCAGGGTGAAAGGTTAAAGATGGCAATTACTTTGACTGATGAACGATCTTCGGAACCTCGACGGCAACCTATTGGCGGCAAACTCCTCGGTGAATCACAAAGTCTGGCACCTTCCTTGATTTGTCTTCAGAAATGACGCTGATTTCTGGCGGAGCAGGATCATTGGAATCTGTCTCCCAGGCAGAGCTGTCGTAGGAGAATTCCTCTGTTGCATTTTGCAGAGCATTGGTGCTCTCAGCTGTATCTCCCCATCCAGTTGGCTGAATGTCTTCGAGTCTGATACGAGAGCTTTCGGGAGCGGTGTACTTGACCATATAGCCGTATTTTCCACTTGGTTGTCCCAAGGTGTCCCACACTTCTTTCGAACTGGAGGAGTCATCTCTCTCGATGACGTTGACCTCAAGAAAAGCATAGTTGATGAATTCAGGTCTTGCAAACGTTGTAAATTCATCTTCATGTTGAGTAGTTTTTGAATGACCTGAGTGTTGATCCCATGACATGGTGGGGACACAGGTATTCTGTTCAATGATGGTCAACTGATTTTCATTGTTCGGCTGACTCTCTTGCCCCAAGTCTCCTGGATAAGGTTACCACATTGGCAGACCATCCATTGGGCCATAGTAATTGTGGTCAAAGTTGTCTTTCATCAGAGTGTCTTCCTCTAATGAATTTGGCGGAGCACGACATCCTTCCGGATCACAATCTCCATAGATCATTTCGACATCTGACCGTGGTATAAATCTCGGACTCTGTGCGGGATAGCAAAATGGTATAGGCACCTCTTCCTGAGACATATAACCGTCCTCGTTAAGATAGGACTTCCATTCTTCATCTGTGTCGGAGGGATCTTCCTCATTGATAGCATGTACTGCTTGAGACACCGGGTGAAGAAAACCTCCACTGTGGAAGAAGTTCTGAATGAGATGAAGACTTCCATCGCTGGCGGCGGTCTGGGTACAGGTTGCAGAAAAACCAAGACCTTCTTTGTTGTATTGCCAGTAGGAATGACAAGCTATCCCCATCCAGTTGTATCGGTACTCTCGACCGCTTTAATAGCATCTTTGTATGAGGAAATCGAGTTTCCTCCTTTTGATTGATTGTCCTTGCTCACCGACAGTGCTTGGAACTAAGTTCCAATAACCTCCTCGGGTTCTACATAAGTAGATGATGATAAGTTACTCACGAGCAAGGTCTGTTCTCCACAGACTGTGACAAGTTGATCGTTCTGAACGAACTTTAGCTTTTGGTGGAGGGTCGAAGTGACCGCTCCAGCCTGATGTATCCAAGGTCTTCCTAATAAACAACTGTATGTTGCCCGGATGTCCATGACCTGGAAAGTGACTTGGAAAGTGTGAGGACCGATAGTTATGGGAAGATTAACTTCGCCGATAACTGTTTTTCTGGATCCGTCGAACGCTTTGACGACGACCTCGCTGATTCTCATCGGAGGGCCTTTGAATGATAATTGCATCAAAGTGGACTTCGGCATAACATTCAGGGCTGACCCTGTGTCTACCAGTACGCTGGCTAAAGCATCATCCTGGCAGTTAACTGTAATGTTGAGCGCCATGTTATGACGGCGACCCTCTTCGGGTAATTCCTCATCACTAAATCCCAAATTATTGCAGGAAGTGATGTTAGAGACAATGCTATCGAACTGTCTGATTGTTACATCCTGTTCCACAAAGGCTTGCTCCAAGACTTTCTGTAGAGCCTCCCTATGCGCTTCTGAACTGAGTAACAGTGATAACACAGAGATCTTTGAAGGAGTTTGTAACAGTTGATCGACAATGTTATATTCACTCCTTTGGATGAGCTTCAGCATCTCATCATCGTTTTTCGAAAGGTCGGGATTACTGGATTGACCGACTGGTGGATTGGAGCTTCTGTCTGAAGTTCCTTTTCCTTGTTAGATTCTCCAACTCCTCGGTTGAAGATTCGACCACTCCGTGTTACACGACTGATGTCTGCAATATTCACGATGGAGGGTAATGGAATTTCCTTTCCATTTTCAATTGTCGTTGCACCGTATTTGTAAGGGATCACCTTAGCTGATTCACACGGTAGTGGTCCCGGCAGATAGATGACAATGGGAACCTTTTGATTTTTCTGACCATCGTAAGTAATCTCGATCCGTTCCCGGTTGGGAATTTTAGATTCGTCAAGTAGAGGGATAATGGCAAAAACATCCCTGGTCATGTGATGACCAGCGATCGTGACAACATCCTCAACTTGATCGGCAAGGTAGTTCGGCGTCCAGTTGATGGGTCCAAAACCCGGATATGGACGAATCTCTCCACGATCCACCTGACCTTGAAGAGCTGCTCTCACAAGGTAACACCCTTGGTTACTTTTCGAACAGACACTACAACGGTCATAGTTGTGTGGTGGCATCTGGCCAAGCCCACTTTGAATACAATGTAACCTCACTAGGTTAGCTTCCACAGATCGTACATCCTGACTTTGACACCGAGTGGGGTTTCTGTTATTGATACTAATTTGCTGAGTATCTTCATCCATGTAGATTGGCATCCACCAATGATTTAACAAGTGCTGAAGTGCTTCCTGGACAAGGGCACATCCCTGATCGTTTTCGCAACCCGCTTTACAGCTGTGATAATTATGTGATATCAGGAATCCGAGTCAGACCTGCTCAGCATGCAGCTCTACCAAGTTGGTATTCATCAAGCGAATGTCGAAGATTTGAACCATATTGATCTGATAGGGATTCCTATCATGGTAGTCCTGGATCCATCCAAGATCCATCTGACGCTGGAGGGCCTCCTGTATGAAAGAGCATCCCTGTTTATTTACCGAGCAAGTCAGATAAGAACTATAATCGTGTCGCGGCAGATTATGATACTAGCTTTGCCTTGAGTGCATTACCACCAAGTTGGCATTCATCGCACGGATGTCGTGATTCTGAATGACTTTGGAATTCGTGTAAACCATGTTAACTCCACGAACTCGGTGCTCTTGGATCCATCCGAGATCCAACTGTTCCTGTAGAGCTGCTTGCACCACAGAACATCCTTGATTACTTTTAGAGCAGATATTACATTGATGATAATTATGAGGTGGCACATGGTCGTACCCACTCTGTCTACAATGCATCTTGACCAGATTGGTCCTCAATAAGAGTACGTCGTGAATTTGATAGACATCGTTAGTCTCTCCTTCTATCAAATTGACTGCAGCCTTCTCATGTTGAGGCAGCGGGTTTGTGAGAACATTAGGATTCGTATCTTTGAAAGATAAGAGCCCGCTCCTAACAAGCTTTTGCACGTCGGACTTGAAATTGAGACAAGTCTCAATGTTATGCCCTGATCCTCCTTGATGATAAGGGCATGTCTGATCCACCTTAAACCAAAAAGGCAGATTTTCCGGTACTGTAAGAGGAGACTTAGTCTAAATGTGCCCCTTAGCCAGAAGTAACGGAAATAGTTCTGCGTACAACATGGGTATAGGATCAAACCCTGGTGGTCGTGTTGTACGGTTGTTGTTATATGGAGGACGAGCCTGCTGAAGAGGCTGTTGTGTCCTTTGCTGATTAGGTTGGCTCTGTGCAACCTGAGGTTGATACGTAGGCGTAGGCGCAGGATTAATAGCAGGAATTACAGCTACTACTGGTTGATAACGTCGCCTTTGCTTTCCGAGAGAGATATTCCCAATATCTTGCTCTTTTTTCATAGGGAGAGCACTACCATATCGTTTTGTACGGCTTGATGGTCCAACGTCTTTTGCCAAACGTCCTTCTCGGACGGCTTCCTCAAGACGAACTCCCATGCCCACCATCTCGGTGAAGTCACTGGGCGCACTGGCAACCATTCTGTCGTAGTAAAATGAGCTTAAGGTCTTTAAGAAGATCTTTGTCATCTCTTTTTCCTCAAGAGGTGGACAAATTTGAGCGGCAATTTCGCGCCATCTCTGAGCGTACTCCTTAAAGGTTTCCTTGTCCTTTTGAGACATCGATCTGAGTTGATCTCTGTCCGGTGCCATGTCCAAATTGTATTTGTATTGTTGGACGAAGGCAGTGCCAAGATCTCTGAATGTGCTGATCGTGGCACGGTTTAAACCCATGAACCATTTGAGTGCGGCACCGGTTAAACTATCCTGGAAGTAGTGAATCAGTAGGTCTTGATTCTCCGTCTGAGCTGACATTCACCGAGCGTACATCACCAGATGGCTCTGAGGGCAAGAGTTACCCTTGTACTTTTCAAAGTCGGGCACTTGAAATTTGTGCGGAACTTTCACATTGGGGACCAGACAAAGGTCTACGGCGTCCTTTCCAAATAGATCCTGACCGCGAATGGCTTGCAGTTCCTTCTGCATTTCCAAGAACTGTTCCTGGAATTCATCCATTCTATCGAACATAGTTTCCTTCTTATCAGAAGGGATCGGTGGAATCTGTCCTTCTGGGACAGTGTGCACCACAGGGGGTGGTACCGTGACTACGGCAGTAAATCTTGGCGTTTCCCGAAGTTTGTAACCTTCAGGAGTCTTCAGTATGCCCCTGGCATCTTCGCTTTCCCGAAGTTTGTAACCTTCAGGCCCAGCGGCTTCTGTTGAGATTCCTCGATCCTTAGTGATCGGCATAACATATCCTTCCGGGATATAGTTAACAGGCATGCCCCAAGGACGATTTTTCGGCATTTGATACCTAGGATCATACTTCTCCACCATGGGCGTTGAGGTGATCTCTGAGATCACAGTCCTTTGTTGTTGCATCTGAGCTTCTGCTAGAGCTTGCATGTCGTTATGAAGCTTTCTCAGATCCTCTTTCAGAGCGTCGATCTCTTCTCTCAACTCTTTGTTTTCTTCCTCAAGATCATCCATCTTTTTCTGACGATTGGCCCGAGTATTGTACGAATGAGACAGTTTGACTCTAGAACTGAGACAAAAACGTGAGATTCGTAGGTAAGAAGAATACGCGATGTGAGAATGATGAATGCAATGATTATATTAATTGTTTTTTGGTTTAATCAAAATAAACTTCGACAATTAGATTGCAAATATTAAACAGTGGGGAAACCCCTTTTTATTGAATTCAAAGGATTACAGAAATGGAAATATAGTAGATTATAAGATGCGGAAATAGAAACCTAAGCTAATGGGTCTTAAGAGAACTCGGGTGCTGATTCTGGTATCTTCCTCTTCTTTGACCGGGGCTCTTGGACCGTTGTCGGGTTGTCATTCCTTTGCCAGGTGAAAGGAGTGAGCAAATTCCTTTGGTCATCCTGATTTTCTATAGCATGTTGCTCCAAAATCTCGATCAGAGCATCCTTATCTTTCAGCAGTTGCTGTATTTTGATACACTCTATGTCGAGGGTGCGGTACTTGTTCTTCCAAGACCTTTTCTCCCGTTGAACTTTGTTGAGAGTAACCTGAAGCTTTTCAGTCTCAGTCATGAAGTACATGACAGACTCCCTTGGTGGAAGAACTCCATGACGAGGATAAGGCATCTTTAGCTTGAGAGCTCTAGTTTGTACCCAGTGGAGATAAGGCTCCACCGAGGCACAGTCCGATTTTCCTAGAGACTCTCGTCCTTTCTTATGAACGTGTTTCCAAGCGTGCACTATTTCCATCTTTAGTGCTCTGTCATTTTCTCCTTCTTTGAAGAAAAGACCTTCCAGATGAACATTCCGGGGAACATGTCTCATCGGGTATCCAAATTGACGACGAACCAACACTGGATGATAATTGATTCCTCCCTTAGTTCCTATAAGGGGTACGTTGGGGAAGTTTCCACAACGGTCAATGATCCTGATTCCATCATAAATCCTATTACACCAATCTATATCAGAGTTGGTAAGAGACATGATCTTCTGCGACCAACGTAAGGCACTCTTGCAATCCCAAAAAGTAGCAGACTTGGGCAAGTGGGAGATAAACCATTTGTAAAGCAAAGGTACACAACATGTGATCTCCCCTCCGCTGTACAAATTTCCCAAATGTACAGAATGATACGCATCTGTGAGCAAAGTAGGCACAGGGTTTCCAATGAGAAAAACCTTAATGGAGTTAATGTCGACGAAATTATTAATGTTGGGAAACAAAAATAACCCGTAGATGAGCAAGACAAAGACGCTTTCAAAAGCAGTCATGTTTCCTATACTGGCAAAATACAGGGCCTTCTTTGTCAAGAACTGGGCTGGAAAACCTTGGATGCCACCCTTAGTGGTTAGGTGAGTCTTGACCTCAGACTCGTCCAAATGAATTGCTCTCGCAATGGTCTGATTCTTTGGAATTTCTTCCAGTCCAGAAAATGGAGCTCGATCAGTAATGTGTAGATCAATCAGATGAGAATACTCCTCCAGCGTTGGTGCGAGCTGGTAATCCGGGAATGTAAAGCAGTGATAAACCGGATCGTAGAATTGAACGAGCGCGTCCATGATTCCCTCAATCACAAGGACTCTTAACAGAGGTAGCAGACCTCATTGCTTGGCTCTGAAAGCCTCAGGGTTAGTGATCATCCTCGCTAACCTTCTCAAATCCTCTAGCTTTGGAACCTTGAAGGTGTACGTATGAGTTCTCCTTCTACCGAAATCCATTAGCGCAATCCTTTTCTCTGATATTTGCAATCACAGTCTTAGTTTAATTTCAAAAACAGAGAGACTAGAAGAGAAGAATTTTTTTGTTTTAATGTTTTTTAAAAATGATTGCATGAATGCAGCACACAAAAACATAGGAAAAACATGGGGTCAAATGGTCGTTGTCATGAAGTCAAGGCTCTACCCATCCCCAAAGGTTTATACTAGGGTGATTTTTGTACCTGTACTCATTATCATTAACTCCTCCCAGGAAAGCAAAACAACAAGCGGATCGCCAGTGAGTTGTAGAGCAATCTTAGAGTAAGTGCCATTCACCGAGAATAGATCACCAGCCTCAAATGAGGGTAGTATCGCGTAACAATTATTCCCGATAGTTTCCGCACTACAAAAGGGTTTGGCTCCTCAGCTTCTCAGACATCACAATCGGCCCATTGCCTAAGAGAGGGAATGGGTTGCATTGGTCAGCCTCCACTGAGGTTGATGGTCGACCTCGTCGCCATCACTTATCTTAAGTGTATACTCAATCTTTCCACATGCGGCATCACACGTATTCCCATTAGCAGAAAAATAAACAGGTGTAGCAATTAGGAAAAGCAGTATATATATTTGTCCTAATGTCCTAGACTTTTAAAAGCTAAGAATCTTAAGTTCCTGACAGAAAATGGTTTCCCGGCGGAGTCACCATCCTGTGGTTTCATTCCAAATTAACGACGTTTTGACCTAAGATCCTAATGACGTCAAGGTTTCCACCTAGGGGACAAAAAGAGAACAAGATCCCTAAAGAGATAAGTTCGTTGGTCCCCAGCAGAGTCGCCATTTTTCTGTGGAAAATGGGGACGATGATGACTAAGGTAAAATAGATCCTCATGAGACTCCCCAGCAGAGTCGCCATTTTTCTGTAGCGAGTGATTTTTGGATGTGGTTGCGAAGCACGATCGCTCTAGTACTACAGTTCGGTTCATTTTTTATCCTATTAAAGCTGATGAAGGAAGGGAAATAGATGTCTGTTAGGTTACAGATGCTACAAAGATTCGGGGTTTCTCCTAGGTTATTTTGTTGACGAGGGGTGCTTTAGGCTATCGGTTATGATGTTAGGACGAATGTATGAAAGTATGGGATTTTGGGTTTTTGTTTAGTGTGCTCGCTAATATTTTTTTTCTTTCAATCTTATGCCTACGTATTCCCGTTTACCGAAACAGGGAAATCAGAGCGTTCGTAGTTCCTCCTATTCTATGGGAGGAAATGGTTGTTTTGGTGTCTTGTTCAAAGCCCAAGACATGAAGCTAAAGGTGGTTTGTATCTTGTTCAAAGTCCAAGATGTGAAGCTAAAAGTGTTGACCTTAGAGAGAATTTGTCATCTCTAAAGGGGGTCTGTTTGTCACAACTGTTGGGTGACTGACTGTAAAGGAGGATTACTTTAACCGAGATACGCGGATCCGACAATGCCATAATTTCCTTTATAGGGGATTTTAACCTGAAGGAGAAGACTTTAACTCAGTTTAGAGCAACGCTATCTTTCCTTAGGAATTTCTCATGCTAAAAGAGGGATAGTTGCATGGATGTAGATGATCCAGAGGCTTGCCGCTTACAGCAATTAGATGAGGGGGAAGGAGTTGTTGATGTTTGTGTACTATGAACGAGGCACAATTTTGATGCTAAAAGGTTGATTGGATCAACCAGTGGTTTTCTTGTACAAAGCCTAAGAGGAGGCTAATATGTGTCTCGTACAAAGCCCGAGAGAGAGGCTAAAAGGTTTTGACCCAACTAGGGAATCTTTTGGTATCTCGTATAAAGCCCGAGATGGAGGCTATTTGACTCAACAAGAGAGTTTTTTTTTGTATCTCGTACGAAGCCCGAGATGGAGGCGAAAGGGTGATTGACTCAACGAGGAAGTCTCTTATGTGTCTCGTACAAAGCCCGAGAGAGAGGAAAACGCAAAAAAATCTGCTGGGGAGAATCATTGTACAAAGCCTAAGAGAAGGCTAGTATGACTGAAGAAGGATCATTATACAAAGCCTAAGAGGAGGCTATGGTTACCGTTTCAGGTGAGTGACAGGTACAGTATATTGATTTTGAAAGAGAAAATCAGTTCTTATATGGGCAATGCTGTACTCAAGGATTTGATTCGAGGATCCGGGTTATTCCTGTTCTTTAAGGAAGTGGGAAATTCAAAGGGTATTAAGACTGTCCGAGTCTACGGGTTTCCTTTTTTATTCTTGAAGGGGGTCACTTGAGAATGTCTTTGAGACTCAAGCAGATTAGACTGTCCGTGTCTAGAGTTTCATCTTTTGTACCATGCTTTGAGAAACAGTAGTAGACTCTTTGAAAGGACTGTTCTATGCAGATGATTAAGTTCTGTTCCTATACCTCTAGGAGGTCATCGGGACAATTTGTACGAAGCCCAAGAGGAGGCTGGAAACTTTTAAGAAGCCGATCGGTCCTTGTACGAAGCCTAAGAGAAGGCTATCATTCCCGGAGGAAGAGATCATTATACGAAGCCTAAGAGGAGGCTGTGAATACTTCTAAGAAGCCGTAGGGTCCTTGTACTAAGCCCAAGAGGAGGCGGGGTTGCTTTTAGGAAGCCTGTGGGTCCTTGTATGATGCCCAAGAGGAGGCCGATGCTTTTAAGAAGCCGATGGGTCCCTAAACCCCCGAGAAATTCAAGACAGGCTATTCACGAGGAATAGATCAAGCCAGGAAAGTCCGAGAATTTGGAAGAAACTCAAGAGATGCCATTCACGGAGAAAAGATCATCTCTGGGGAATAGAGTTTCTTGACAAGTGCTTTTAAGAAGCCTGTGGGTCCCCAAACCCCGAGAAATTCAAGACATGCCATTCACTGAGAATAGATCAAGCCAGGAAAGTCCGAGAATTTGGAAGAAACTCAAGAGATGCCATTCACGGAGAAAAGATCATCTCTGGGGAGTAGAGTTTCTTTAACAACTTCTACGAGTGACAGTCTATGAAAGGGTTCACAGAGAATGCTGCCTTTCATATCTCCATATTGTTTAACCCCAAGAGGAGGGAAAACTGTGTCTGGTAATCCTATGGGGATATAGTATTGACTATTTAAGAGTGATCAACGGGCTTAATGCTAGACGTAGTTGCCGGGGAAACTCTAAATATCTATACTATTATTACACAGTTGATATGAGTTTATGAAAGAAGACTTACAGTGAAACAACCCCACAATACAGTTATATGTATATGAAAGCGGTAAATGAAAGCAATAACTACTTACTCGGTTGTAGAGCTTCCATGCTGTTTGGTTAGTTGTTCAACAAAGAAAGATTGAAAACAACAGTATATTCAAAATCAAAGGAGAAAGTGCTTTGAAAAAGAAAGATTTGGGGCTTACAGCTCAATGAGAGGCCCAGGGTTTTATCAGTGAGCGCACTGTTTGAATTTTTACAGAGGGACTTATACAAGTGACTGAGGCCCAAAAAGGTTTTCTGTACAAAGGGATGGGTCTTACACTCTCTCAAGAGGCCCAAAAAGTTTTAAAGAAAAAGAGTGGGGCTTATAACACGAGGGTAGGCCCAATTGATTTTTCCGTTTAAAATGGCGATCGCGCCGAGGTTTTCTTTTAACGCAGAGGGACTTATACAATAAGTGAGGCCCAAAAATGATTTTGGTTAAAAGGGGGTTGGGTCTTACACTCTAATAGAGGCCCAAAAGTGTTGAATGGGTCTTATAGCTCAAGGAGAGGCCCAGAAGGTTATTTTTCAAAAGGTGACGATCGCGCCCTTTGTTTTTGACGGTATCGGGATTTATACAATACACTGAGGCCCAAAAATGATTTGGTCAAAAAATTATTGGGTCTTACACTCTATTAGAGGCCCATGAGTGTTTTGAAAATGATTTACGAGGGTTGAATTAATCCAAAAACCATAATTTGTTTTCAAAATGTGTTTTAATTGAATAAAAATTCAATTAAAATGATCAAAATTGTTTAACATATGGAAAACAAATTGTGATCTTGGATTAATGCTTTAAAAATTAAGTATTGACCTACAAAATAATTAGAAAGCATTAAAAGTTGCAAAATCAAGGTGGAAAAAATATTTTAAATGTCAAAAACAATTAAAACATTAATTCTTTGCAAAAATATCAATTATACAAAATAAATAATATTTTTGGGATTTTTTGGGAAAATAAAATATTTTAACATTTTTGTGAATTATTAAAAAAAGAATCAACTCAAAATCATTAAAACTCAGAGAGAAATTAATTTTTGAATCAATTAAATAAAACCACAAAATTCAAATATTCAAATATTCAAAAAATGGCGCCAAGAACACCCAAGAACACGCGCGTTTTCTGGGTTTGCCCAGATTTGCATTTTCTCTCCAATCTCACTGAATACTTGATCATATCATGCAATCCACATACCAATCAACTCGTTTCAACCTCACGATCATGTCTATGGTATTTAATTTCATTTAAATTAAACATATAACAAGAAATCATGAAAAATCCTCAAGAACCCTAATTTCTGCATGAAGGCTAGGATTTTTGATACACGATTCAAACAATACAATTAATTGAGGGAAAACATTCCATGCATGATTATGAACATATGACCAAATTATTGTGCAGCAAAAATTGCATGGATCATAGAGTTAGAAGAGCTCTTGCTTACCACTTGCAACCGGTGATTGTGATTTGTGTTGGAGGTGTTACAGCTAGGTTCCAATGATCTGGATAGCTTCCCTAGGTGCCATGGAGTGTGTATGAATGCTTGGAATGGATTGAAATGGTTTGGAGTTGAAGATGGTACCTCAACTGCAAAACTGTCAAGAACTTGAGCAATTGGCTGGTGATTTTGTGAAATCTGTGTTTCAGATGTTATGTGAGTGTTTGGATCACTTCTATATGATGTATGTGAGGGGTGTGTGTGTGTGATTGGTTTGATTGGAAAAGCTCCCAAACTCAAAACCCGATAGTGACTTGCCATAAAAGGCAAAATTGGAGTGAAAGAAGAGATTTTGAGGAAAGCATCTGTTTGATGGCTTTGGTGTACTCAAACTGATCACAATTGAGCTCTATTTATAGTAGAGCAAGTTTGTTTTGGGATCCACAGTGAATGGCAACTGCAGCAGGTGTTTGTTCAATGTTGGCCAATGGAAATGCAAGTCTCCTCTAGCCATTGACTAGAGGTTAGGGCACAGGGCTGTGGTTCCCTTGGTCTTGGATAAGTCTTGACTGAATTCAGTTGAGAATGGCTCATTCCATGCCACCTTGATGCTTCCATTGAATGCTCCAATCCAAAATTGGAGTCTTGTCCCTATTTTGGCCATTCTAGGTTCAACATGCTATTTCTTGTTCCAAAGTCTTTGGAGGCTTGGCTCAGTGATTGTCCCCTTTAGATTCAATCCTCAGAGGTGTCCAAGTGGATAGGAGCATTTGGATTTGGGCGATTTTGGCAAATCGAGCAAAAATGCAAAATCTGCCTTGCCTTGACAGATTTCAACAAGGCAACTTGCCAATGTCATATCTCATGACTCAAATTGAATTTGGTAATGTTCTTGGCCATTTTGGAAAGCCCTTACATGATACAACAACTGTTTGAACATGTTTGGTTTTGATCTCTTTTGAATCTAAGTGAAAAATCCCCCTACATTTGGCAAAAAGTAGGGTAAAGTCTGAACAACTGTTTGAACATGTTTGATTTTGATCACTCCATAACTCAAAATCCATGAGGAATTTGGACATAGGTCAGTATGAAGCTTTTGTAGAGGGCAATGAGATCTACAAATCAAGCTTTGAATGGGGAACAATGGCCTTGTGGTTTAGGCGTTATGGTCCTCCAAAGTTGGCACATTAGTGTCACTTTTTCCATAACTTAGAAATTTTTCTAAGTTTTTATGGTTACCCTTTTTACAAGTTATCCCACTTTCTTTGATTTTTCTTGATGAATGATGATTCAAATCATACATTAACATCATTTTAGGGTTAAAAATCCATTTTGGTGAAAAATCTCAAAAAGTCAAAGTTGACTTTTGTGCACAGTTGACTTTTTATCAGATGAATTCCAAACTGTGCAATTCTTCATGAAATCATGTCCTTGACCTAAATCAAACTTGATGGACATGTTCCATTGGTGTCATAGGGTATATTGAATCATGTCTAAGGGCTTGGGAGCATGTCCTAGTCAAAAGTCAAAGTTACAGTTGACTTTCCTCACGAAACCCTAATTGTGGTGCAGATGAAATTGAGACTTGTTGCTCAAGCTTCTTGGATTAATCCATTGTTCCAAATGGATCAATATAGTTCATTAGAGACCCTTAAACCCTCTCTTGAGGTCTTGGCTCATGATTTGCCCTAAAAGTCAACTTTGGGGTGAATTAGGTCAAGAAACCCTAATTCTTGATTTTTGCTGAATGCATCCCCTGACGCAAAATTGACTTGATGATTGGGCCCATGAGGTTCCATGGAGCATATTAGGTTATGTTTTGGATCATTGGCTTGTGCCCAGATGAAAAATTTCCATCTGGAGGCCCTGGTCGACCAAAACCCTAATTTGGTGACACTGGGGATCCTGAGGCTTGATCCACTTAGAAGGGAGCAACCTTGTGCTTAATCCTTGAAGTGGGAGTCCTCTTGATCCATTGTGGATGTTTGAGAGGTTAGACAAGTTGAATATCAAGTCAATCTTTGATTGATCCTTTGTCTAAGGCTCTGTGAGGGCTTAAAACCCTAATTTTGATTGTAGTGGATGCTCACCCATCTTTGGGGAGACTGATGAAGTATGATGGTTCCTCCATATTATGATGATGATTTGCACAATGATGGGAAATTTTAGTGGTCAAAATTTGGGGTATGACATCCACTACTATTATGTTTCTGGTCATAGAATGGTGAAAACCACCTTTTGTCTTTCAAGAAGCCAAATTTTATTAACTATGCACAAGTTGTGCTACAACAAAGACAATACATCAAGTTATAATTCAGCAGTGCCAAGTACTACTAACACCAAAACTGGGAGAAAAATGAACTGCTAACTACTAACAACACCTCTACGGGACTAAAGAAAACACCAAAATACAAGCTACACCCTGAATTGAAGAAACCAAACAAACTCAAACTCACTAAAAGTGAGATACTGATATAGAAAACACTCCCATTATTGAGTAGAAACGAGTAAAGAGAGAGTGGCAGGGTATGCTGTATGTAGAGATGAAAGTCAAACAACTCATTACATATGTAGCAGGTTTTTGTCTTCTACCACCACCACACCAACGTAGAACTAAACGCCAATCAACTTTCGAAATTCTTATCTTTGTCTAAATATCTTTCAGGAAACTTTTAGGATTCATGACAGTCCCTAGGGAAGGGAACAATATCACCCTGCTTTCACTAACATTCATCAACCATACTTTTGTTTTTAACAACTCACCCATCCATTACGCCTTAACTTCATTAACCACGTTCAACCAAAACAATAAAAACAAAAACACCTGAATTGACTGGAGTTGACCTCACCCAATAAGTTTATGTTCATTTAAAATCAGACTATTGAAATTCCATTTTATTAAAATTAAAATTAAATTTCTATAAATTGGATATCTCGGCTCTCATACATGTTAAAAATTATGGTAGAACCCTAATAATAGAAAGATTAATTATAGAACTGATAGTATGACGTTGATTACACCGATCCGAACCGTGAGAACATAAGAAACACCAAGGCAACGATACTGATTCGACATAAACAAGTTAGCACTAGAGGATACTAACTGATATCGCCAGCTTTAGACGAGCAGCACACAAGCAACGCCTATGGAACTGGTTCTAAAGAAAGAAACTCTCCAAAAACCAGAGAATGATATTTCCAACAAACCTAAATTTCAGCACCACAACTTCGAGAGACAATTCGCCGTAGTACCAGCATCTAGATGAGATAGAAATTGATCCAAAAATCTACAAAGCTATCTTAAAAGAATCTCCGGAACAAATAAGATCAAACCTCCTCATGATGAGACAAACTTGCCGCTAGCGAATAGGGCTTCCGATTCTACTAAGGGAACTCAACACTACTGGATACAAATGAGTCGCCTACACACAAAAACCATAAAAATTCCAGCCAATGATAAAACTTGATCAAACTACAAACTGTATCAATGGAGACAAAGACATTGACGATACAGCTGCTC
Organism: Lathyrus tuberosus; assembly: GCA_022829125.1. NCBI lineage: Eukaryota > Viridiplantae > Streptophyta > Magnoliopsida > Fabales > Fabaceae > Lathyrus > Lathyrus tuberosus. The sequence goes on along the minus strand of JALAZF010000416.1, from coordinate 1,562,202 downwards.
GACAAACAACTTTACTCCCCTAACTGCCAACTTCAAGAGACATCCTTGCTGCCCCAGGCTAACAACTACTCTGAACGACAAAACTAACCGGACTCTAAGGACGAGATAACATTTAAAATGCTATGCTCTGTCTAATAGAAACACTCCTATTAGCTGGAAACCAATCCCCCTATTGAAAGAATTCGACTCTTCCATCAATAGCATGAAGATGCCAAAAATAACTCCACTGATAAAACTGCAGAAACAATTTTCTACTCCGACATTATATCCAAGTGCCGTCTAAAATACAATACAATGAGCCCAAAACTTAAACCAACTAGGTCTTAAACTGCTTTATCTTTCTAATCCATACTCAAGAGATCATCTATAAATAAATATTCCAATTCATAATTAAAAAGACACATTGATTGATTCAAAAAAAATGCATACGAATCTCTTCTCTTACAACCCTAAACAAATAAACTCTCACCTTCATTATACTTTTGTAAGTACAAATAACAATCGACCGCGTTGTACAAATAAATCAAGACAATCTCAAAGACAAACAACACAGATTTTAATGTTGTACTGTTGCATGCAATGCACATTTTATAAAAATTACCTCTTTTCGGTTTAGAACATTCTCCAGGTGTTTTGGTTCGAGAGGATCCTGCGGCGTTTACCGACTTCACATATGAATGATCTACTTTTTCCCCTGTTTCTTTCTTTCAGCCTTTGTATTCACATTTTTTCCAGCACTCGCCTCGTCACATAGTTCCTTAATTCTGGCTTGAACCCATTCTTCGTCTCTTTCAGATTCTGAAGATGATCTGCAATGGATTGAACAAATATGTTATAAACATGTTATCAATGTTTTATTAAGCTGAGAGAAGAGTTTAGAATTCAATTGGCCTTGACCAGATTCTTCCGTCCAGGTAATGTATGTTGTTGGCTTCTTGAGTTAGGGTTTCGTTGAGTGAAGGGGAAGATGGTTCGCTAGCTTTACGGCGCCAACTGCACCGTAAGTTTCTCTCTTTCTCGCACCTACACTCTATTCGTTAAGTTTACTTTGGGTACCTTTGCTACGTTTCTCTCTACCACTCTCTAAGGCTATGTTTGGTATGGGATTCTAATTGTAGCCTTCACTTTTTATCTCATTCAATTAATTTAATTGTTTATATATAGTAAATTTTTTTTCAACTATTAACCATAATGTATTTGAAGTGGAATCTATTTATAATTATGAAGCAATTTTTTTTTAATTAACAACTCTATTTTCAATAAACATACTATTGATTGATAAAAAACAAATATACATTATAAAATAATATATATATATATATATATATATATATATATATAAAATTCATTTGTAAAGAATATATTTTCCGCTCATTTAAAAAATATACTTGAATTAATAAAATACTTGAATTAATTATAAAAAATTATTTATTCTATTGTTTTATTTATTTAATAGGAATTATATTAAAATGTAAACCTATATTTTTTTTGGGTTATGTTATAAATATTTAAACTTATTAAAAAAATGATTTTATTAGATTGTTTTTATTTTTTTATTTTTATAAAAATACATCTTTATTTCAAATGAGCGTCACCGGCGGGTACCCGTGCGAAGGCACGTGTATCATACTAGTTATATCAAAAAAAGAAAATAAATTAATTTGCCATCATAATGAAGATGAAATATAGCTCAATAAATTTTTTTTAGTCCATTATACTTTCATCAAATGAAATCAACTTTTTCTTTTTCGTCCCTCATGTTTTATGTTCTTTTATAATGAAAAATGAATAAACAATGTTATACAGTTGTACTTATGAATAACATATACACATCATTAACCAACTTTTTTTTAATGTTAATTGAATCAATATATTTATTCATTAACCATATTCTGAACTTTATTGAGAAATTTGGTACACACCATTAATCAATTTCTTTTATTGTTTATTAATTTTATATATTTATTCATGATTGTTCATTAACCATGTTCTGAAGTGTATTGACCAACATTTTTTTACAATATTAACAAAGTTTATTAATGTTAATCGATTTCATATATTTACTCGTGATAGTTCATTGACCATTTTCTAAATTTGATTGACCAACTTGTTTCACAGCATTTACCAACTTTACAATAAAAAATGTTACAAACTTTTACTCATGTTTATGCGTTATTAACCAACTTACACACAACATTAATCATCGCTTTACACACCATTAACCAACTTTGTTATAAATTTATATTATGCATCTACTTGACATATTCTGTGCAACTTTGGTGTCATACTTTCTGCCACAACTAGTAATCGAATTCAAACAATAGTAATCGAATTCATAGCCCAAAACATGTCAAGCGCAAAGGTCACCTTCTATCTAAAAGAAAAATATTTGTTGCTGAAACGATTGTTAAGAGGTCAAGAAAGCGAACAAAATAGTTATTTTTGTAATAGAGGTTATTCAGGTGGAATGTTGTAGTCATGTAAATGTTGCAGTATTGTAAATTTATAGGCCTAAACATCAAAACATAGCAAAATTGGTAAAGCAAAGTGGATTAATGCATTGCAAGATGGTTAATGTCGTATAAAGTTTGATAAATATATGCCCAAACATCAACGTTATATATATATATATATATATATATATATATATATATATATATATATATATATATATATATATATATATATTTGAATACCATATATTGGGTTTCTTGACAGTTTTCCCAAAAATTATTCCTATCACCACAGATTGTTCCCACATTGAACACATAATGAACTATAACACAATCAAAACATTGTGCACATAAAAAAAGAAAGCAAAATCACAAAATGTCAACACTATACAAAATTCTACACTACAACACAATTTTTCAAATTCTGCACTACAACATAATTTTTCTAATTTTGTACTACAACACTAATGATTTAAAAATTCATTCTACTCTCTTTCTCACACTCCCTTCGTTGTTTCTTCATTCTTGTAGCCATATTGGAGGCAGACTTTGATTGGTTTTCCATAACATCTACATCATCATTAAACAAAGTGTTATCTCCTCCATCTCCACTAGAAGTTCCTAATTCATCCTTATTGATAAAATTCACAACCTAATGACAAAACAAAACAAAATTAAAACCAAAATCAGTATAAATATCATCATTCTTCCTTCAACAATTTCATTCCAAATTTTTGAACCTACATAACAAGACAAGCCAAAAAAAAAGATTCAATATGTAAATCAGCGTGTCCTTCAACACTTCAGTTTTAAGTATCTCAAGCTTGAAAAGAGAACAAAAATTATTTACACGTAGAAGGGAAGGAATAAAGAACACAATGAAAATTATATAACACATAACACATAATAGAAAAATCCACATAAAAGACAAAAAAAAAAGAATAAAGAGAAGGAATAAAGAAAAGGAACAAGAAACACATATATTAGAACATAAAAAGATCCATACAAGTTCTAACCTTGATGAGAGAAGAGAGTTAGAAGCACTGTGTTGTCGGTTGCTTAGAGGAAGAAGTCACACATCGTCAGTTGTTCAAAGGAAGAAGTTGCCACACAGTCGGTCATTGATGTCACGCCGTCCTTCACAAATAAGAAGAATGGTTGATGTCAATCGTTGAGAGATGAAAAGGTGTCACAATTTTGTTTATTGAGAGTGTAAGAGTCAACTAAACACTCCACGCATAAGCTTGACCGTTTCGAGTCAACTGAGTCAAAGGCAATGCCAACTTCAAAAACCCTTCAATAAATCTCCGATATTAACCGGCCAAACCCAGAAAACTTTTGATCTGTGTAACAGACTTCAGAGTCTCCCACTAGAACATTGCATCTATCTTTGATGGATCCACTATAACATCACCACCACTAGATATCACATGACCAAGGAAACTCACTTCTTTCAACCAGAACTCATGTAACACCCTACTCTACCCATTCGTATAAAAATTGAAAATACGAAAATATTGCAGAAATAAATCAGAGTTAATACATGTAGGATGCCACATTACCAAAAATAATCATAATGAAGTATTAAATCACTTCATGTTGTAACACCCTTTTCTACCACACAATAATACACGACAAATTACACAAATTATCAGAGTAAAATCAGAATCACCTCAAAGGGTGCACATTTCTCATTAACGTCAAATTTACAAAATTGCTCTGTAAACAACGAGTTTTCCTCAAAATAACTCAAAAGCCTTCAAAGAGAAGCAGAACCACCATAACCACAAAAATCCCACAAAAGGGTAACACCCAACGATCCAACCCGATGTTACACTGTCAGAGTAAGACCCTCTACATCGACCAAAAGCAAATAATACTTCAAAACTTCCTCGAAGCATCCACGGCTAATCCTGATCACCTGCACGTTACCCATGTGGAGGCAACATTCAAACAGGTAGGGTGAGTAATACAATTCATTATAATCAATATAAAATAGGATATGCATAAAAATGGCGTCATCATCATATACGACATCATCAGAGTCATCACAGGCAAACATCAAAGCACGACATCATAAATCACAACAATATGCCACATAAATGTAATGCACAACAAGACTCATGCATGTGGTACCAATTGTCACAATTGATGGACACTTAGGCCATCACCCTCCAAAGATCCCCGTCATTAGGATCAGTTCCACACAAGAACCAGAGCACGTCATAAACCGCTTCACATCCACACAATGGGATGAAGGCCACAATAGACCGAAGTCTAACCTCATCATCACTGGACCGAAGTCCTAACATCATCACTAAAATGTTATGAATGCATGATGAACAACGTCATAATCATCATCATCAATAAAGTCATTACATGCACCATCATCTTATAATCATCAATATAGTTCATGGTAACTCACATCAGTATTTAATCATCAAACATCAGGAATAAACAGCTCATAATCATCAACACACTCGTGGTAATTCATATCATCACTTAATCATCATACATCATATATAAGCAGCTCATAATCATCAATATACATCACAGTAAATCATATCATCAAATATTCCCTCAAAACATCAAGAAATCATCATCTCAATATCATCAATAACATCATGGTTCAGCAATCACAACCTCATAACACCACTAATTCAACAACGACATCTATCATACGTATATCGTCACAATTAACTTTAATTCCTCATAATTTAGACAATTTAAAAATACTCCATACTGCTCTTTTGGTTTCACTAAAATGTAGCTCATCGCGTTAGCTTTCCAACTCTTCAAACGAGACCTCAATCGGACTTACAGATCAAAAGTTATGATCAAAACCGTATCTGGACCCAAAGCTGCCTGGCTGTGACGGAACTGCATGGCGACCGCCATAAGCCTCATGGCACTCGCCGTTTACCTACAGAATGCAGATTTTTCATTTTTCATCGTTGGAGGCCTTCCAGACCTCCGATTTCGATTCCGTAAAAGTCTCGGTTTCGTAATTCAAAATCCTACGACTGTATAACATTTATAACAACATATGACACTTATTTTAGGGATACAACCATAATATTATCAACAATTTCTACATCTCATTCCATCAATTCTCCCCTATTCATCAAAACCCATCACAAACCCCAAAAACCTATATGATTCCAACATCAATTCACCCCAAAACACTCCCAAAACAGTCCTGAAACATCAAGGCAATCAAAGGCATAAAACCTACGACTATTAGGTCGGTTAATTTCACTATCCTAACTCAAAATCACCTAAACCTTCACAAACTCTCAAGGTTCCCATAAACCCCATAAATCCCGTTCTCATACAAGATCCCACATATCATCAAAGAAGGTTTAGCCTCGAAGGCTTATTTTTACCCGAATCAATTCAACCCTTAATAATCCATCATCGATCCTCAGAAATACCCCTAAATCATCAATAACTCATAAACCCTTCAAAAACCCCAAAAACCTCAAGATCCATTTTAAACACATCACTCCTATATTGAAAACAATGAAAGGCAATACTCCCCATACCTTAGTTTGTCGATTCGGAGCTTTCTCTACCTATTCTTCGGAAACCTTCTCGAATCCTCGCCTTTCCTTCTTTCCTCAGAGCTCTGTACTTTTCCCTTCTTTTCACAATCTGACCAAATGAATCCTATTCTTCCCAATTCCTTTTTGTTAAACCCTTGGGCTTCCAAAATGGGCTTTCACAATAATACCCTCACTAATCCTCCTCAAAAGTCCATCTTGCCCTTAATTCCTCTAATATTATTTAAATTAATAATAATACTAATATATTCATATTATATACTATTATTTAATTAAATAACCGAAACTCCACAAAAATGCCAACGTCAACACCAACCACCAAAATTCACCGAAATTCACAAATATTATATTTAAATAAATTAAATAAATATTCTAATAAATTTGGGGTGTTACAACTCTCCCCCACTTATAGAATTTTCGCCCTAAAAAATTACCTCAAGGAAACAGAGTCGGATACAACTCCCTCATCTGATCTTCACATTCCCCAGTCCAACTTTCGCATCTGATTCACCCCACAACACCTTCACCAAAGTTATGTCTTTACCCCGCAGTTGCTTCATTTCTCGACCGTCAATCCTCACAGGTAAAGCTTCCACTGTCAGATTATCCCTCAATTGTACATCATCCATCTGAATCACATGCGATGGATCCAGAATGTACTTCCTCAACTGAGACACATGGAACACGTCATGCAAATTCGCAAGTGACGGCGGTAAAGCAATTCGATAGGCTACCTCTCCTATCCTCTGCGAGATTTAATACGGACCAACAAAACATGTAGTGAGCTTCCTAGACTTCAAAGCTCGACCCACACCACTCACTGGCGTCACCCTAAAAACACGCGATCTCCCTCTTGGATTTCAAGTGTCTTCCTCCTCTTATCATGATAGCTCTTCTGGCGACTCTGTGACGCTCTCATCCTTTCTTGGATCATCTTAATCTTCTCGGTCATCTCTTGCACAATCTCAGATCCGAGTACAACACTCTCGCCTGACTCATACCAACACAAAGGAGTCCTACACCTTCTCCCATACAAAGCTTCATAGGGCGCCATTCCAGTACTATCATGAAAACTATTATTGTACGTGAACTCAACCAACGACAAATGGCTATCCCAAGATCCTCCAGAATCCAACACACAAGCTCTCAGCAAATCCTCTAAGGATTGGATAGTCCTTTCTGTTTGACCGTCCGTCTGCGGATGATAGGCAAAACTCATCCTCAACTTAGTACCCAAAGCATCTTGCAAACTCTTTCAGAACCTCGATGTAAATCTTGGGTCTCTATCCGACATAATACTCGAAGGTATCCCATGTAACTTCACAATCTCCTCAACGTACATCTCGGCTAACTTCTGCAATAGAATGCTTAATCTTCATTGGCAAGAAATGAGCCAATTTAGTTAATCTATCCACAATCACCCAATAGAATCATTCCCTCTTTCCGTCTTTGGCAATCCCACCAAAAAATCCATGGAAATACTATCCCACTTCCATTCTGGAATTCTCAATGGCTGCATCATACCTAAAGGCTTCTGATGCTCAATCTTTGACTTCTCACAAGTCAAACACACATAAACAAACTCCACAACATCCTTCTTCATACCCGGCCACCAAAACAACTTCTTTAAATCTTGATACATCTTCGTAGCACCAGGATGAATTCTTAATCTACTCCGATGTCCTTCCTCAAGAATGCTCTTCTTAATTCCTAGAACATCTGGAACACACACCCTGTCTCTGAACATCATCACACCATTCTCGTCGATTCAGAATTCCCTTCCGTTACCTTGGTTAATCAAAGTCAACTGGTCAACTAACTTCAAGTCAGATTATTGTCCCACTCTGATCTCTTCCAGGATACCACTAGTTAACTTCAACATTCCCAACTTCACACTGTCAGGAGTCTTTTCACACACCAAACTCAAATCTCAGAATTGCTCAATTAATTCCAATTATTTCACCATAAGCATCGACATATGCAATGACTTCCTACTCAATGCATCAACCACTACATTTGCTTTGCCAGGATGATAACTCAAATCAAAATCAAAATCCTTCAACAACTCTAACCACCTTCTCTGCCTCATATTCAATTCTTTCTGATCAAATAAGTACTTCATACTTTTATGATCACTGAACACTTCAAACTTAGAGCCAAACAGATAATGTCTCCAAATTTTCAACACAAACACCCGGCAGCCAATTCTAAGTCATGGGTAGGATAATTCCTCTCATGAACTCACAATTGTTTCGAAGCATAGGCAACAACTTGACCATTCTGCATCAGCACTACACCAAGACCCATCTTTGACGCATCACAATACACCACAAAAGATTCACTCGGATTAGGCAAAATCAGCACTGGAGCGGTCGTTAGTCTCTTCTTTAATTTCACAAAACTCTCTTAGCAAGCTATATCCCACATAAACGATTGACCCGTTTGAGTCAACTGAGTCAAAGGTAATGGCAACTTCGAAAAGCCCTCGATAAACTTGCGGTAATAACCCGCCAATCATAGAAAACTTCGTATCTCAGTAGCAGACTTCGGAGTCTCCCACTGCAACACCACATCAATCTTGGAAGGATCTACAGCAATTCCACCACTTGAAATCACATGGCCAAGAAAACTCACCCCCTTCAACCAGAACTCACACTTCGACAGCTTTGCATACAACTTCTTTTCCTTCAATACTTGCAACACAATTCACAAATGCTCAGCATGATCTTCTTCAGACTTAGAATATATCAGGATGTCATCAATGAAAACCACCACAAACTGATCCAAATACTCATGAAAGATCCGATTTATATACTACATAAACACCACACCTCATCCTGAAAGCTATCTTTAAAATATCAGCAGGCTTAACACGAATCTGATGATAACCAGATCTCAAATCAATCTTGCTAAAACACAAGCATCCACAAATTGATCCATCAAATCACCAGTCCTCGGAAGTGGATACTTATCCTTGATCGTCACTTTATTCAACTATTTATAATCCACACACAATCTCATGGTACCATCTTTCTTCTTCATCGACAACACAGGAGCACCCACGGAGAAACACTCAGTCGAACAAACTTCATCCCAAGCAACTCTTCCAATTGCTTCTTCAATTCTCCTAACTCAGATGTAGACATCCGATAAGGAGCCATTGACACCAGACTCATACCTGGTATCAAATCCGCCGCAACCTCTACCTTACGCTCTGGAGGCCAATCACTTACGTCATCAGGAAAAACTTCTGAAATTTCACAAACAAAGCAAACCACAAGCTTCTCCACCTTCACTAATACTCAAGGTTGCCCTCAACATAACATCTCAACACCATCCTGCATCGACTCATCAAAACCATCTGTAAGCACTTGGCTTAATTCCAAACGATTCACTGCGCACACCACTTAAGCTCACAAGACACGTCTATCCCATCCAACATGATCCCGTCTATTATCAATAAGAGATTAAGGGTGATCAGTTCATTAATTTGTCAATAACAGTCGACTATCATGAGGCGGTACAAACTATCTCACCAAACTATCATAGCGTTCAACACCACACTTAGCCATCGCTCCACACTCGAAGCATCTTGGAGAAGCACCATCTTCTCCCCCACTTGTTTCATTCCCAACCTGCAAATGGAAAACAAAACAAGCATCGATAGTGTTTTCACACACATGTCGCACACTAGGGAATAATCAACATTAGATAACCTGGCCGGACGGACCGACCTGCTCTGATACCACTTATGTAACACCCTTTTCTACCCCACAATAATACACGACAAATTACACAAATTATCAGAGAAAAATCAGAATCACCTCAAAGGGTGCATATTTCTCATTAACTTCAAATTTACAAAATTGCTCCATAAACAACGAGTTTTCCTCAAAATAACTCAAAAGCCTTCAAAGGGCAGCGGAACCACCATAACCACAAAAATCCCACAAAATGGTTTATTAAAGTAAACCATAGTCATCAAATAATCAATAAAATAACAGCCAAATAAAACTCAACATGGTTCGACTCAACGACCCAACCTGATGTTACACTATCAGAGCAAGACCCTCTATATCGACCAAAAGCAAATAATACTTCAAAAGTTCCTCGAAGCATCCACGGATAATCCTGATCACCTACACGTTACCCACGTGGAGGCAACATTCAAACAGGCAGGGTGAGTAATACAATTCATTATAATCAATATAAAATAGGATATGCATAAAAATGACGTCATCATCATATACGACATCATCAGAGCCTTCACAGGCAAACATCAAAGCACGACATCATAAATCACAACAATATGCCACATAAATGCAATGCACAACAAGACTCATGCATGTGGTACCAATCGTCATAATCGATGGACACTTAAGCCATCACCCTCCAAAGATCTCTGTCATTAGGATCGGTTCCACACAAGAACCGGAGCACATCATAAACCACTTCACATCCACACAATGGAATGAAAGCCACAATAGACCGAAGTCTAACCTCATCATCACTGGACCGAAGTCCTAACATCATCACTGAAATGCTATGAATGCATGATGAACAACGTCATAATCATCATCATCAATAAAGTCATTACGTGCATCATCATTCATCAAAATCTCATATTCATCATATCGTCATTTATTCATCAAAACATCATCCATCATCATCTTATAATCATCAATATAGTTCATGGTAATTCACATCAGTATTTAATCATCAAACATCAGGTATAAACAACTCATAATCATCAATACACTCGTGGTAATTCATATCATCACTTAATCATCATACATCATATATAAATAACTCATAATCATCAATATACATCACAGTAAATCATATCATCAAATATTCCCTCAAAACATCACGAAATCATCATCTCAATATCATAAATAACATCATGGTTCAGCAATCACAACTTCATAACACCACTAATTCAACAACAACATCTATCATACGTAGATCGTCACAATTAACTTCAATTCCTCATAGTTTAGACAATTTAAAAATACTACATACTGCTCTTTTGGTTTCACTAAAATGTAGTTTATCGCGTTAGCTTTCCAACGCTTCGAACGAGACCTCAATCGGACTTACGGATCAAAAGTTATGATCAAAACCGTATCTGGACCCAAAGCTGCCTGGCTGTGACGGAACTGCATGGCGACCGCCGTAAGCCTCATGGCGCTCGCCGTTTACCTACAGAATGCAGATTTTTCATTTTTCATCGTTGGAGGCCTTCCGGACCTCCGATTTCGATTCCGTAAAAAGTCTCGGTTTCGTAATTCAAAATCCTACGACTGTATAACATTTATAACAGCATATGACACTTATTTTAGGGATACAACCATCATATTATTAACAATTTCTGCATCTCATTCCATCAATTCTCCCCTATTCATCAAAACCCATCACAAACCCCAAAAACCTATATGATTCCAACATCAATTCACCCCAAAACACTCCCAAAACAGTCCTGAAACATCAAGGCAATCAAAGGCATAAAACCTACGACTATTAGGTCGGTTAATTTCACTATCCTAACTCAAAATCACCTAAACCTTTACAAACTCTCAAGGTTCCCATAAACTCCATAAATCCCGTTCTCATACAAGATCCCACATATCATCAAAGAAGGTTTAGCCTCGAAGGCTTATTTTTACCCGAATCAATTCAACCCTTAATAATCCATCATCGATCATCAGAAATACCCCTTAATCATCAATAACTCATAAACCCTTCAAAAACCCCAAAAACCTCAAGATCCATTTTAAACACATCACTCCTATATTGAAAACAATGAAAGGCAATACTCCCCATACCTTAGATTGTCGATTCGGAACTTTCTCTACCAATTCTTCGGAAACCTTCTCGAATCCTCGCCTTTCCTTCTTTCCTCAGAGCTCTGCACTTTTCCCTTCTTTTCACGATCTGACCAAATGAATCCTATTCTTCCCAATTCCTTTTTGTTAAACCCTTGGGCTTCCAAAATGGGCTTTCCCAATAATACCCTCACTAGTCCTCCTCAAAAGTCCATCTTGCCCTTAATTCCTCTAATATTATTTAAATTAATAATAATACTAATATATTCATATTATATACTATTATTTAATTAAATAACCGAAACTCCACAAAAATGCCAACGTCAACACCAACCACCAAAATTCACCAAAATTCACAAATATTATATTTAAATAAATTAAATAAATATTCTAATAAATTTGGGGTGTTACACATGTCTTATTCATTAATAAAAACCAATACTTTTATTAAACAGTGGAATTAGTTCAAATGGTCTAACATTAAACTCCAATTATATCAAATCTCCATATAATACGTGGTTCAACAACAAATAAACAAGTCACGATACGTAACAAATGACCAAGAATAACTAACATGAAAAAGTAACAAAATCCCCATCCTTCCCGTGTTACGTATCAGAGCGACTCGTAAGACTCAATCAAATAACAACACATGCTCTAAGCACTACTCAGGTACCTGATCATCTGTACTCCCCAAGGAGCACAAACACAACAACAAAAAAGGGGTGATAACTACATTCAATAATACACGGTAAAAATCACATGCTAAGGAGTAGTTAACATACAAATCACACCAATTATACTGTAGCGGGGCAATTTGTGAGTGTAAGCTATTGATTAACTTAACTCAAAAATAAGCAAGAGTCGCCACCGCACTTTTATTTTATCCACAAAGGAAAAGGAAAAAGAGCGAACAAAACCTAAAGAGTTCTAAAAAAACAAGAACAAACAGAGAATGGGTAAGGGGGGTTGGTTACGCAATGGGAATGTGTTAGCACCCAAAACGTCTATAGTACTCTATAGGAGCCCTTTGAAATATCTACCGCTTTTTGGTCTGAAAATGGTTTGCTTGTAAAGAGATTGAGGAGGTAAGAGGAGAATTATTTTTTAATAATTTTGTGTTTGGAGAGACTTATCGCCTCATGCCTACGTACCCACGATGTGCAATGTAGGATCAAAACCCCGTAGTTCGTGGTACAAAGAATGAAAATGATTGGTTATGATTTATTTTATCTTGAAAAAGACAACCCGTCATTCTCAAGAGAGAATACTCAACTAATTACCCAAAGGTATGGGAAAGAGGCATTCGCATCACATTAAGATGGAGGATTTGCTTGGATTAACATCAACAAGACTAATCACTTCAACATCTAAGTGGAAAATGACCATACTTTCAACAAAATACCATGGTTAGGAGTTTTACATCTCATAAAAAAAATGACTCATGTCTAATTCTTTTTGAAAGGTTTAAAAAGAAAAAGGTGCATAAAAGCACAAAAAAATTTTGGATGAGTTTTGTATTCTTTAGGTCTTTTTGAAATGGTCAATATATGATTAAGATGGATTGACATTTATTAAAAAAACAAAGTTAAAAAAAAACACTTGACCAAAGTCAAGGTTTTATTATGAAAGCGGTTTTAAGTTTGAAAACAAGAAGGTTTTGAAAAAGAGAGAGGATTTTGAAAATTTAAGAATGGGGAGGAGAAGAAGTGACTATCCTAGTGCATAAAGTAAAAGCTAGGGAAAAGAAGGATCTAACCAAAATAGAGCCACTTCAAAGCAATATTAAAAGAATTCCATCCTTAAGCAAATTGGCCAAATAAAGGCAAGTCCTCAATCAATACTCCAAGCAAAGGGATAAGAAGTCCTAATTCTAGGTCCATAAGTCCGATATTACTTCAAAAGAGGTCCATAAAGAGATCACTCCAAAGCATAGGATAGTAACCAATAGTCCAAGATGAAGAGAATTAAGTTTTTTATGGTTTAATCCCTTATTAATGTTTTAAGTCCAAAAGGACAAAAGAAAAATGGCGTAAGCATAAACATGTGTCCAACGGACAAAGGAAAAATTGCGGAAACATAAACATGATATGAAATGATAATAATGAAGCATAAAAAAATAAAAGAGATAGGGAGCGAGAAGGAAACATAAACAAAATTAATATAATAAAATTGTTAGTAAGTTAGTGATTAGTTGTTAGAGTTAGTAATCAATAACAATTGAATAATTGCACTTAGGTCAAGGTTGATGAAACTCATTAGAGGATTGATAAGACCAAAGCCTCCTAACAACAAGTTTCATGAGTTGTGAACCATAAGACAAATAATCAATCATTCTTGATAGTTTTCCGATTCGGGACAAATATTGCGCTATGTTAAGCAATCGCCGAGTAATTTACGAAGTAATTACCCTACAATGAGGCCGGTCAATAGCTCTTTGTGCTAATGTATGCTAGATGAACGATATATGGATCGTCATCCGAAAGCGATACCGCACGAAAAGAAAGAAATGGTAGCGATCTCGTCTCGATCGAAATTTAACAAAAGAATTCCAATATCTTTGACTTTCATAGATAAAAAAGAAAAAGAGATGAAGAAAAGTGGATCTAAAATTTATGATCCACACAACCAACAAAAATGAGAATTAAAATATAAAAAGAAAATAGAATCAAGATAAAAGATATTCACATGATTTTTTTTTTAAAAGCAATTTTTCTAAACAAAATTAAAAAAGTAGTATAATCCAAAATTTAAAATAAAAAGATTAAGAAAAAAAAAGAAATTTGTTAAAGAAAAAGAGAGGGAGGTTCAACAGAAAATGAATGGAGGTGGTGAGTAGTAAATCTACGGGCCTGGGCCCAAGCTCCAATTGAAAACATATAAAAAACAAAAAAAGTAAATACAATTTAAAGAAAAAAAAATTAAGAGGAAAAGGATCAGAATGAGATTCATCATCTCCTTCTCACACGCACGGTCGCCCCTGTTCTCTCTCTGTTTTTCCGATTTGCACCGCCGTTCATGAGGAGATCGTTTCACTATGGTATCCGCAAATTCTTCGTCAATTTCAACAGTTTTTGTATCAAATTCAACCGAATCTCTATCAAGCTTTTAGATCGAAAACCAGAAATTCTACCTCGTTGGTTCGAATCATAAGGCGACGAGAACAACTCAGGTAACAAACTTCTTCATAGCATTCTTGTTCTCCTTCTTATTCTTCTACCTCTGAATTTGTTGCATCTGAGCGGTTTGCGAAATGTTGTTGAGTTGATTTGAATTTGCGGAAAAAATTGTGGTTTACGTTGAGAAGTTGTGAATTATTTTGCAGAAGGTAATTGAGGTGATTTGAGGTTGAAAGAGTGATGAATCTTTAAGGAGTTTTTGTGCAGAAAATTTTATGTTGAAGGTTGAAGATTGAAAGAGAAAGTGAAGATGATTATGGAGAGCTTTCTGTGAAAATTTGCAGCAATTGTTTGGCTCTCAAAGCTTAAAGAATTGGTGAAGACTGGGTCCTTATTTATAGAAGGAATTGGAGAAGAATTGAAATTGAAATTGGATTGCCGTTTCCAATATTTTTTCTGCGTTTTGCAACTCGGTTTTCATGCGTTTTGAAATTAGTTGTTGTGCTGCCGTTTTATTTGTTGCACTGTGCGTTTTGGAGCTGGGTTGCCTCGCCTTGAAATTCGGCTGCGTTTTGGTGATGGCTTGGAATACGGCTTGGAGTTGCACGGCTTGATGATGTTTTGCAGCTGATATTTTGCATCAGTTTGTGTTGTACCCCAAAATCTGCCCTCACATATTCAAGACAATGTGCCTCAAGAGGTCTCCTAGTGATTCATAAGATTTTCAGTTGCTCAAGAGTACTCAAAAGTCTCATCAGACAAAACCTCCTCCTAAGCAATAAATCCAACTAGGGTTGTGTACTACTCAAAGCAGATTGGACTTCTAAAGCTTCAAAAGGACTTCATGGTGTCCCATACACTTCAAAGAATCTTCATAATAAGTTTCAAGACTTTCCTTACAAGTTTGGTCAGTCAGATGCTCGGACAGTAAAAAATCAGTTAAGTTGGTCAAAAGGTCAACTGTGGTCAACACAAAGTCAAACCTCAAGATTTTTGGTCAACATCAAGATTATGGGGTGAAATTCATCATTTGATCAAGGGTTGATCATGATTCATCAAGGAAACCTCAGAATCATCAAGAATCGGGAGTTACTAAATTAGGGTTTTTGTAAGAAAAGTCAACTGCACTTCGACCAGTCCTAACTTCCACATACTTCATCAAAAATTCCTCAACCAAAGCCCATCTTGAAGGAAATTTAATTCCCTACAACTTTGTGTCTCACAAGCCAAGTCCAGAAATGCTTCATTCGGGAGATATGAGCCAGGACATTATAGGTCATTTTGAAAGTCAACAAAAGTCAACCTTTTTTCAAAAGCTCATAACTTGAACATGGGAGATCAAATTGACATGGGACCAAAAGGAGTGATTAGAGGACATCTTGAGGTTTCTAAAAAGTCCAAGAACACATCCAAATGATAAAAATTGAGGAAATTATGCATTGTCAAAGTTGGACAATTTTGAGGAGGTGCACAAAGCAAATAATGGCCAAACTCCACTTTTTGCCAAAAGGGCCCATTTTGTGACAACCCAAACTTCATTTTAAGATGGTCCACGACCATTTGATCACATTTTCTGATTTTTTTATTATTTATTCCATATTTTATTGGATTTAAATCCTTTAAATTCAACTTAAATCAAAATAAATATATCAAATCAAGAGATTTGATTTGTGGTTGATTAGGGAATCAAATATTGAGGTTTATGAGTATATTATCTGATTTAAATTCGTGAAAGATTGTTAAGGGAAGATTGGATGGCCAAATGGGAGAAAATGGTAAGTTTTGAACACCATTCATTATCATTCAAGTTTTGATCCAAGCCCATGGAATTTTTCAACCTAATTCCTCTCCTATAAATACATGGCCATATCCAAACCTGAAGGACGCGAAAAAAATCACATCAAGCAATCCAAAAATATTTTCAAAAAAGGCAAAACTAGAAAAATCATAAAAACATTTCATAGCAAGTTTTCACGACTTTTTCACGTCCAAATCGTCTCAAAACAATCCCAGGAGTCAATCCCCATCATTCTTGAAGGTTAGAAGCAAGTGAAACGCGCACATCAAGCCATGGCCATTTCTTGAATTTTCCACTTTTTAAATCTCGTCTTTCATGCATTATAAATGTTGTTCATGTTTATATTCTTACTGATTATGATGTTTAGATTGGTTTTGATCAACTACTAACAAGCTTTGGTGCAGGAATCAAGACTTGCCATTGTTAGGGCACAAAAAGGGTGTTCTTCGAATCCCACTATACATGCGTTTTTAGACAAAACTAAGGCCACCATTAGATTCAGGGGCTTGTTTCCAATCGAACCATGGCCTTTTGATTAATTTATTTGGTGTTTTCATGGTGTTTCAAAAAATGCAGGAAATTCGCAGCAAAATTCGCAGCAGAATTCGCAGGAAAAAGGTTGAAGACGATGAACAGTACCAGGCGAATTTGAAAATTTTTTTTTTTTGGTTTTCCTTAACAATAATTAATTTAGACTTTAGTTTTTTTAATTAAAATCAATTAGACATTTAAGTTTTTTTAATTAATTAGCTTAATTTGTATATAATTAACAAAAAATTAGAATTTAGTTTTTTTTAATTAGTTAATCAACTTTTTGATTCTTTTTTTTATTTTTATTAATTAACTTAATTAATTTGTAAATAATTAAAGTTTTGACTTTTAATTATTTTTATTATTCAAAATCATTGCAAAAAAGGGTACAAAAGGACATTAATTTAGAATTAGTTTTAATTAAAATTAATTAGACTTTAGGATTAATTTGTACTTAATTATTTAATTTTTTATTACCATTAACCTTAAAAATATTTTATTTACTAATCCTAAAATCCTTTTCTTTAAAAAAAAAAAAAAGCATTAACATTATTTCTTGGTTGTAATAATTTAGAACTTTAATTCCTCGCATTTTCCTATATATTGTAACTGTTCACAGGATGTAATAGCGTAGATTTACATTTCCTCGCATTTTTTTAAATATTGTAACTGCTCATGGGATGTAATAGCTTAGGTTTAAATTCCCGCACTTTAATTTTTTTTGTACATATTCAACTGCTAGTAACTAAGGTTTGCATGGCAAGACTTAAAACCTGACATAGAATAATCCTAATTCAAGATAAATAACTGAATCAACACACTCTTCACACGTACACCTCTAGGGTAACCTCTCTTCGCTGCCTTTCGATTAAAATGGTCAAGTCCCTCGAGCGTAGAGATATCTTAGTAAGGTTGCCTACGAATAAAATCATCAAGTCCCTTCGAATAAAAGATCATAGCCCCTTCGAGTTGCCTATGAATAAATGATCTTGTCCCTCGATGACCCTACGGAAAAATGATGATTGTCCCTTCAAATTACTAAGATACCCCTACAAGTTGCCTTCTATGACCATACGATGACCCTACACTCGTCCCTTTAACATCCAAGGTAAAGACTACTTACTCACTAATAGTAAGGACAGTCTTACCCCTAAAGAAAAGAAATAACAAGAAAGACCTTACAAACTTAGGGTGGTAACTCTTAAATGCTTGCTCACCCTTTTCAAAAAACACTCTTTACACACCACTTTTCAAACATTTTTCAAAGCTAAACACTTTGCATAAATCCATACGAGGATCATTGCAAAGTTAAAGTCTTTATGAAAATATTTTCTAATCACACACTACACCATTTTTTTTAAACAAAAGTAAAGTGAGCTAAGCAATTAAGAGCCCATGGATAACCATGGATACAAAAGGTGCTCGTACCTTCCTTTTGTATAACTTACCCCCCGAACTCAAAATCTTTTTAAAAAGGTCTTTCCTGTTCTTTTATTCCTTTCTTTATTGGATAAAATAAAAGTCGGTGGCGACTCTTGCTTACCGCAACATTTTAAAAGTCAGTTCAAACCACCGTGTTACAGAACTGGCGACTCTGCTGGGGACCAAACTAAAGAGGGGTTACCTTAGATCTAGATCACTTTACCACTTGCTTAAGATTGTTTGACTTATGTGCTTTATTTTCAATGGGTTTTGTTTTGGGGTTACTTGTGTGAAAGGTCTTACACCCGGACCTAGTGATTCCTTAGGTAAGTGACAATAGATCATGGAGACTGTACGGCATGTACCGATATAGTTGATATGATGGTCACAGTCTTTAGAACCCTAGTTAACTCATCCTTGGCCATTAGAAGGTAGTGAGATAGCCGGTTTGGCATGTTCCAAAGTTGGTTGATACTCGAGACTACACTCATTGAGATCAGACTTTCGGGATGTTTTGGTCGGCCACTCGAGTGTCGCACTAAAATAAAGCCTTTGAGAAAGATCCGTGATATGAGTCCTTTAGAACCCAGTTGCTATTCTAGGACAGGTTGAGCCAACTAAACCTCAGTGGGGAAGGGTACTTACCTTTGGACTTCATACAAGCCTTTAAACCTAAGGCTCTTGTATAACTTGTTTGTGGGTGCTACTTGTTTATTATTAACATGTACATGACATCATGACATCATAACATCATAACATATCATTTTCACTAACCATTTCAAGGACCAATGAGTTTATCTTTATTCATGATTGCAGGTCATGGCTTCCGTTCCTAGAAATTTCATCCGAATCAACTTTGTAAGGGTTCCTTCCCAGCTTAAAGAATTGGTCTCAAAAGTTCCCGAGGGTTCTCGATTCACCAAAAGGCATGGTTTTCTACTTAACTTAGTTACCTCAGGTTTTGAAGAAGACATGATGAGAGTCCTATTCCAATTCTTCGATCCTAAGCACCACTGTTTCACCTTCCCGGATTACCAATTGGTGCCCACGATGGAGGAGTTCTCTAAGTTACTTGGAATACCTATCCTCGATCAGATGCCATTTACCGGTCTAGAAAATGTTCCAAAGCCTGAAGTCATTGCAGCTGCTTTACATCTGAAGAGGTCAGACATTGTATCTAATTGGGAAACAAAGAGTGGAGTCAAGGGGTTTCTTGCTAAGTTCCTGATTGAGAAGGCTCAATTGTTCCTAAGAGCTATGAGTTACCACACTTTTGAAGAGGTATTGGCTTTGTTGATCTATGGGTTGGTGTTGTTCCCTAATCCAGACCAATTCATAGACGTGCACGCTATCAAAATATTCCTGACTCATAATCCGGTACCTACCTTGCTCGGAGATATTCTGTATTCGCTTCACACTCGTACTATCAAGGAGCGAGGGACTCTCATGTGCTGCATACCCTTACTATCCAGGTGGTTTATTTCACACCTTCCCCGGTCAGTATTGAAGAATGAACAAAGGTTGCAGTGGTCTCAAAGGATAATGTCACTCTCCCATTCAGATATCTATTGGTGTGCCTGATCTCTTGAAGACTTCACTCTTATTAATCATTGTGGGGAATTCCCTAACGTGCCACTCCTTGGCATTAGGGGAGGCATCACCTATAATCCTTCACTAGGCTTGCGCCAGTTTGGTTATGCTCGAAGGAATGGTCCTCATGACATGCTTATTCAGGGTATTGTGTTCGATTATGAAGATGATCCTCAAGGTTACCGTCAAAGGTTTATACGCGCATGGAATAATGTGTATAAGATTGAAAGCAGAACCTTGGGACAGAAGAACTCTATTCCTTTGGAGCCTTACCTCAGATGGGTACGCACTCGTGCTCGAGATCTCATTATGCCATATCCAGCTGTCAGACCAGTGATTGTTGACCCTGAGTTTGAGGGAGATGTTCCTCAAGTCATTCTCCATCCAGACATGCCTACCGACCTTGAAGAGCTGCAGAAATCCTGGGTTCAGATGAAAGAAGAAAGAGACACCTTTAAGACTCAGTTCTATGCTAGTGAGAAGAAGGTGTTGGAGTTGACGAAATTACTTCATGAGGAGCAGAGCATCAATGCTTACATCGGCACAAAGAGGAAGCGCCCGTGGGAGACTTGAGGCCTTAGGCGTTTTTAAATTTGCTTTTTGAAATTTCCTTTCATTGTAGCCCAAGAGGCATATAAAAAAAAAGTTTGAATTTCGAGTTTACTAATAAAAGTTTCCCTTTTGTTTCTGTTTGTAAAGATAAACTCTAAAGTCCTTGAAATCATTGCATATGCATCTACATCTCATAATCATTGCATAGCAGGTTTCTAAGACAGGTCTCTCATCTTCTCGTTGTTTATTTCAGAAGAAATGGCTCTCGAGCAAACCGTCAAAGATCTCCAGGCCCAGAACGCCCAGTTCCAAGAGCTGATCCTGAACTTGTCCAAGGGGCAAGAAGAACTGAAAGCACTTCTGACCAAGAAGAAGAAAGCAAGAAAATCAACTGGCATCATCAACCTGGGGAGGAGATTCAGAGGTCCGACTAAACAGGTCAAGGAAATTGGGATTCCAGTAGATCAAGACGATGAACAGGATGAAGATGGTAAAAGTGTTAAAACTAAGGAAGAAAGCAACTATGGTTCTGACAAATATTCTGATGAAGAGGAAGAAGATTATTTGGCTGAACAATACCCTCTTGCTGATGAGAAGTATAAGCTATTATAAGAACGTCTGAAAGCTATGGAAATCAATAAAGTGTCTGGCTTGAATTTTGAGGATCTGGGTCTAGTCTCAGAGGTTGTCATTCCCCATAAGTTCACAATTCCCACTTTTGCTAAGTATGATGGTGTTTCTTGTCCGAAGCTGCATTTGAGATCATATGTCCGAAAGATTCAACCACACACTGCTGACAAGAAATTGTGGGTACATTTCTTTCAAGAGAGTTTGTCTGGAGCACAGTTGGAATGGTACTATCAACTCGAAAGTACCAACATTCGTACATGGGAAAATTTGGCTGCAGCTTTCTACAAACAATACCAGTACAATTCTGATCTGGCGCCAACCCGAATGCAACTACAGAGTATGTCAATGGGTTCTGAGGAAAGCTTTAAAGAGTATGCACAGAAGTGGAGAGATCTCGCAAGCAGAGTTCAACCTCCTTTGGCTGACAGAGAGTTGATTGACATGTTCATGAGCACATTAACCGGTCCTTTCTATAGTCATCTACTTGGAAGCTCGTCATCCGGTTTCACTGAGCTAATATTGATAGGAGAACGTGTGGAAAATGGAATTCGAAGTGGTAAAATACAAGTGGCCACATCTGCAAACACTACAAAGAAGCCACATAATGGGAAGAAGGAATCTAATGCTGTACACGGCCAGAAAAGTCGCAACCAATCTGTTGGGGCAGTTCTGATCTCTGCACCGGTGCCACAACAACAAAAAGTTAGTCAGCGTAAGCAGGATACACCCAGGAGACAGTTTACAAAGATCAACATGTCATTGGCTTAGGCGCTGCAGCTTATGTTGAAGGCAGAGTTGGTTACTTTGAGGGATCCTCCTAGGAATCCTAATACCTCCGCTCCTAGCTATAATCCCGATGCAAGGTGTGCATACCATTCTAATAGTCCTGGACATGATACGAATAGCTGTTGGGCGCTGAAGAATAAGATTCAAGACATGATTGATGCTAAGGAGATTGAGTTTGATCCCCCTGAGACTCCTAATGTGATTACCGCTCCTATGCCAAATCATGACGACACCGTTAGTGCTATTGATGATGGTTCTTATGCTGCTACTGTGGTTGACTTGACTACTCCTCTATCAATTGTTAAGAAGAAGTTGCTGTAAGCCGGTTTATTTCTGGGCTGCGTTGAAAACTGTCATTATTGTGCATCTCAATCCAATGGTTGTGTGAAGCTGAAAGAAGGCATTCAGCAATTGATGGACGACCGTACTATACTGTTTGAGAAGATTCCTTCTATGGAGAGCTTATGTGAAAATTTGTCCCGAGGTATAAAGTTTGAGGATGTATCTGTGGTTACTAATTCCAAAACTCCTGTGAGGATCACCTCTAAGGTTCATGTGAAGATTACTGCCGAGCCTAGAGTGGCTCCCCTGATTATTACTACGCCCGGCCCGTTTCCATATTCCTCTAGCAAGGCTATCCCTTGGAAGTATGGTGCGGATGTTTACATTCATGGTGTCAAGAAAGAGCCTTTGACTGATGAAACTACTGAAGTTACTAATCCCGATGTCGACAATATCGTTGGGATTAGTAAAGTTACCCGAAGTGGAAGAGTTTTCTCCCCAAAAATCTCTCCGAAGACTGTTACTACTCCAGTTCGTATCTCCGCCTCCAAATCAATTACTGAGACTCGAGGCAAAGCACCGGTGGTTGAGCCTGCCCAAATGAAGACCCCAGGAGAAACTACTATCGAAGATCCCTCCAAAGAAATGGAGGAAGTGCTAAAAATTACCCGCAAGAGTGATTACAATGTTGTTGAACAGTTGGGGCACACCCCTTCCAAGATCTCCATGCTATCTCTGTTGTTGTGCTCCAAGGCCCATGCTAAGGCTTTGGTGAAGCTTTTGAAATCTGTGCATGTGCCGTAGGAAACCTCTGTTGACCAGTTTGAAAATTGTGTCGCTAGCCTGACAACTGATAATGGTCTAGGATTTTCTGACGCTGATCTAACTCCTGCCGGAAGGAACCACAATAAGGCCCTGCATGTCTCCATTGAGTGTAGGGGCACTACTCTATCTCATGTACTGGTGGACACGGGTTCCTCATTGAATGTATTGCCGAAGATTACTCTAGACAAGCTTGACTGCGAAGGGGTTGTGCTGAGACCCAGTGATGTTATGGTGAGAGCTTTTGATGGTTCAAAGAGATTAGTGCATGGAGAGGTTGATCTTCCAATCAGAGTGGGTTCTCAAGTCTTTGTTTCTACTTTCTATGTAATGGACATTCGTCCTGCCTATTCCTGTCTTCTTGGGCGCCCTTGGATACATGGGGCCGGCGCTGTGACTTCTACCTTACATCAGAAGCTGAAGTATCCCGTGAAAGGCAAGATTGTCACCGTCTATGGTGAAGAAGAGTATATGGTTAGTCATTTGAATACTTTCAAGTATGTTGAGATGGATGGCGAATTCCTCGAGACTCCTTGTCAAACCCTTGAATTGGCTCCTCAGACTGCTCCTATTGCTAAACCAGTTCCTACGGTTCCCAAGGTTACTAGAGTTCCTCCTACAATGGTTTCCCTAAAGGATGCTAGAGCTGTGGTTGAAGAAGGTGGTTGTACCATTTGGGGTCAGCTTCCTGACATCCCTTACAAGTCTGACAAATTTGGTTTGGGCTTCACTTCAAAGGCTCAGAGGGCTGTACGTCGTGCTCGTGCTATTCGCATTACCAGCAAAGGAGTTCATAAAGATCAGGTCAATGCTGTGGAGGATGCTGATAGTGACTGTGATCTAGATAGTTGGATCTTTCCTACCATTGGCAGTGGGCTCAATAATTGGAAGACTGAAGACATTATTCCTATCTCCTTTAGTCAGGAGTAAATGATATTTTCTGTTTTTCTTATTTTTGAAGTTTGGTTTTGTTAATTTGAACAATAAAACTTTTAAGCCTTGTGCCTTGCCCGGGGCACAATGGCCAATTTGTTAGGGTTGTCATTTCATCGCATATTTTCATTCAATAAATCAATGGACGTTTTGCATTCAAATTTTGCACTCTTTGTCTTTTCTTTTACTTTATATTCATCAAAATAGCTATGTGTTCTTACACACACCCACGCGATAAATTACAGATCCACATCCACTCTGGATCCCATTGATAACGATTCTGCTATTGTCAATTATGACTTCGAAAATCCGATCTACCAAGCCGAGGACGAAGGTGAGGAAGATTGTGAAGTGCCTATAGAGCTTGCTATACTATTAGAGCAAGAGGAAAAGATCATACAACCGCACGAAGAGCCAGTCGAGGTCGTGAATCTAGGTACTGAGAAGGATAAGAAAGAAATCAAGATAAGTGCCAGATTAGAAGACCGTGTCAAGAAAAGACTGATTCAGATGCTACGTGATTATGCTGAGATTTTTGCTTGGTCTTACGAAGACATGCCAGGACTTGATACTGATATCGTGGTTCACCATTTACCGATGAAGGAAGGTTGTCCTCTGATAAAGCAGAAGGTTCGTTGTATGCGCCCTGAGATGTCTGAAAAGATCAAAGTCGAGGTTATGAAACAGTTCAATGCAGGTTTCCTAGCTGTCACATCATATCCTCAGTGGGTTGCAAATGTGGTACCAGTGCCTAAGAAAGATGGTAAGGTTCGTATGTGTGTGGATTACAGGGATCTGAACAGGGCAAGCCCCAAAGATGACTTTTCTCTCCCACATATTGATGTTCTGGTAGACAACACTGCTCAGCACAAGGTATTCTCATTCATGGATGGTTTCTCAGGTTATAATCAAATCAAGATGGCACCTGAAGACATGGAGAAGACTACATTCGTTACACAGTGGGGCACCTTTTGTTACAAGGTAATGCCATTTGGTTTGAAGAACGCATGGGCAACATACCAGCGCGCTATGGTTGCTTTATTCCATGATATGATCCATCACGAGATAGAGGTATACGTTGATGATATGATAGCCAAATCTCATAATGAAGAAGAGCACCTTGACCACCTACACAAGCTGTTTGAGAGGTTGAAGAAGTACAAGTTGAGATTGAATCCAAACAAATGCACCTTTGGGGTTAGATCTGGTAAACTTTTGGGTTTCGTCGTCAGTGGTAAAGGTATTGAAGTCGACCCTGCAAAAGTAAAAGTTATACAAGATATGCCCGCTCCCCGTACTGAGAAAGAAGTCAGAGGTTTCTTGGGACGTTTGAACTATATTTCCAGATTTATCTCCCATTTGACCGCTACTTGTGAGCCAATCTTCAAATTACTAAGAAAAGATCAAGTAGTGAAGTGGAATGACGAATGTCAGATAGCTTTTGATAAGATCAAGGAGTATCTCCAAGAGCCTCCGGTTCTGATGCCACCAGTTGAAGGAAGACCTTTAATCATGTACTTAACAGTGCTAGAGAATTCAATGGGGTGTGTGTTGGGGCAACATGACGAGTCTGGTCGAAAAGAGCATGCAATATACTACCTTAGCAAAAAGTTTACCGACTGTGAAACAAGATATTCACTGCTTGAGAAAACTTGCTGCGCTTTGGCATGGGCTGCTCGCCGACTAAGATAGTATATGTTGACCCATACCACTTTATTGATCTCTAAGATGGATCCTATCAAATACATATTTGAGAAACCTGCTCTCTCCGGATGAATAGCAAGATGGCAGATGGTCTTGACAGAATACGACATCCAGTACACTACGCAGAAAGCAATCAAAGGAAGTGTACTAGCTGATCATTTGGCTTATCAAGCAGTGGATGACTATCAGTCTATGAATTTTGAGTTCCCAGATGAGAATATTATGCTTGTTACTGATTATGAAGAACCTGGACCATATGAAGGACCTGAACTAGGATCCCGATGGACTATGGCTTTTGATGGAGCTTCTAACGCACTCGGCAATGGTATTGGTGCTGTAATTATCTCTCCTAAAGGTTGCTATACGCCGTTTACCGCTAGACTTTGCTTTCACCATGTCATCTATGTTCAAAGTCAGATGGGACAACGAGGCTCCTAAGATTACTATTGACAGACTAGGTGAGCCGGCATACTGTTATGAAGTTGATACTGATGGGGTAGAAGAGAAGCCTTGGTTCCACGAAGTGAAAAGATATCTTGAAACTCAAGAATATCCTGAAGGAACATCTACCAATGACAGGAAGTTTCTAAGGAGGTTCTCTGCTAAGTTCTTTCTGAGTAACGAAATTTTATACAAACGCAACCACGATTCAACCTTGCTTCGCTGTGTAGACAAGAAGGAAGCAGAAAAGATTATGGAAGAGATGCATGACGGAATTTTTGGCACTCACTCCAGTGGGCATACAATGGCTAAGAAGATTTTGAGAGCAGGTTACTACTGGTCTACCATGGAAACTGATTGCCATCATCACTCCAAAACTTGTCATAAGTGCCAGATCTATGCTGACAAAGTACATGTACCACCAGTTCCGTTGAATGTTCTAACTGCTCCTTGGCCTTTTGCAATGTGGGGCATTGATATGATTGGAGAGATTAAGCCTACCGCTTCCAATGGACATCGTTTCATCCTTGTTGCTATCGATTACTTTACGAAGTGGGTGGAAGCAGCCTCGTTCGCATCTGTTACCAAGAATGTTGTAGCTCAGTTCATCAAACATAACCTTATTTGTCGGTATGGCATCCCTGAAAGGATTATCACATACAATGGTACTAATCTGAACAATACTATGATCACTGAACTCTGCACGCAGTTCAAGATTAAGCATCACAATTCTTCTCCATATCGACCAAAGATGAATGACGCAGTGGAAGCTGCCAACAAGAATATTAAGAAGATCTTGCAAAAGATGACGGTGACATACAAAGATTGGCATGAGATGTTACCATTTGCTCTTCATGGTTATCGTACCTCAGTACGTACCTCAACAGGGGCAACCCCTTTCTCTTTAGTCTATGGTATGGAGGCAGTTTTACCTGTTGAAGTTCAGATCCCTTCCCTAAGGATTATGCAAGATGCAGGCTTAGACGAAGATGAATGGGTTCAGACTCGACTTGATCAGATAAATTTGATTGATGAGAAGAGGCTTGTGGCTGTCTGTCATGGCCAGATGTATCAGAAGCGTATGATCAAGGCCTTTAACAAGAAAGTCAAGCACCAATCGTACCAGGCCGGTGATTTGGTAATAAAGCGTATCATACTACCACAGGGTGATCCCAGGGGCAAATGGACCCCCACATATGAAGGTCCATTCGTGATCAAGAAAATATTTTCTGGCGGTGCTATGATGCTTACTACTATGGACGGTGAAGATTTCCCACACCCCGTGAACGCGGACATAGTCAAAAGATATTACGCATAAAAAGAGACCCGCTAGGTTGACTGGCCTAGGCAAAAATTAGGGATCTATATACAAAAGAACTGTACACCCGACAAGTCGAAAACCTGAAAAGGCGGCTTGGGGAAAAAAGGGTATCCCGGTGGACTGAAAACCTGAAAAGGCGGTCCAGGTAAAAGTTAGGGATTAAAGCGTACAACTATGTCCCGTTGGATCACTTATCTGCTTCCAGCCTAGTTTTATCAAGTTCGAACGGTGCAGATCAATCCATTCATTTTCCTTCCGACAGCAAGGGATGAGATGTTTGAAGATATAGTGGCAATAGCAGAGTTGAAACTCAACGAGATCATTTCCACATAGCTGTTTTTCTTTGTTTATCACTCTGTACCTTTTCAATTTTTTACGACAATTTCCTCTTACTTGGATTTCTGTCTCCTTGTACAAAACTGCCTGTTTATAGGCCAATTTCAAAATCAATACAAGTCTATTTTCAAATACAAAAATTGCTTTTATTTTCCCTATTTGGTTTGCGTAAACGTCCAATTGTTGCTTTGAATGAACATATGCACTTGAATATGATTGATGTTTACCAAGAAATATATATACATGAAAACAGGAATAACATTTACTAAGGATTCTAGGAGTTAGGATAGTGTTCAAGATATCCACGAACCCCCACAGAGCCAGTTCATGGAAATGTCCCCACCGAGCAATCTCCGTGGAATTATCTCGATTGAGCCATCTTCACAAGCTCATCCCCAACAGAGATATATTCCCCTACATAATTAATATGCCCTCAGACAGAAATCGGGGCATCTTCCAGCGATTCACTTCCATATCTTTGATAGACAGCTTGGCATGATCATAAATACCCTAGCAGATAAAGAAGTTGATCATTTCCCCAGCATACAGCAGAAATTTCCTCAACACAACCTATGAAATTCTAATCCCCATCGGAGGTTATTCCCTCTATGTAGTATACAGAATTCAATTCCCCAGCAGAATTTATTCAAGAATGCTATCCCTAGAAGAGTTGACACTCGTGTTTGAAACCTGGTCAGATAGTGCATCGGAGAGTTATCCATCTCTTTTATTCCCAGTCAGAATGCATACAATCAATTTACACAGTAAAAGAACCGCGGACTACCAACTCTCCTGACAGAATACTTCTATCCACAAACGGAAGTCAAAGATCCCCAGCGGAACATCCCAAAAGGAAAGTATGAATCCCCGGTAGAGTCATTCCAAACAGGATCTGAAGATTTATTTTCTCCATCCCCAACAACAGTCAGAGATTTATTTTCCCCAAGCAGACTTTACTATTCAAAGCCACCGCTACCTTCAGCGACATTTCATACCCATACATCATAACATACGCATACAAAACGCATATAACATTCTCATTTAGTTTAAGAGCATCATTACGCAATGCATTACATGTATCATGACATTGCATAAAACTAACTTGGTTTTTTTCAGGTTAGTTCTCAAACGGACAAGTATTGTCAACGGTTTATCATCTTTCAAATACAATCAGTCAAAGATTCATTCTGATACTCCTTTGGATACAGTCAGGAGTAGACTTATTCCAGTACATCTTCTAGACACAGTGCAGATACAATCAAGACACAGATTCATTCTGATACTTATTCCAGTATATCTTCTAGACACAGTTCAGATACAATCAAGACACAGATTCATTCTGATACTTATCCCATTACATCTTTTGGATACAGTCGGTCGAAGACTCATTCTAATACTAATTTTTCAGATACAGTCAGGCGTAGACTCATTCTAATACGACTCCCAGATACAGTCAGGCAAAGACTCATTCTGATCTCCTTATAGATACAGTCAAGATGTAGACTCATTCTAGAACATTATACAGATACATTCAAGGCATAAGAATCATTCTGGCAATTCCCAGCACGTCTGCTAGATACAGTTTGACACAGACTCATTCTAGTATATTCCTCAGATACAGTCAAACCTGAACTCATTCTGATACTCCTATCAACAATTACTTTGGATGGCATCTATAAGCCCATCTCCATCATGTCATACACCTCGAATGGCATCTTTTAAGCCCATTCAAGCAATACGATCAACCAACAGAGCGCACCGACGAGTGCAAATTTTTGGGTTCTTATTGTTCAATCCTCTTCCACCTTCAGATCCCGATCGGCACGAATACCAATCTTACTCCTCAGGTTTAAGAAGATTGAAAAGGGGCAGCTGTTGTACCCCAAAATCTGCCCTCACATATTCAAGACAATGTGCCTCAAGAGGTCTCCTAGTGATTCATAAGATTTTCAGTTGCTCAAGAGTACTCAAAAGTCTCATCAGACAAAACCTCCTCCTAAGCAATAAATCCAACTAGGGTTGTGTACTACTCAAAGCAGATTGGACTTCTAAAGCTTCAAAAGGACTTCATGGTGTCCCATACACTTCAAAGAATCTTCATAATAAGTTTCAAGACTTTCCTTACAAGTTTGGTCAGTCAGATGCTCGGACAGTCAAAAATCAGTTAAGTTGGTCAAAAGGTCAACTGTGGTCAACACAAAGTCAAACCTCAAGATTTTTGGTCAACATCAAGATTATGGGGTGAAATTCATCATTTGATCAAGGGTTGATCATGATTCATCAAGGAAACCTCAGAATCATCAAGAATCGGGAGTTACTAAATTAGGGTTTTTGTAAGAAAAGTCAACTGCACTTCGACCAGTCCTAACTTCCACATACTTCATCAAAAATTCCTCAACCAAAGCCCATATTGAAGGAAATTTAATTCCCTACAACTTTGTGTCTCACAAGCCAAGTCCAGAAATGCTTCATTCGGGAGATATGAGCCAGGACATTATAGGTCATTTTGAAAGTCAACAAAAGTCAACCTTTTTTCAAAAGCTCATAACTTGAACATGGGAGATCAAATTGACATGGGACCAAAAGGAGTGATTAGAGGACATCTTGAGGTTTCTAAAAAGTCCAAGAACACATCCAAATGATAAAAATTGAGGAAATTATGTATTGTCAAAGTTGGACAATTTTGAGGAGGTGCACAAAGCAAATAATGGCCAAACTCCACTTTTTGCCAAAAGGGCCCATTTTGTGACAACCCAAACTTCATTTTAAGATGGTCCACGACCATTTGATCACATTTTCTGATTTTTTATTATTTATTCCATATTTTATTGGATTTAAATCCTTTAAATTCAATTTAAATCAAAATAAATATATCAAATCAAGAGATTTGATTTGTGGTTGATTAGGGAATCAAATATTGAGGTTTATGAGCATATTATCTGATTTAAATTCATGCAAGATTGTTAAGGGAAGATTGGATGGCCAAATGGGAGAAAATGGTAAGTTTTGAACACCATTCATTATCATTCAAGTTTTGATCCAAGCCCATGGAATTTTTCAACCTAATTCATCTCCTATAAATACATGGCCATATCCAAACCTGAAGGACACGAAAAAAATCACATCAAGCAATCCAAAAATATTTTCAAAAAAGGCAAAACTAGAAAAATCATAAAAACATTTCATAGCAAGTTTTCACGACTTTTTCACGTCCAAATCGTCTCAAAACAATCCCAGGAGTCAACCCCCATCATTCTTGAAGGTTAGAAGCAAGTGAAACGCGCACATCAAGCCATGGCCATTTCTTGAATTTTCCACTTTTTAAATCTCGTCTTTCATGCATTATAAATGTTGTTCATGTTTATATTCTTACTGATTATGATGTTTAGATTGGTTTTGATCAACTACTAACAAGCTTTGGTGCAGGAATCAAGACTTGCCATTGTTAGGGCACAAAGAGGGTGTTCTTCGAATCCCACTATACATGCGTTTTTAGACAAAACTAAGGCCACCATTGGATTCAGGGGCTTATTTCCAATTGAACCATGGCCTTTTGATTAATTTATTTGGTGTTTTCATGGTGTTTAAAAAAATGCAGGAAATTCGCAGCAAAATTCACAGCAGAATTCGCAGCAAAATTCGCAGCAGAATTCGCAGGAAAAAGGTTGAAGACGATGAACAGTACCAGGCGAATTTGAAATTTTTTTTTTTCCTTAACAATAATTAATTTAGACTTTAGTTTTTTTTAATTAAAATCAATTAGACATTTAAGTTTTTTTAATTAATTAGCTTAATTTGTATATAATTAACAAAAAATTAGAATTTAGTTTTTTTTAATTAGTTAATCAACTTTTTGATTCTTTTTTTTATTTTTATTAATTAACTTAATTAATTTGTAAATAATTAAAGTTTTGACTTTTAATTATTTTTATTATTCAAAATCATTGCAAAAAAGGGTACAAAAGGACATTAATTTAGAATTAGTTTTAATTAAAATTAATTAGACTTTAGGATTAATTTGTAGTTAATTATTTAATTTTTTATTACCATTAACCTTAAAAATCTTTTATTTACTAATCCTAAAATCCTTTTCTTTAAAAAAAAAAAAAGCATTAACATTATTTCTTGGTTGTAATAATTTAGAACTTTAATTCCTCGCATTTTCCTATATATTGTAACTGTTCACAGGATGTAATAGCGTAGATTTACATTTCCTCGCATTTTTTTAAATATTGTAACTGCTCATGGGATGTAATAGCTTAGGTTTAAATTCCCGCACTTTAATTTTTTTTGTACATATTCAACTGCTAGTAACTAAGGTTTGCATGGCAAGACTTAAAACCTGACATAGAATAATCCTAATTCAAGATAAATAACTGAATCAACACACTCTTCACACTTACACCTCTAGGGTAACCTCTTTTCGCTGCCTTTCGATTAAAATGGTCAAGTCCCTCGAGCGTAGAGATATCTTAGTAAGGTTGCCTACGAATAAAAGCATCAAGTCCCTTCGAATAAAAGATCATAGCCCCTTCGAGTTGCCTATGAATAAATGATCTTGTCCCTCGATGACCCTACGGAAAAATGATGATTGTCCCTTCAAATTACTAAGATACCCCTACAAGTTGCCTTCTATGACCATACGATGACCCTACACTCGTCCCTTTAACATCCAAGGTAAAGACTACTTACTCACTAATAGTAAGGACAGTCTTACCCCTAAAGAAAAGAAATAACAAGAAAGACCTTACAAACTTAGGGTAGTAACTCTTAAATGCTTGCTCACCCTTTTCAAAAAACACTCTTTACACACCACTTTTCAAACATTTTTCAAAGCTAAACACTTTGCATAAATCCATACGAGGATCATTGCAAAGTTAAAGTCTTTATGAAAATATTTTCTAATCACACACTACACCATTTTTTTTAAACAAAAGTAAAGTGAGCTAAGCAATTAAGAGCCCATGGATAACCATGGATACAAAAGGTGCTCGTACCTTCCTTTTGTATAACTTACCCCCCGAACTCAAAATCTTTTTAAAAAGGTCTTTCCTGTTCTTTTATTCCTTTCTTTATTGGATAAAATAAAAGTCGGTGGCGACTCTTGCTTACCGCAACATTTTAAAAGTCAGTTCAAACCACCGTGTTACAGTTTGGTTTACGAGTCTTGTCCCTGTCGCTTTGCATCTAGGCAACTTGTGAATGGCGTGAGATTATTTCTCAATGCTTGAATACATATTACAAGTGGCTGAAAGAAAATTGTGTGGGGCCGGCTTGGAAATTCTGTGAAGTGGCTGGGACTTGAAATTAACGGCTTGTGGATGAGGCTCATCCTAGCATCTTCAATTATTGGTTGCTTAACTTTTATCAATTCTTTTTTCACATTGCCATGTAAATGGGCTCTAAGAAAAATGGGCTTTTTGTAATATGGACTAATGGCTTGTAAAACAAAACAAATGTTTTTTTTTTAGGAATTTAAGAAATGAATATGGTTTTTAGGATATAAATGGTGATTAGAGAAATGTATTATGGAAATGAGATGGATATTGAGATTGGATAATTGAAAATTAGAGAATGGATTATGGATAAAATATGGTTTAGAGAATGGATATTCAAAAATGGATGTTTGGAAATGAAATGAATAATGGATTTGAAAAATGGATTTAAATGGTGAGAAAAAGAAATAGACTTTTATGGACAACGAGGCATGGTTTATGGATATGGATATTAAAATGGATAAAAAAATGGTTTATGGATTTTGAAGTAATTGAATGTTGGAGAATGGATTTGATAAAAGAAAATGGATAAATGGATATTGAGTCAAAAATTGAAAATTTGAATGGAAAAGGGTATGGTTTAGAGATTGGATAATAGAAATGGTTAAAATGGAGAAATGGATAAAATTGGATAAGAAAAAAATGGTTTAGTGAATGGATACGCGCCCTCACCAAATTTTCCACACACGGCCACAAAACTTTTGATCCTCAATCTCAACACCTTGAATAATGAACATGAACCCAACATCACAAGCCACTTATACGCACCCAAAGCGACAGAGTTTGTTTTATAAGTCTGTAGTTTCAAGAATTGACTTATTCATAAATAAAATAACGTCGTTATGTAATTTCCGCAGTTATTGCTGTTTTCTCTTTCTGCTTTTTCCAGAAAATGGTAATCCTAAAAAACAAAAATAAATAAAAATGAGCATTGTTAAAAAAAATATATAAAACACTGCACACACTCTTGCATTCTCTCTATCTCTTCTAAACACAAATCATCACGTCATGCAGATTGCTTGTTTTAAACCCCGTTGAAACATACGATCCAATGCCTTCTCCCAACTTTGAGTTCCCGGTATTTGGGGTTGAAGAAGAAGTTGACGACAAAATTCTAGAAGAGATCTCCCGACTACTCAGACAAGAGGAAAGGTCCATTGAATCTCATAAAGAGACGTTGGAAATGGTAAACTTAGGTTCGGAAAAAGAGAGAAAAGAAATCAGGATTGGGGCACTGTTCAGTCCAACTGCCAGAGAGGGTTTGGTAAAGCTTCTCAAAGAATTCTCCGATGTATTCGCTTGGTCCTATCAGGATATGCCAGGGTTGGATACCAGTATCGTGGAACATCACTTACCGTTGAGATCGGAATGTCCGTCAGTAAAACAGAGGTTGAGACGGACTCACCCGGACATGGCCATCAAAATCAAAGAGGAGGTACAGAAACAGATTGACGCGGGTTTCCTCGCCACATCAGAATATCCTCAATGGTTAGCCAACATCGTACCTGTTCTGAAAAAGGACGAAAATGTCAGAATGTGTGTAGACTACAGGGATCTAAACAAGGCTAGTCCAAAGGACAACTTTCCTTTACCACACATTGACATGCTGGTTGACAGTATAGCAAAGTTCAAAATTTTCTCCTTCATGGATGGATTCTCGGGCAATAACCAGATCAAAATGGCGCCGAAAGACATGGAGAAAACTTCCTTCATCACCCCATGAGGTACCTTTTGCTACAAGGTAATGCCTTTCGGTTTGAAGAACGCCGGGGCAACCTATCAAAGGGCCATGACTACTCTTTTTCATGACATGATACACAAAGAAATCGAGGTATATGTCGATGATATGATTGCAAAATCTAAGACAGAAGAGGAGCATGTGACCCATCTGTCAAAGTTATTTGAGCGGTTGAGAAAGTACAAGCTCCGCTTGAATCCCAACAAGTGCACATTCGGTGTCCGTTCGGGAAAACTTTTAGGGTTCATCATCAGCCAGAAAGGAATTGAGGTTGATCCTGACAAGGTCAAGGCCATTCGAGAAATGCCTTCTCCGAAAACTGAAAAACAAGTCAGAGGATTCCTGGGGCGTTTGAATTACATTTCCAGATTTATATTCCTCATGACCACGACATGTGCGCCGATTTTCAAACTGCTAAAAAAGAATCAGGACTGCGTATGGACAGAAGATTGCCAAACCGCCTTCGACAGTATTAAGGAATACCTGTTGAACCCTCTGATTCTATCATCTCCAGTGGAAGGAAGACCACTGATTATCTACCTCACCGTCCTAGAGGACTCAATGGGATGTGTACTTGGCCAACAAGATGAAACCAAAAGGAAGGAGTCTACCATCTATTATTTGAGCAAGAAATTCACCGACTGCGAGACTCGGTACACTATGCTTAAGAAAACTTGTTGCGCATTGGCTTGGGCAGCCAAACGTCTGCGCCAGTACATGATTCGTCACACTACTTGGTTGGTCTCCGAGATGGATCCAATCAAGTATGTCTTTGAAAAGTCTGCTCTTACGGGAAGGATTGCCCGTTGGCAGATGTTGCTATCAGAATATGACATAGAGTACCATGCTCAAAAAGCCGTTAAGGGGAGTATTGTAGCCGATCACTTGGCTCATCAACCGATTGACGATCGGGAATCAATCGTGTGTGACTTCCCAGACGAAGATGTCATGTATCTAAAAATGAAAGACTGCGATGAACCGCTACCCAGTGAAGGGCCAGAACCAGGTTCCCAATGGGGGCTTATCTTTGACAGAGTTGTCAATCATTACGGAAACGGAATTGGGGCAATCATCATAACACCTCAGGGTACCTAATCGATAAAATAGCAAGTGTACTATTTTTCTCGATGTAGTAATAATTGGGGAAAACCCCAGTGTCGGTCTCTTGAGGACTGCGCAGTGAAATAAGTCTTTTTCCACACAATTTCAATTGAACAAAAGTTTTGGTTGATAGTTTGTTTTTAGCCAAATAGAATCAATACTACTAAAACGTAATAATAAAAAAACAAAGGTTGTACGAATATGAGAATCGTGCTAGGGACGGTGTATAATTTGCAATGCAATGACTTAATTTTTTTCTCGACTCTAAAGAGACATGTATCAAACCTTATCTTTCCTATGTTCTAGATTGCTTTTCCAAAATTCCTTTAAAGAAAAACCTTTGGTATTCTTCCTCGACCCTAATTCCTCAGTGGCTAAGGA
Source organism: Lathyrus tuberosus (assembly GCA_022829125.1). Classification (NCBI taxonomy): domain Eukaryota; kingdom Viridiplantae; phylum Streptophyta; class Magnoliopsida; order Fabales; family Fabaceae; genus Lathyrus; species Lathyrus tuberosus. The sequence continues at coordinate 1,525,598 of JALAZF010000416.1, read as the reverse complement.
AGAATATCAAGCAAAAGTTCTGACATAAAAAGGTTTTCACAGAGTATTCCAATTCCGCGGTAATATCTACCGTGATAAAAATTATGCAACCAGGTTAGGGTGGTTGGTCAGACCAAACCCTAACTACGATCAATTATCAGATCTTCCAAAAAGATAAAGCATTAAGCACGTTGCATAAAATAAAGAATAACATGAAACACACAATCTCATAGATTAAGAAATTCAAAAGTCATTACAAAAGCAAATCAGGGACACCCCCTAGCATTGGGGGGTTTAGCCTCTCATGTTCATAATTGAAATAAAAATAGGATAACAATGAAAAATAAACATTACGATGAAATCCGGTTTCCTTGGATCGTCAATTGCTTCCGCTCTTGATCGATCCTTGTTCCCCGAGAATTCGTCGAAATCTTTACACCCAAAATTCTCTTGTGCAATTCAACAAAAATCAAAAGTGCCTTTTCCATCCTTCCTCTCAGCATAAATATCAGATCACACTTTAACCGCGTAAATTCTCCAAAATACCCCCAGAAGTCATAAACTTGAATAAAATACAATACAAGGAATTTCACTCCCAGGAGCCCTGACACGGGCCGTGTCAGGTGACACGGGCAGCCGTGTCAGGCTGCTGACTTGGGCTGGCGCATTTTCTCCTTCAGGGGTCCTGACACGGGCCGTGTCCTGTGACACGGGCCCCCGTGTCAGGCTTATGACTTGGCAATTTTCTCTTCAAATCTTCCCCTTCTCCTATACCTCCTGACACGGGCCGTGTCAGGTGACACGGGCACCCGTGTCAGGCCTCTGGGACACCATATTTTAGTCCTTCTCGCACTCCGAAACGCTGTTTCGGATGCGTCCGATTAGCTTGTTATTGTGAACCTGAAAATACACTAAAAACAACCACATCAAAGGCACAAATGGTACAAAACAATAAAAACATTCATAAACAACTTATTCGACAAAAACATGAAAACAAAGTGCAAAAACAAACAACTAAACTTAAATATCGAACGTAACATGGAAAACGAACGACACAGACGACTGAAAATATACGATTGAAAACCACTGATCAAACTCCCCCGAACTTAAACTTTTGCTTGACCTCAAGCAAAAAGCTTGCATAAACACATAAAGCGCAAATGAACTGTCTTAGAAAGCGCGAGTCAAAGTGATGATACTCATACGTGAGTTTTTCATTCCAAGTCACTCAACAAGTAGTCTCAGTACTTCTCCATTTACAAAGGTATCACACAAACACTAAACGGCGGTGAAACCATGGACCTAAATCTCCCTTTTGGTAACCTCTCAGACTATGCTTTGGGCTTAAGTCTTATTTTTCGATTTTCAATCCCTTTCATTCGGACAATCACTTTAAGGCTTTTATGATTTTTCCTCGCATGCACAAGATCGATCAAATTTTTTTTTCATTGGCACTGTTATTTTCTTTGTCCACTTTGGGACGGCTTTCAGGTTCAACCGCCGTTAGGCTGAATAACCGGGTGAGGGTTACCCAACTTAGAAGGACTGGTTATCTAATCGCCTTTATTCACACTTTATTAAAAAAAAAATTTCGATCAACCTTGTACACACAATTCTTATAGATTAAGCCCGACTGTCAATATAAACTACTCAGGGAATACTTCTCAGATCAAAGTACTATGGTACAAATCTACATGTCAGACTCGTTCCTTACTCGGAAAACAATGGGTGTTTGCGGTATACCTAAATCTCAAGATTTTTCCAATTTCCTCATCAAGCTTCTTTTCACTCGAACTCTATATACTTTCTCCTCACTCACTCGCAAATACAGCTCAACACTATCAGCACTATTTTCATAATTTTTCAGTTCAAATTCGGGGTGTTCTCACAATGGACCTCAAACGCAACTTCAAACTAAAAACCAACACGAAAACAAAAAACTCAAATAGAATTGACAAAAACAAAAACAAAACAAAGTACATAAATAAATACCCCCCCACACTTGAACTCAACAGTGACCTCACTGTTTAAGAACTAGTGCAGTAGGGGACTCACAGAGCTCACTGAGGAGGAGGTTGGTCTTGCAGCCTCATCTGCTGCATCCACTCGTGCATTTCCCCAATCATGTTCCCTTGACGGGTCTGCTCTCCCCTAATTTCTCCTATCTCGGTGCGCAACTAGGTCCAGGGGTCCTGTGTCATAGAGAATGAGCCTGCACTCGAACCACTGGTGTGAGGGGGAACAGTCTGATGAGGTTCCGGTTCAGTCCGGAAGCCTTCATGGTCATGGGTACCTGCACCAAAAGTATCATCCTCCTGCTCGTCCACTACGTTAAGGACGGCATCTCCATAACACCAATTATCTAAATCATCAATCCCACAACGGTGGGGGTTAGGCAGATACATCAAAAACTGACCAGAACACATTAATGAATAATAACCGTTAGTTACGGCGATCATACCTTGTTGGACCAATGCATTCATGTCCAGACGGGTCTTACCTGCTACTGGGGTTTCAGCCAGTCTATCCTGGTCATATCCCAGGTGCTCAGCAATTTGGGTAATCATACCCCCAACCGATATGCCACCAGATGTGGCTCGGCTTACTCGTCCCAAGTAATCAGCCGCAAACGCAGCCACACGCAGTAAAAATAACTCCTTCTGAGTAGCCACTCCTGTACTATCTCCCTTGCCAAACAGCGTATACGCCAAACACTTTTGAATGTATCAGAAACAGGGGTTTTGGATCCCTGAAGCCTTGGAACCTTTTGCTACATAGTCTGTGTGTCCGGTGATGGCTATCCAGAAAGCACGCGCATCAAATTCCTCCGGAACGAATCCGGGACCAATAATAGGTAGATTTAGAATTTTCCCAATATCCTCGACCGTCAGCTCATGGTCATTGTTATACAGCCTGAAACTCAAAGTACCAAAGAAATAATTAGAACTACCTGTCCATTTTTTTCTCAACTTAAATTCGATAGTGCTTAAGAACTCAAGAGTTATGCGCTCATATGTCGGCGTCTCGTATTGTATGAATTCAAGCATACCTAATGTGTGGAACATACGATCCACTTCAACAGACAATCCTAACTGAGCAAGAGTTTCTAGACATAAATACTTGGTTGGTGTTATTTTGCGCTTTACACGCGTGCTATACCTCTTTTCATGCTCCTCATTATCAAACAGAATGCCATGGGCATTAGGCCTCCGGATGGTGCGCTTCAGTGGGCGCGATGGCTCTGCAGCAGCCTATTTTCCTCTATCCGCTCGCTTCGGGGGCATTTTCGTCACCTGAAAAATATAAAAAAAAACTGAAACAGAGGTTATCGCAAAAATAAAACCGTAGAAGTGTGGAGGGTGATGCGGTGAACATTTTTTGTGAAGGCCGTATGGTGTTTTGATGAGTGGGTGTTGGTGATTTTGAAAGTTTTGTGAGGAGAAGGTTATGGAGTTTTTAGGTTTTGGAGATATGGGGAGGAAGAAGATGAAATTATGTTATGAAAAGTTGGATAATAAGTGGTTAATGGAGGGATAAAGAGTGGTTAAAGGGTTTAAATGCGTGGGTCCCATTCACTAAAGTTATGGAAAATAAAAGAGAAATAAAACAAAATAAAACAAAAACAAAAATTTCAAAAAAATTTGAACCGCACACCCTGACACGGGCCGTGTCCCGTGACACGGGCGGCCTTGTCAGGATTCTGTAAAGCCACCAAAACTTCAACTTTTCCATCATATGCCCCAGGTCTCCTGACACGGGCCGTGTCCCGTGACACGGGCCGTATCCCGTGACACGGGTGACCGTGTCAGGCTTCTGTAATCCTCCTAAATTTTTGTTTTCCACACTTCTGGCCATGGCCTCCTGACACGGGCCGTGTCCCGTGACACGGGCGGCCTTGTCAGGGCATTGTTTTTCTCCAAAAACTCATCCCTGGCTAATCTTTTCAGCCCAATTCTTCGACACTTATCATACTCCCTGCTTGCTCTGTAAGTAAAACAAAATATACGTCTGCAAAAACAAACAATGATTAGCAATAAAAATCGTGGGTTGCCTCCCACGCAGCGCTGCGTTTAACGTCGCATGGCTCGACGGTCCTCCGTCCTACAGAGTAAGACGAATGACATCAACCTGTCCAACAACATCTCCTTGGTAATAGGGCTTCAATCTCTGCCCATTAACCTTAAGAGTATCTCTGTTTGTTTGATTTTTCACTTCAATCGCTCCATGAGGAAACACCTTATGAACAACGAACGGTCCTGACCATTTAGACCGAAGTTTTCCAGGGAATAATTTCAACCTGGAGTTGTACAAGAGGACCAGTTGTCCCTCAAAGAAGTCCTTCCTCACTATTCTTCTGTCATACCACTTCTTTGTCTGCTCTTTGTAAACCTTGGCATTCTCATAGGCTCGGTTCCGAAATTCCTCCAACTCATGAAGTTGAAGAACCCTGGAACTTCATGCTTGGGACAAATCCATATTCAGAAACTTAGATGCCCATAACGCCTTATGTTCTAATTCCAATGGCAAGTGACAAGCTTTCCCATAAACCAGTTGGTATGGAGACATTCCGATTGGTGTCTTGAATGCCGTTCGATAGGCCCATAAAGCATCATCCAACTTTATTGCCCAATCCTTCCGAGATGAAATTACAGTTTTCTCAAGGATTTGCTTCAGTTGCCTGTTTGACACCTCAACTTGTCCACTTGTTTGGGGATGGTAAGGGGTAGCAACTCGATGTTTCACGTTGTACTTTAGAAGTAGTCTTTCCATAAGATGATTTAGGAAATGAGTTCCTTCATCACTGATCAAAGCTCTCGGTACTCCAAACCTAGCAAAAATGTTCTCTCTCAAAAACTTAACTACCACCTTCGCATCATTAGTGGGCAATGCAACAGCTTCAACCCACTTAGAGACATAATCCACCGCTACCAAGATATAGTTCTTCCCAAATGACGGTGGAAATGGGCCCATGAAGTCAATCCCCCAAACATCAAACAGTTCAACCTCTAACATGAAGTTCTGAGGCATCTGATTCCTCTTCGATATATTCCCAGTTCTCTGACATTTATCGCACTCTTTGACCATCTCCTGTGCGTCTTTGAACAATGAGGGCCAGTACAATCCTGACTGTAGGACTTTAGATGCGGTTCTGTCACCACTGAAGTGCCCCCATATTCAGAATCATGACATGCCTTCAGAACATCCTTCCGTTCCTCTTCGGGCACACATCTTTGTATCAAACCATCAACTCCTCTCTTGTATAAGTAAGGGTCATCCCATAGGTAGAACCTGCAATCATGAACAAACTTTTTCTTTCTGTTAGAATCAAAGTCATCGGGTATGATACGAGCCACTAGATAGTTAGCATAATCTGCAAACCAAGGGACACCAATAACAGCAAGGATGTGTTCATCAGCAAACTCATCCTTTATTGGGCGCTTATCCTCGGTTTCCTCAATAGGTGACATCCGAGAGAGGTGGTTTGCAACAGTATTTTTACACTCTCTCTTGTCACGAATTTCCACATCAAACTCCTGAAGTAATAAGATCCATCTCAGGAGCCTTGGCTTGGAATCCTGCTTAGCAAAAAGATACTTCAATGCAGCATGGTCAGTATAAACAATAACTTTTGAACCCAACAGATATTGCCTAAATTTATCAAAGGCATAAACAACAGCTAGCAACTCCTTTTTGGTAGTTGCATAGTTCATCTGTGCAGGGTTCAACACATGACTAGCATAATAAACAACATGTAAAAGCTTATCTTTTTGCTGTCCAAGAACAGCCCCTACTGCAATGTCGCTAGCATCTCACATGATCTCAAACGGTAGAGACTAATCGGGGGCAATCACAATTGGTGCCGACACTAATTTATTTTTCAGTGTCTCAAATGCGTCGGCACACTCCTTATCAAACACAAAAGCCCTATCCTTAACCAAAAGGGTGGTAAGGGGCTTGGCTATTTTGGAAAAATCTCTTATGAACCGGCGGTAGAAACCCGCATGGCCTAAGAAACTTTGTATACCTTTTTCGTTCACTGGGGGTGGAAGTTTTGAGATTACTTCCACTTTGGCTTGGTCAACTTTGATTCCTTTGTGGGAAATTTTGTGACCCAGAACTATGCCTTCACGTACCATGAAATGGAACTTCTCCCAGTTGAGGATCAAGTTACTCTCCTGGCATCTTTCTAAAACAAGAGAAAGGTTAGTTAAACAATTATCAAAGGAAGAGCCAAATACCGAAAAGTCGTCCATGAAGACTTCCATATGCTTTTCAAGCATGTCAGCAAAAATGGAAGTCATGCACCTCTGAAAGGTGGCCGGAGCGTTACATAACCCAAATGGCATTCTTCTGTAAGCAAAGACTCCATAAGGGCAAGTAAAGGCTGTCTTCTCTTGATCTTCCAGTGCAATCGCAATTTGGTTGTACCCTGAGTATCCATCCAAGAAACAGTAATAATCATGACCTGCTAACCTCTCCAACATTTGATCAATGAAGGGCAAAGGGAAGCGATCTTTCCTGGTAGCTAAATTCAACCTCCGGTAGTCAATACACACATGCCACCCTGTGATCGTCCTCGTAGGAATCAACTCATTTTTCTCATTTTTAATGACGGTGGTTCCTCCTTTCTTGGGCACTACATGGACAGGGCTCACCCACGAGTTATAAGAGATTGGGTAAATCAAACCCGCATCAAGCAATTTCACTACCTCTTTTCTTACAACTTCTTTCATGGCTGGATTAAGTCTTCTTTGAGGTTGGACAACCGGTTTATGATCATCCTCCATGAGAATTTTGTGCATACAAACAGTAGGGCTAATACCCTTCAAATCTTCAATTTTCCAACCCATAGCTCCCTTGTACTTTTTAAGAACTTCAATCAACTTATCTTCTTGGACAGTTTTTAGGCGAGCACTTATGATGGTTGGACATTTACCTTCGGTATCGAGGAAAACATACTTGAGGCTTTCGGGTAGTGCTTTCAATTCAGTCCCCTTTTTAGTCTCTTCACCACCTTCCGTGAGTTGAGGTGTCCTAAGATCTTCCCACCGATGCTTTCGAGGTCCCTTAAATGGAGGTTGAACTTCCATCATGGCAATCACTTCCAACTCTTTTTCACCGGCTTCTTCACTATCTTCAAAAATTGATAAACTCAACACTTTTTCCAACGGTAATTTTTTGCATTTACCGGATTCTCATTATCAATCACTTGATCTATCACCTCTATAGTATGGCTCGTACCAATATCATCCATGTGCTTCATAGTGTTTCGCACATCAATCTTCAACTCCTCATCATAGACCTTAAGAGTCATAGTGCCCTCTTCTATGTCTATCAAACATCGTCCGGTCTCCAAAAATGGCCTTCCCAAAATGAGTGGTATTTCTTCGTCCTCCGGCATCTCTAAAATAACAAAGTCCACCGGGAATACAAACTTATCAATCTTCACTAGAACGTCTTCTACTATTCCATAAGGCCTCTTAACAGAATGATCGGCAAATTGTAAAGTCATTCTAATGTCTTGTACAGTTCCAATCCCCAACTTTTTGTATATGGACAATGGCATAAGGCTTACGCTCGCCCCCAAATCAATAAGAGCCTTATTGAAAGACCTATCTCCAATAGTGCATGGAATGGTGACCGAGCCTCTATCTTTCTTTTTCACCGGAATCTTCATTCCCTGCAAAATAGCACTACAAGTTTCGGTTAGAATAATAGGTTCCGTATCGACGGATCTCTTCTTGGAAATGATGTCCTTCATGAACTTGGCATAAGTAGGCATTTGCTCAAGTGCCTCCAGGAAAGGAATATTGAGTTCAAGCTTCTTGAACATTTCCAAGAATTTTTCAAAAATTTTCTCGTGCTGCCCTTTCTTTTTGTTTCTCGTTGGAAAGGGGAGCTTGATGTTCTGTTTGGGCTCAATGATCTTCTCCTTGGTTATTTGCTCAGGTATAATCACTTCTTCGTTCACAACCTCATTTTCCTTAATTTCCAACTCAACTTCAAGTAACCGGTCTTCACTCTCAGATTCTTTCTCGGTGTCCTCTTAAGGTTTGGTACATCTCGTGGTTACCGCACTAACATTATTATGCTCTCACGGGTTGGTTACCGTTGAACTTGGGAGAGTACTCTGTGCTTGAGAACTTGCTAATTGTTGAGCTATTTGGCTCATCTGGACCTCTAGATTTTTGATGGAGGCACCTGTATTCCTAAGATTACTTCGTGTCTCTTCCTGGAATTGAGAGCTTTGAGTTGCCATCTTCTCAATGGCAATTTCCCAATCCGCTTTCTTTTGAACCTGTTGTTGAGGTTGGTAGTATTGTTGAGGTTGTTACTGATATTGTTGTTGTTGGGGCTGGTTCGGGTATGGAGCGGGTCCTTGCTTCAGAACATTTCCTTGTTGATCCTTCCAGGAAAAGTTTGGATGATTTTTCCATCCTGGATTATATGTGTTTGAATAAGGATTGTTCTGCTTCAGAAAGTTGATTGCTTCAACCTGTTATGCTATAGCCACACAATGCATGGCAAAGTGAGGACCTCCACAGATTTCACAATTCACCGCTTGAACCGGTTGCACTTGTGCTACCGTCTGTGTATCTAGACTCATTTTCTTCAACCTTCTCTCAACCTCGACCGCAATTTGATCCTCCATTTTAACAACCTGTTCTGTTAGCTGCAAATCAATTGTCTTCTCAGGTTGGCTAACACTGCGATCATACAGCTCCAGATGCTCATTTGCTGCAATTGCTTCAATTATCTTTTTAATGCCAGTGGCTGTTGAAAAATTTGTAGAACCACCGACAGCTGTATCGATAAGCTGCTTTGTCTTCATCTTTAACCCATTCACAAAGTTCTGGATTTGTTCGGTTGCATCCATATTATGGGTGGGACATGCAACCAAACACCTTTTAAATCTCTTGTACGTATCTCCGAGTGATTCTCCTTCTTTCTGCTTGAAATTAACAATGTCATATCTTTTTCGGATGTATACAGATGCAGGAAAATACTCGTTCAGAAATGTAGTCTCCATCTCTTGCCAAGTAGTAATACTCCCAGCGGGTAGTGAATAAAACCACTCTTCAGCGTCATCTGATAGAGTAAATGGGAACATCACCAACTTCTTTGCCTCTTCAGAGTGTCCCTAAATTTTCAAGGACGTGCTCATGGTAAGGAACCTTTGCAAGTGCTTGTTGGCGTCTTCATTGATTCTTCCTGAAAACGCCCTACTCTGAAGCTGTCGGATGGTAGATGGGTGCAGCTGGAACTGTACGACAGTAACTGGTTGATTAACGATCGTCAACCGTACTGTTGGAGCGTTTGCTCTGCCATAGTCACCGAGAATTCTTTCGGTAGGTGGATCGTCCGCCATGATACTGATTTCGGACTCGGAGTCTGTACCGGAATCTGTGTGCTGAGAGTGACCCGAAACTGACTCTTCTTTCTCGGGCTCAGTAATAATGGGTTCTGAGCTCGATGCTGCCAGTCTTTCCAGCCTAGCTTGACGACGTCTGGCGTGCAGGAATCTTTCTGGTTCTGCGTCAAAAGAAAATTTAGCTGAGGCCTTACCTCGCATACACAGTTAGACAAAAATTAGTAATAATAAGTAAAAAAATTAATAAACAGAAAAATTAAAAATTTTAGTCGCAGAGCAACAAAATTTCAATTGAAATAATGAAAAGAAACTTAAATCTTTGGCAGTCCCCGGCAACGGCGCCAAAAACTTGATCGATATAATAGCAAGTGTACTATTTTTCTCGATGTAGTAATAATTGGGGAAAACCCCAGTGTCGGTCTCTTGAGGACAGCGCAGTGAAATAAGTCTTTTTCCACACAATTTCAATTGAACAAAAGTTTTGGTTGATAGTTTGTTTTTAGCCAAATAGAATCAATACTACTAAAACGTAATAATAAAAAAAACAAAGGTTGTGCGAATATGAGAATCATGCTAGGGATGGTGTATAATTTGCAATGCAATGACTTAATTTTTTCTCAACTCTAAAGAGATATGTATCAAACCTTATCTTTCCTATGTTCTAGATTGTTTTTCCAAAATTCCTTTAAAGAAAAACCTTTGGTATTCTTCCTCGACCCTAATTCCTCAGTGGCCAAGGAAGAATATCAAGAAATAGTTTTGACATAAAAAGGTTTTCACAGAGTATTCCAATTCCTCGTTAATATCTACCGTGATAAAAATTATGCAACCAGGTTAGGGTGGTTGGTCAGACCAAACCCTAACTACGATCAATTATCAGATCTTCCAAAAAGATAAAGCATTAAGCACGTTGCATAAAATAAAGAATAACATGAAACACACAATCTCATAGATTAAGAAATTCAAAAGTCATTACAAAAGCAAATCAGGGACACCCCCTAGCATTGGGGGGTTTAGCTTCTCATGTTCATAATTGAAATAAAAAAAGGATAATAATGAAAAATAAACATTACGATGAAATTCGGTTTCCTTGGATCGTCAATTGCTTCCGCTCTTGATCGATCCTTGTTCTCCGAGAATTCGTCGAAATCTTTACACCCAAAATTCTCTTGTGCAATTCAACAAAAATCAAAAGTGCCTTTTCCATCCTTCCTCTCAGCATAAATATCAGATCACACTTTAACCGCGCAAATTCTCCAAAATACCCCCAGAAGTCATAAACTTGAATAAAATACAATACAAGGAATTTCACTCCCAGGAGCCCTGACACGGGCCGTGTCAGGTGACACGGGCAGCCGTGTCAGGCTGCTGACTTGGGCTGGCGCATTTTCTCCTTCAGGGGTCCTGACACGGAACGTGTCCTGTGACACGGGCCCCCGTGTCAGGCTTCTGACTTGGCAATTTTCCCTTCAAATCTTCCCCTTCTCCTATACCTCCTGACACGGGCACCCGTGTCAGGCCTCTGGGACACCACATTTTAGTCCTTCTCGCACTCCGAAACGCTGTTTCGGATGCGTCCGATTAACTTAATATTGTGAACCTAAAAATACACTGAAAACAACCACATCAAAGGCACCAATGGTACAAAACAATAAAAACATTCATAAACAACTTACTCGACAAAAACATGAAAACAAAGTGCAAAAACAAACAACTAAACTTAAATATCAAACGTAACATGGAAAACGAACGACACAGACGACTGAAAATATACGATTGAAAACCACTGATCAGTACCCACATTCCTTTCACTGCCCGACTTACGTTCAAGTGTACGAACAACTAGGCCGAATACGAAGCTTGTATTATGGTTCTCGAGGAAGCGATTGATTTGAGGATCAAAAACTTGGACGTATATGGCGACTCAGCCCTGGTTATCAATTAGATTAAAGGAGATTGAAACACATACCAATCAGGATTGATTCCTTACAAAGACTACGCGAGAAGGTTGCTACCCTTCTTCAACATAATTGAGTTTCATCACATCCCTCGTGAGGAGAATCACATGGCTGATGTGTTAGCCACTATCTCTTCCATGATTAGTGTAGGTCAATAGAATGACATACCTAAGATCGACATAAGGCGCCTTGAACGGCCCGCTTACATCTTCACGATTGAAGCAGTCATAGACGACAAACCTTGGTATCACGATATCAAATGCTTCCTTCAGAAACAAGAGTATCCACCTGGGGCACTAAGGAAGGACAGGAAAACCCTCAGAAGGCTAGCAGGCAGTTTCTTCCTGAGCGGTGATACACTCTATAAGAGAAATTTTGACATGGTCTTGCTCCGATGTGTAGACAGACCAAAAGCAGACATGCTGATAAAAGAAATTCACGAAGGGTCCGTTGGTACTCAGGCCAACGGACATACAATGGCGAGAAAAATTCTAAGAGCAGGGTACTATTGGTTGACAATGGAATCCGACTGCTACAAGTCCATGAAGGAGAAAATTTTGATCTTTACTGTACTGTCAACCAGCATGTCAATGTGTGGTAAAGGAAAGTCGTCCTTTGGACTAGCCTTGTTTAGATCCCTGTAGTCTACACACATTCTGACCTTTCCGTCCTTTTTCGGAACAGGTACGATGTTGGCTAACCATTGAGGATATTCTGATGTGGCGAGGAAACCCGTGTCAATCTGTTTCTGTACCTCCTATTTGATTTTGATGGCCATGTCCGGGTGAGTCCGTCTCAACCTCTGTTTTACTGGCGGATATTCCGATCTCAACGGTAAATGATGTTCCACGATACTGGTATCCAACCCTGGCATATCCTGATAGGACCAAGCGAATACATCGGGGAATTCTTTGAGAAGCTTTACCAAACCCTCTCTGGCAGTTGGACTGAACAGTGCCCCAATCCTGATTTCTTTTCTCTCTTTTTCCAAACCTAAGTTTACCGTTTCCAACGGCTCTTTATGAGGTTCAATGGACCTTTCCTCTTGTCTGAGTAGTCGGGAGATCTCTTCTAGAATTTCGTCGTCAACTTCTTCTTCAGCCCCAAATACCGGGAACTCAAAGTTGGGAGAAGGCATTGGATAGTATGTTTCAACGGGGTTTAAAACAAGCAATCTGCATGACGTGATGATTTATGTTTAGAAGAGACAGAGAGAATGCAAGAGTGTGTGCAGTGTTTTATATTTTTTTTTAACAATGCTCATTTTTATTTATTTTTGTTTTTTAGGATTACCATTTTCTGGAAAAAGCAGAAAGAGAAAACAGCAATAACTACAGAAATTACAGAACGACGTTATTTTATTTATGAACAAGTCGATTCTTGAAACTACAACCCTATAAAACAAAACTCTGTCGCTTTGGGCGAAGTGAAGAGGGACATTTACAAGAAAGTGAGCCCTATCCAAACATCTGTTTCACCTGGGCAAGGTGAAAGGTTAAAGACGACAATTACTTCGGAACATCGACAACGACCCATTGGCGGCGAACTCCTCGGTGAATCACAAATTCTGGTACCTTCCTTGATTTGTCTTTAGAAATAACGCTGATTTCTGGTGGAGCAGGATCATTGGAATTTATCTCCCAGGCAGAGTTGTCGTAGGAGGATTCCTCAGTTGTATTTTGCATAGTATTTGTACTCTCAGCTGTATCTCCCCATCCAGTTGGCTGGATGTCTTCGAACCTGATACGAGAGCTTTCGGGAGCAGTGTACTTGACCATATAGTCGTATTTCCCACTTGGTTGTCCCAGGGTGTCCCACACTTCTTTGGAACTGGATGAGTCATCCTTCTCGATGACGTTGATCTCTGGAAAAGCATAGTTGATAAATTCAAGTCCTGCAAACGTTACAAATTCATCGTCGTACTGGACATTTTCTGAATGACCTGATTGTTGATCCCATGACATGGTGGGGACGCAGGTATTATTTTCAATGATGCTCAGCTGATTTTCATTGTTTGGCTGATTTCCTTGCCCAAAGTCTCCTGGATACGGCTGCCATATTGGCAGGCCATCCATCGACCCATAATAGTTGTGGTCAAAGTTGTACTTCATCAGAGTGTCCTCCTCTAATGAGTTTGATGGAGCACGGCATCCTTCCGGATCACAATCTCCGTATATCATTTCGACGTCTGACCTGGGTATAAATCTCGGACTCTGTGCGGGATAGCAAAAGGGTGTAGGCACCTCTTCCTGAGACGTATAACCGTCCTTGTTACGATAGGACTCCCATTCTTCCTCCATATAAAAGGAATCATCTTTATTGATGGTATGCACTTCTTGAGGCACTGGGTGAAGGAAACCTCCACTGTGGAAGAAGTCTTGAATAGGATGAAGACTTTCATTGCTGGTAGTAGCTGTCTGGGTACAGGTTGCAGAAAAACCAAGACCCTTCTTTGTTTTGTTGTCAGTAGGAATGACTAGCTGTCCCCATCCTGTTGTATTGGTACTCTCGACCGCTTTGATAGCATCTTTGTATGAGGAAATGGAAGTTCCCTCTTCGGATTGATTGTCCTTGTTCACCGACAGTGCTTGGAACTGAGTTCCAATAACCTCCTTGGGTTTTACACCAGTAGATGATGATAAGTTACTCACAAGCAAGGCTTGTTCTCCACAGACCGTGACGAGCTGGTTGTTCTGGACGAACTTTAACTTTTGGTGGAGGGTCGAGGTGACCGCCCCAGCCTGATGTATCCAAGGTCTTCCTAATAAACAACTGTACGTTGCCCGGATGTCCATGACCTGGAAAGCGACTTGGAAAGTGTGAGGACCAATAGTTATGGGAAGGTCGACTTCGCCGATAACCGTTCTTCTGGACCCGTCAAATGCTTTGGCGATGACCTCACTGGTTCTCATCGGGGGTCCTTTGAAGGATAATTGCATCAAAGTGGACTTCGACATAACATTCAGGGTTGACCCTGTGTCTACCAGTACGCTGGCTAAAGCATCGGCCTGGCAACTGACCGTGATATTGAGCGCCATGTTATGACGGCGACCCTCTTCAGGTAATTCCTTGTCACTAAATCCCAATTTATTGCAGGAAGTGATGTTAGAGACAATGCTATCGAACTGTCTGATTGTTACATCCTGTTCCACAAAGGCTTGTTCCAAAACTTTCTGTAGATCCTCCCTGTGCGCTTCTGAACTGAGTAAAAGTGACAACACAGAGATCTTTGAAGGAGTTTGTAACAGTTGATCAACAATGTTGTATTCACTCCTTTGGATGAGCTTCAGCATCTCATCGTTGTCTTTTGAAAGATCGAGATTACTGGATTGACCAACTGGTGGATTGGGAACTTCTGTCTGAGGTTCCTTTTCTTTGTTAAGTTCTCCAACTCCTCGGTTGAAGATTCGACCGCTCCGTGTTACTCGACTGATGTCTGTAATATTCACGACGGAGGGTAATGGAATTTCCTTTCCATTCTCGACTGTTGTTGCACCGTATTTGTAAGGGATAGCCTTAGTTGATTCATATGGTAATGGTCCCGGTAGATAGATGACTATGGGAGCCTTCTGATTTTTCCGACCATCGTAAGCAATTTCGATCCGTTCCTGGTTGGGAACTCTCGATTCATCAAGTAGAGGGATGACGGTACAAACATCCCTAGCCCTCTGATGATCAGAGATTACGACAACATCCTCAATTTGATCAACGAGGTAGTCCGACGCCCAGTTAATTGGTCCGAAACCCGGATATGGGCGAATCTCTCTACGATCCACCTGACCCTGAAGAGCTGCTCGCACAAGGTAACATCCTTGGTTACTTTCCGAACAGACTCTACAACGTTCATAGTTGTGTGGTGTCACCTGGCCACGCCCACTTTGAATACAATGTAACCTCACTAGGTCAGTTTCCAGAGATCGAACGTCCCGACTTTGATGCCGAGTAGGGTTCCCGTTGGTAATACTAATTTGCTGGGTGTCTTCATCCATATAGATTGGAAGCCACCAGTGGTTCAACAAGTGCTGAAGGGGTTCCTGGACAAGGGCACAACCTTGATCGTTTTCGCAACCCGCCCTACAGCTCTGATAATCATGTGATGCCAGGAACCCGAGTCGGACCTGTTTAGCATGTAACTCCACCAGGCTGATATTCATCAAGCGAATATCGAAGATTTTAATCATGTTGATCTGATAGGGATTCCTATCATGGTAGTCCTGGATCTATCCAAGATCCATCTGACGCTGGAGGGCCTCTTGTACAAAAGAGCATCCCTGTTTGTTTACCGAGCAAGTCAGACAGGAACTGTAATCGTGCCGCGGCAGATTATGATACTGGCTTTGCCTGGAATGCATCGCCACCAAGTTGACATTCATTGTACGGATGTCGTGGTTTTGAATGATGTTAGAATTCGTGTAAACCATGTTAACTCCACGAACTCGGTGCTCTTGGATCCATCCGAGATCCATCTGTTCCTGTAGAGTTGATTGCACCACTGAACATCCTCGATTGCTTTTAGAGCAGATATCACACTGGTGATAGTTATGAGGTGGCACATGGCCATATCCACTCTGTCTGCAATGCATCTTGACCAAGTTGGCCCTTAACAAGAGTACATTATGAATTTGATAGACGTTATTAGTCTCTCCCTCTATCAAATTGGTTGTAGCTTTCTCGTGTTGAGGCAGCGGGTTTGTGAGAACATTAGGATTTGTATCCTTGAAAGATAAGACCCCGCTCCTAACAAGCTTTTGCACGTCGGATTTGAAATTGAGACAGTTCTCTATGTTATGCCCTGGTCCTCCTTGATGGTAAGGGCAAGTCTGATCCACCTTAAACCAAAAAGGCGGATTTTTCGGTACTGTAAGAGGGGATTTAGTCTGGACATGCCCCTTAGCCAGTAGTAACGGAAATAGTTCTGCGTATAATACGGGTATAGGATCAAATCCTGGTGGCCGCGTTGTACGGCTGTTATTGTATGGAGGACGAGCCTGCTGAAGAGACTGTTGAGTCCTTTGCTGATTAGGTTAGCTCTGCGTAACTTGAGGTTGATACGTAGAAATAGGCGCAGGATTGATAGCAGGAGTCACAGACGCTACTGGTTGATAACGTCTCCTTTACTTTCCGAGAGAGATATTCCCAATATCCTGCTCTTTTTTCTTAGGGAGAGCGCTACCGTATTTTTTAGTACTGCTCGTCGACCCAGTGTCTTTGATTAGACGTCCTTCTCGAACGGCTTCCTTGAGACGTACTCCCATACTGACCATTTCGGTGAAGTCGCTGGGTGCACTAGCAACCATTCTATCGTAGTAAAATGAGCTCAAGGTCTTTAAGAAAATCTTTGTCATCTCTTTTTCCTCAAGAGGTGGACAAATTTGAGCGGCAATTTCACGCCATCTCTGAGCGTACTCCTTAAAGGTTTACATTGATCTGAGTTGATCTCTGACCGGTGCCATGTCCAGATTGTATTTATATTGTTGGACGAAGGTTGTGCCGAGATCTCTGAAAGTGCTGATCGTAGCGCGGTTTAAACCCATGTACCATTTTAATGTGGCACCGTTAAGCTATCCTGAAAGTAGTGAATCAATAGATCCTGATTCTCTGTCTGAGCTGACATTCGCCGAGCGTACATCACCAGATGGCTCTGAGGGCAAGAGATACCCTTTTACTTTTCAAAGTCGGGCACCTGGAATTTGTGCGGGATTTTCACATTGGGGACCAAGCAGAGGTCCGCGGCGTCCTTTCCAAATAAATCTTGACCGCGAAGGGCCTGCAGTTTTTTATGCATTCCCAGGAACTGTTCCTGGAACTCATTCATTCTTTCGAACATGTTGTCGTTTCCACCAGAAGGTATCTGTGGAATCTGTCCTTCCGGGACAGTGTGTACCACGGGCGGTGGTATAGTCATTATGGCAGAGACTCTCGGTGCCTCCCGAAGTTTGTAACCTTCGAGAGTTGCTGTCATGCCCCTAGCATCTTCGTTTTCCCGAAGTTTGTAACCTTCAGGCCCAGCGATTCCTGCAGCGGTCCCCTGATCCTCATTGATCAACGGGATATATCCTTCCGGGATATAGTTAAGTGGCATGCCCCAGGGACGATCTTTCAGCATTTTGTACCTAGGATCAGACTTTTCCACTATGGGTGTAACGCCCCAGTTTTTGTCAGTTTTATTTAATTGAGTCGTTTTGATTATTTTATTATTATATTATTTTATTTTCGACTTTTATTTGGAAATATGTTATTTTTCAATGTTGTGATATTTTATCGCGTTTTGGGAACGTTTGCGAGATATTTGAGTGTGGGGGTATTTTGGTCATTTCATCTTATTTTTCCTTAAGTTAGAAAATAGAAATAGATAGAGAGAAAAATAGAGAGAAAGAAAAAGAGAAGAAGGAAAAGGGAAAGAAAAGAGAAGAAGAGAAGAAAAAGAGAGAAAACTTGGAAATCAAGAAAACAATCTCCCGACTTTTCTAAACACGATTAAATCGGGTAAGGGTGCGAAACTCGATTATTATATGCTTGTGTATGATTATGTATGTATGTTTTTGGTTGTTATTGGATTGAAATGGAAATATATAATAAAAACCATAATATGTAAAAATTGATTAGAAATCGATTAAATGTGTTTGAAATCATGTTTTAAGTGTTCCTTATTGTTGATGCATGATAGATACATGTTGTTAGGGCTTGTATTGGTAATTTTCTGGTGTATAGATGAAAATGGGTTGATTTTGGTTGGAAAAACGCAGAAGAAATTCTGCAGAAAAAAAATTCTGGGTTTCCACTGCCCATACGTGTATCACTCAAGGCAATACGCGTATTGGTCAAGGCAATACGCGTATGGCATTGAAGAAAACTGGGCAATACGCGTATGGAAGCTTCATTTTCTTGACCATCTGTCCATTTGCGTATGGTATGCGTAACATTTAGGGCAATACACGTATGATGTAGGGCATTACGCGTATTGGAATTTTAATGGGAATTTTGGGAAAAATGGGTCTCTGCCCATACGCGTACGACCTTGGGCAATACGCGTATGGAATGGACGAAGAATCAGGGCAATACGCGTATGGCTCAGGGCAATACGCGTATTTTCAGGAAAATTGCAAAATGGGGTTTTTCCGCGATGTCTTTTCTTGTTTAGTCCGTAACTTGTGTTCCGTTTACCCGTTTTTAACATTCTTGGTATCGTTGAGTAGCTATTGAACTGTACTTTCTTATGATAATAATTTCGAGATTGTTAGCCGATTTAATTATGTCAGAAATTTGGAATAGTGTCGTTTTGTCGACTTTTGTCGTTATAATTGTGTGTAATTGCTGTGTATCATGCAATGTGTTGTTGATATGGATATGGTATGATTTGCGTGCTGTTGTATGGTATAAATGCATTGTTTTGGGCTTGAATTGAAAAGCATGATTTATGTTAAGTGAGATGATTGCATATATGTGTGCATTTGAATGTCATGAGTCATTGTATGCCAAGCATCATGATACGCATTCCTGAGATATCGTGTGCCCATGTGGGGTGTGAGCGACGAATCGATTCCGGAGGGAATCCGCTATAACATCGTGTGCCTTATACAAAGAGGTGTGAGCGATCGGGTCGTGTGCCTTATACAAAGAGGTGTGAGCGATCGGGTCGTGTGCCTTATACAAAGAGGTGTGAGCGATCCATAAATGTCGTGTGCCTTATACAAAAGAGGTGTGAGCGACGGGGAACATCGTATGCCCGATGGGGAGTTACATTAAGTAACGAGCGATGGTTCCAATAGTTCCTGAGTGAACTGGTATTGAGAATTGATGGAAGTCGGTACCGCATATGCATTGCATAGAGTCGTTGTGTCAGTCTCTGTGCATTTGCATAAATCATGAATATGATTGACCATGTATGAGAATTGTGAATGAATTGTTATATGTTGGTGATAATTGCATTGTGTATAATTGATATGCAGTAGTGATGGATAAATGAGATATGTATTGTGTTGTGTGGCATTTGGATTCTGTTGTACGTTGTGGTGAGAATATTTATGTGTGTAATTTCGTGTTAGTATATAATTGTATGCAATTATATGATGGTTATGTTTCTCACCCTTCTGCTATTTTATAATGCTCTATGAGGCATTGCAGATTAGAGTTGTTGGAGGTCTTTTTGCGAAGCTTAGGACTTCATTCTTTTGTCGGTCGGCTCTGATATGTGGCACCGGGTGGTCAGGGGGATCGTTTTGTAGTTTGATGTGTATATGTATATATATCTTTTGGCTTGTGCATGTATGACTTGATGTATGACAAACTTTTTATGATATATATATATATATATATATGAGATTTCAGTACAGATTTTCCACTTTATTCTGTATTTGAATTGTGGGTAGTAGGAACTATGTTCCTCTATTTATTTGCTACCTGCGAGTGTTGCATATCTTTATGGGCAGGTTAATTGTGTTTGTTTCAAATTGATGTGACCCCTCAGTCTATGCTGTGATTTTCTAAATATACTCTGATGAAATTTTGAATTTTTGTTACCGCTTTAATAGCTTGGGGGTATAGATTGGGGGTGTTACAATGGGCGTTGAGGTGATCTCCGAGATCACAGTCCTTTGTAGCTGAGCTTCTGCCATGGCTTGCATGTCGTTATGAAGCTTTCTCATATCCTCTCTCAGAGCGTCGATCTCTTCTCTCAACTCTCTGTTCTCTTCCTCAAGATCATCCATCTTTTTCTGACGATTGGCCCGAGTATTGTACGAATGAGACAGTTTGACTCTAGAACCGAGACACAAACGTGAGATTCGTAGGTAAGAAGAATACGTGACGTGAGAATGATGAATGCAATGATTATATTAATTGTTTTTTTGTTGGTTTAATCAAAATAAACTTCGACAATTAGATTGCAAATATCAAACAGTGGGGAAACCCAGTTTTATTGAATTTGAAGGATTACGAAAATAGAAATACTGTAGATTACAAGGTGCGGAAACAGAAACCTAAGCTAAGGGGTCCCGAGTCCTCTCTGGGGAGAAACCGGGTGCTGATTCTGGTACTTTCCTTTTCTTGGACCGAGGCTCTTGGGCCGTTGTCGGGTTGTCATTCCTTTGCCAAGTGAAAGGAACGAGCAAGTTCCTTTGGTCATCCTGATTATCCACAGCATGTTGCTCTAAAATCTCGATCAGAGCATCCTTATCTTTCAGCAGTTGCTGTATTTTGGCACACTCTACATTGAGGGTGCGATATTTGTTCTTCCAAGACCTCCTCTCCTGTTGAACTTTGTTGAGTGTAACCTAAAGTTTTTCCGTTTCAGTCATGAAGTACATGACAGATTCCCTCGGCGGAAGAACTCTGTGACGAGGATAAGGCATCTTTAGCTTGAGAGCTCTAGTTTGTACCCAGTGGAGATAAGGCTCCACCGAGACACAGTCCGGTTTTCCTAGAGATTCTCGTCCTTTCTTATGAACATGTTTCCAAGCGTGCACTATTTCCATCTTTAGTGCCCTGTCATTTTCTCCTTCTTTGAAGAAAAGACCTTCCAGATGAGCATTACGCGGGACATGTCTCATCGGGTATCCAAATTGACGACGAACCAATACTGGATGGTAGTTGATTCCTCCCTTAGTTCATATAAGGGGTACATTTGGGAAATTTCCACAACGATCAATGATCCTGATCCCGTCATAAGTCCTATTGCACCAATCTATGTCAGAGTTGGTGAGGGACATGATTTTCTGCGACCAGCGTAAGGCATTCCTATGGTCCCAAAAAGCAGCAGACTTATGCAAATGGGAGATAAACCATTTATATAACAGGGGCACACAGCACGTGATCATTCCTCCACTGTATAAATTGCTTAAGTGTACATAATGATACGCATCCGCGAGCAAAGTTGGCACAGGGTTTCCAATGAGAAAAACCTTAATGGCGTTGATATCGACGAAGCCATTAATGTTGGGAAACAGAAATAACCCGTAGGTGAGTAAGACAAAGATGCTTTCAAAAGCAGTCATGTTCCCTATACTAGCAAAGTACAGAGCCTTCTTTGTCAGGAACTGGGCTGGCAAACCTGGGACCCCACCCTTAGCGGTCATGTGAGTCTTGACTTCTGACTCATCCAAATAAATTGCTCTTGCAATGGTCTGATCCTTTGGAATTTCTTCCAGTCCAGAAAATGGAGCTCGATCAGTAATGTGTAGATCGGTTAGGTGAGAATACCCCTCCAGCGTTGGTGCGAGTTGGTAATCCGGGAATGTGAAACAGTGATAGACCGGATCGTAAAACTGAATGAGTGCCTCCATAATTCCTTCAATCACATGGACTCTTCACAGAGGTAGAAGACCTCCGTACTTGGCTCTGAAAGCTTCAGGGTTAGTGATCATCCTCACTAATCCTCTCAAATCCTCTAGTTTTGGAACCCTGAAGGTATACTTATGAGTTCTCCTTCAACCGAAGTCCATGAGCGCAATCTTTTTCTTTGACATTTGCAATCATTGTCTTAGTTTAATTTGAAAAAGAGAGACTAGAAGAGAAGTTTTTCTTTGATGTAATGTTTTTTAGATGAATGCATGAATGCAACACACAAAAACATAGAAAAAGCATGGGGTCAAAGGGTCGGTGTCATGAAGTCAAGGCTCTACCCCCCCCCCCCCCCCCCCAAAGGTTTATACTAGTGATTTTTGTCCTGTCTCTCAAAATCATCAGTTCTTGTCGAGAAAACACCAGCGGGCCGGGAACCGTGCTAGGTGATGTTTTTCGAAGAACCATCATAAGAGGGTAGTATCGCGTGACAACCATTTCCAATAGTTTCCGCACTACTAAAAGAGGTTTTTCCTAGGTGCATACTCAATCTTTCCACATGCGGCATCACACGCATTCCCATTAGCAGAAAAATAAACACAGATATCAATTAGGAAAAGCAGTATATATATTTGTCCTAAAGTCCTAGACTTTAAAGAGCTATGAATCCTATGTTCCTGACAAAAATGGCTCCCCGGTGGAGTCGTCACTCTGTGGTACCTTCCCAACTTTAAAGATTTTGACCTAAGATCCTAGTGAAGTAAAAAAAAAAAGTCCTATCCCAGTGAAATCCCAAAAAAAAGAAAGAAAGAAAGGGCCCCACGGTGGGCGGCACTTTTCTGTAGCGAGCGATTTTGGACGTGGTTCTTAAGCACTGTCGCTCTGGGGTTACTACAGGTCGATTCATTTTTTATCCTATTGAGCTGACTAAGGAAGGGAAATAGATGTCTCCAATTAACCCTGCTTGCATACTGAGTTTAAACAGCAGTCTGTTAGGTTACAGATGCTATATGGTAATGGGCCTCTTTCTTCTTACTTTGTTTAGAACGAAACACCGAGAATGTTCATGGGGAATTTTGTTAGGATGCTAGGACTGATGCTTTTCGATTGATAGGTGAAGGTACCGGATTTGGGGCTTTGAATTAGTGTGCTCGCTAAGATTTTTCTTTCAATCTTATGCCTACGTATTCCCGTTTACCGAAACAGGGAAATAAGAGCGATCGTAGTTCCTCCTATTTTAGGGGAGGAAATGGTGTTTTGGTGTCTTGTTCAAAGCCCAAGACATGAAGCTGAAAAGGTGGTTTATATCTTGTTCAAAGCCCAAGATGTGAAGCTGAAAATGTGTTATCTTTAGAGAGAATTTGTCATCTCTAAAGGGGGTCTGTTTGTCACAACTGTTGGGTGACTGACTATAAAGGAGGATTACTTTAACCGGGATATGTGAATCCTAGCAATGCCATAATTTCCTTTATAGGGGGTTTTAACCTGAAGGAGAAGACTTTAACTCAGTGTAGAGCAATGATATCTTCCCTTAGGAATTTCTCATGCTAAAAGAGGGACAGTGGCGTGGATGTAAATAATCCAGAGGCTTGCCGCTTACAGCTATTAGATGAAAGGAGTTGTTGATGTTTGTATCCTGTGAACGAGGCACAGTTTTGATGCTAAAAGGTTGATTTACTCAACCGAGGTTTTTCTTATACAAATCCTAAGAGGAGGCTATTGACCCAACAAGAGGATGCTTTTGTGTCTCGTACGAAGCCCGAGAGGGAGGCTAAAAGGAGTTGACTCAACAAGAGAGTGCTTTTAGATGTGTCTTGTACGAAGCCCAAGACGGAGGCTAAAGGTTGACTCAAAAAGAGAGTCTTTTATACTCAACAAGAGAGTGTTTTGTATCTCGTATGAAGCCCGAGATAGAGGCTAAAAGGATTATTGACACAACAAGAGAGTCTTTTTGTATCTCGTACGAAGCCCGAGATAGAGGCTAAAAGGATTACTGTTTCAGTTGAGTGACAGGTCCAGTAGGTTGGTTAAAAGAGAAAATCAGTTCTTATAAAGAGACTGATTAAAGGTGAGGCTATGCTTTGGGATTGATCAGAGGATCAGGGTTATTTCCTGTTCTTTAAGGAAATGGGGAATCTAGAGGGTATTGGAGACTGTCCAAGTCTACTGGTGTTTTTCCCTACTTGAGAATGCCTTCGAGACTCAAGGAGATTAGACTGTCCAAGTCTAGAATTTTATCTTTTGTACTATGCTTAAAGAAATAGTAGTAGTACGTTTGCGGTAGAAAGATCTAGACTCTTTGAAAGACTGTTCTATTAAGATAACTAATTTCTGTTCCTATACCTCTAGGAGGTCGTCGGGACAATTTGTACGAAGCCCAATAGGAGGCTGGAAACTTTTAAGAAGCCGAGGGATAATTTGTACGAAGCCCAAGAGAAGGCTCTCTTCCCGAAGGAAGCATCCTTATACGAAGCCTAAGAGGAGGCTGTGAATACTTCTAAGAAGCTGTAGGGTCCTTGTACAACGCCCAAGAGGAGGCGGGGATGCTTTTAGGAAGCCTGTGGGTCCCTAAACCCCGAGAAATTCAAGACAGGCTATTCACAGAGAATAGATCAAGCCAGGAAAGTCTGAGAATTTGGAAGAAACTCAAGAGATGCCATTCACGGAGAAAAGATCATCTCTGGGGAGTTAGAGTTTCTTTGACAATTTCTAAGGGTGACAGTCTGAGAAAGGGTTCACCGAGAATGCTGCCTTTCACGTCTCCATATTGTTTAACCCCAAGAGGAGGGAAGACTGTGTCTGGTAATCCTATGGGGATCTAGTTTTGTTTGTATTTAAGAGTGACCAACAGGGCTTTACCTAGTGCTAGACGTAGTTGCCGGGGAAAACTTTAAATAACTATACTAGTATTACACAGTTGATATTTGACAAGTATATAAAAGTTTGTGAAAGAAGACTTACAGTGAGCAGCCCCACAATACAGTTATATATATATATATGAAAGCGAGTAAAGAAAGCGGGTAAACACTTACTCGGTTGTAGAGCTTCCATGATGTTTGGTTAGTTTGTTCAACAAAGAAAGCTTTGATAACAATATTATATTCAAAGTCAAAGGAGAAAGTGCCTTTGAAAAGATTGTTGGGGCTTACAGCTCAAGGAGAGGCCCAAGGTTTTATCAGTGATTGCACTGTTGTTTTGAAATTGTACAAGGACTTATACAAGTGACTGAGGCCCAAAAAGGTTTTATGTACAAAGGGATGGGCCTTACACTCTCTCAAGAGGCCCAAAATGATTGAAAGTGAACAAATATGGGTCTTATAGCTCAAGGAGAAGCCCAATGGTTAATTTTGAAAAGGGCGACGATCGCGCCGAGGTTTTGAAAACACCGTGGGTCTTATACAACGACTGAGGCCCAAATGTTTTTGGTTTGAAAAGGGGATTGGGTCTTACACTCTATTAGAGGCCCAAAATGGTTTTGAATGGGTCTTATAGCTCGAGGAGATGCCCGGATGGTTTGTTTTAAACGGGCGATGATCGCGCCGAATTTTTGAAATACAACGGGACTTATACAACATTTGAGGCCCAAAATAGGTTTGTATTTACAAAGGATTGGGTCTTAACTCTATTAGAGGCCCATGAGTGTTCGGAAAAGTTTGTTAGGGTGAAAATCAATAAAACCCTAATTTCATCATTTTTTAATATAATTATTCAAAGAAAATTAATACAAATGATAAAAATTCCAAATAAGTTTGAATAAACAACTTGTGATTTTGGTTTTAGGTTTGAAAAATGAGGATTTCATCACAAGATGAATTAAAACCTACTTGGTTTTGATTTTCCAAAGTGGATATTTATTTTTAAAAGGTTTAAAAACAAATAAAAGCCATTTATTCACAAAAATACTAATTATATTAAATAAATAATATAAATCTAATTTTTTTGTGGAATAAAATATTTTAACATTTTTGTGATTTTTTGCAAAAAGAACTAATAAAAAATAATTAAAATTGAAGGAGTTATTGATTTTCCAATTAATTAACAAAACATGAAAATATTAGAAAAAATAGCAAAATGTGAGAAAACACAAAATGGTCTGGGTGGGGTTTGAACCCACGACCTCAAGGTTATAGGGCGCGCGCCTTACCACTGGGGTGGTAATACATCCGTTGATTGAAACAAACCAACAAATACATAAGGCTTGCCTTGTGTCCTAGGCCTGGCCAAGGCAAGGCAAGGCAAGTTTTGGCTCAGAAACGTGAAGGCCATAACTTTCTCATTTCTCCATGTATTGAGACAAAATTTAGGTCTATCCTGCCTAGAATTTCACAAGGAATCCAATGGTGGTGGTGTTTTTTTCAGATCATGTCCCTATTTTAAAACCCGATAGTGGTTTTGAAATAGGCCTCTAATTGCATTTTATGTGCCATCTCATGATACAGGCAGGGATTGCATGACAATTTGGTGCAAACATAACACATATAACATGTACAAGATGTGCATGATCAGTGGACTTCAAAGCAATGCATATTTTGGAAAGTTCAAGTTTTGATGCTTACCTCTTTTTGAGCTTTTGGAGTTTTTTGTGCAATCTGCCAAGTTTCTTGTTCTAGAAATGGTTTGATGCTTTGGACACTCTCAAATGATCCCTTACAAGCTTTTAGGATGATTGGAATCAGCTGGAACCGGCAAAAACAAAAACTGGCCCTTTCTTGCAAAAGGGGTTAAAATGGCCAAAATAACAACTCTCTCAAATGGTGTTCCAGATGTTGGGAGCCATTTGGGACAGTTCAAGGATGATATTTGGAGTGTGTTTGAGGTTTTATTTGGTTTGGAAAGTGACTGAATCAAGACATGGCTTGAAAAATGCAAAAAAAAACCTATTTTGAGGTTTTGAGAGGTGACTTTGAGTTTTAAGAATTACAGGTCACTTGTGTGAGTTTGGGCAGCTTAGATATGACATATTGGATGTGTTTGGATCATGAGCTGGGATGGAAATGCTTTCTAACTCAAAAACTCAGAGTTACCTTGCTAAAGAAGGTATTTTTGCCTAAAGAAAGTGATTTTGAGGAAAGCATCTGTTTGATGGATTTGGTGTACTCAAACTGAGCATAAATGAGCTCTATTTATAGTTGAGCAAGTTTGTTTTGGGATCAATAGTGAATGGCAACTGCATCAGAGGTTTGGCCAATGTTTATCAATAGGAATCCAAGTCTCCTCTAGCCATTGACTAGAGGTTAGGGCACAGAGCTGTGGTTCCCTAGTTGTTGGATCATTCTTGACTGAATTCAGTTGCAAATGTGTCAGTCCATGCCACCTTGGTGCATCCATTAAATGCTCCAATCCAAAATTGGAGTCTTGTCCCTCTTTTAGGGATTTCTAGGTTTGGCATGCTACTTCTTGTTCCAAAGACTTTGGAGGCTTGGATCAGTGTTTGTTCCCTTTAGATTTGATACTCAGATGTGTCCAAAGTGATGACAAGGCTTGGAATTATCTGATTTTTCCAAATCGAGTAAAAGTGAAAAATTCTGCCTAGCCTTGGCAGTTTTCAGCAAGGCATATTGCCATTGTCATATCTCATGGCTCAAGTGGAATTTAATTGAGTTCTTGGCCATTTTGGAAAGCCCTCATATGATACAATAACTGTTTGATCATAATTGGTTTTGATACTTTTTGGATCCAAGTGAAAAATACCCCTACATTTGGAAAAAAAGTGAAGGCAGATTCTGACTTAGTGAAAATTTCACTAAGTGTTGGAAAAAAGTGACATTTTCACTTTTTGTGATTTTGATCATTCCATAATTTAAAATCCATGGGGAATTGGAATGAGTGGTAGTTGAAGCTTTTGTAGAGGGTAATGAGAGCTACAAATCCAGCTTTGGATGGGAAAAAATGGCTTTGTGGTTTAGGAGTTATGATCCTCCAAAGTTGGTACCCTAGCCACTTTGTTCCATAACTTAGAAAATTTTCTACGTTTTTTATGGTTACCCCTTTTACAAGTTATCCCACTTTTCTTGATTTTTCTTGATGAATGATGATTCCAATCATACATTAACATCATTTTGGGGTCAAAGAACCATAATTGTGAAAAATCTCAAAAAGTCAAAGTTTGACTTTTGTGCACAGTTGACTTTTTGTCAGATGAATTCCAAACTGTGCGATCCTCTATGAAATCAAGTCCTTGACCTAAATCAAAATTGATGGATTAATTTCATAGGTGTTGTAGGGTGTATTGAATCATGTCTTAGGGTTTGGGAGCATGTCCTGGTCAAAAGTCAAAAATACAGTTGACTTTTTCCGCGAAACCCTAACTGTGGTTCTAATGAAATTGAAACTTATTGCTCAAGCTTCTTGGATCAATCCATTGTTACAAATGGATCAATGTGATGTATTTGAGACCCTCAAATCCTCCTTTGAGGCCTTGGCTCATGTTTTGTCCCAAAAGTCAACTTAGGGGTGAATTAGGTCAAGAAACCCTAATTCCTGATTTTTGGTGAATGCATCCCCTGAGGCTAAATTGACTTGATGATTGGGTCCATGAGGTTCCATGGGGTATATTAGGTTATGCTTTGAAGCATTGGCTCATTCCCAAAGGAAAATTTCCATCTGGAGGCCCTGGTCGGCCAAAACCCTAATTTGGTGACACTGGCGATCTTGAGGCTTAATCCACTCAGAAGGTTATAGCCTTGTGCTTAATCCTTAAAGTGGGAGTCCTATTGATCCATTGTGGATGTTTGAGAGGTTAGACAAGTTGAAGATCATGTCATTCCTTGATTGATCCTTTGTCTAAGAACTCTGAGAGGGCCTGAAACCCTAAATTTGATTGTAGTGGATGCTCACCCATCTTTGGGGAGACTAATGAGGCATGGTGGTCCATCCATATTGTGATGATGATTTGCACAATGATGAGAAATCTTAGTGGTCAAAATTTGGGGTATGACAAGTATCCAAAGCCTCTTGCAAGCTCTTCCAGAACCTCGATGTAAATATCAGATCTCTATCCGACACAATACTCGAAGGTATCCCATGTAACTTCACAATCTCCTCAATATACATCTCGGCCAACTTTTGCATAGAATGATTAATCTTCATCGGCAAGAAATGAGCCGATTTAGTTAATCTATCCATGATCACCCAAATTGAATCATTTCCCTTAGTAGTCTTTGGCAATCCCACCACAAAATCCATGGAAATACTATCCCATTACCATTCTGGAATCCTCAACGGTTGCATCATACCTAAAGGCTTCTGATGCTCAATCTTTGACTTCTGACAAGTCAAACACGCATAAACAAACTCCGCAATATCCTTCTTCATACCCGACCACCAAAATAACTTTTTGAAATCTTGGTACATCTTCGTAGCACCGGGATGAATACTCAACCTACTTCGATGTCCTTCCTCAAGAATATTGTTCTTAATATCTGGGACATCTGGAACACACACCCTGTCTCTGAACATCATCACACCATTCTCGTCAATTCGTAATTCCCCTCTGTTACCTTGGTTGGTCAAAGTCAACTGGTCAACAAACTTCAAGTCAGATCGTTGTCCCACTCTGATCTCTTCCAGTATACCACTAGTCAACTTCAACATTCCCAACTTCACACTGTCAGGGGTCTCTTCACACACTAAACTCAAATCTCGGAATTGCTCAATTAATTCCAATTCTTTCACCATACGCATCGACATATGCAATGACTTTCTGCTCAATGCATCGACCACTACATTTGCTTTGTCTGGATGATAACTTAAATCAAAATCAAAATCCTTCAACAGCTCTAACCACCTTCTCTGCCTCATATTCAATTCTTTATGATCAAATAAGTACTTCAGACTTTTGTGATCACTGAACACTTCAAACTTAGAGCCAAATAGATAATGTCTCCAAATCTTCACCACAAACACCACAGCGGCCAATTGCAAGTCATGCGTAGGATAATTCCTCTCATGAACTCGCAATTGTCTCGAAGCATAGGCAACAACTTGACCATTCTGCATCAGCACTCCACCAAGACCCATCTTCGACGCATCACAATACACCACAAAAGATTCACTTGGATTAGGCAAAATTAGCACTGGAGCGGTCATTAATCTCTTCTTCAATACCACAAAACTCTCTTCACAAGCTACATCTCACACAAAAGCTTGACCCTTTCGAGTCAACTGAGTCAAAGGTAATGCCAACTTAGAAAAGCCCTCGATAAACTTGCGGTAATAACCCGTCAATCCCAGAAAACTTCGTATCTCAGTAGCAGACTTCGGAGTCTCCCACTGTAACACATCATCAATCTTGGAAGGATCTACAACAATTCCACCACTCGAAATCACATGGCCAAGGAAACTCACTTCCTTCAACCAAAACTCACACTTCGACAACTTTGCATACAACTTCTTTTCCTTAAATACTTGCAACACAGTTCTCAAATGCTCAACATGCTCTTCTTTAGACTTAGAATATATCAGGATGTCATCGATGAAAACCACCACAAACTGATCCAGATACTCATGAAAAATCCGATTCATATACTCCATGAACACACTAGGTGCATTGGACACACCGAACGATATCACAGTGTATTCATAGTGACCATACCTCATTCTGAAAGCTGTCTTTGGAATGTCGTCAGGCTTAACACGAATCTGATGGTAACCCGACCTCAAATCAATCTTGCTAAACACACAGGCACCTACTAACTGATCCATCAAGTCGTCGATTCTCGGAAGTGGATACTTATTCTTGATAGTCACTTTATTCAACTGCCGATATTTAACACACAACCTTATACTTCTGTCCTTCTTCTTCACTAACAACACAGGAGCACCCCACGGAGAAACACTTGGTCGAACAAACCTCTTCTCGAGCAATTCTTCCAGCTGTTTCTTCAATTCACTTAACTCAAAAGCTGACATCCGATAAGGAGCCATCGACACTGGACTCGTACCTGGTATTAAGTCCACTGCAAACTCTACTTCACGCTCTGGAGGCAAATCACTGATGTCATCTGGAAACACCTCTGGAAATTCACATACAACAGGTAAGTCGACACTTGCAGCTTCACGATCAATCTGCAATGATGCAAACATTGCAAACACAAAGGCTTCATCTTCCACAAGTTCGTCTACTTGCTTTGCCAACAAGAACATCAACTCCCCACTATCACCAAACTCAGGAAACTCCACTGTCTTAGTATAACAATTGATATGAACATGGTTTAGCTCTAACTAGTTCATTCCAAGGATTACATCAATTTGGTGCAAGGGTAAACACACCAAATCCATCACAAAACTCTTCCCAAAAATCGTCAAAGGACATCTCAAACACACAAAAGTAGTAGTAACAGAACCATTAGCAGGAGTCTTTATTAGCATACTACCATTCATATCAGACAACTTCAAACCCAACTTATTAGCACATTCAATCAAAATAAAAGAATGAGTAGCACCAGTATCAATAATAGCAACCAACTCAACATCATTAATAAAACAAGTACCTCGAATCAGGTTGTCCTTCTCTGGCACTTTTGCACCACTCAAAGCAAACACTCTGCCACTGGTCTGAGCAGCAGTAGCTGTCTTCTTCGGTTTCTGACACTTGGTACTGATGTGACCCTTCTCACCACAATTGAAACAAGTTGGAGCATCATCCTTGCAACCAGTAGCTATATGACCCTTCTTGCCACACCTGTAGCACCTCAACACACCATTAGTACAAACATCAAGACGGTGACCTTGCTCGCCACACCTATAACACTTCCCAGAAGTGGGAGCTGCTCCTCCACTTTTCTTTTTCCCATCTAAAGCCTTCTGCTTCCCTTTGTCAGCTGAAGTCATATAAGGTTTCCCCCTATATTGCCCTTTCTTCTCACTCAACTGCTTGTAGTGAGCAGATCGAGCTCGGCTATCCTCATCGTAGATTCTGCTCTTGTCCACCAACTCAGTATACCCGCAGATCTGTTGATACCCAATACCCTGCTTAATCTCTGGTCTCAGCCCATTCTCAAACCTGAGGCACTTGGACATCTCAACATCAGCACAATTGTAGTGAGGACAAAACTCATCAGCTTCTCAAACTTCGCAACATACTCTGCAACAGTCATATCTCCTTGCTTCAGCTCCAGGAATTCCACCTCTCTCTTACCACGGGCATCCTCTGGATAATACTTTCCCAGAAATTCCTGCTTGAACACAGCCCAGGTTATCATAGTGCCAACATCTTCCAGTCTCTGACGGGTGTTATCCCAACAATCCTCGGCCTCCTCTGACAGCATATGAGTTCCAAACTGATCTTGCTGCGCGTCAGAACATCCCATCCCTCGGAAGATCTTCTCGATCGCCTTCAGCCACTTGTGTGCACTTGCTGGATCGCGAGTACCCTCAAACTCTGACAGATTGTTCCTTTTAAACTCCCCCAAAGCACGAAACTCATCTGGAACTCCACTATTCGGATTGAGTTATGCCACCACATTAGCAACTGATTCCAAAGCATCAGCAACAACACGATCATTTCTTCCAGCCATCCTGCACACCACCAACAAGGTTAGAAGAACTAAAACATCGACAGTGTACACACACTTATCGACCAACAGGGGACAGACATTACGTAAAAACATGGCTGGACGGACCGACCTGGCTCTGATGCCACTAATGTAACACCCTTTTCTACCCCACAAATATCGCAGCGAATTAAAATAAAATCAGTAAATAAATCATCATCACCTCAAAGGGTGCACATTTCTCGATAAAATCAAATCAACAAAAGTTGCTCCGTAAACAACGAGTTTTCCTCAATATAACTCAAAAATGCCTCAAAGGGCAGCAGATCCACCATAACCACAAAATCCCACCAAAGGGTTTTTGAAACAAAACCATAATCATCAAAATAACAACAAAATAACAACCAAATAAAACTCAACATGGTTCGACTCAATGACCCAACCCGATGTTACCCTATCAGAGCAAGACCCTCTACATCGACCAAAAGCAAATAATACTTCAAAAGTTCCTCGAAGCATCCACGGCTAATCCTGATCACCTGCATGTTACCCATATGGAGGCAACATTCAAACAGGCAGGGTGAGTAATACAATTCATTATAATCAATATAAAATAGGATATGCATAAAAATAGCGTCATCATCATATACGGCATCATACGAGTCATCACAGGCAAACATCAAAGTACGACATCATAAATCACAACAATATGCCATATAAATGCAATGCACAACAAGACTCATGCATGTGGTACCAATCGTCACAATTGATGGACACTTAGGCCATCACCCTCCAAAGATCCCCGTCATTAGGATCGGTTCCACACAAGAACCGAAGCACGTCATAAACCACTTCACATCCACACAATGGGATGGAAGCCACAATAGACCGAAGTCTAACCTCATCATCACTGGACCGAAGTCCTAACATTATCATCAAAATATGCTATGAATGCATGATACACAACGTCAAGAATCATCATTGTCAATAAAATCATTATGTGCATCATCATTCATCAAAATATCAGGTTAATCATGTCATCAAATATACGTCAAAACATCACGAAATCATCACGTCATAATCATCATTAACATCAATAACATCATGGTAAATCATCAAAAAATCACAGCACCGAAACATCAGAACATCACAGAAATCATAAACAAATTTCCGCGAACAACAGGGTTCGCTACTGAGTTCTCCTTGCGAATCTATTCGCTTTGGCATTCGCTTTGTGAAGCTGGCAACGAATCCCCATCCCCATACAAAAACCAGTGAATTCCTCCTTCTGCCTCTCCTCGCTGCCTCTATTCGCTAGGCGAAGCCCTTCGCTGGGACGTTCGCCTTGCGAGCCCCAAAAGTCACCTCCCAGAGTCATCTCAGTACCATCACACACTCATCGTGCATTCGATGCGCTGCTCGCTTTGCAAGCCTGGGCGAACATTCGCCTTGCGAATGAGTTGTTCGCCTTGCAAACTAGCGATTTTTGCAATCACTTCTACGCATCAGTAGCACTTCAGTCCACCAATTCCCTACGGGTTCAACCTCAAATCTCCCCAAAACATCACCAAAACAGTCCTAAAGCATCATGGCACTTGTTAGATGTCAAACATGTTATATATTAGTATACAATAATTGGAATTTTTCATTAACTTTCCATGCGGAATCGGGTGATTTAAGTGATTAATTGTGTTGTAGTGCGTATATTGAAATACATGTGTGGAGCTTGTAATATGTGTGTTAATGTGCAGGTTTAGGCATGAAAGGATCAAGATGGGAGACACATTGATTGGATGCAAGCTGCCACTGAATTTGTGCTGCAACAGAGCATTCGCAGTGCGAATAATCTGGCGAAGGTTCGCACTGCGAACGTCAGCGAAGGCGCTAGCGAATGATGGCAGAGAGTTCCAGTTTTGAAATGACAAAGCGTTCGCACTGCGAACTCCTGGCAAGGGTCCAGCGAAGGCTCGCTGGTTGTTTCGCAGTGCGAAGATGCTGGCGAAGGGAGGCAGTAAGTTCTGGAATTTAATTGTTCTGGCTCGCAAGTTTATTCGCAGTGCGAATGAGCTAGCGAATGATTTGCTGTGCGAAGGAATGGTTCGCACTGCGAACGCACGATTTCTGCTTGGGGCGGTTTAAGTCTCAGAGGCACTTAAGGTGCCATTTTCTCTCATTCGCAGTGCGAATGATGTGCTCGCAGTGCAAATCCTGCAGATTTCAGAGGTGTATAAATAGATTTTCACTTTATTTGTTTGGGATCTCTTGTTCATTTTTCACTAGAAAACATAGTTTACAGTATTTTGATCATC
Source organism: Lathyrus tuberosus (assembly GCA_022829125.1). NCBI lineage: Eukaryota > Viridiplantae > Streptophyta > Magnoliopsida > Fabales > Fabaceae > Lathyrus > Lathyrus tuberosus. Next base: position 1,491,208 of record JALAZF010000416.1, on the reverse strand, counting down.
AAAGAGTGGATTTTCACTTGGAGAAGCTGAAGTCGCATCCATTCTCGATTATTCGTCGTGGATGCTCATTCATCTCCTCTCTTTACTTGTTATCCAATCTACCATGAGAAGTGGTAGCTAAACACTCAATGTTGAGGTTAGAAGTAGTTTATTCTAATTTTATGTATTGCTGTTGATCTATTGTGTATGAACAAAGTCTTTGATCAATATAGATGATGTTGTTTTCTCTTAATGATCCATGTGTGATTTGTTTTACTCTAGACATAGATTCTACAAATCATGACCTAACAATTTTATCTCTTAAAAACCAAGCTCTAGACATAGATTTGGGATTTTCTATTCGCATTGTGTTGATCTTAATGATCGTTGTTTAGATTGTTAGCGTGAGACATCATCTAACAGTCTAAACAACGATACTCACGACTTCGCTTTAGACATAAACTTAGTCGGGAGGATACGCGGTTATATTGGTCGGAAACCGAGTTCATATGCTTGATTAATCATTTATACGTGAAAAGGATTAGCGAAACCTAACCTTAACATGATTTTATCAAAACTTTTACAAAATCATTGTCACCAATTAATCTTTGCTACAAGTGAATGTTAACAACAATTGAGAAACTTTTGAAACCATTGAACTTAGAATATCACAACTATTGAAAGGCACGCATCAAATATCAAACAATCCCTATGGATACGATTAAAAACAACCCCACTAATACTCTACTAACAAAATGGCGCCGTTGCCGGGGATTGTTAGGTGATATTGCAAGCATTGCGATAGTTGAGCTATTTTAAGTTGTTACCACTTTATCTTGAACTTGTTAATCTGTTTTGTTTAGTGTGCAGACTTAGTTTATGCGAGGGAAACTACCGGCGGACCAACTTTTTTTCGATCCTGAGATTGAGAGAACCACTCGTAGAATCAACAGCAGGACTAGACGAAGGAGGCAGCTAGCGAGACAGAAGCGAGAACAAGAGGAAAGTACTTCTACACCACCATCACCAGTTCCACAAATACTTCCAGTTATGGAGGCAGAACCACCACCACCACCTGCTTCTAGGCCATGTACAAATAGTCCGAGACACAATGCTCAGTTCGCTCACCATGCACACAACGGTCGTCATGCTGAAATGAAGACCGGTATTCTCCAGTTGTTATATCAAAGTCCATTTACGGGTATGGATCATGAAGATCCTTTTACCCATCTTACAAAATTCTATGAAATAGCGGGAGCGACTGGTGCACCGGAAGCAGAAGAGGAATCTCTGTTTAAGAGACTATTCACGCATTCCCTTATTGGGAAGGCAAAGGAATGGTATCTTGATCAGTCAACGGTCATAATGACGGATTGGAATGCATTGGAAGAGAAATTTTTGGAGAGATTTTTCCCTCACACTCGGTTTATGGAAGCAAAGACCGCCATCGCGGTATTCACACAAGGAGAAAATGAATCTCTCAACGAAGCTTGGGAGAGGTTCAAATCAATGTTAAGAAAGTGCAAGGTCCATGGTTTTGATGAATTGTCACAAATTCATATATTTAGAAATGGGCTGCAACTTGTACACAAAACCTTGTTGGATGCCACCGCTGGTGGATCCTTGTTAAGCAAAACCGCAGCCGAAGCGACAGCTATCATTGATAAGATGGCCATGAACGATCATCAAGGTAGTCACAACCGTGGACCTTCTCAATGAACTCCGGGAGTGTTGGAATTAGGAACAAACGATGATATCCTTGCGCAGAACAAATTATTATCACAACAGGTTGAGTTGTTAACTAAGCAAATGTCTAAATTTTCGCAACAATTCAAAGAGATGCAGGAATCTTCAAGTAAAAATGTGCAAGTGTTAGTTTGTGAATTATGTAGAGGTGACCATCCGACCGGTTATTGTCCTCCCGTTGTGGAGGAAGCAAATTACGCAGGAAATCAAGGATACCAACCCCGACCTCCGTATCAACAAGGCAACCAAGGTTACCAACAAAGGGCTAACCAAGGTTATCAACAACAATGGAGACCGCAAGAAGTCGGACCATCAAACCGTCAACAATATCAAAATTACACTCAACCTCCGCAAGCTCCCGTTGGAAATACGAAGATGGAGGACACTCTCACACAATTTATGCAAATGGCAATTTCCAACCAAAAGAACACTGATGCGGCCATAAGGAATCTTGAAACACAAGTCGGGCAATTATCAAAACAATTGGCCGACCAACAAAAAGGGCACTTTACGGCAAATACGCTTCCAAATCCTAAAGATTGCAAGGCAATTCTAACAAGAAGTGGAAAAGAGATTGACATGGGTATAGGTAAAAGAGTTGTGGAGGAGGAGGTTGTAGTTGAAAATGAAAAAGAAAAAGATAGTGAGGAGATTGAAGTAGAAAAAAATGTTGAGGGTGTTTTAGTTGAAAATGAGAAGAAAAAAAGTGAAAATGAGAAAAAAATTGAGAGTGAAGAAAGAGTGAAGAGAACTAGGAAGGGAAAAGAGCCGATGAATAATATTCCGATCCAACACTTACCATATCCTCATGCTCCTACAAAAAAAGATAGTGTGCGGCACTATTCTCGGTTTATGGATATTTTCAAACAATTACAAATAAATATTCCATTTTCCGAGGCCTTGGAGCAAATGCCTAAATATGCAAAATTTATGAAGGATATCCTCACGAAAAAGAAGAGGTATACGGATCAAGAGACTACTATGGTAGATGCAAGCTGTAGTGCCATCATTCAACGTACTCTCCCGAGGAAAGAATGTGATCCGGGATGAGTTACATTGCCGGTTACGATAGGAAACATTTATGTGGGCAATGGATTGATTGATTTGGGCTCTAGTATCAATTTGATACCTTTGTCGATTGTGAAACGGTTAGGACACATGGAATTGAGGTCCACTCAAATGACGTTGCAACTCGCCGATAAATCCACTACCCGTCCTCACGGTGTAGCGGAAGATGTGTTGGTCAAAGTGGACAAATTTTTGTTTTCGATATATTTTGTTGTCATTGAAATGGAGGAGGATGAGGATGCACCTTTGATTCTTGGAAGGCCTTTCATGAAAACTGCCCGAATGGCAATTGACATGGACGATGGTCTCATGAAAGTGAGAGTCCAAGATGAAGAGGTGTGTTTAAATCTTTATGATGCCATGAAGCACAAGAAAGATAAAGGTGATTGTTTCCGAATCGATGCAACGGAGGAAGTGAGTTTTGAAGTTACAAAGAAAATTCATGTCATTGATCCTTTACAAAGAGCTTTGGATGATTCCTTGGAAGTATTCTCGGTTGAAGAAGAGCAAGCTCTTGAAGAGTGTTTGTTAGAGCTTGAAGCTTTGGAAGAATTGCAACCTTGGGAGTATGAAGAGGAAATTCTAAAAAAAGTGATTAATGATGAACCGTCCAAACTTGAACTGAAAGTGTTACCTTCAACCTTGAAGTATGCTTTTCTCGATGACGGTGGTAATAAACCGGTGATCATAAGTAGTACTTTGTCTGAAAACGAGGAGAGCCGCTTAATTCAAGTGTTGAAAAAAAATCAGGATGCAATGGGATGGACGTTGTCCGATCTCAAAGGCATAAGCCCTTCATATTGCATGTACCGTATATTTATGGAGGAAGATTTTAAACCGGTTGCGCAACCTCAACGCCGGTTAAATCCAATCATGAAAGAAGTGGTGAGGAAAGAAGTGGTGAAAATGTTAGATGCCAGAATGATTTATCCCATTTCTGACAGCCCGTGGGTTAGTCCGGTGCATGTGGTACCGAAAAAAGGCGGATTAACGGTGGTCTGAAACGAGAAAAATGAGCTCATTCCAACAAAAACCGTTACCGGGTGGAGAATGTGTATCGATTACCGTAGGTTGAACAAAGCTACGAGAAAAGATCATTTCCCTCTACCTTTTATGGATCAAATGCTCGAAAGGCTTTCCGGTCAACAATTCTAGTGTTTTTTTGATGGTTATTCGGGTTACAACCAAATTATTGTGAACCCGGAGGATCATGAAAAAACTGCTTTTACATGTCCTTTTGGAATCTTCGCTTTAAGGAGGATGTCGTTTGGATTATGTAATGCACCGGCGACTTTTCAACGGTGTATGCAAGCTATATTCTCGGATTTGATCGAAAAGACAATTGAGGTCTTTATGGATGATTTCTCCATTTTTGGACAATCATTTGATCTTTGCTTGAAAAATTTGGATACGGTGTTGGAACGGTGTGTGGAAACTAATTTGGTGCTTAATTAGGAAAAATGCAACTTTATGGTGAACGAGGGAATTGTGCTCGGTCACAAAGTTTCTTCAAAGGGCCTTGAAGTTGATAAGGCCAAGGTGGACGTTATTGAGAAATTGCCACCACCGATGAATGTCAAAGGTATAAGGAGCTTTCTTGGACACGTCGGGTTTTACCGAAGGGTTATTAAGGACTTCGCAAAGGTCGCAAAGCCGTTGAGCAACTTGCTCGTCCAAGGTAAGATTTTTGACTTTGACGAGTCTTGCCTTTTTGCTTTTAATTTTTTGAAAAAGAGTTTAACTACCTCACCGATAATCGTTGCACCGAACTGGAAATTGGATTTTGAATTAATGTGCAATGCAAGCGATTATGCGATACATTATGCGAGCAAAGTTTTAAACGAGGCTCAAATTAACTATGCAACAACTGAGAAAGAGTTGCTTGCCATAGTGTATGCGTTGGAGAAATTTTGTTCCTATTTGATTGGTTCACGAGTCATCATTTACACGGACCATACGGCTATAAGGTATCTGCTCACCAAACCTGATTCTAAGCAGAGGCTTATTCGGTGGATCCTTTTGTTACAGGAATTTGATCTTGAAATTCGTGACAAAAAAGGATCCGAAAATTTTGTGGCGGATCACTTATCCCGCCTAGTAAACGTTGACGTGACCAAGAATGAATGTGAGGTCAAAGAGGAGTTCCCGGATGAAAAATTGTTTAGAGTGCAGGTTAGACCGTGGTTCGCCGACATGGCTAACCATAAAGCCACCGGATTGATACCTGACGGTCTAACGCACCACCAAAAAAGAAAATTTTTGTCGGACGCCGAGTCTTTCGTATGGGACGAACCTTATTTATTTAAACTTGGTGTCGACAACCTCTTAAGAAGGTGTGTCTCATTGGAGGAAGCCACGAATATTCTCTGGCATTGTCATAACTCTTCGTATGGAGGACACTTTAATGGGTTGAGAACGGCCACTAAAGTCCTTCAGTCGGGCTTTTATTGGCCGTCCTTATTCAAAGATGCGCATGCGCATACCCTTAGTTGTGATAGGTGCCAGAGAAGTGGAGGAATTTCACGGCGGCACGAGATGCCTTTACAGAATATGTTGGAAATCGAAGTTTTTGACTGCTGGGGGATCGACTTTGTCGGTCCATTCCCATCTTCCTTTTCCAATGAATATATTTTGGTCGCCGTTGATTATGTGCCTAAATGGGTGAAGGCGATAGCTTGCGCTAAAGCCGACGGAAAAACAGTTGTGAAATTTAAAAAAAAAACATTTTTGCGCGTTTTGGTACTCCTAGAGTGTTAATAAGTGATGGAGGGTCTCACTTCTGTAACACTCAGCTTGACAAAACTTTGGAGCAGTATGGTGTGAAGCACAAGGTTACCACACCATATCATCCTCAAGCCAAAGGTCAAGCGGAGGTATCCAATCGTGAGATAAAGCGTATTTTAGAAAAAACTGTTTCGGCCTCGAGAAAAGATTGGGCCAACAAATTGGATGATGCGTTGTGGGCGTATCGGACCGCTTTTAAGGCTCCGATCGGACTCACACCGTTTAAAATTGTGTATGGTAAGAATTGCCACCTGCCGGTGGAGTTGGAGCACAAGGCATTTTGGGCCTTAAAATTTTTAAATTTTGATCCAACTCTTAGCGGCGAAAAAATAAAGGTGCAATTACAGGAATTTGATGAATTACGCCTTCAGGCGTACGATTCCAATAAACTGTACAAAGAGCGTGTAAAGTCTTACCATGACAAAAAAATAATCATCAAACAATTTGAGGTGGGACAGCTGGTCCTGCTATTCAATTCTCGGTTAAAATTGTTCCCGGGAAAGTTAAGGTCTAAATGGTCGGGTCTGTTTCGGATCCTAGAAATCAAGCCTTATGGAGCAGTTATAATTGAAGACACAACAACCAAAGAGAATTGGACTGTGAACGGCCAAAGATTAAAAGTGTACCTTGGAGGTGATTTCGAGCGGAATCCCGCCATTGTTCCCTTCCGCGATCCGTGAGATTGCGGTGGACCGTCGAGCTTAGCCGACGTTAAACAAGCGCTCGTTGGGAGGCACCCTAACATTGTAAGTATTTTGCTTTTATTTGCTGTTTGAAGTCATTTTTGTGAGACTAGTATTGTACATTGTAGTAGTGTATCATGTTCAGTATGGCAGCAAGACAGACCTGAAAATTTTGAAAATCTGTCTTGTTCGTTGGTTTGTTCGTACTGCGAATCTGGGGCGAGCATTCGCTGGCCATTCGCACTACGAACATCAGCGAACCAGACTTGGTGGTTTTGCTGCCACATCATTAAAAGTGAGGGTTTTGTTATGGGTGGGCTTGCACGTAGGCCCAAGACCCATGTTGAAATTCTGATGACTTGGGGGGACCAAACCCTAGTCACTTGCCTCTCACTTTCAACCAAAAGGAAAAAGAGAAAAAAAAAACCTCAAGTCTTCCTTCCCTCTCACGTGCATTTTCTGTCCTTCTCTCAAGTTTCTTTTACTCAATTGCCAATTCCAACCAGGTTTGAATTTCTTTTCTCTGTGCTTTCTAATTAATTGGATTGTGTTGTTAATTATGCATGAGAATGTGTAGAAAGTTTTGGGTTAAATTCTGTTTGGGGTTGTTTAATGAATGTCAAATTTTCTGCTGGTTTTTGAGTATAGAATACATTTAGAATCATGCTATGTTGTGAAATCTAGGGCTGTTAATTTTTTTCAAAGTTTTTGTGCATTCGCTGGCTTGTTCGCACTGCGAATCTGGGGCGAGCGTTTGCCAGGATTCGCAGTGCGAGTGTTCTAGCGAGCAGCCCAGATTTTTGTTTTTTTTAGTTCATTCTGATGCATGTGTGTCCTAATTGCTAATGATCTGTCTTGGTGTTTTTGTGTGGATTTATTTGTCATTTGTGCAAATGGGTCCTAAAACCATGATCAAGAAAAGGAAAGCATCAACATCCAGACAGGTACCGATCACGTTCGGCGACAGTCGGTTCAAGGGTATTAGGCAGGCGCAGAGATATGAGGTGTTGGAAACAAGAACCATCCTTGCTGAGAAAAGATTTATTCTGAATGATCAAGGGACTTATCGTTCGGTAGCTGCCTTTTTGCATGAAAAAAAGTGGGATCAGCTGATAACGCCCCTTGATTCGGGAGTTGCTGTGAGGTATCATCGAGAGGACATGTTACCTTTGGCTCAGCTTGTTTTACTTTTGGTTGTCACCAACATTAACCCAAAGTCACATTCCTCTACCATTCTGATTCCCTTGGCTCACCTTGTGCACAGCATCCTTACAAATGTAGAAATTGATGTCGCGAGGATAATAGCAGATGAAATAAGGTCCATTGTCGAGAGTGGATTAGGAGGGAACGCTTCGAGGAAAAATTCCCCTCTTGCTTTCCCGTGCCTAATCATGTCCTTATGTGCTGAAGCTGGTGTTAATTTTCCTTCGCGCCGTCAGGTCACTATCACGTCGGCTATCGATGATCGATATGTCGACAAATTTTGCAAACCTAAGGGTGGTAGGACTGAGACTTCAGGGGCTGCTGCTACAGGGTCTGGTACGAGTGGCGGTGATACTTTTGAGTCGCCGAATTTCTATCCGTATCAGCAGGAGATCTGCCAATATAATTGGGATTGGATGGCTGCCCAGCAGCGTCCCATGACTGATATTCATGATTCTTTGCAGGTTCTCCAATTGCAGATCCGTGACCCTTCTACAGAGCATACTATGATGTCGAGGGAGCAGTTCCTTGCACATGCTGGATGGCCTGAGGCCAGGCCAGTTTTCGGAGGGGGAGAGGATTCAGTTGGTCCTGCAGGTGATGATGCTGATGAGGATGGAGATGGTGATGAGATAAAGGGTGATGGCACCGATGTGGAGGTTTCTGGTAATACTTCTGATGAGGGAGATGAGGATGAGATGGTTACCGAGGTTTTGGAGACTGAGTCCGAAGAGGACTAATTTTGTGATTTTCAGATGTGTGTACTTCCTTTGGTCTTCAAAGTGAAGTTTTCTTATATTTTGTATTTTTCAGCTTTTACTAGTCTATTGTATCCACATAGTGGAATATTTTGATATTGGTGTACTTGTACCCTAGTGGTACCATTTTGGATATTGTAGGTGTTCTTACACCAAGCACTTTATTTATTATTATTAGTAATGTTAAGCGTTTTGAGTAAATTATTTTTGTTGCACTTCTATTTAAATTGTTAATATGTTTTCATGTTAATGTTCCTTCTTTTATGATGGAATTTTGGAAGTAGGTTGGAGACTCTTGATTTTAAAGAAAGATTCCTCCATGATGTGAGGGCTATGATAGTATCTTAAGCATTGTGTTGCGACAAGGTACATCGTTACCTGGTTTGAGAATTTTTTATGTTTTAGAACTGTGTATCTTGTGCGATTGTTAATGTTGTTTCGTGTTACAACTTCCTTTGAATGCATGTGTCATTTTTAGATCAAAAACCATTAAAAGTGAGAAGCCTCCAAAGTGTTATTATATGCTAAGGATTGTTGATGAATGTTGTTTTTACTTTTAATTCATGCCTTATCTTGTGACCATGTGATTTTGTGGAAGTAGGAGAAGTGATCAAGGTATTTTTTGTAAGTGAGCACAACCATGTCCATATATTAATTCACCCGTGAGGTGTGAGCATTTGATAGCCCCTTTGAGCCTAAACAGTTTAGAACTAAGTTTAGTGATGAACTTGTTTTATGTACATAATTTGCAAGTTTGGTTCATCACTAAATTTGGTGAGTTTCTAACATTTTCTTCTTGAACCTTTGAAATTGTATACTTTTACTTCCTTGCCTTAAAAATCAAGGAACATTCACTTTAGGTTGAGTCGAAAATGAGTTGGGGAGAATAAAAAGAAGATGGGTGCATTACTCCAAATTTTGAAAAAAATTCAAGTAAGCATGTAAAGAAAAGAGTGTGAATATGTTGTACAAATGAGAAAATGCTTGCTTGAATGAAAAAAAAATGTAGAGTCAATAATTGTGCACGGTAGTTTGTGAAGGTGTAATGAAAAATTGGTGAAATGAAGTTGAGATGTGTGAATTGTGTATAGTGAATGTTCTTTTGCTTCGGCAATTTCGTTTCAATGGCCATAAGAAATGTCCCTTTTTTGTTTACCCGACCTAGCTACAACCTTGAAGTCCTTAGTGATCTTTTACTTCCATGATTTCTTTTGTGTTCATTGAGATATGGTATGAATTGCCTAGTATTGCATCATTGGTCAGTTGAGTGTATCTGTCCCGTGTTTATATGCACGTTTGCCTTCAATCCTTTTTCGAAGAGGAGTGTAGAATGACATGTGCAGGATGAGTTAGTTGTCTCGTGAAACATTGTTTGAAATTGTTTAAGAGGCAAGTTCTTTTACATTATAGGTTCTTGAATTGTGTAATTGTGTGTTGTTTTGATCGTTGTTTAGTTGAGCTGTTTTTCGCGTCTTGGTTGAATTGAATGCTCGAGCAAATCCTCGTGAGAGGCATACTTTGCTTGAGGACAAACAAAGAGTTAGTTGGGGAGAGTTTGTTAGATGTCAAACATGTTATATATTAGTATACAATAATTGGCATTTTTCATTAACTTTCCATGCGGAATCGGGTGATTTAAGTGATTAATTGTGTTGTAGTGCGTATATTGGAATACATGTGTGGAGCTTATAATTTGTGTGTTAATGTGCAGGTTTAGGCATGAAACGATCAAGATGGGAGACACATTGATTGGATGCAAGCTGCCACTGAATTTGTGCTGCAACAGAGCATTCGCAGTGTGAAGAATCTGGCGAAGGCCCAGCGAAGGTTCGCACTGCGAACGTCAGCGAAGGCGCCAGCGAATGATGGCAGAGAGTTCCAGTTTTGAAATGACAAAGTGTTCGCACTGCGAACTCCTGGCGAGGGTCTAGCGAAGGCTCGCTGGTTGTTTCGCAGTGCGAAGATGCTGGCGAAGGGAGGCAGTAAGTTCTGGAATTTAATTGTCCTGGCTCGCTAGTTTATTCGCAGTGCGAATGAGCTAGCGAATGATTCGCTGTGCGAAGGAATGGTTTGCACTGCGAACGCACGATTTCTGCTTGGGGCGGTTTAAGTCTCAGAGGCACTTAAGGTGCCATTTTCTCTCATTCGCAGTGCGAATGATGTGCTCGCAGTGCGAATCCTGCAGATTTCAGATGTGTATAAATAGATTTTCACTTTATTTGTTTGGGATCTCTTGTTCATTTTTCACTAGAAAACATAGTTTACAGTATTTTGATCATCAAAGAGTGGATTTTCACTTGGAGAAGCTGAAGTCGCATCCATTCTTGATTATTCGTCGTGGATGCTCATTCATCTCCTCTCTTTACTTGTTATCCAATCTACCATGAGAAGTGGTAGCTAAACACTCAATGTTGAGGTTAGAAGTAGTTGATTCTAATTTTATGTATTGCTGTTGATCTATTGTGTATGAACAAAGTCTTTGATCAATATAGATGATGTTGTTTTCTCTTAATGATCCATGTGTGATTTGTTTTACTCTAGACATAGATTCTACAAATCATGACTTAACAATTTTATCTCTTAAAAACCAAGCTCTAGACATAGATTTGGGATTTGCTATTCGCATTGTGTTGATCTTAATGATCGTTGTTTAGATTGTTAGCGTGAGACATCATCTAACGGTCTAAACAACGATACTCACGACTTCGCTTTAGACATAAACTTAGTCGGGAGGATACACGGTTATATTGGTCGGAAACCGAGTTCATATGCTTGATTAATCGTTTATACGTGAAAAGGATTAGCGAAACCTAACCTTAACATGCTTTTATCAAAACTTTTACAAAATCGTTGTCACCAATTAATCTTTGCTACAAGTGAATGTTAACAACAATTGAGAAACTTTTGAAACCATTGAACTTAGAATATCACAACTATTGAAAGGCACGCATCAAATATCAAACAATCCCTGTGGATACGACTAAAAACAACCCCCACTAATACTCTACTAACAGCACTCAAAGGCATAAAACCTATAACATTTAGGCCGATTAATTCCACTATCCTAATTCAAAATCACATAAACCTTCACAAACTCTCAAGGTTCCCATAAACCCCATAAATCCCTTTCTCATACAAGATCCCACATATCATCAAAAGGTTTAGCCTCGAAGGCTTATTTTTACCCAAATCAATTCAACCCCCAATAATCCATCGTCGATCCTCAGAAATACCCCTAAATCATCAATAACTCATAAACCCTCAAAAACCCCAAAAACCTCAAAAATCCACTTTAAACACGTCACTTCCTATATTGAAAACAATGAAAGACAATACTCCTCATACCTTAGATTGTCGGTCCAGAGCTTTTCTCTATAGAGCCTTTAGAAACCTTCACGAATCCTCGCCTTTTCCTTTTTCCTCTGAGCTCTGCACTTTCTCCTTATTTTCACGATCTAACAAAATGAATCCTATTCCTCCCAATTCTTTTTTGTTAAACCCTTGGGCTTCCAAAATGGGCTTTCCCCAATTTACCCTCACTAATCCTCCTCAAAAGTCCATCTTGCCCTTAATTCCTCTAATATTATTTTAAATTAATAATAATGCTAATATATTCATATTATATACTATTATTTAATTAAAATAACCAAAAACTCCACCAAAATACTAACATCGACATAAACCCCCAAAGCTCACCGAAAATTCACAAATATTATATTTAAATAAATTAAATAAATATTCTAATAAATTTGGGGTGTTACACATTGGCTTGGATGTAAATAATCCAGAGGCTTGCCACTTACAACAATTAGACAAAAGAGGAAGTTTACCGGGATAAGAGATGGACTACAGCTTGGATATTTGAATCAATAAGTGTGTCACTTATAGCAGTTGTCTGGGATTAAGGTTTGTTTTGATTTGTGACATACAGAGAAGTATCTTCCTAAAGAGATATTTTGATTTTCTCTGAGGGGATTTTGGGTTTTATTTATGTGTGCCTTGATCAAAGCCCAAGGTTGAAGCTAAGAGATTGATTGACTCCACTGGGGAAGTCCTTATACAAATCCTAAGAGGAGGCTGGAAAAGACTGACTCAACAAGAGAGTGTTTATATATCTTGTACAAAGCCCAAGATTGAGGCTAAAAGAGAGTTGACTCTTTTGGGGATATCATTATACAAAGCCTAAGAGGAGGCTAAAGGTTGACTTTTTTGGGGAAATATTTTATCTGTCTTGTACAAAGCCCAAGTTTGAGGCTAAAAAGGGTTTATTGACTCCACTGGAGAATATTATTATGTGTCTTGTACAAAGCCCAAGATTGAGGCTAAAAGGGGAAACTGACTCTACGGGTGAGAGATTTTATCTGTCTTGTACAAAGCCCAAGATTGTGGCTAAAATGAAATTTAACTGACTCAGGTGAGGATATTTTAGGTGCCTTGTACAAAGCCCGAGATTGAGGCTGAAAGGAGATTGGCTCTGCTGGAGAGTATGATTAGTTTTGCTTAGGGAAATTTATATGGTGTCTTGTACAAAGCCCAAGATTGAGGCTGAAAGAGATGATTGACTCAACAAGAGAGTGCTTTTAGGAGTTTGACTCAATAAGAGAGTGCTGAAAGGTGATTGACTCAATAGGAGAGTGTTGAAAGGTGATTGACTCAAGAAGAGAGTGCTGAAAGGTGATTGACTCAATAAGAGAGTGCTGAAAGGTGATTGACTCAACAAGAGAGTGCTTTTGAAGCTAAATCTGCTAAGGAAAATCATTATACAAAGCCTAAGAGGAGGCTGGCTTCTGCTAAGGATTATTGAGATCCAGAGGCAGGTCCAAAATAGGGGATCAACTCTTGCTGAGGATTTACAGAAGAGTTGAGGTATCAGATGCCCTGAGGTTCTGATTTAGGATAGTATTATCCTGATGATAGACTAACCCTAGCCGGGGGAATTTAGGATGAAAGACTGAGTTTTAGAACCCATGGGTTTTAACTCTACTGGAGATTGATTAAATGACCAGGGTTTTTTCCTATGTTTGTAGGGAGCTTGAGAATGTCTTTTAGATCCAAGAGGAGATTAGACTGTCCAAGTCTACTGGCATGGAAGAGTTTGTCTTTGTATGATGCCCAAGAGGAGGCTGGTGTTTTAAGGGATGAGAATCAACCCTAAAATTGGTCTGAGGTTTGACTCTTTAGAAAGAATGCTCTAACAAAGGATGACTAAGTTCTGTCCTATACCTTTAAGAGGTCTTCAAGGTCCTTGTATTAAGCCCAAGAGAAGGCATGAGAACTTCTAAGAAGCCGGAGGGTCCTTGTACAAAGCCCAAGAGGAGGTTGGGATGCTTTTAGGAAGCCTGTGGGTCCAAACCTAAGAAAGGTTCAAGAAAATTTTCACCGGGAATAATCTTTTCTTTAGTGAACAGTTCTAGGGTTTGAAGAAATTCAAGACAGGTTTCACCGGGAATTAATCCTCTCTGGGGGAAATGAATTTCTTTGACAATTTTATAATAGTGACAGTCTGAGAAAAGTTTCACAGGGAATAATGCCTTTCTCTTTGTTCCATATTGTATAAGCCCAAAAGGAGGCAAGACTGTATCTGGAATTCCTATGGGGAACTAGTTCCGACTGTGTTAAAAGAGTGACCACTGGCTTTATCTATTTCTAGACCTAGTTACCAGAGAAAACTCTAAGCAGATAATATACAGGAATATACAGATGAAATATATACTGTATGTAAAAGAGGGTAGGAGGACTTACAGGTGAGCAAGCTTCCAGCACAAACAAATATATATATGTGCAAGTATGTAAAAGAAAGTTGTTAAAAACTTACAGGCGAGCAAGCTTCCATGTAACAGCTGTATGGTTAGTTATTCAAGAAATTAAAGAAATTTTTTATAACAACTATGAATTTGAACCTAAATAAAAAAGGAAGTTGTTTTGAAAAGATTTATTGGGGGCTTATACTCAAGGAGAGGCCTAGATGAAAAATAGTAATCGTACCGTTGATCTGAAAAATGTATCAGGACTTATACAATGACTAAGGCCCAAATTATTGTATTTACAAAGAGGTTGGGTCTTACACTCTATTAGAGGCCCAAAAAGTTTATTTTTGTACAAGGGTGGGGCTTACAACTCAAGGAGAGGCCCAGAAATAACAGTGATCGCACCGTTGTTTTGAAAATTGTACTGGGACTTATACAATGACTGAGGCCCAAATTATTGTATGTACAAAGGAGGGTTGGATCTTACACTCTATTAGAGGCCCAAAAGTGTTTGAAAAAGAAAAGAAATAGGACTTACAACACAAGGGTAGGCCCAGATGAAAATTGTTTTGAAAACGGCGATCACGCCGAGATTTTTTAAAAAAACGTATCGGGACTTATACAATGACTGAGGCCCAAAAAATGGTTTATTTACAAAAGGATGGGACTTACACTCTATCAAGAGGCCCAAAGTGTTTAAAAAAAAGAATGGGGCTTACAACTCAGGGAGAGACCCAGGTGATTTTTGTTTAAAGGGTGACGATCGCACCGCAGTTTTAGAAAACACAGTGGGACTTATACAATGACTGAGGCCCAAAAAATGTTTTTATTTACAAGGGATGGGTCTTACACTCTATTAGAGGCCCAAAAGTTGTTTAAAAATTTAAAATCGAGAGGAAACCCTAATTTTAAATTAAAATTTCATATTTTCAAAGGAAATTTAAATAATAAATAATAAACTATCAAATATATTCAAAAACAAATTGTATACTTTGAAAAATATTTTGAAAAATCATGTTTAATCACATGAAAGTATGAAATTCAATTGGTTTTGAAAGATCAAAGTGGGAATTTCATTTTAAAATGTTTAAAAACAATAAAAATGAAATTAATTACAAAAATTCTAACTATATTAAATAAATAATATAAATTGTATTTTTTGTAAAATAAAATATTTAAACATTTTTGTGAATTTTGAGAAAAAGAATTAATTCAAAAACACAAATATTCAGAGAGAAATTAATTTTTGAATCAATTAACAAAAATATCAAAATATTCAAATATTTAAAAATTTGAAAAAGGGCGCCAACGGTCAAATGAAGAACACGCGCGACCCTGTTTTCTGCAGATTTGCGTTTTCTCACTTTTCTCCATGATTACTCAATGGTTTTGCACGATTCAAGTACCAATCTTATTCGTTTTTGAACAAGGATGACAACCATATAGATTAATTGCATTTATATTAAGTATGGAGGAAGAAATCAATGGAAAACCTCAAGAACCCTAATTTCAGCATGAACACAATGAAATTCTATACACGATTGATTCAGGGAAATTAATTGAGGGTTATCACTCTACATACATGCATAAACAAGATGGTAACTAAAAAATTCATTCATGATGCATGGATCATAGAGTTTGAAGGGTTCAGGCTTACCTCTTGCAGCTGGTGATCGAGTTTGATGGTGGAGGTGTTGCAGATAGGTTCCAATGGTCTGGACAGCTTCCTTAGGTGCCAAGGAGTGTGTTTGAATGATTGGAGTGGATTGAAATGAGCTGGAACTGGTTGTGGTACCTCAACTGCAACTCTGTCAAGAACTTGAGCAATTGGCTGGTGATTTTGTGAATTTGATGTTCCAGATGTGATTTTGTGTTATGGATCACTCATATATAATGTTTATGAGGTGTGTGCACCATTGGTTGGAATCACTCTCAATCTCAAAATCTGATAGTGACTTGAGTTAGAAGGCAAAATTGGAGTGAAGAAGAGATTTTGAGTAAAGCATCAGTTTGGCTGCTTTGGTGTACTCAAACTGATCACAAATTTGTTTTGGCAGCAATAGTGTGTGGCAACTGCAGCAGGTCTATGGCCAATGGTGATCAAATGGAATCTCAAGTCTCCTCTAGCCATTGACTTGAGGTTAGAGCACAGACCTATAGTCTTTTGGTTCAGAGATAAGGCTTGACTCATTCAGTTAAGTTTGCCTCAGTTCATGCCACCTTGATGCATCCATTGAATGCATTGAAACAAAATTGGAGTCTTGGAGCTTTTTAGCCTTTTTAGGATGACATAGCTACATGTAGATTCTTGGACTTGGGAGGCTTGTGGATCAGATCATTTCTCTTTGATGCTATCCTCTGAGGTGTTCAAATGGATGACAAGGCTTGAACTTGTCTGATTTTGCCAAATCGAGCAAAATGCCAAATTCTGTCTTGTACAAGACAGTTGGAAATGGTGATTTTGAGGGGATCATATCTCCTTGCTCAAATGGAGTTATGGAAAGCTCTTGTGCTTTTTAGAAAGCCCTCATATGGTACAATCCATGTGTGACCATATTTGGTATTGAAACTATTTGAATCCAACTGAAAAAACCTCATGAACTTTGATGTCCAATGCTGGCAACTTAGGCAGATTTTCACTAAGTGTTGAAAAATGTCATTTTCTTTATTTTTGTCATTTTTATCACTCCATAACTTAAAATCCATGAAGAATTGGAGTTTGAGGTAGTTGAAGCTTTTGTAGAATGTAGGAAGACCTACAAATCAAGCTTTGGATCACCCAAAATGGCTGCTTGGATCACAAGTTATGATCCTTCGAAGTTGGTACCAAAATCATTCAAATTTAGTAACATAGAAAAATTTTCAATTTTTCAAGATTACCCCTTTTACAAGTTATCTTGGTTTTTTGATCAATTCTTGTTCAAATGACATTATAAGTCATATTTTATGAAAATTTGATTCATAAGGATCTTTTTTGCTAAAAAAAGTCATGTTTTGACTTTTGGCTCCGGAGCGGTTCGGCGCGTAAAACCCTAATTCCCGACTTTTGAGGAATGCATCCTTTGAGGGTCATTTATCTTTGAAAATGGATCCCTAGGGTTATTTTGAGCATATTGAGTCATGTTTTGAAGTCTTGGCTCATCCTCTTGTGAAAATCTCACTCTGGAGGTCTCAGTCGTCCAAAACCCTAATTTGGCGACATCGGGTGTTTCGAGGCTCAAAACACTTGGAATGTCACAACTGTGTGCTTGATTTTTTATGTGAGGGTCCTCTTAATCTTTTGCGGAGGTTTTAAGAGGTTAGAAAAATTAAATATCATGTCATTTCTTGATTGATATTTTGTCTAAATGTTCTGGGAGGGCTCAAAACCCTAATTCTTGATTGTAGTGGATGCTCGACAATCCTTAAGGAAATTGATGAGGCATGATGGCACATCCATATTGTGGTGATGATTTGAACAATGATGGGAAATCTTGGTGGTCAAAATTTGGGGTATGACACTAGGCTTGGATGGGTTATCTATCTAAAGGCTTCTAGCTAAAAAAGAAGAGGAGAGAAAAGAGAAAAAGAAAGAAAGTGCTCGCGGAGGATTTAGGCCCTCGTGCCTACGTACCCTCATAGTGCAATGAGAAAATCATAGCACCGTAGTTCATGGAACCAGGGAAAGAGAAGAAGAACGGAAGAAGGTGGAAGTGAGCTTGCCAAGATTATCGCAATCTTGTGCCTATGTATCTTACATTCGAATGAATGAAGAATCAGAGCGTCCGTAGTTTGTGGAACTAAGACGGAAAAGGAAAAGGAAAGTGGTGTCAAAACCAAGAGCAAAATAAGTAAAGAAAGATGCGCTGGGGATGCAAAAAGAATTAGTGTTAGAACCAAGAAAGAAGTGCAAAGGAAGAGAGTAGTAATTGTGCTAAGGATAAAGTGCGAGAATGGTGTCAAAACCAAGAAGAAGAAAGGATCAAAAGGAAAAGTAAAAGGACTCCACTGGGAAGTAAGAGAACAAAGTGTCCGTGCTGGGGATCAGAGAATAAGCGAACCTACTGGGGAAACAAACAAAGGGATGGTGTTGAAACCAAGAGAAAAAGGGTTCGGTATATTACCTGACTGGCAGTGGTTAACCGAAGAAAGAGAGATAAGACTCTGTGGGGAAAAGGTTTGGTGTCAACATGTACGCTGTGATGAACCAAAAGGAGAGAGTACTGAACCAAGAGAAGGTGTTTGACTCTGAAGGGATTTCGGCATATTAACTGATAAATAGTGACTAATCGAAGAAGGAAAAGATAACTATATTGCAACTCTGCAGGGAGAAAGGTTAACAGATAGATTGTGATCAACCAAAAGAACGGGTATAGAACCTAGTAAAGGCTGTGACCCAAAGAACGAGTGTGGGACTGAGCAAAGGTCGTGACCCAAAGAATGGGTGAGAGACCAAGCGAAGGTCGTGACCCAAAGGACGGGTGTGAGACCAAGCGAAGGTCGTGACCCAAAGGACGAGTGTGGGACTAAGCGAAGGTCGTGACCCAAAGGATGGGTGTGGGACCAAGCGAAGTTCATGACCCAAAGGGCGGGTGTGAGACCAAGCGAAGGTCGTGACCCAAAGGACAGGTGTGGGACCAAGCGAAGGTCGTGACCCAAGGACGGGTGTGGGACCAAGCGAAGTTCATGACCCAAAGGGCGGGTGTGAGACCAAGCGAAGGTCGTGACCCAAAGGACAGGTGTGGGACCAAGCGAAGGTCGTGACCCAAGGACGGGTGTGGGACCAAGCGAAGGTTGTGACCCAAAGAACGGGTGTGGGACCAAGCAAAGGTCGTGACCCAAAGGATTTCGGTACACTGACGGAACAAACAGTACTTGACCGAAGAAAGGGTATTTGAACCAAAAGAAGGTTACTAACCCAAAGGTGTGAGTATTCGAACCAAGAGAAGGTTACTAACTCACAAGGTATCGGTTTTAACAGGTGGCCTGTAGTTAACCGAAAGAATGAGTGATTAACCAAGAGAAGGTGATTAACTTAAAAGGGGGGCTCAGTATTTTAACAGGCAGGCTGTGGTTAACTGAGAAATGGACGATTAACCAAAAGAAGGTGATTAACCCAAGAGCAGCTCAGTATGTTAACAGATAGACTGTGATTAACTGAGAAGAAATGCAAATTGGTGTTTTAACTAACAGGCAGTGGTTAACCAATCGAAGGGAGAAGAACCAAGAGAAGGTTGCGAACTCCATAAGGTTTTCGGTGTTTAACAGGAAAATTGTGTTTACCCGAAGGAAAAAGATTTGAGACTCTTTTGGGGAATCAAAAGACGGTGATTGACCACAAGAAAAGAATATTGAGACAAGAGTCAGGTGTAACCCAAGAGACAATGATCTTTAACCATGAGAAAGGTGATGTATCAAAAGAGAGATAGAAAGAGGTGAGAGTGATCAGGGATCGACTCAACTGGGGAAGGAAATACGCTACCGCCTGGAGATAGAGGTGACTAAGCCAGACACAGGGACATTCGTCTCCTACCTGAAGTGGTCAGAATGAGAGTAGGAATTCTCCATTCTCATCCATTCTCTAACACACAGGGTGTTCTGTAGAAGTTGAAACAGACAACATAACAGCTCCAAGTTGTACAGTGCTCCAGTGTCGCGTGAAACTCCGACTCGGCAGGGGATAAAGAGAACAAAGCTCTAAAGAATCCTAGAGAGATAAGCGAAGAGGGGAGATCAGATAATCGAAATGAAGTTTCGATTAATTAATCAAAGGGAGGAATATGCTAAGAATTTTTCAAATGAATGAAAAATTATTAAAGCAAAAGGGTGCATTATTAATTATACAAGATTAAGTTTATCCTTTGAAGAACAAACTTAATTCAACATGAATGAGAATACAAAACAGTACCAAATGACACTTAAAATGCAACACAAATCATGTCATTATATGGATGAAATTGTGCAAGAATGAGCATGTTCATGCAATGCTAAGAATGAGAATAATTATGAAATCGAAAGATCGAGCATCGGAAAATTCACAATCATGCTTTAAATTGAAGTGAACAGCACCTAAAACATCCATGAAAATCAATCATATTAATCCATGGAAGTTAGAGGAAGAAAGCTTGGCAAACAAGCTTGAAAAACACCAAAAATGGCACTCTGTTACAGTGGTAATCGATTAACCTAAGCAGGTAATCGGTTACTTGCTTGAAAAACATCAAATCTGGCAAAAATTGTGCAGAGTAATCAGTTACTCTATTAGAGTAATCTATTACTTAGTTGAAAAACACAGCGCTGGTGCAATTTTGAGCAGAGTAATCAGTTACTCTCTTTGAGTAATCGATTACCACTGTAACAGTGGCAAAAATAGCTTATCAAAAAGCACTTTCAACACCTTAATCACTTCTCTAAGTTACCACATGTTAGGGTATGAATTCGTGCACGAAAATCGAGTTTCAAAACAACAAATAAATAGAAATGGAATCAATTAACACATTAAGATCATGGATCAAGTAATGGCATAATCAATTCACACAAAAGTATTGAAACTACATCGCGAATGATACGAAACGTTCGAAACAATAAAATGAGTGAGATCTACCAACCTACAAGCCGGAGAATTGGCTTGGTGATTGTTGCAAAGGAATCTTGATGAAGATAATTAAAGAAAAAAGAGGAATCTTCAATCGTACCGAAACCGAGCAAATTACGACGAAACTCCGAAATACGAATTCAAACCGTAGAATTTTGAATCAAACACTTGAGATGAATCCAAAAGCTAATAAAACTCCAGAAATCAAGTAGAATCGCAAGGTGTTGAAGGTTAAGCTCAAGAAATAATCACTTCCAATGTGAAAGTGATTAATCTTCAATGATGAAGAGCTACGGTGAGGTTTGGGAAGAAATTGTAGATGAAGATGAAGAAGTTACATAAAAATTCAGAGAGAATATGAGAAAATTGAGAGTGAAGTATGAGAAATGTGTGTGAAATGGTTGAGGTCCTTGAAAAATGATTGAAGGTTTGTTTATATAGATTTTTGGTTTGGAGTGTGAGAGGTTTGGAATTAGGCTAGGAGCTAGCTTAGGGTGGTTTGGAATTAGGCTAGGAGTTAGTTACACTTGACTCACTGAGTCAGCGGTTAACTCGATTAGTTAGGAAGTTAACTCGGTAGCAATCCCAATGTAAGCTTCAAATCCAAAGGTTCACATCTTAGGACAATAGGGTGCATTGTAGTCTTGAATGGAAATGATACATTGTAGCAAATGCCAATGAATCACTTGAAGAGTCTAGAATATTTCACATGCTGCTAGAACTATGTAGAATCAAAGAACAAAGAGAGTGCGTGGTTGCTGTCCCAAAAAATAGCAGAAATTTGCAAACTGATTCAGAGTAATCGGTTACCCTATTAGAGTAATCGATTACTCTAGCCAAATTTGCCTAAATTTGCTTAAGAAATGGTGTTGTGGCCCCGGTTTCAATTTTCCACCTCTTGTTTTGATGAATAATCATGGAAACCCTTATTTTATGCTTGTATTGATGATGTGATGACCTTGTGAAGATATGATTAATCAGGCTTGAAAAACCTGAAATATTCCTGCAACAAGAAACACAGAGGGAAAGAGATGCGAATGCTTATGCCAGCAATGCGCATGCACATGCTTATGCAAAAGTAAAATGGGAGTTCAAATTTCGGGTTACGATAGTTGCCCCTATTTAATCCTCTTGGACCTAAATATACAAATTGCGCTAGCTTTTCGATGATTCGAGGTAGAAGGGGATTAAATAAAAGAGTAGCTCGAAAATTTGGCCGACGACGGCAAAAAGAGAGGTGTAAGTGTATAGAGCTGATAGGTGCACAGTTTGGCTGAATATCTGCTGGGGAGATGAATCAGGCCAAAAGAAAGGTAGTATGCTTGATGCGTATGCTATGTATGTGTTGTTCTACATGATGCTTGATATCATGCAATGCAAAGGTGCAGGTTAAGGTATTGCGTGGCGGTTAGGTAGAGATTGTAGCAAAATGAACTCGACATCCTCGGTTGGGGAGAGAACCCACAGATGAAGACGGATCCTGCTGGGGAAAGGCCTCTAAATGGTGATGACTCCGCTCGGGAAGAAACCGAGAAGTCTCAAATTTCTAGACTATCACCATTGCTATTGTTTGGGATGTAGGAATCAGGTCGATCTTCTCACCACGACTGACTCTAACTGGGGAATGAAACCAGAAAACTCTGATTTCTAAGCTGCCATTGACTCTGCTGCAGGGAATTACCAAGGTCCAGAGGATCTTCTCTGCTCGAGGAAGATGAGAAACCAAGTGATACCGTTACTGGTGCGTGACAGTTTCGACATGGTGGGAATGATGCACGACCCTTGCTGGGAAAAAGGATAACCGTGTCTCTTCTTGAGGCACATCATTTGGGCCACTTTACTAGGGACATTATGGATCTTCGGGGAAATGGAAGGTAACCAACCTTTCTGGAGAGCCATAATGGCGATTGCAGGGGAAATAATGGCTCTGCTGAGGAAACAACAACTTCTTCAAAAAACCATCACGGTGCTGGCCGTATTAGGCTTGCCAATGGATATTACTGATTATCTTGTAGAAATTACCGATAAAATATGCAATGCATAATGCTTTCTCTATTGATTTAGCTTTTTATTGTTCTCAACGCTTTATAGTATTATGTGATCACAAATAATCGTTTATTTTTCAAACAAAATACTGGAAAGAAAACAATTGAGAAATCGAATGATGCATTTTATTGAATGTGAAAAATATGTACATAAGATACAAGGATGCAAAACTCCTTGATGAGGAAATTTGAAATAAAAATTAAGAAACAAATGTAAATGTCAAAGGGAAATCATGTTTTGCATTGATTACAACATTGACTACCATCCACTGTAAGTCTAGGCTCCAACGCCTTGCACCAGTTGGTGATGATTTGACTGCTCTGTTACCGTCTGAAATCCAGCTATGATGAAGAGAGGCTCAAGTGTTCAAAGTCAAATGCCTTTATCCCTAATTTTTTCCTAGATATTTTTATATTTTTTTCGTCCACCGGGATACCTATTTTTTCCTAAGTCGCCCTTTCGGGTTTTCAACTTAGCGGGCTATTATTATTTTTTTGCATTGTCCCTAACTTTTGCATGGACATTTCTTTTTTTTTTGGTCCATCAGGACGCCCATTTTTGCCTAAATTGTCCTTGCGGATGTCAATCTAGCAGGCTTTTTATCCATTTTTTTCCAGGCATAATATTTTTTGACTGCATCGGAGTCCACGTGCGATGGCAACTCCTCCCCATCCATGGTGGTGAGGATCAGGGCTCCGCCTGAGAAGGTCTTCTTGACAATAAATGGTCCTTCATAATTAGGAGTCCATTTGTCGCGTGGATCCGAGTGAACAGGTGAATACCTCTTGAGCACAAGTTCGCCTTCATGGAACGCTCGAGGGAGAACTTTTTTGTCAAAAGCTCGCTTGAGGCGTCTCTGATACAATTGACCATGTCAAACGGCTGTAAGGCATTTCTCTTCGATGAGATTCAGCTGGTTGTATCTGAATTGGACCCATTCAGCTTCATTAAGACATGCTTTCATGATGACTCTGAGCGAAGGAATCTCGACTTTAATTGGTAAAATAGCCTCCATACCATACACAAGCGAATACGGAGTTGTACCAGTAGAAGTGCGAACTGAAGTTCTGTAGCCATGTAGTGCAAATGGAAGCATTTCATGCCAATCCTTATAAGTATTGACCATTTTCTGGAAAATCCTCTTAATGTTTTTGTTTGCTACTTCGACGGCACCGTTCATCTTGGGCCGATATGGTGAAGAGTTACGGTGCTCGATCTTGAATTCTTGACACAACTCCTTCATCATCTTGTTGTTTAGGTTGCTTGCATTGTCAGTGATAATGTTGCTAGGAATACCATAGCGATGGATTATCTCTTTCTTGGTAAATCTGGCAACCACTTGTCGTGTGACATTTGTGTAAGAAGCAGCTTCAACCTACTTGGTGAAATAGTCGATAGTAACTAGAATGAATCGATGACCATTGGAAGCTTTCGGTTCGATCATTCCAATCATATTAATACCCCCACATAGAGAATAGCCAAGGCGAAGTCAAAATATTTAATGGAGTTGGAGGCACATGGATCTTGTCACCGTAGATTTGGCACTTGTGACATCTTTTGGCAAAGTTGTAACAATCTACCTCCATTGTTGTCCAATAATACCCAGCTCGAAGGATCTTCTTGGCCATGGCAGGACCTTTGGCATGTACACCCTCGTAACCCTCATGTATGGATCTCATGATCGTGTTTGCTTCGTGTCTATCCACGCATCTGAGCAACACGGAATCATAATTCCTCTTGTAGAGTACACCATCACTTAAGAAAAATTTGGCGCAGAGCCACCTAAGAGCTTTCTTGTCAGTGATAATGATACCCTCGGGATATTCCTGTTTTTCCAGATATCTCTTTATGTCGTAGAACCAAGGTTTGTCATCAGACTCATCCTCGATTGCTAAACAGTGTGCTAGTTCGTTCAAATGATCAATGCGGATAGAAGAAGCTTCATTTTTCCACTTGACTTTGAACATGGATGCCAGAGTGCCAAGAGCATCAGATAGTTGATTTTCCTCTCTGGGAATATGATGAAAAGAGATCTCATCAAAGTAGGGAATCAATTTCGCTGTGTTTTTGGTACGAAACGAGCTTGGAATCCCGAGTCACAAATTTCCCTCTGACTTGGCCAATGACCAAAGCAGAATCGCTGTAGACCTCAAGAATCTTGATTCTCATGTCAATTGCTGCTTCAATGCCATAGATGCATGCTTCGTATTCATCCATATTGTTGGTGCTTGTAAAGCATAATCTGGCGGTGAAGGGAAGGTGAAAACCTGTCGGAGAGATGAGGATAACACCAATTCCTTGACCTTTAGCATTGGAGGCACTGTCGAACACGAGTGTCCATCGCGCCCCTGGTTCGGGTCCTATGTCAGGGTCTGGAGTCTCATAGTCTCTGATAAACAGAACATCCTCATCAGGAAAGTCAAACTTCATTTGTTAATAACCCTCTACAGGTTGATAAGCAAGGTAGTCAGACAAGACGCTCCCTTTTATTGCTTTCTAGGTAACTGTCGCACCTCGAAAAAATTGTTTAATCGAAGACATGACCCTCACGCGAAAGGCGCGAAACGGTTCGACAGAGTCGCCACCGAACTTTATTTATCCCAAAAGAAGGAAAGGAAAATATCAAGAAAACCTTTAAGGGAGATAAGAATATGGTCGTCGCAACCACATTCTGGGTTCGGGAGTCGATTACGTGAGGGGAAGGTACGCGCACCCCCTCACGTCCGTTGTACTCAACGGGAACCTCTTGATTTGAATCGCGATACTCGTTAGCTAAGCTTGTTTGTTTTCTTCTCTATGGTAAATGCAAAACGGTAAAATAAAAGGGAAAGATGCTAAGGGGGAAATGGGTGGTTTTAGGATAGGGTGCTCGGCAAGATCATCGCAATCTTGTGCCTATGTATGCTCATTCGGACGAGAATGAGTAATCAGAGCAATCGTAGTTCGACTACGGGGTTTGACGGAAAAAGATGGAAGTGTGAACGGGGAAAAAAGAAAAAGTGTGCTCGCCAAGATCATCGCAATCTTGTGCCTACGTATCTTTACTCAGACTAGAATAAAGAATCAGAGCAGTCGTAGTTCGTGGTACGTCCACGAAACAAGGGAGTTGGTTGATTTTTAAAAGAGGCGTCAATTGCTCACACACGAGTAAGAGAACTCGCACCCAAACAATCGAAGGAAGATCAAAGACTTGAACCCCCATTTTTTGCCTTGAAAGAGTTTCGATAGTTGTTAGTCATTTTGAGGTTTGATTATGAAAGTCCGCTTGACGTGGGATCAAGGGTTTATTGTATGTGCTTGGTTATTTTGAAAAAGATTTGATTTGTTAAAAGAAGAGGCGTCAATTGCTCACACACGAGTAAGAGAACTCGCACCCAAACAATCGAAGGAAGATCAAAGACTTGAACCCCCACTTTTCACCTTAAAAGAGTTGCGATAGTTGTTAGTTGTTTTTGAAGTTTGATTATGAAAATCTGCTTGATGTTGGATCAAGGGTTTATTTGTATGCGAAGAGGTTAGTTTGAAAAGAGTTTGTTAGAGGTTGATTTGAAAATGGCTCGACGACGAGTCGAGGGTTTGGTTAAAAAGGGTTCGTTTGAAAATGGCTCGACGACGAATCGAGGATTAGTTTGAAAATGGGTTGTCTATGCTAGTCCCTAGGGGTGCTCCTGGTAAACAAACCACAATCAAAAGAAAACAACGAATGCGTACATCGAAATGGGGAGAGGGGTACATGTAAATTACAAAGGATGACATGAAATAAAGGGTCTCATTGTAAGGTAGCCCAAGAGAAAGCCGTGTGTGTGCAAGGTGTCCTAAACTAAACCTTGAACCAAATCTCTAAGCGAAGTATAGTAACCAACAGTCCATCAAATTATTGTTTTAGGGTTTCGATATTTGTTAATGTTTTTTTATTAAAGTATGAACAAAGAAAATGGTTAGATGAATGAGTATGAATAATATGATATGGACAATATGAATAATATGAACAATATGATAAAGATAAAAATGAACAAGATATAATAAAGTTGGTCTCGTCTTAATCAAGACTTAGATCGATAATCGACAAGCTATGATTTTTGACTTTCATTGACCAAAAGTGAAAATAAAAGAATATGTGAAATGTAAATCGTAAGAAATGAAATAAAATCGAGAAAAAGAAGAAAGTTCTCACCTTTATCAAGATTTTAAATCGAAAATCGATAAATCTTTGATGTTTGGTTTTCATTGACCCAAAATGAGTGGTAAAAACAAATAAATCGAAAAGAAAATAAATAGGCCTCATATTAATCAAGATTATAGATCTATTTGAAATAAATCCACAAATCATGATATTTTTTATATCATTGGCCAATAATGAAAAGATAATAGAAACGAAATAAAATCGAAAGGAGGTAAGAAAAAGAATAAAGGTCTCGCCTTTATCAAGATCTTAAATCGATAATCGATAAATCATTGATATTTGGTTTTCATTGACCTAAAGTTAATAGAAATAATGTAATGGAAAAAATAAATCGAAAAGAAAATAAATAGTTAGTAGGCCTCATATAAATCAAGATTTGGAACCGATTTAAAAAATCAACCAATCATCAAGATTATTTTTATATCATTGGCCCTAAAATAAATAAAAAAAGAAGAAAAAGATAACGCAAAAGGAAATAGAAATCGAAATGAGATAGAAATGGTCTCGTCTTAATCATGATTTAATCGATAAATCGATAATCAACAATTTTAGACTTTTATCGACCAATAAAATAGAAAATCGGAATAGAAATAGAAATGAATAGTGGTCTCATCTTAATCACCATTTTATCGATAACCGACAAATGATAATAATGGATTCTCACTGACCAATAGACAAATGAAATAACAATCAAAAGAAAATTAAGTTTAAACTTCTAAATAGATAAAAGAAAAAAGGAAAGAAATAAAAAGAGTAAAAAAGAAAAGCAAAAGAAATAAATGAAAAGGGGTTAAAGCAACAGGCAGTGGTGTGTGTATACTGGTTGGAATCATCTGGGCTTTGAGGCCCATCATTCTTCACTCAAAGTGTCACGGTTTATAATAGAAAACCAACAATAATTTCAAATCAGAATGAAAAAAAAACAGGGTCATGAGAAGAGCATGGTCTATATTCAACCGTCCAAATGAAAGTCAAAACATGAAAACATGGTCAGAAAATCACGAGCTTTCTTTCCAACCTATCACTGCGTGAATCACTCTGTCTCATACGATCTATTCTTCCGCAACCTTCCGCTTTGAATCAGGTTTGTATTTGTGTTGTCTTTTGTTTCGGTTCCATTCTCAGGTTAGTGATTTGTGTGGTTTCGTATTACTCTCTCTTTCGTCTCCTTCTATTCTGTTTTCTGGATCTGGGTTTCGATTTCGTTTGTGGGTTTTGTATTTGAAGAGGTTTGTGAGTTGATTCAAGGTTGTATGAAGGTTGGGTTTGATTGGGTTTGAAGGGAGGAAGATTGAAGAAGGTTTGGGTTTGTCGTCGTTGTATACGGAAGATGGATAAGGTTGAGTTGGGGAAGGGAAAGGAGGTCGGTTTTTGTGGCTGTATGAGAGGATTTGAGGTTTTAGGTTGTGTTTGGAGGAAGAGATTTTACTGGTTTTTTTGGCGGCTAGGGCTCCCCAAATGAGAGGAGGATGTGGTCTGATTTATAGCAGAATTGGGGGGGTAGAATAGGGAATGGAAAAAGCTGTTGTGTAGTGGAAATTGTTGCAGGTCGGCTCGTACGGTTTTTTGTGAGCTGGAAGTGGTCCGTGTGGGGTCAGGGATTGTAATTGCAGGTATTTGTGTTTCGTGAAATTTCAATTTTCTGCAGAAAATTAATGTTGCTGTGGTGTTTTGGCTGCAGATTATTTGAAACTAAGAAAATAAATGGTCTTGGTTGTACGGGCTTAGTATGGCTTCTTTTCAATTTTCTCACTTGGAGTTTTATTTACAGGTTTTGTTTATTGATTGTGTCAAGTTATGTTGTAATGGTATAATTGGTTTTGGTTGTGGTGAGCAGGTCGGTGAGGAACTCCTGGTTTTTTGCTATGATATGTGAGTCACGGCTGTTACGTATTTTGGCACGGTTGGATGGCACATGGTTTCGTTACTTGCAGGTACCGGTAGCTTGGTTTATGCAGGTGCTTTGTGAGAGTTTCATGGTTATCTTTGCATATTCATGTAAATGGGTTGGAAAGACTGTCTAGTTAGCAGGTGAATTATGATATGTAATGTGTCAATAATTGGGGGCTGGACGGATGTTGGCTTCAAATGACGGTTTTTTTGCGCATGAGTGTGTTGTGTTGTATCATGATGCCATGACAACCTTTTATAAATGGACATTCTTCTAATAGTTTTTTTTGCTTGCATTTTCTTGTAACTTTACAATTTCAAAATGAAACAGGCCTTCTCTTGTTGTAATGGACTCTTGAGAAATAATTCCATAATTCTTTTTTGTATAGTCTTTGTAAAATGTACTTGGACTTGAATCAAATTCTAATTGAATCTTGATCTGAAATTGAATTTAAACTTGGCATGATCTAAAGATTGCATGTTGAATGCAAAATCGAAATTGGATTCGGAACTTGAAATTAACTTGAACGCAATTCTTGACCCTTGATTGGAAGACATGACCATTAAAACTTGAAATTCCATGTATGATCCCCAAAATCTCATTAGAACCAAATTCCAACTTCTTGACTTAAAACAAATGCAATTTGAACCATCTTTGAAAAATGCAATCAACCATGAATCTTCTGAATTTTGCCATTTGCACCATCATAAAACATGAGAGCATGACTTATCACCATTTGTCTCAGAAACCCTGATTATAAATGCATTGATCATTGATGATCCTCAACCATGACACATCTGACCTTAGTATAGCCTAATAACTTGATCCACACACAAATAAACTGAAATGGCACAGAAATCCATGACTTGGCACTTCAGACACACATACACCACATAAATTGCATTCCCCGATCTTGATCATGGAACCAAATTCAGACGATTCTCAATCCAAATTGCATACAATCCTGACTGGATCCCTCAAATGAAGCACATATTTAGGCAACAGGAAAACACCTATTTTTTTGGATTTTCTGGATAATGGTTAGTGGATGGATGTACAGATGAAAGATATACAAGTAGGAAAAATTTGGGGTATGACAGATGCCTCTATCTAATTTACTTAAACCAAGTAAGATGAACTGCTATGGTGTTCATTCTTTCGAGGTAGAAGTCAATTAGATATGAAGAAGACCACGAATTTGTCTGAGAAGAAAAGGAAAATGCTTGGGAGATGGAATGATTGGATCAATGTCAACCTCGAGTAGACACTGAATACCTCGCAAAGGTCGTTATCACCAAAAGGATGATAACAAAAAATCTGACACCAATAGGATGACAGGCCTATCACCAAAGGGATGATAGTGAACACACATACAGACCCTTTCACCAAAAGGATGAAAATGAGGTCAAAGCCTGCTATTACCAAAAGGATAATATGGCACACACACACAGACCCTTCCACCAAAAGGATGAAAATGAGGTCAAAGCCTGCTATTACCAAAAGGATAATAGGGCACACACCCACAGACCCTTCCACCCAAAGGATGAAAATGAGGTCAAAGCCTGCTATTACCAAAAGGATAATAGGGCACACACACACAGACCCTTCCACCAAAAGGATGAAAATGAGGTCAAAGCCTGCTATTACCAAAAGGATAATAGGGCACACACGCACACAGACCCTTCCACCAAAAGGACGAAAATGAGGTCAAAGTCTGCTACTACCAAAAGGATAATAGGGCACACACGCACACAGACCCTTCCACTAAAAGGATGAAAATGAGGTCAAAGCCTGCTACTACCAAAAGGATAATAGGGCACACACACACACAGACCCTTCCACCAAAAGGATGAAAATGAGGTCAAAGC
This sequence comes from Lathyrus tuberosus, assembly GCA_022829125.1. Lineage (NCBI taxonomy): Eukaryota > Viridiplantae > Streptophyta > Magnoliopsida > Fabales > Fabaceae > Lathyrus > Lathyrus tuberosus. Next base: position 1,460,678 of record JALAZF010000416.1, on the reverse strand, counting down.
CTGCTACTACCAAAAGGATAATAGGGCACACACACACAGACCCTTCCACCAAAAGGATGAAAATGAGGTCAAAGTCTGCTACTACCAAAAGGATAATAGGGCACACACGCACACAGACCCTTCCACCAAAAGGATGAAAATGAGGTCAAAGCCTGTTACTACCAAAAGGATAATATAGCACACACGCACACAGACCCTTCCACCAAAAGGATGAAAATGAGGTCAAAGCCTGCTACTACCAAAAGGATAATAGGGAAACAATAACAAAGGTTTTCATTCACCAAAAGGATGATTCACATACCACAGGTTCACGGATCGACGACACCAAAAGGATGACGGTTAGACACAAGCTACTACCACCAAAAGGATGATAGGAACTTCCCACTTGAGATGACTAACACCAAAAGGATGCAGGTTAATTTGAAATGACATGGATGGATACCACCAAAAGGATGATAGAAAGTTTTGATTTGAGGGTTACCAACACCAAAAGGATGTAGGTTGAATTGAGTTGACAGTGTTTGGCTATCACCAAAAGGATGATAGTAAGACAATTGACAAAAGGTCAAGTTTACTGGGGATATGATGAGTGAGGCTTATTTGAGGACATCAACAAAAGGTTGAAGCAAAGAAGTCACTGAGGAACACCATCCTTATCAACAAAAGGAGCCAATTCATTGGGGAACACCCAAGAGAAAGGTTGAAATACTTCCATGAGGAACGCCCATGAAGTTGAAGAATATGCCCCTGCCTGGGCTGAAGATTGTCTTGAGCTTGGGATTATTCAACAAAAGGTTTAAAACTTTGTGAGAAACGCTCACAAATTTGAAGAAGATGCCCCTGCCTGGGCTGAAGATCGTCTTGCAGTCTTGAGATTGATCCTGTACCTTGACTATGCATGCACAAATGCTTAATTTTGTAATGATGTGCAATGCAAATGCTGACGCGCGGAGATGCAAGTGCTGGGGAAGTATGACTTGGTTTTTAGGATGCATATGATGTTTATGATGTCGAATGCGATGCATATGATGCGTATGATGCATATGATTGCAGACGGGTGACTGGATAAGTTTGGAGGTGCCAGCATGGTGGATCTTTGGTAGTTGCCAATGCGGATTGGAATTTGAGTTGAGGGAGGGTTGATTTCCTCGACACTCAGTTCGTTGAAGACGATATGATTGAAGCAGACGAAGATGACTTCACAACTCGTGCTTGATGATCAGGGTAGCCTGCTTGACCAACTTGAAGATACAAAGGGATCTGCCTGCTGCAATGGATCTTACCCCAGTCTGAACATGGTAATGGTCTGCCCCTGATTAACCAATTCTGAAGCAGTCTGATCTTTGGAGGTCGAACTTCGATATGCTTTGAGATGTCTTGCCCCTGATTGAGCTGCTGAAAGATTTGCCCTAGCCTGAAGGTTTTGAGGGAGTCTTAATTCGGGTCACGGCCACTGAGAGCTTAAATTCCTCTTTGATTGCCCCTTGTTGGAATTGCTTTGATGTCAAGCACTGATTTGCAGTTAAAATTGTGCATTCATAAATGGTAATCTTAATGCAATGCTCATGCAAGTTTTGAAAAATAGTCGTTTATTGGAGTGTCGTGATAGTGAGAGACGAATGGACCGTTAGCCCAAACGTTGTTCAGATTTTGCTTGGTGTGAAAGATATATCAAAGAGAATGGCACCAATGCTGAAGATTAGCAAATATGGGAAGTCAGTTTACGCAACCTTGCGATAGTATGCTTTCAGAATAAACCTCGCCTCAATTAGGTCTTTCGAGGTTTGTAACGTGGTCTGGTTTACGGTTTATAAAACAAAGGATATTAGGCTCAAAGTATAATTTGTACCCACCCCTTCTTCGTGATGTTCTCCAGTCCTATGTCCAGTTAATTCTGCACATGTTTGTCTTTCAAAAGGGTTGACGGTGTAAGAGTGATGGTTCAAGGTTCGCTCGAACTGGCAGTCACCTTATTTTGTTTTTGATGGATGTCAGTGACCCTTTGGTTTTGATTTGGTGGTCACTGAGTCTTATTTTATTTTTGTTGAGGATCCGAGGACCTCATTTGATTTTGTTTTTTATCCCTAACTTTTGTATGGATTGATTTTCTTTTCAGGTCCATCGGGATTGCCTTGATTTTTGCCTAAGTCTCCTTTGAGGTGTTCGACTTAGCAGGCTTTTGATTTTTTTTTTGTTAGAGGATAGTGACTGCCAAGTCGTGAGTTATTGATGAATAACCGTCATGTCTTTTGGTCTTTGGCTTTGTGATTTGAGTGCGTAATTGGGTTAACTGAACACTACCTTGCCCCAGGTTGAGTGTAAGGGTTTGAATATCCGAAGAAAGCTACTACTTCTAAGCTCGAAGTGGTTTACTAGGGATTAACTCCTTGTCTCTCTAGTGTTTGGGGGTTGAAACAATGTATGTACATCATCGACGAGATTTTATCCGAAAGCATACATTTTGCAATTATGGGTATTTCGCTTTCATCATCCTCCCTCCAATCATTGCTAAGCGACAGTTGATAAAGAGAGTGAAGTGGAAATAAATGTGTCTGTGATTTGCAGTAAAAGGAAAAAATGAGTGAATACGACATAACTGATTCAAAACATGCAATGTCAATACATTAAGAAAACCAAATACAAACGGCAATGTTCAAAGCATACAGTACTTAAACAAATAAAGACGAAAATACAAGAATGCAAATGATGGAATGGCAACATGTCTGCCTTCTTCGAGGAACTGAACTTCCTGTCTTGACTTGATTGGTGCTTGAATTGGCTTGATCAGAGGTGGAGACTGTTCTGCTTGTCTTCGGCAACCCCTTTAATGACTGATGGCCTAGACTGACATATGGTGGCATGGTCTTGTTGAATATCATTTGTCTACTATTGGCTCGAGTAGCGTATCAGTGTCGAGGAAACGGATTGATTTACTTGAGAAGGAAGGAAGTTGAAGTGAGATTCTGAGGTTGAAAATGCAATGCAAGGTGCATAACAGATGCAATGCAATGCAATGACACGAGATGTAATGCAAGATGCAAGATCCAGGATCGCGGATCACAGGTTCAGCGGATTCTGAGATTGGCCGGAGGAACGGGTCAAGAACCACAACTAGGATCAAGAAAGCCCACTGGTAGGTTTCTAAGACTGGTAGGTGCCTAGAGTTATGGATATATTTCGACACATTATAACCAAGATGAAGAGACATCTGATTATAATATCCTCAAAATAATCTCGTCTTGGTGAGGTCTTCGTTTCTTCCCCACGAGAAAGATTCCTCGGAGCCGTCCACTACACAACCATCAACACACAGGTTCTAAATAGGGTTCTCAGAATCTTAGATCGAGGTCAAAAATATTGCTGTCAGGAAGTAATACGTTCGAGGGATCTCATCTGATTGGGGCGTTCGTATTAACTCACAAAGAGTTAACACTACCAACCACCATAGATAAATGGGTTAATGGTCCTTGGGATCAACGACTCATGCTCTAAAACATTACCATCGCGACCAAGGAACATCGAAACGATAACATCTCCAAGGGAGTCTGCTCCAAGCGGGGTTTTCGCTTTGACTCACACGGAAGAGACCACAGAAGCCTCCACCACACAACCATCATCCTAATCCTAGGGTTTTTCTCGACTCGAGTGTAGAGCCATTTCACAAAGTTCCCAATATCAGAACAACCCAACAATGCCACAAAAGGTAACACAGATAAGCAAATAGGAAAACAAGTAAGCAAACGAGAAGAAAATAAAAAAATAAAACTAACGAACTCGCGATTCGAATCAAGATAGGCTTGACTCTCTCTTGCATGGAGCAAAATATCCCCAGCAGAGTCGCCAGCTGTCGAACCTCGAAAAAAATGCTTAATCGAAGACACGACCCTCGCGCGAAAGGCGCGGAACGGTTCGACAGAGTCGCCACCGAACTTTATTTATCCCAAAAGAGGGAAAGGAAAATATCGAGAAAACCTTTAAAGGATAGATAAGAACATGGTCGTCGCAACCACATTCCGGGTTTGGGAGTCGGTTACGTGAGGGGAAGATACGCGCACCCCCTCACGTTCGTTGTACTCAACGGGAACCTCTTGATTCGAATCGCGATACTCGTTAGCTAAGCTTGTTTGTTTTCTTCTCTATGGTAAATGCAAAACGGTAAAACAAAAGGGAAAGATGCTAAGGGGGGAATGGGTGGTTTTAGGATAGGGTGCTCGGCAAGATCATCGCAATCTTGTGCCTACGTATGCTCATTCGGACGAGAATGAGTAATCAAAGCAATCATAGTTCGACTACGGGGTTTGACGGAAAAAGATGGAAGTGTGAACGGGGAAAAAAGAAAAAGTGTGCTCGCCAAGATCATCGCAATCTTGTGCCTACGTATCTTTACTTGGACTAGAATAAAGAATCAGAGCAATCGTAGTTCGTGGTACGCCCACGAAACAAGGGAGTTGGTTGATTTTTAAAAGAGGCGTCAATTACTCACACACGAGTAAGAGAACTCGCACCCAAACAATCGAAGGAAGATCAAAGACTTGAACCCCCATTTTTCGCCTTGAAAGAGTTTCGATAGTTGTTAGTCGTTTAGAGGTTTGATTATGAAAGTCTGCTTGACGTGGGATCAAGGGTTTATTGTATGCGCTTGGTTATTTTGAAAAATATTTGATTTGTTAAAAGAAGAGGCGTCAATTGCTCACACACGAGTAAGAGAACTCGCACCCAAACAATCGAAGGAAGATCAAAGACTTGAACCCCCATTTTTCACCTTAAAAGAGTTGCGATAGTTGTTAGTTGTTTTTGAAGTTTGATTATGAAAATCCGCTTGATGTTGGATCAAGGGTTTATTTGTATGCAAAGAGGTTAGTTTGAAAAGAGTTTGTTAGAGGTTGATTTGAAAATGGCTCGACGACGAGTCGAGGGTTTGGTTAAAAAGGGTTCGTTTGAAAATGGCTCGGCGACGAATCGAGGATTAGTTTGAAAATGGGTTGTCTATGCTAGTCCCTAGGGGTGCTCCTAGTAAACAAACCACAATCAAAATAAAACAACGAATGCGTACATCGAAATGGGGAGAGGGGTACATGTAAATTACAAAGGATGACATGAAATAAAGGGTCTCATTGTAAGGTAGCCCAAGAGAAAGCCGTGTGTGTGCAAGGTGTCCTAAACTAAGCCTTGAACCAAATCTCCAAGTGAAGTATAGTAACCAACAGTCCATCAAATTATTGTTTTAGGGTTTCGATATTTGTTAATGTTTTTTAATTAATGTATGAACAAAGAAAATGGTTAGATGAATAAGTATGAATAATATGATATGGACAATATGAATAACATGAACAATATGATAAAGATAAAAATGAACAAGATATAATAAAGTTGGTCTCGTCTTAATCAAGACTTAAATCGATAATTGACAAGCTATGATTTTTTTACTTTCATTGACCAAAAGTGAAAATAAAAGAATATGTGAAATGTAAATCGTAAGAAATGACATAAAATCGAGAAAAAGAAGAAAGGTTTCACCTTTATCAAGATTTTAAATCGAAAATCGATAAATCTTTGATGTTTGGTTTTCATTGACCCAAAATGAGTGGTAAAAACAAATAAATCGAAAAGAAAATAAATAGGCCTCATATTAATCAAGATTATAGATCTATTTGAAATAAATCCACAAATCATGATATTTTTTATATCATTGGCCAATAATGAAAAGATAATAGAAACGAAATAAAATCGAAAGGAGTTAAGAAAAAGAATAAAGGTCTCACCTTTATCAAGATCTTAAATCGATAATCGATAAATCATTGATATTTTCTTTTTATTGACCTAAAATTAATAGAAATAATGTAATGGAAAAAATAAATCGAAAAGAAAATAAATAGTTTGAAGGCCTCATATAAATCAAGATTTGGAACCGATTTAAAAAATCAACCAATCATCAAGATTATTTTTATATCATTGGCCCTAAAATAAAAAAAGAAGAAAAAGATAATGCAAAAGGAAATAGAAATCGAAATGAGATAGAAATTGTCTCGTCTTAATCTTGATTTAATCGATAAATCGATAATCAACAATTTTAGACTTTCATTAACCAATAAAATAGAAAATCGGAATAGAAATAGAAATGAATAGTGGTCTCATCTTAATCACCATTTTATCGATAACCGACAAATGATGATATTGGATTTTCACTGACCAATAGACAAATGAAATAACAATCAAAATAAAATTAAGTTTAAACTTCTAAATAGATAAAAGAAAAAAGGAAAGAAATAAAAAGAGTAAAAAAGAAAAGCAAAAGAAATAAATGAAAAGGGGTTAACGCAAAAGGCAGTTGTGTGTGTATACTGGTTGGAATCATATGGGCTTTGAGGCCCATATTCCTTCACTCAAAGTTTCACGGTTTATAATAGAAAACCAACAATAATTTCAAATCAGAATGAAAAAAAAAACAGGGTCATGAGAAGAGCACGATCTACATTTAACCGTCCAAATTAAAGTCAAAACATGAAAACATGGTCAGAAAATCACGAGCTTTCTTTCCAACCTATCCCTACGTGAATCACTCTGTCTCATACGATCTATTCTTCCGCAACCTTCTGCTTCGAATCAGGTTTGTATTTGTGTTGTCTTTTGTTTCGGTTCCATTCTCAGGTTAGTGATTTGTGTGGTTTCGTATTACTCTCTCTTTCGTCTCCTTCTATTATGTTTTTTGGATCTGGGTTTCGATTTCGTTTGTGGGTTTTGTATTTGAAGAGGTTTGTGAGTTGATTCAAGGTTGTATGAAGGTTGGGTTTGATTGGGTTTGAAGGGAGGAAGATTGAAGAAGGTTTGGGTATGTCGTCGTTGTATACGGAAGATGGATAAGGTTGAGTTGGGGAAGGGAAAGGAGGTCGGTTTTGGTGGCTGTATGAGAGGATTTGAGGTTTTAGGTTGTGTTTGGAGGAAGATATTTTACCGGTTTTTTTTTGCGGCTAGGGCTCCCCAAATGAGAGGAGGATGAGGTCTGATTTATAGCAGAATTGGGGGGTAGAATGGGGAATGGAAAAAGCTGTTGCGTAGTGGAAATTGTTGCAGGTCGGCTCGTACGGTTTTTTGTGAGCTGGAAGTGGTCCGTGTGGGGTCCGGGATTGTAATTGCAGGGTATTTGTGTTTCGTGAAATTTTAATTTTCTGCAGAAAATTAATGTTGCTGTGGTGTTTTGGCTGCAGATTATTTGAAACTAAGAAAATAAATGGTCTTGGTTGTACGGGCTTAGTATGGCTTCTTTTCAATTTTCTCACTTGGAGTTTTGTTTACAGGTTTTGTTTATTAATTGTGTCAAGTTATGTTGTAATGGTATAATTGGTTTTGGTTGTGGTGAACAGGTCGGTGAGGAACTCCTGGTTTTTTGCTATGATATGTGAGTCACGGCTGTTACGTATTTTGGCACGGTTGGATGGCACATGGTTTCGTTACTTGCAGGTACCGGTAGCTTGGTTTATGCAGGTGCTTTGTGAGAGTTTCATGTTTATCTTTGCATTTTCATGTAAATGGATTGGAAAGACTGTCTAGTTAGCAGGTGAATTATGATATGTAATGTGTCAATAATTGGGGGCTGGACGAATGTTGGCTTCAAGTGACGGTTTTTTTTGCGCAAGAGTGTGTTGTGTTGTATCATGATGCCATGACAACCTTTTATAAATAGACATTCTTCTAATAGTTTTTTTTGCTTGCATTTTCTTGTAACTTTGCAATTTCAAAATGAAATGGGCCTTCTCTTGTTGTAATGGACTCTTGAGAAATAATTCCATAATTCTTTTTTGTATAGTCTTTGTAAAATGTACTTGGACTTGAATCAAATTCTAATTGAATCTTGATCTGAAATTGAATTTAAACTTGGCATGATCTAAAGATTGCATGTTGAATGCAAAATCGAAATTGGATTTGGAACTTGAAATTAACTTGAACGCAATTCTTGACCCTTGATTGGAAGACATGACCATTAAAACTTGAAATTCCATGTATGATCCCCAAAATCTCATTAGAACCAAATTCCAACTTCTTGACTTGAAACAAATGCAATTTGAACCATCTTTGACAAATGCAATCAACCATGAATCCTCTGAATTTTGCCATTTGCACCATCATAAAACATGAGAGCATGACTTATCACCATTTGTCTCAGAAACCCTGATTATAAATGCATTGATCTTTGATGATCCTCAACCATGACACATCTGACCTTAGTACAACCTAATAACTAGATCCACACACAAATAAATTGAAATGGCATAGAAATCCATGACTTGGCACTTCAGACACACATACACCACATAAATTGCATTCCCCGATCTTGATCATGGAACCAAATTCAGACGATTCTCAATCCAAATTGCACACAATCCTGACTAGATCCCTCAAATGAAGCACAGATTTAGGCAACAGGAAAACGCCTATTTTTTTGGATTTTTTGGATAATGGTTAGTGGATGGATGTACAGATGAAAGATATACAAGTAGGACAAATTTGGGGTATGACAGTAACATGTTGGATATCATACTCAGTTAACAGCATCTGCCACCGAGCAATCCTTCTAGAGACAGCAGGCTTTTCAAATAAGTACCTTATCAGATCCATTTTGGATATCAACAAAGTAGTATGACAAATCATGTATTGTCTTAGGTGTCGAGCTGCCCAGACCAGAGCACAATAAGTTTTCTCCAAGAGTGAGTATCTGGTCTCACAATCAGTGAACTTCTTGCTCAGATAGTAAATTGCATGTTCTTTTCTGCCAGTGTCGTCATGTTGACCCAATACACATCCCATTGATTCATCAAGAACAGTGAGATACATGATTAAAGGCCTACCAGGAACCGGCGGTACTAAGATCGGTGGTTCTTGCAAGTATTGTTTTATTTTGTCAAATGCTTCTTGACAATCATTGTTCCATTCAACTGATTGATTTTTTCTTAGTAATTTGAACATCGGTTCACAGGTAGCCGTCAAGTGCGAAATGAATCGTGAAATGTAATTAAGTCTGCCCAGAAAGCCACAAACTTCTTTTTCTGTTTTGGGAGGCAGCATGTTTTAAATTGCCCGAACCTTGTCAGGATCAACTTCAATGCCCTTTTGACTCACAATAAAGCCCAACAGTTTACCCGATCGAACTCCGAAGGTGCACTTCGCAGGATTCAACCGCAATCTAAACTTTCGGAGTCTGTCAAATAGTTTCTTCAGATGAACTAGGTGATCATCTTCTGTTTTGGACTTGGCAATCATATCGTCCACGTAAACCTCAATCTCTCTATGGATCATGTCGTGAAAGAGGGTTGTCATGGCACGTTGGTATGTTTCCCCTACATTCTTCAGACCGAATGGCATGACTTTGTAGCAATATGTACCCCATGGCGTGATGAAAGTAGTCTTCTCCATATCAGTTGGGGACATTTTGATCTGATTATATCCTGAGAAACCGTCCATAAAGGAAAAGACAGAGAACTGCGTCGTGTTGTCTACCAAGACATTAATATGAGGCAGAGGAAAATCATCTTTCGGGCTTGCCTTGTTGAGATCTCGATAATCCACACACATTTTGACCTTCCCGTCTTTCTTAGGAACCGGGACGATGTTGGCAATCCATTCAGGATATTCAGAAGTGGCCAGGAATCCAGCATCAAGCTGTTTCTTTACCTCTTCTCTAATTTTGAGTGCCATGTCGGGTCTAGTCTTCCTGAGTTTCTGCTTAACAGGAGGACATCCGGGCTTGAGTGGCAAGTGATGTTCAACGATGTTCGTATCCAACCCAGGCATATCTTGATAGGACCAGGCGAAGATATCACCATATTCTTTCTATAACTCGACCAACTCGGAGTGTACATGCTTAGCGAGGGAGACGCCAACCTTAACTTCTCTTCTGACCTCATTAGTACCAAGATTGACAACTTCCACTGGCTCTTTGTGTGGTTGAATCTCTTTATGTTCGTGCTCTAGGAGCCTTGCTAGTTTAGCCGGTAATTCACAATCTTCCTCACCATCTTCCTCGGCTTGGTTGATTGGAATTCCAGAATTACAATGGATGTTTGCAATGTTGTTATCAATGCATTTATTTGTGTTGCATGTTTATGAATATGTTTAGAATGAGCTATTTTGAAAAGTGAAAAATAAAAGAAACTTTTGCCATTTGTTTGTGAAAAAATAAAATGAAGAAACAAAATAGAGCATAATTTTGAATGCAAAACTTTTATTTATTGATCACATAATATTGTAAAAGCGGGAGGCCCTTTATAAGCTATCCACTCGTCTTGGGCGATGACGAGGGAATGAGAAAGCAAAATGCTTTACATGTTTGTTGGAACAACCACGGGAATCACGGTAGATGTCCAATTATTGAGCTTGAAACCCGGCGGATTCTTGCGCACAAAGCTTGAAATCTGGTTGTTAGGACCAACATCATCCATAGCTACCACGATGTCACCCTTTTGGAAACCCGCGCTACTGAACTTGATCAAGTTGCATTGCTTCTGACCATGTGAGCTAGATTGTCGGCCAGGACGATAACCCAATCCAAAACGATTATGCTTTTCAACCACATCAATCACATGCCCCCAGCCAGGAAAGGTACCTCTCTCGATGGTCTCTTTAGCACTCTTGGCAGATGTCAAGGTCATTTGCGGTGATCTACTCTGACTAGTCGAAGCAGAGCTGACATTTTCGAACTCAAGACACTGCAATGGCACCTCAGCTATGCCTTCCTCGGTCTCGACGTATCGAAAAGATAACAACTCACTTACAATCAGAACTTCTTCACCACAGACGATGACCAGCTGATCGTCGAACAATAATTTCAATTTCTGATGTAAAGTGGAAGTAACTGCCCCTGCAGCGTGAATCCACGGGCGACCCAATAAGCAACTGTATGCAGGATTGATATCCATCACCTGGAAAGTAATGGTGAACAAATGTGGTCCAACCTTGATGGGTAAATCCACTTCTCCAATAACTTACCTTCGGGAACCATCAAAGGCTCTGACAACTAAGGCGCTCGGCCTCATCTCGCTTCCTTCTACCAGTAATTGACTCAATGTGCCCTTAGGTATCACATTGAGAGAAGAAATGGTATCCACAAGAACACGAGATAATAAGGCATCCATGCAGGTTACGGATATGTGCAGTTCTCGATTGTGGGCAGCTCCTTCAGGAGGCAATTTTGATTCATTAAAGCCCAAGTATCTGCTTGCTGTTATATTGGCCACTACATCATCAAACTCGAAAACGGATATACCGTGCATCACGTAGGCAGTGTTCAAGACCTTCAACAAAGCTGATCTATGTGCAGGTGAGCTCATGAGTAAGGATAAAATTGAGATCCTTGAGGGAGTCTGCCCCAACTGATCCACAATTTTAAAGTCACTTTTCTTGATCAACCTTAGGAACTCTTAGTCATCAATTGTTTCCTTGCTTTTTGTAACATCCTTAGATAGAATAGTTGGAAATGGTATAGTAGTGGATGCCCCTTGTTGAACAACAGGGGTTGCAGATGCAGGCTTCTCCTTGGGAGGAACAACGGTTGGAACTTGTACAGGCTTTGTAGTGACTTTCGGAGCGAACACCCGTCCACTACGAGTCATACCCCCAGAGGCTGTAACATTCACAATCTCAGACTCAGCAAACCTTATCTCTTGACCTACAGAAAACACAGTAGACCCATATCTCCAAGGTACCTCCTTAGAATTTTGATACGGAAATGGTTTTGGCGGGCAAACAACGATAGGTTGAAATTTCATCTTAGAAGATTCAACGGGAACCTTCCTATAGATGATTGTGAACGACTCGATAGTAGCGACTTCTTCAACATGCTTAGATCTGGAAAATTGGACCTCACCTCGGTTCATCAAAATTTGGACATAACCCTTCAGTCTTCGACACTGGTTAGGATTATCGTCACAAATCTGACACTTACCATGCATCCCTTTTAACAACCCATGTTCATTCAATCTCTTGATAACCACAGTCATCAGGGTCTTTACCTCGTCAACATCCATGATCAATTTAGCCCTTGAATTATTCTCAATCATGTTCACCGCAGGTCCACCGTGATTGGGAAATGGATTGTGCTGAATGTTAGGACCTTCCTCAGCCAACGTCAAAATCTTTTGGTCAATGAGCTCCTGAACCTTGGTTTTGAAAACAATACAGTCTTCTGTCGCATGTCCTATGTATCCAGCGTGATAAGCACAAGACGGATTTGGATTATGCTTTGGGTTGAATGGAGGAATTGCAGGCACGATCTCTTTGGGAACAATTGCCCTTTGGTGAACCAAATAAGGGAACAATTCAGTGTACAAAACCAGAATTCTGTCAAAATTCGGACGCTTACGATTTCCTTGATTGTTGTTGTTTTGCCGGTTTTGATTCTGCTGATTTTTGTTGTTCTGTTGAGTCTGTTGCTGACGTTGCGATTGTTGCTGATTCCGAGCATTTTGAACTAGTTATTGCAGATGATACTGATACGGAGGTTGTTGATACTGTGCAGCAGCAATGTAAGAATATGGATAATAAGGCATGGGAGCCATGGGTGCTTGATACTGAGGAGAGATTTTAGCTGTCACAGTGTTGGCTTCACCTTCCTTTTTCTTTGACTGACTGTCCTGAGATTTTCTGTTAGCTGGCTGCTGGGAAGCAGCTCCAGGAATCTTTCTAGTCTTCAAACTGTTCTCAATTCGTTCATCGATGGTTACAATGTCAGCAAAGTTGGATGAAGAACTACCCACCATTTTCTCATAGTAGGATCCTTGCAACATGCCCATAAAGATGTCAACCAACTCATTGTCAAAGAGAGCAGGTCGCACACGAGATGCCATCTCGTGCCACCTTTGTGCATACTCTTTAAATGTTTCAGCTGAGCGCTGAGACTGGTTTTGCAACTGTAATCTGGTAGGCGTCAGATCAAGATTATATTTGTATTGCTTCAAGAACGCTTCAAACAGATCCCTCAAAGTACAGATTTTGCTGCGTTCTAAGCCCATGTACCAATCCAATGAAGTACCGGACAAGATATCTTGAAAACAATGAACTAGCAATTCATCATTATTAATATAGGATGCCATCTTTCTGCAGTACATAGTGATGTGACTACGTGGGCAACTCAAACCTTTATACTTTGGAAGCTCAGGTATCTTGAACTTCTGCGGCAGTACAACATTCAGAACCAAACATAAGTCCTTGGCCTCCATGCCAAAAGCATAAAACCCTTCAATAGCCCTGATACGGTCTTCCAAATGATTGTAACCAGCAGGTCTATCTTGATTAGCAGGTTTGACAAGAATCTGAGGATTTGGCAGCTGAGATACGACCGGAGCGTGCACTTGCGGAGTAGCAAACTGAGAAGGATATACCAACCCTTTATTAACCATCTGACCAGCATTCTGACCCATCTGAACACCAAACAGATAATTCTGAGGAGGTACCACGGCAGCTGAATATGCCCCAGGGCAGGGCATTCCAGAATGAACATTCTGAACAGCAGTTTGAACAACTTGAGATAAAATCGGAACATCAATAGGAGGACCCTTATACACATGCTCTTTTTCATCAGGAGTTTCAATGTCAGTCAACACAGGAGTCTGACGAGTCTGAACTTAAAGATTCTCATGATCATCATTCACCACTGGAGGTGGAACCAGAGTAGGCATACCCCACGAATACGCAACAATATTTCCATTGGGTATGGGCACAACAAAAGGCTGATATGGTATGAAGGCACCATTATTTGCAATCTGAGGAGTGAAATTCAGAGGCATGCCCCAAGGAAAAGCAGCAGGCATTTTGTTCAAACCAGATTGAGAATTTGACTGATGAATAGCAGACTGGATCATAGGCTCAACTGGCACTTCGACAGTAGCAGGAGAAGGAACAGCGGCAGGAGTAGTCGTAACAACAGGAGACATAGTCACAACAGGAGTGACAACGGTTGCATCAGTGACAGTTGTAACAACAGTGGCAGCAGTAGCAGCGTCCTTCTGAGCACGAAGGAGTTCCATAATAACATCCATGTTCGTCTGAAACTGATCCATCCGACCTTGAAATTGAGCTAGAGTTTCCTTATAGGCAGTGTTCTCAGCTTCGAAATCAGCCATGATTCTGGTTTTGCTTGAGCGAGTGAAATAGCGATGTCGAGTCGTCGTCTTGCTACAAGCGGAGACGGACAAGGTAAGCAAAGGTTTTCTGGACAAAGGGACATGCATATGTGTGCAAATGAATGTATGTTATGCATGCAAAAATAAAGTTTTAAATTCCAGGAATTCTTAAACTTATCTTTGTTAACAGAAATCATAAAGCATACAAGTAAAGGTGCAAAGATAAAGCTGGCAAGAAACTTCATTCCTTCAACCATAGAAGGAAAGAAATACAAGTCAAATACAAATCAAATATCTACCTTTGGGCTACAACAAGATCAGCATGGATCCTATCGAAGACCACCCTACAAACAGACAAGAAATGGAACACAACCCAAGGAGTCTTGTGTGGCAATAAATCAGCACATGCATCCCTCTACAACCCTGGTAAATCCTCAAGTGCGTGCTCATCAAATCTGGCTAGACGACCGTGTCTTTCACTCCAATACATTGCATCCTTCATGAGGTTGTGCAGCAAAGAATGGTTAGGCCCCTGAAGCATATCCTGAAGAAAGGCCTCTTTCTGATCCAAGAGAACTTACATATGACGGCTATGATGTTCCCAATGAGTACTCTCTGTGTTGAGCTGACTAATCTGCTCTTTGCTCTGATGTTCTTGATCTTGCAGCTTCTGAATCTCGCCGAAGGCTTTGTCGAGCTTAGCTTGACACTGAGAAAAGTCCTTTGCTAACTGATTAGCATGGTCTTGCTCACTTTGCCACTTTGTCTTGTACTCTGATAACTCCCCTTGAAGCTCTTCAAGTTGCTTCTTGTAGCTCAACTCATCCTTGTAGGCTTGATACTGGGTATCGACGAGTTGTCTCTTCTTTGAAGTAAGTCCCTCATAGGTACTCTTCAAAGCATCACCCACCTTTCTTCGCTTGTTCTGTTCAACCTCCACCTCTTTGAGCATGCGCTCGCGCTTCTAATGGAGCTCAATCTGTGGGCTATCCTTCTTGGATATGATTCTACCAATGTTGAGACAAAGATCAACATTCTCCTTCTTCAACATCTCAATAGTCATCTTGAGTTGGTCGAATTCAGATGGAGGAACAATGGCAAGTTCAGGAAGCTTGGCATTCGTGGAAGGCTCAGAAGAAAATGGCAATAAGATCTCCTTGACGCTCTCTTTGACCCACAGTGTGTAAGCTTCCTTGGATATGCAATTCTTCTTACCCAAATCGGCTCTTCCTTCAAAGTGAATCTGATTCCAAGCAGCACTAACCCTCTTCAGTAATCCCATATCATCAACCCCTTCATGAAAGATAAACTCTTCCACTACCTCAGGATCTGGCTCGGCAACCATAGGATATCCCAACTGACGGAAGGCAAGTCTCGGATTGTAGTTAATTTCGCCCTTTGTACCCAAGAGAGGCATATTGGATAATTTACCACAATAAAGAATGATCTTAGTATCGTCGTAGACTCGAGAATACTAAGAGATGTCATCAGTAGTAAGAGACATGATTCGTTGAGACCACTTGAGTTACCCTTATTCTCAATAAAGGGGCCCTTCTGCAGAAAGTGAGACATGAACCATCGGTACAGCAGACGAGCACAACAGACAATGGTTCCCTTCTTCTTTTCATTCCTCGAATGAATAGAATGGTAGGTATCAACAAGAAGTGTCGGAACAGGGTTCTTGGACAAGAAGATACTGATGGCAGCCTGATCTACGAAATCCTCCATGTTCGAAAACAAGACAATCCCATATATCAGCAAAGCAAGAACGGCGTTAAAAGCCTTACAGTTTCCATCTGCAGCAAAGGAAGTGGCCTTGTGAACCAGAAACTTCGAAGCAAACCCTCGAATATCCTTCCCTTTGGTCTTGAGACTAGCTTCAACGTCCTTCTTACTAATGCAGAGAGCATCAGCAATAAGGGGAAACTTCGGACAACCGCTGGTGTAGACAAAAGGAACTTGTTTCTTGATCTCAACCCCCAAAATATAAGCATACTCCTCGAGTGTAGGTGCTAGCTGATAATCCTGAAATGTGAAGCACCTAAGTGGCGGATCATAAAACTGAACCAGTGTATGAATGACAGTGATGTTGACTTCAGTGTTGAGGATGGCCAACAGATTACCATAACTGTCTTTGAAAACCCCTTTGTTATCTTCAACCACGCAGGACGCTAAACCTCTCAAAGTATTCATCTTAGGCTCCACAAACTTGTAGCTAAAGATACCTCGGCAACCAGTACTCATCTCTATGATAATGTCAACAAAGAATAAGTCTTCGAACAACCTGGAAATGCACATGCAAAAATTAATTTACAAGATGAAATGATATGCAACACAAGAACAAGAAGCCAACACTGTCTGAACAATCTGGATATCTGCATATAATTCTGTGTCGGTGCAACATAATCTGATGTGTGTGAGAGAACAAAGGTATGAAGTGGCTTGGTTTCCTGCAAAAACCCATATCCCCCTCACAGGTGTGATCTAGACACAACAAGGTGGTCCCTAGAAAGGTCGCCCAAACCATAGGACTCATAATGAAAAACCCCCACTGTAGCGAATTCTCGCAGGACAGAAGTATTCTCAAGCGAATCACGATCTGGGATGTGGCTCTCGTGGTAACCCAACGCGCAAAACGCAGGCCTCACGACTATCCATGTTTTAGCCTATGTGTATGCTAAGCCCGGTGTTAGGACTTTTCTCTCAAATAATATCTACCCATCCCAACAACAGCAGAAAATAGCAGATATCCAAAATATGCAGCATATAAATATTCAAAGCAGTAAAGAAATGCAGTAAATAAACATAAAACTAAAGCAAGTAAAAAACGCAATTAAAGCGCAAAAGATAAACACCCAAGCAAGCAAGAAAGCAAACAAAACTAGGCGAGACCCCAACTTGCAAGCGCAAGGACTCCCCAGCAGAGTCGCCAGCTGAAGATGGCTGGATTATACCTGAGTGAATAGCACACTCAAAGATACAACAGAGTCGGCACCGAACTTTATTTAGTCCCAAAGGACAGGGAAAATATCGATAAAACCCAAAGGGAAGAGAAACGGGTCAGGGGTCGGTTTTGCGAAAGGAAAGTACTAGCACCTTACGCATCTGTCGTACTCGACGGGAACCATTTTGCTTGCTTCTAGGCTTGGATGGGTTATCTATCTAAAGGCTTCTAGATAAAAAAAAAAGAGGAGAGAAAAGAGAAAAATAATGAAAGTGCTCGCAGAGGATTTGGGCCCTCGTGCCTACGTACCCTCATAGTGCAATGAGAAAATCAGAGTGCAGTAGTTCATGGAACCAGGGAAAGAGAAGAAGAACGAAAGAAGGTGGAAGTGTGCTCGCCAAGATTATCGCAATCTTGTGCCTACGTATCTTACATTCGAATGAGTGAAGAATCAGAGTCTCCGTAGTTTGTGGAACTAAGAAGGAAAAGGAAAAGGAAAGTGGTGTCAAAACCAAGAGCAAAAGAAGTAAAGAAATATCCGCTGGGGATACAAAAAGAATTGGTGTAAGAACGAAGAAAGAAGTGCAAAGGAAGAGAGTAGTAATTGTGCTGAGGATAGAGTGCGAGAATGGTGTCAAAACCAAGAAGAATAAAGGATCAAAAGGAAAAGTAAAAGGACTCCACTGGGGAGTAAGAGAACAAAGTGGTCGTGTAGAGGATCAGAGAATAAGCGACCCTACTGGGGAAACAAATAAAGGGATGGTGTTGAAACCAAGAGAAAAGGGTTCGGTATATTACCCGACTGGCAGTGGTTAACCGAAGAAAGAGAGATAAGACTCGGTGGGGAAAAGGTTTGGTGTCAACAGGTAGGATGTGATGAACCAAAAGGAGAGAGTATTGAACCAAGAGAAGGTGTTTGACTATGAAGGGATTTCGACATATTAACTGATAAACAATGATTAACCGAAGAAGGAAAAGATAACTGTATTGCAACTCTGCAGGGAGAAAGGTTAACAGATAGATTGTGATCAACCAAAAGAACGGGTGTAGAACCTAGCAAAGGTTGTGACCCAAAGAATGGGTGTGGGACCGAGCGAAGGTCGTAACCTAAAGGACGGGTGTGAGACCAAGCGAAGGTCGTGACCCAAAGGACGGGTGTGGGACCAAGCGAAGGTCGTGACCCAAAGGATGGGTGTGGCACCAAGCGAAGGTCGTGACCCAAAGGACGGGTGTGGGACCAACCAAAGGTTGTGACCCAAAGGACGGGCGTGGGACCAAGCGAAGGGCGTGACCCAAAGGATGGGTGTGGGACCAAGCGGAGGTCGTGACCCAAAGGACGGGTGTGGGACCAAGCGAAGGTCGTGACCCAAAGGATTTCGGTACACTGACGGAACAAACAGTACTTGACCGAAGAAAGCGTATTTTAACCAAAAGAAGGTTACTAACCCAAAGGTGTGAGTATTCGAACCAAGATAAGGTTACTAACTCACAAGGTATCGGTTTTAACAGGTGACATGTAATTAACCGAAAGAATGAGTGATTAACTAAGTGAAGGTAATTAACTCAAAAGGGGGGCTCAGTATTTTAACAGACAGGTTGTGGTTAACTGAGAAATGGGTGATTAACCAATAGAAGGTGATTAACCCGAGAGCAACTCAGTATGTTAAAAGATAGACTGTGATTAACTAAGAAGAAGTGCAAATTGGTGTTTTAACTGACAGGCAGTGGTTAGCCAATCGATGGGAGAAGAACCAAGAAAAGGTTGCGAACTCCACAAGGGTTTCGGTGTTTAACAGGAAAACTGTGTTTACCCGAAGGAAAAAGAGTTGAGACTCTTCTGGGGAATCAAAAGACGGTGATTGACCACAAGAAAAGAATATTGAGACAAGAGTCGGGTGTTAACCCAAGAGACAATGATCTTTAACCATGAGAAAGGTGATGGATCAAAAAAGAGATAGAAAGAGGTGAAAGTGATCAGGGATCGACTCAACTGGGGAAGGAAATACGCTACCCGCCTGGATATAGAGGTGACTAAGCCAGGCACAGGGTCATTCGTCCCCTACCTGAAGTGGTCAGAATGAGAGCAGGAATTCTCCATTCTCATCCCTTCTCTAACACACTGGGTGTAGTGCAGAAGTTGAAACGGACAATGTAACAGCTCCAAGTTGTACAGTGCTCCAGCGTCGCGTGAAACTCCGACTCAATAGGGGATAAAGAGAACAAAGCTCTAAAGAATCCTAGAGAGATAAGCGAAGAGGGGAGATCAGATAATCGAAACGAAGTTTCGATTAATTAATCAAAGGGAGGAATATGCTAACAATTTTTCAAATGAATGAAAAATTATTAAAGTAAAAGGGTGCATTATTGATTATGCAAGATTAAGTTTATCCTTTGAAGAACAAATTTAATTCAACATGAATGAGAATGCAAAATAGTACCAAATGACACTTAAAATCCAACACAAATCATGTCATTATGTGGATGAAATTGTGCAAGAATAAGCATGTTTATGCAATGCCAAGAATGAACATAATTATGAAATCGAAAGATCGAGCATCGGAAAATTCACAATCATGCTTTAAATTGAAGTGAACAGCACCTAAAACATCCATAAAAATCAATCATATTAATCCATGGAAGTTAGAGGAAGAAATCATGGCAAACAAGCTTGAAAAACACCAAAAATGGCACTCTGTTACAGTGGTAATCGATTACCCGAAGCAGGTAATCGGTTACTTGCTTGAAAAACAGCAAATCTGGCAAAAACTGTGCATAGTAATCGGTTACTCTATTAGAGTAATTGATTACTTAGTTGAAAAAAATAGCACTGGTGCAATTTTGAGCAGTGTAATCAGTTACTCTCTTTGAGTAATCGATTACCACTGTAACAGTGGCAAAAATAGCTTATCAAAAAGCACTTTCAACGCCTTAATCACTTGTCCAAGTTACCACATGTTAGGGTATGAATTTGTGCACGAAAATCGAGTTTCAAAACAGCAAATAAACAACAATGGAATCAATTAACACATCAAGATCATGGATCAAGTAATGGCATAATCAATTCACACAAAAGTATCGAAACTACACCGCGAATGATACGAAACGTTCGAAACACTAAAATGAGTGAGATCTACCAACCTACAAGCCGGAGATATGGCTTGGTGATTGTTGCAAAGGAATCTTGATGAAGATAATCAAAGAAAACCAGAGGAATCTTCAATCGTAGCCGAATCGTACCAAAACCGAGCAAATTGCGACGAAACTCCGAAATACGTATTCGAATCGTAGAATCTTGAAGCAAACACTTGAGATGAATCCAAAGGCTAATAAAACTTCAGAAATTAAGTAGAATTGCAAGGCGTTGAAGGTTAAGCTCAAGAAATAATCACTTCCAATGTGAAACTGATTAATCTTCAATGATGAAGAGCTATGGTGAGGTTTGGGAAGAAAGTGTAGATGAAGATGAAGAAGTTGCAGAAAAATTTAGAAAGAATATGAGAGCATTAAGAGTGAAGTGTGAGAAATGTGTGTGAAATGGTTGAGGTCTTTGAAAAATGATTGGAGGTTTGTTTATATAGAGTTTTGGTTTGGAGTGTGAGAGGTTTGGAATTAGGCTAGGAGCTAGCTTAGGGTGGTTTGGAATTAGGCTAGGAGTTAGTTACACTTGACTCACCGAGTCAGCGGTTAACTCGGTTAGTTAGGAAGTTAACTCGGTAGCAATCCCAATGTAAGCTTCAAATCCAAAGGTTCACATCTTAGGACAATAGGGTGCATGGTAGTCTTAAATGGAAAGGATACATTGTAGCAAATGCCAATGAATCACTTGAAGAGTCTAGAATATTCCACATGCTGCTAGAGCTATGTATAATCAAAGAACAAAGAGTGTGCATGGTTGCTGTCCCAAAAAGAAGCAGAAATTTACAAACTGACACATAGTAATCGGTTACCATATTAGAGTAATCGATTACTCTAGCCAAATTTGCCCAAATTTGCTTAGGAAATGGTGTTGTGGCTCCGGTTTCAATTTTCCACCTCTTGTTTTGATGAATAATCACAGAAACCCTTATTTTATGCTTGTATTGATGATGTGATGACCTTGTGAAGATATGATTAATCAGTCTTGAAAAACCTGAAATATTCCTGCAACATGAAACATAGAGGGAAAGAGATGTGAATGCTTATGCCAGCAATGCGCATGCACATGCTTATGCAAAAGTAAAAAGGGAGGTCAAATTTCGGGTTACGACAGATGGAAATTCATTTAATGCTCTTGTTCCCCACTAATTTTTTAACTAACTCCAAACGTTTCAGTTTTAGGTCACATCAGACAAAGGCCGTGAGGGCAGCTGTTTTGGACTGGCCAAAGGCCCAAATAGATAAGGTCTGATTCACCTCAAATTCATTTCACGTGAGCCAAGGTATAAAATTGGTTTACACGCAAAACAAGGTACATTATCTGATATCTAATTTTCACTACAATCATATTGAATCTTGTATTGACTTGGGTGTCATACCCCAAAATTTGCCCTACCTTTTTCCTGTTTTATCTGGCTCATGGCCCATAGTTCATCTGTATGCTCATGTCATAGTCGTCTACATCATGCATCTACACATAGATATTTCAAGTAACACCAATGATTCAAAAGTTCTTGTTATTCATACCAAACATTGAATTGTGACAAGTAACCTATCAAGCTCCATGGGATAGAGCTTTTTTCTATGGTGTACTTGAGAATCAAACCTAAGGGATCATTGTGTCACACTTAACTTGGGAGGCTCATATATTGGGTTAAGTCTTATGAGAAACCATAATTTTGGTCTAGGCTTTTGATTATTTGGATTACATCATGGAATAGATGAATTTGAAGATCACTTGCAAGTTTGACTCTAGTCAAAGTCAACCATAAGAGGTTGACCTTTGTTAACCAATTTCTTTATGGACTTTCTCACATATTAATTGTTTGGCTACTTGTTTTAGATTCAAGACATAGCATTACAAATTCACATTTAAGGATCAAGATTCGTATTCAAACATATTTCAAATTTTCAAAAGTCATATTTTGAAGGGAAAGCCATTTTCTTGTGAAACAAGTTACATTACATTCCAAAGCATCCAAATTTTGTTACAAGCATTCAAATTCCATTACAAAATCCAAATTTACAATTTCTATACAAAAAATAATACATTTGACCTAAGCTTGACTTTTGGTCAACTGTTGACTTTTTGGTCAAATTGTTGACCAAGGTCAAACTAGACCTTAAAGTCTACTTTGGTCTTCATCCCCATAGATTTCTTATCCATGGTCCTCAAGTCTTCAATGACTTCAAACTTCTTCATGCCTTGGTGTTATGCCTCCATGCCTTGCCAACTTTGATTAATGCCATGCCTAGCCTTCAAAATGCCATGCCAAGCCAAGTTCACTCCACCAGATAAGTATCAGCCCTGCAGCAATATGCACCATGTCATGTTCAATACACCAACACACATCACAAACAACTTTACAACATGTATACACATAAAAAATTCAAAGTCAATCATCCAAAGTCATGAAAATACCAAGTTATTAACAAACCAATACCAGCATACTAATTTCACATCCTCAAATCAGCATATGCAATCCAAACAAGAACTAATGCATACATACACAAAGCTCCATTCACTACAATTAACTTCTACTACATTCAAACTAATCTAACTAACATTCTCTGACATAATTGATCATGATAATGCTAACACAACAACCATAATAGTTCAAGAAGTTCACTTATACTCTAACTTACTAAACATCAACATTGATATCAATTACCTAGTTTCCTCAAACATTCCAACAGTCCATAACAATTCAACATTGTTTCCAATACAATTCCAAATTCAAATTTCATTTTCATCCTAATTGTTCTTCTTTTTCAAATTGATGACAAACCAAATGACAATAAAGCAAACTTCCTGCTGGACCAATTTTACTAACTATCTAATCAATTCATTAACTGTCCATTCACATTCATTAACCAACTAACTCAATCTCTTTTAATTAACCTCTTACTAACAAAATTTCTAACTACTATATTCTCTAACATCTAACAGTCCAATAACGACTTAACAAACTGTAAATAACTCATTCTCCATTAAATAACTGACATTTCAAACCAATAACACAAGCTTTTAACTCTTTGTTAACAGTTCCTAACATTTCAGTTAAATATAACTAACCTAATTGAAATTAACATCAACTACATTTCCAACATACTACCTAAATCATTTCACTGACAGTTTAGAAGATACTAAATGTCAAGTCCTAATTCACATTAACCTCTGCCCAATTCAGTTACACTCAAATCTATATATAAGATCATTCACCTTCAATCATCTTCAACCTTTTACTCTGCAACTTCACATCGAAGCTTGCCACAATTAGAGCATAGACTAAGCCTCTCTCTACACTATGCTCTTCACACTCATCAGAAACAACAATACAACAAATTCATTGCCTACAGAATACACTCAAGAGAAGAAGTAGAAGGAATTGGTGCAAAAAAGGAGTTGAAGATTCAAAATGCATATCTTGATATTCTTCCTCTGGTTTTCTCTGCAGCTTCATCCTCTTCACCTTCAGAAATTTCCAAGGCAAGTCACGGAGGTTGGTCGCCCTCCACTTCTTCTGCTTTTTACTTCAAACTCGTTACAGTCATGCCGAGGACACTGAGGGGAATCAAAGCCCCAAGGTTGCGTGGCTTGATTCCCCTCCATCGTGATTTAATTTCGTTTTTAATGACCTAGGGCTCTTGAACTTTTTTGATTTGGAGAATTCATGGAGTTTTGAGTGAATAGGACATGGGAAATGGAAAGAGGAGGATAAGAGGAACAAATTGGTGGTTATTTTTGGGAGGTTCTGGGTTGCTCCGCCGCCTCAGACACGGCGGAGCGATTTCCGGCCAAAGGAAAGTTTAAGAGGGAGAGGGAGAGAAGACTTGACTGAACTTGAAAAATGAAATGAGGATTCTGATGCCCTCACATTCCTTTTCCCCTTTCATCTCTTGGGCCATACATGCTAAGCCCAAAGGTTTGGCTCCTGATACCTTCATTTCACTTATGCACCTCCCTTCTGAATGCAATATGAACAACAAGTTTAACTTGTGCCTTCTTCGGCTAGGCCCAACATTTGTGTACTTGGCCAGACCCCTCTTTGTCTAGCTACACCCCTTGCAAGAGTGACTCTTTTAATTAATTAATTATTGTTATTCATTTTTCTTTAGTTATTTTTGTCACACATTTTTTACATATTAAAAATACATAAAAATATACACTAAAACTAGTATTTCTTTTAAATTCTAATTAGGTTAGCCTATAGAATTTAATTCTTCTTATTTTCAATTAGGGATTTTAAATTTTAGAGCTTATACATGTTAATCCTAATTTTGATGCCTTTGTTTTTTCTCCATATTTTCATGTGCTAGATTGAATGATATTTAGTATGATCCTTTAGTGGTGGATTATTTTATCAATTCCATTATTGATCAATTAATTGCCTTTTACGATTTAGACTTTTCATGAACAATTACATGTTCCCCATAAGATACCTATTCAGTCAAGTGATCATAAGTCTCTTGATCACTTGATTGAATTAGATTCTTTCACTTGCATTGCACTAAATCTCTCAAATTCAAAGTTCAAGACTTCATCTTCAAGACCTTGGAGACATCAAGACATCAAGACTTGGATCCTGCTGGGCTTCATCCTTCAAGCACACATCGCTTCTTCAAAATAAAAAGACTTTTCTTTCACATGCTTGTTAGTTATGATGTGAATTGTGCGCCATGATCCTTAAGCAACGGAGAAGAATGAGAGAGATTATTCATACCCTTGTTCTAAGTATCTTTGAATACGGGACTCCGACCTCAATTATTCAAAGTATTCGCCTTTATTCATGGACTTTAGTGCAATTCAAATCAAATAACTTTCAAATAACTTTCTTCCCCACAAATAGCACTTCAACAATCCACATCAACATCCACAAAAATTTTCTCTTTGGACCAAACATAATACTCTTTGTATATCAATATAACTCTTGAGGTTAATCAACATCTCTTGGTTAATCACCTCTTATATGGGTTAATCACCTTCTCATGGTTAAAATACTCATCTTTGAACCACATAATTCTTTGGGTTTAAACACCAATTATTTGGTTTAAACACCACCTATTTAGTTTAAACACCAATTTCCTTTTCTCTTTGGTTTAAACAACACTCTTATTTTCTCGTTAGTTTAAACGCCACTTTCATTTTCTCTTTGGTTTAAACACCACTCTTATTTTCTCTTTGGTTTTAACACCACTTTTACTTCCTCTTTTGTTTAAACACCACCTTTATCACTCTCTTAGTTTAAACATCGCTCATTTGATTTAAACACCACCCATATTTTCACATCTCTGGTCCAAACACTATCATATGGGTTCAAACAACACAATCCTAATCCAAACAATACTTTTATCATACTTCACAACTTTCACTATTCAAACAAAGCTTTTTAATCCGATTCAAGCAACTCTTTATTTTTTAGTTCAATCTCAAACATTTTTCAAAATAAGTTTTTTCTTTCCATAAAAGAACTGTTATAATCTGTTCCTTAGCAGTTAGACTAAAAGCTTAAAGCATCCGAACTATGATTAGATCAACTAACGTCAACACTTCTAGGTACGGTTATAATTATTCTCTAAAATCAACCAATAAATTCTTATTTTCTACCCATGAACTACGGAGCTCAGATTTTCTCATTGCACTATGAGAATACGTCGACACGAGAGTTTGAATCATTGGCGAGCACATTAATTAAAAACTAATTTTTTTCCCTTAATTAAAACCAATTGCGAGTAACCTTTAGATAATAACGCCCATCCAAGCGAAGAACAATCAAAACAGTTCACATTGAGTACAACAGATGCGAGGGATGCTAATACCTTCCCCTCGCATAACCGACTCCCTTACCATTTTATCTTCCCTAAAGATTTTATTGATATTTTCCCTTTCCTTTGGAAATAAATAAAATTCAGTGCCGGCTCTGTTGTATCTTCAAACGTGTGATACGCTCAGATATTTTTTGCTCCGCGACATTGAGTATTAAAGTGCTAACCATGCATATCTATTCTACACCAACGTATTATATATTAGCACCAACAATTTAGAATTCCTCATCACCAACTTCTACGAAATAGTTATCATTAAAGATGTAATACAAAATGTTATTAAATTTTAATTACAACAACATATACTTTCAATACTTAAACCACTATTATTCCCATTAATTGACTTCCGACTAGAGCTGTCAAATGGGTCGGCCCGGCCCGACGCGCATCCGCCCGGTGGACCAACACTTATAAATGAGCTGGAGTGGACAGACCCGATTACTTCATGGGCTATCAAAATTGAGCCCGACCCAGTTCTTTATGGGTTGTGTAGCCCGATGGGCCAGACCCGCCTATATATTTCAATATTATAATTTTAATTTTTAAATTTATAGACAATAAAATACAATCATACATAACAAAATAATTACTCATCTAACCGTTCAAAATAGATATAAAAATAAATTATAAAGTAGACAATTTTTTGGCTAAGTCCCATGAACACTTGGTGAATCCAACAATTATCACATAGTGTAACTTTAGAGACAATATAATATATTCACACATACATAACCAAATAATTAATCACCTGACAATTCAAAATATATAACAAAATAAACTATAAAGTAGACAATGTTGTGGTCTAAGTCTCTTGAACACTTGGCGAATCTAACAATTGTATCTTCCCCACTTCTATTATGATAATTTATTTAAGCCTATTTTTTAGGAATGATTATATTAACAAATGATAAAGCAATTATGTTTTTATATGCTTCTGCCTCTCTGTCCGGTCCTTTTATATATAATGAATGATTATATTAACAAAAGGTAAAGCAGTTATGTTTTTATATGTTTTTGCCTCTCTGTCCTATATGTTTTTGCCTCTCTGTCTGGTCCTTTTATATATAATGCAGTAGATGAACATTAAACTACCACCTTGTGGTGCATGCATGCCCTTGTTAAGGTTACAACATAATTGGAAACTCAATAACTTGAAAACAAATGTAAATTGAAAATAAAATACAAAGACTATTAATTACAATTTAAAAACTCACTAGAAAGTCCAACATCTTTAAAATCATGCAACCAATTACACATACAAATTAATGCTTGCACAGTTTCAGAGAGTAAGCAATTCCTATACTTATGCAAAATACGACCTCAAATGCTAAAAGTAGATCCAGAAGCCACTGTTGTAATTGGAATAGTTAAAATGTCACAAGCCATTATATCAAGTTGAGGAAATCGAAAACTATTTAATTTCCAATATTGAAGAATATCCACATCATCATCCAAACATTTTTCATCCAGGTATATTTCAAGTTTGGACTTGCCATCATTTAAAATCTTTTGTATCTTTTCTTGATGGTATTCTTAAAATTACACATGCAAAAACTATTTAAACTAGGCTTGAATAGAAAAATAAAGTAATGTAATGAGTACAAATTACTATTTTTTAATATTTTTAATGGGGCAGTCCGAAGTCCGCTCGGCCTGTCCGGCCCGACCCATAAAAAACATTGGCCCGATGGGCTGGCCCAAAAAGTTAGGGTTGTATTTTTTTAATATTTTTTTATGGTCCGGCCCGTGTTAAAACTTAGAGCTTATGAGCTGGTCTAATGGGCTGGGCCTATTTTGACAGCTCTACTTTCGACGAATAATTACTATTTGAATGTGTCTGATTTATGATTACAAAATTAAATTGATTAACCTTAAGGACATAGTAGAGCCTAATTGTAGTAACTGTTCTGAAACCGTATTTATAAGCCACTAAATATGCATTTGTCATATGTAATTCATCATTATTAAGATAAAATAGGACAATGCAACTTTCATTAGCATGTAGATTATATAGCCAACCGTATGTCCAAGATTTCAGTTCATCTCCCCAATTGAGTAAATAATCTTGACATACTTCAATTTTATCCTATAGTCAAAATGTAGAGAAGTATATTAGACGTTTGTGTTAATGTCGGAAATAAAAATTTATTAAAAGAAGTTAAAATGTTAACGTTAACTGAACTATAACAATGGTAAAATAAGTCCTATATAAAAAGTGAAATAAGTATTAATCAATTTTTTATTTCATGCATGGTAATGAGATGAACAAAAAGTGTATATATAAATTGTAATTGATAACGTACATAATTTCTAGTTAAATATAAGAGAAGATGAAATATCGTGTTGATATTGTGGTAGATAAACGGAAAAGATAATTGAGTTAGATATGTAAGTTGTGACAAATATATGAATAGTTGTACTGATGTGGTTTATAACCAAGGTGTAATAAAGAGAAATTCAAAAAATTGATATTAAAAAATGAATAAAAATAATGCGCATATTAAAAAAACTAGGAATGCTATGTTAACACCCAATTTGTACACCAATACCTACACTGTATACACTCACTACGCTAAAGAAGACCTTTAGCAGCGCTTAAAAGCGCTACCAAAGGTGGCGCTGCTAAAGGTAAAGACAGTGTTTTTTTCTTTTTAAAAGCGCTGTCTTAGGTCCCCCTTAGGACCCCCTTTAGCAGCGCTTTTAAAAGCGCTTTCGTATGACTCCATATAGCAGCGCTTTTCAAAGAAAAGCGCTTTCGTAGGACCCCCTTTAGCAGCGCTTTTAAAAGCGCTGCTAAAGGTCCCCCTTTAGGCAGCGCTTTCGTATGCCTCCTTTAGCAGCGCTTTTAAAAGCGTTGTCTTATGTATACGCCATGACACCCCTTTAGGCAGCGCTTTTTTTAGAAAGCGCTGTCTTTTATAAAAGTGTTTTTTAAAAGCTTTTTTTTTAAATCAATTATTAAACCTGTATAATTTAACCTGTATAATTAAACAGAATCCATAATCATTTAACACATGGCCTTTGATACCATTATAATTCAACACATAGGCCTTATACCATTATAATCAACAATAGGTCTTTATACAATTAAAATTCAACACATAAACCATAAAACCATTATATATACAACACCAAAATAACTATTACATATATATAACTCAATACAAACTATACAACACCAATTCCATGCACCAATTCGAAACCTTATACACCATTTCCATCACCTATATATACAACACCTTCCATAAACCTAACACAATTTCTAAAACTATTCAACAAATTCTCATTTCAACCATGTATTGACACTAATCCTCCTTTATTTCTTCCAATTTGTCTTTCGTGTAGGTGGCACACTTGAATTCATCAAAATACTACATATAACATAATATGCATGATTTAGTTAAAAGTAATTAATTAGATGAAATATCCAATAATAAATCTTAAAATAAATCATAACTTATATATAAATTCATACCATGTTTGGAATCTCTATTTGTTCCAAATGAATAATTTCTTTCATGAATCTCAAGACAAAATAACCACAATCGATACCATTACGCTGCCGAGGACACTACACATAGAAAAAAAGTATTAATATGTATCATAGATGACTTGTGTTATCAAGTAGCATTACTATTATAATAACAAATTATACCTCCACTCTTATCCATGTAATATTGTTTGCTTTGCTCTTTGGTACTCGAGCTTGTCGTTGTGATCAAAATATTTGTATGGATCTATCATAATGAATATTTAGAACAATCTCACATAAATAAAGAAATACACACACGAATATTTAGAACAATCGCATCACATAAGTATCAATCATTTTCTTCATCTCCGGGTATTTTGTTTGATCACCCTCTAGCGAATCCAGATAATAGACTATTTCTTTTATCGGATTAATCGCAAGCAACAACCAGTGTCCACTGTAAAATTAAACAAAAGTATAGATGGAAATGTTATACACAACGTAAAAAAGCGAAAGATTATAATAAAGGAAGTTAAGATGAAAATCTTACCCATGGCCAGTATTATATGGTAAAAGGTACAACTTCTCTGTATCAATGTTGGTCATAAATTCACCTACTAAGTGATCTTTCACCGCATCTGTAGTTCGATTGATTAAATTTGCATTGACACAGTTGGGAGACAAGAAAGAGCACAACATCTTTTTGGCCTCATATGTTCGATTGGGAAGAACATTATCCTCCGAAAGCATATTTTCATAAGGGCTAATAACTCTGTAAAACTTTTATCCGACCATCCATTACCCGCCTTTAAGTTGTACAACTTTAATACCGCATATAATCTTGTGAATTTAGTGCAACCCTTATACAACGGTTTCTCTGCATCGCTTACCAACCTCTCAAACATTTTGGGACAATCCTGAAGATCTTCTTCAAGTGCTTCTGCAATCTCTTCGACTCGATCACAATCGTATGTATCTATGGCATTGTCGTTTGAAGCATAAGTCTTATTATCCCCCGGTTCAACATTCCCGTTACTTTTCTCACCATGAAGTGTCCATCTGACCCGCGTCAATCCGACGCCCAAAACAGCAACCCAAGCAAGGATATGTGATTCGACTGGGGTCTTTGGCGTGTTCAACATCAAACTTAACGAATTCTGATACGCCATTCTCGTACTCTTTCGACAATCGATTGGACGACATCCATTTTTTATCCATGATTTTAATAAGTAACCAAAACAAAAACAAAAGAACAACTACGTACCTGTATATATAGAAGTCAACAACTTCTGGACTGAACCACAAAGTGTAAGATTCTTGAAAACGATCCGAATTCACTCTTCACAAGTAACCCCTATAGCAAATGAACGTAAGTTAGTAACTGATGGTGTATACCACATATAACAAGACAAATTTAGTATGTAATATGACAAACAAGAAAGATCGGAGGAACAAGTCAAAGTTTCAAGAAACAAATTTAGTAAACATCATCATTAAATCAAATAGCATGGTATAATTTGATTCGTCACAAATGACACATCAACACTTAATGTTTCAACTCAACATTGTCAAAAAAAAACAACTTCAACGCTTAAGTTCAATTAACTTCAAAGTTCTATCATCAATTCAAATTCAATTAAAAATTCAATCACTATTTATCATTTTCAATCAACTATCAAAATAACAATTAATTTTATAATTATTTTCAATCAACTCTCAAAATAAATTCAATCACTAGTTCAATTAACAACTAATTTCATTATCATTTTCAATCAACAACCAAATTCTTACATCACTAAAATTTTCCGATAAATATTCCTATTAACTTTACAAAGAGCCCTATAACAACCTCAACAATCTAACTTCTACAACACTCTTAACTACCTTGACTTTTCTAATTAATCACTATTCTACAAATTTTACACATTAATCACTATTCTACAAATTATGCTATATACTAATTAACTTCTACTATTCTACAAATTAATCATTAAACTAACTTCTACAAACTAATCACATTTTACACAATAATCACTATACTAACTTCTACTAATTAATCACTTTTCTATTTAATCACTTTTCTAATTAATCACTAACTAACTTCTACAAATCAAAAAATGAAAACCTAACATCAACAACTAATAATACAACTTCTTTATCTCACAGAAACAACAGAGAAATAATCAACAATGGAGAATATTAGACATTTCCATTATTGGAGAGAAAACCAGAAAAAAGGAGAGTAAAAACCTCAAACGGCGGTACGACGGTAGCAGAAAGGATGGAGAGAAGCCACAAACGGATTGAAGCCACGAACAGAGGGAGTTTCGTTTGCAGAAACGACGGAGGACGGAGGGAGTTTCGTTTGCAGAAGATGAAGACGGTGATAAACAGTCGCGAGAGTTAGGGCGAAATGGAAACTGTCGAAATGAAAATAAAGGGATATCAGAATCTGTTTTAATTTTAATATTTTAAAAGACCTTCAGCAGCGCTTTTAGAAAGTGCTTTCTTATGTTAGGCCTTTAGCAGCGCTTTAGAGGTAAAAGCGCTTTCTAATGTGGGAAAAATGAAAGGCCTTTAGCAGCGTTTTCCAAAAGCGCTGGCTAAAGCGTGTTGTACGAAAGGCCTTTAGCAGCGCTTTTCAAAAGCGCTGCCTTATGGTAACCCTTTAACAGCGCTTTTCCTAAAACGCTTTCTAAAATTCACCTGCCTTAGCGCTTTAGCAGCGCTTTTCAAAAGCATTGTCTTATGTCCCCCATATAGCAGCGTTTTTTTTTTCGTTTTTTATTTTTGTTTTTAGCGAAACATATAGCAGCGCTTCTGCCAAAAAGCGTTGTCTTTATTGTGCTACGAAAAATCATTTTTGGCGTAGTGGTTGTTCATCGTATTTATACGGTGAACAGTGTTTTTTAAAAATAAAATATATATATTATGAACAGTGTCTCTGAACAGTGTTCGTAAACAGTGATTTTTAGTAGTGAAATAAAGTTGGTTAATATAATATAAAAAATTGGTTAATGAATTGATGAAGTTGGTTAATAAACATTCAGATATTAAAAATAATTTTTAGTAGTAAAACAAAGTTGGTTAATGAAAAGTAAAAAATTGGTTAATGAAGTTGTGAAGTTGGTTAATAAACGTCCAGATATTAAAAATATTTTTTATCAAGAAACAAAGTTGGTTAATAACATTTAAAATTTTGGTTAATGATGTTATGAAGTAGGTTAATCACAT
Organism: Lathyrus tuberosus; assembly: GCA_022829125.1. Taxonomy (NCBI): domain Eukaryota; kingdom Viridiplantae; phylum Streptophyta; class Magnoliopsida; order Fabales; family Fabaceae; genus Lathyrus; species Lathyrus tuberosus. The sequence goes on along the minus strand of JALAZF010000416.1, from coordinate 1,427,956 downwards.
ACTTTAATATCTATACTTCTTAATTAAAAAAAAAAATTATATTTAAAAAAATATATCTATTAGTTTAGTATTTCAAATATATTTATATAGTTGTAGGTATTAATATTTATATTCATGTAGGTACTATTATAATATATATATATATATTCGTTCATTTGAAATCAGGAGAGAGAATTTAATGATAAAAAATTAAAAATATATTGAATACGGTGTAGATGTAATTTCATGGTGTAAGGATATCGTTTCTGCTTAAAAAAATTGATTATAACATTTCATTTGCTTACTCAATTGTTACATTTGTTAAACATATTGTCCATAATATCAAATAAACATTATACAAATGTCAATTTTCATGCAACACTTTTATCGTGGTTATCAATTGAGTATAACATGTTTTTTTTTTAACAGAAATGATATCCTTACACCATGAAATTACATCTACACCATATTTGTAATATCCCGTATTATCTAAACGCTCAATTGGATATCAGATAAGATCATATGAGTGTCTATGTGTTTTATCTTTGATTAATTGGATTAATAGAATTCTCTAAGTATTTTAAGTATTGTTAATTGGGATCAATAGAGCAACTGGTGAATTCTGAAGAGATCAATTATTTTATTAAAGAGACATATCAGTATTTATTAAACCAAGAGAGTGTTGTAAGAAATAGAAAGTGGGTGAGAAGAAGAAGAAGAAGAAAACAGAGAAAAGAGAAAGGAAGAGAAGAGAAGAGGGAAAGAGGAAAAGCTCAAGGAAGGAGAAGGAGCTTGGATCATAGTTTTTCATCTTCTTCAAACTCCTCTTCGATTATCAGGTGGGTTCTAGTTAGAAACTCTAAGTTCTAGAAAGTCATGATGAACTTAGGTTAGAGTTTGAGAGAAAATGAATAATTGTGTTCTAACGGATAAAAAGTGAAATAAACCGCGTAATATAATCGGGTTATGCATGAAATTAATCGGGAATACTTGTTTTTATGTTGGAACATGTTTTGGTTGATAGAGTATGGTTTAGAAGTGTTTTGGAATGAAGAAAAATGATATTTTTGGCCCTGTTACAGTAGTAACCGGTTACCCTATTGAGAGTAACCAGTTACCCTTTGAAAAATCACGTTTCTGGGCTGTTTTAGAGCAAGTAACCGGTTACCCATTATAGAGTAACCGGTTACCACTGTTGTCTGAAAATTCAGAAATTAAAAAGGGCGTAACTTTTGAACCATAAGTCCGTTTTGGTCCCCGTTCGAAGCGTTGGGAAGCTACTTAAATGCTCTAATTGATAGTGAAGTAAAAACATAGATTTATACCATGGATTGATAGAATAAAATTGGAAATGAACTAAGTAACCGGTTACTCATTCTGAGGTAACCGGTTACCATATTGAATTTTGGCTACTGTAATGCGCAGTGAGAATGGGTAACCGGTTACCACTATGTTGATTTTGAAAATGTTTAGAAAATGATATCTTTTGGATAATGCTTCCGATCAAGGTGTTCTTGGTACCGATGGAAAGCTATGAAAATATCCTACATGATAAAGGTGAAAAATATTGTTTTCGATACCCGATTAAAAAATCGGAGGGAACCTAAGGGTTATGTAACTTGTGATTGAATTATTATATGTAATTCTAATATGCAATTGTAATATGCTTTGTCTGATATATTGTTGTTAAACATGATCGAGAGAGTATGCATGTTAAAATATGGAATAGGAAGGGTGAGGAAACCTTACTATGAACCTATATTAAAACCTAATAATGGGCGAGGAAATTGATAAATAATCTAATGACGACGCTCGCGCATATGAGGCCGAGGCATGTGTCCAACTACCGAATGGTATAGAAAGGAATAAGGCATTAGTATGGAACATGTGTAAACTATGGTGATTATTTGAGAAAAGGCTAATGTGGCATAGAATTATTGAATACAATTATGGTTGTATGTGAATCATGAAATCGTAACCATTATTCTATTATGTGTCGTCCATGAGTAACGAGCTCATCTGGAATGAATGCACGATTACTTGGTAGGTTTGATTCCCAATGTTATAGTACGAATGGAACCTATAAGGTAAAGAGACTTGTGACGGTGTACGGACCGTGTGAAGTGACAGATTAAGGTGATAATGTGTCCCTTAGTTCCTGAATCCATCTCGTATGCCAAGTAATCTACGAGGGTCCATGACTCGTTCCAACTTCTAGATGTAGAAAAGGACGGGAGAAAGGGGATGCCTTGACAAGGTTATCGATAAGTGAATATTTTGAGTTAACGGACTCTATAACGTGTTTCCATATAGTGTGAGATTGAGAACTCAAGGTAATTTCTCTTCCCCATGACTTGAGTTAGGATTTGGCTAGAACCCTGTAAAACCGAGAGAATCCATAAGATAGGGAACTCACTGAGATTAATATCTCACCCCATTATTGTTGTTATTTTTCAGGCATTGATTACAGGTTTGATTTACAAGTGGAGCTATGCTTGGATGTTTCAAGAGATGCTTGGTTTTAGTATTCCGTTGTGTAATTGTTGTATACAATTGAGGATATTGTATATTGATCTTAGATTTTATTGTTTTGGCTAATTTCCATGTCTTGCACCATAGGTTGTATTTGTGTTTAGTAATGGTCAAGTATGTGAATTATGCCAATAGACACTTGTGATGGTGTCAGTACCAAATAAAATGTTTGTATTGTATTATTCTAGGTATATATTATACAGGGCATTACAGTATTCAATATATTTTTAATTTTTTATCATTAAATTCTCTCTCCTAATTTCAAATGAATGAATATATATATATATATATATATATATATATATATATATATATATATATATTATAATAATACCTACATGAATATAAATATTAATACCTACAGCTACATAAATATATTTGAAATACTAAACTAATAAATATATTTTTTAAATATAAAAATTATTATTATTATTTTAAAATTAAGAAGTATAGATATTAAAGTATGTGATTAACCTACTTCATACCATCATTAACCAACATTTTAAATGTTATTAACCAACTTTGTTTCTTGATAAAAAATATTTTTAATATCTGGACGTTTATTAACCAACTTCACAACTTCATTAACCAATTTTTTACTTTTCATTAACCAACTTTGTTTTACTACTAAAAATTATTTTTAATATCTGAATGTTTATTAACCAACTTCATCAATTCATTAACCAACTTTTTATATTATATTAACCAACTTTATTTCATTACTAAAAATCACTGTTTACGAACACTGTTCAGAGACACTGTTCATGTTACTGTTCATAATATATATTTTTTATTAAAAAAATAGTGTTCACTGTATAAATACGGTGAACAGTGTATACGGTGTAGTTATTGGTGTAAAAGTTGGGTGTCAACATAGCATTCCTGTTTTTTTTTAAAAGCCAATACAACACCTATACAACTTTACAGCAACCCAAAATAGATAAAGGTTGGACCTATCCACCAGTAACCTCCAAATTGAAACAAGTTAAACACAATTTATAAAAAAAATACAAATTATGCAACAACAAGACAATTAAAACAGATACCAACCTAACAGTCATCAGAACCTTCAAATCCACGACGACTACACACGCTCTTGTCAAAATAGCTTTCAAACATCACAACTCCTATGACAACGATCTTAAAGAAGCAGCATCCTCAAAATGCACCACAACACCAATCAAATCCTACTATGTAAAGCCAAAACCTTTACACTTCAGACCCACCCTACTCCATCACTACTTTGAACCAAATCTACACACTACGACAACTTTCTGCCACATTATGTAATACAAAAACAATGAAATACACAAGCACCAACCCATCACTATAAGCACAAAAGTCCTTTACCAGAAAAATTACTCAGGACTTAACAACCAAAAACCACAAGTTCTTATGCAACAAAACTTCAAAATCACACCGACAACCTGGTGAGGCAACCACAGAACACAAACAATACCCACTAAGATGAGGGATAAAAACACAAACCCAAACTCTACACAGATCTGCAACCCCTGATCCAAAACCAATTGAATTATGCCACTGACCCATGCCTTATTTGCACATCCAACCTAAACACTCCTTTGGGTGCGTAATCCATTAATTTAAATCGTAGTTAAAACCTTTTATCTTTGCCTTTAACCATCTCCAAGACACTGCCTGAATGTCATCTATGCAACTATACTTTCTTCGCTCCGACGATTTGAAAATCTTTTCATTCCTCCTTCTCCAAATGGTCCAGATGCACGCATACCATATTGTAGATAATCTCTCTCTGACAACTCTTCCTCCACTGATGATGCCTGCAAAATGAGCAAAATGCTGCATTGCAGAATTGTGAGAAACATAAGAAATACGGAGCCATCTTAGGACCTCGCTCCAAGCCACGAAAGCTGATGGACGTTCGAAGAAAATGTGAGCAACGTTTTCCTCTTTTCCGCAGCTGAAAGGGCATGAATTTTGAGATTCAACTAAGATACCCCTTCTAACTAAATTATATCTACTTGGAACCTTATGTTGTCATATTCTCCAAGCCAAAGCCGAAACTACAAATGGAACAATATTACTCCACGCTTTCTCCAATTCTTTGTTGTCCACTATTTGAGAAATCATCCCCTCCAATATCACTGAATACGCTTCTTTAAGCGAATATACATTCTTGTGCCATTTCCATTTATCTTTAACACACTCCCTCAAAGTGATTATATATATATATATATATATATATATATATATATATATATATATATATATATATATATATATATCCTATCTTTAATTTTCCTCTCACTTAGTATTTTCCTCGTTTAATCTACTCTCCCAATTTCCAATCCAAACCGAACCTTTGCTCTCACTCCTAATCGCCTCACTTACTGTGATATCTTTATCTGCTACCACCCTATACAAGTCAGGATATGCCTCATTTAGACTTCCCCCTTCCAACCAAGGATCACCCCAAAAAGATGTTTCTGAACCTTTAGCGATATCTTTATTAAACTATTAACAAACCAATTCTTCCTAAAGTTTCATTCCTTCTTGTCGATCAATTGTAAATCTCTCCACCACAATGAACTAAAATTATCTACATTACTTCCACCAATAACTCACACCCCTTACTTACTCTCCAAGATTCTAACCCATAACCTATTTTTCTCATTGAGTAGCCTCAATTTCCACTTCCCTAACAATGCTAAGTTAAAAGTCTTTAAGTGTTTTACTCCTAAGCCTCTTTTTTCCTTATCCCGACAAATCTTACCCCACCGAATCCAATATATTTTCCTACACTCCAATTCCCCACCCCATAAGAAATTTTTCAACATAGATTCCAATTTATAAATAATTCCTGATGGAGCCTTAAAAAACGAAAGATAATAAATTAGGAGCGCACTTAGGACTAACTTTAACAAAATGAAACGACCTTTAATTGAGAGGTGTTTGTTGTTCCACGACACCAATATCCCTCTCACTATATCAATCATTATTTTCCAAGCGACAACCCTTTTATGGGTTTCACTGATCGAGAACCCTAAATATTTGAATGGAGTTCCTCGAACCTTACATTTAAGTACCGATGCCTCCTCCTCCATCCACTCTCAGGTGTATTTATAACAATTAGAGATCTCTTGCGAAAGCTTGATTTCAGCCCCAAAACTAATTCAAATATCTAGACGGCTGCTTTGATTATCCACACATTCTTCTAACTTCTTTTGCCCATCACAATAGTATCGTCAGTATACTGAATATGTGAAAACTTTCATATCCCCATCTCCAAACTCGTATCCATCAAACAACCTCCAATGAACAATTTCTCCATCATTAAGTTAAACCCTTCTTCTACCATGAGAAATAGGAAAGAGGACTGGGGGTCCCCTTGTCTTAATCCTCTCCCCCACGTCACAATTTCTTCTGTAGGGATTCTGTTAACCAATACTGAGACTTTAGATGTTCGTAGGCATTCATCAATCAATTTTCTCCACTTATCGTTAAACCTCATCCTTTCCATCATATAATTAAGAAATTTCCAATCCACCAATTTGTAAGCCTTTTCAAAGTAAGTTTTGAACAAAATAGCTTCTCATTTCCTCCTCCTAACATCATCAACTAACTCATAAGCTATAAGAAAGCAGTATCCTATTTGTCACCCCTCTATAAATGCAAACCGTGATTCTGCAATAACTTTATAAATCACTTTCTTCAACCTATTTGTAAGTGGTTTAGCTAGAACTTTGTACATACTCCTAATAAGTGAGATATGTCGAAACTCCGTCAGCTTTATTGAATTCTCTACTTTCGGGATTAAAGTAATGAAGGAATTGTTGACTCATTTAACCAATATACCGTTTGAGTGAAATTCTGAGATAAATATATAGAAATCTCCTTCGATCACCTCCCATAATTCTTTAACAAATACTAGAGTTGCCCCATCTAGGCCTGGGATCTTCATGCTCTCACATTCCCACACCGCTCCTATAACTTATTCTTCGAAGAACTCATCGCTAAGACTATCGTTGTCCTCCGATTCAATCCTCTTGAATTCAAGCCCTCTAAGTGTGGATCCGTTTATCTTTTTGTCCCTATACACCTCTGAAAAGTATACAAAAATCTCTTCTTTAATCTCTTAAACTTCAGTTAGTTTCAATCCTTGCATCAATCCTTGTGTCTCTATACACGTAATCTCATTATATTTTCTTCTATTTGTTACACACCCGTGGAAGAAATTTTAATTGACGTCTCATTCCTTTAACCATTTCAACCGCAACTTCTCCCAGTGTATACTTGACTTCATTTTTGAAAGCGGGAACAGTTGTGCTAATGCATCTCTCTTTAAGTTCATCTTATCAGTAGATAATGTTGAGACTCCGTATTTACACTCACTCTCGTTCACTATCTTTTTAGCTTCAACTATCATGTCATCTAGATTTGCAATATTCTTCTTTATCCACTCTTTCAGGTTTCCTTTGATCAACTTGAATTTTCCTTTCAATACATATCCTCCCCACCCTTTCACATCCAACATTTTCCAAGTTTCTTCAACAAACTTATGATACCCTTATAGTTCTCTCTAACACTCAAACATACAAAATGGTTTTGGGTCCCAATTCACATCTTTATCGCAAATCATGACGGGACAATGATCTGAGAGACTTTTATCCAAACATTGATAACAGTTTAGCAATTGATACATCCATCTTTCTGATACAAGAAATCTGTTGACTCGACTCATAGAAGAACCATCCAAGTTAGACCAGGTAAAGCGTCTTCCTTTTAACAGTATATCTATAAGATCATCTTCTAAGATAAATTCATCAAAACCTTCCATCTTTGCTCGTCTGAGAAACGTTCTTACACCCTTCCTTTCTGATTCAAACCTTATCACATTGAAGTCTCCCATGACACACGACCTTGCCTCCATATCCAACTTTAACAACTCTTTTAATTAATTCCACAATCTCCTATTTCCACTTATATCACAGGGCGAATAATCATTCATGATAATAACATGTATCCCCTTCGACCCCCATAATCCTCTCACACCTATGAAATTTCCTCCCCAAATTTCCTCATGTTTCTTAAAAATATTGTTACTCTATATCAGTAATAGCCCCCTGATCTTCCTTCAGCAGCCTTGAAACTAACCCCATTGTTATTTACTCCCCATATTACTTCACATGTCAATCTTTCCATCTCCAACATCTTAGTTTCTTGTAAAGCAATCAAATATGGCGATTCTAGCGGATTAGCCGAGCTACCTCTTTCTTTTTAACCATAGCCCTTAGACCTCTAATTTTGTAACTTATGATCTTCATATCTATAGACTACTCCTCCTAAGCAACTCCACTCCACTCCCCAGACTTCACCTTGCATTTTTACTCTCCCCTTTTATCGTTTTCGAAGCCTTCTTATCTCTAGTTTCATTAGTCGATAACTTTCCACTATTTCGACTTCATCTCCAAAAATGTGAACCCCAATTTTCTTAGCAAAATACACCATCCTTTTGATATCTCATTTGTCTCTCCATGTGCAACGACCCACGCCTTTAATTGAGTCCCCTTTAGGCTAGTTTGAGAACATGAACAATTCACCCTTTTTCATTTCCGCTTCAAATATTCATGTTCTCAACAATTGTTGAAGCCAATATTAATTTATTCAACCACTTTTATTGTTGAAGCCAATATTGCTATGCTTTTCAAGTAATTATAAGATTGAAAATTCTCTAAAAAAATTTGGGCAAGTACTCTAAAAATTGCAAATACTTTAGTCATCAAATTGTGTAAAAAAAATTTCAAGTGGGATAGTAATCTCTGTAAATGTCATTTGGTTTAGAAATCGTTCCTTCTCCGATGCTTAGAAGCCACTTCAAAAATTCAGCACTTTCATGGCATTCCATTCCCCAAGACCCACGATGTATGCACATTTTTCAATCAATATTAGGACTTCACAATGATCCAAAATGTAAGAATTAATTATAGAGTGTACAATATCACAACGACTCTCTCTTGATATAACAAAGAAAATTTGTCTAAAATCACTACCAAAAAGAATTAATTTTCCCTACAAAAATTGCTTCACGGATGGATGTCTCATTCATAACATCTTTGAGTGTTCTGTCTAAAGCTTTAAAATAGTACCTTCATCCCAAATAATCAATTTAGTTTTCTTGAGAAATTTAACTAGGTCATTATCATGCTCAATTTTACAAGTTGAATTATCCAATGTAGAAATACGTATTTTGGACTTTTAATTGTGTTGTTCTTCCTAGGAGTGTACAAAAAAACTGGTTCACAAGAACCAATTTTAAAAATATGGTGCACCTATTTTAAATGTCCATATTATTTTGATTAAAACTTATCCGGATCCATTTCATTAAAACCATAAAAAACCAATAACCACTTTTTAAAACCAATATATAAATGGTTAACCAATATACTCTTCACCTTGTCTCTAATTCATGATTATAAATTAATAATATAATGTAAATATCAAAACAACACTTAAGTACACATTAGTGCATTGCCACCAATTTTATTTATGGTCTTCATTAATCCTCTCTCAAGTTGAAATCCCCCCTTTTTTTTTAATTATGACTCTTAATTACATTTTTTGAATATATTCTGTTGATTTTCAAGTAAAAAAATTCTCTAGTAAAATCATTTAGATTTTCAAGTCACAATGCATTTTTGTTTTGTTATGATTTGTTTGTTTGCCCTTTCTTATTATTTCTATTGATTCTATATTCTTGCAAAAATCAAATTATTGTTGATCGAATTTCGTAAATATTATAATTGACATTTAAAATCTACCACCGTCGAGAGGTTATTGATTTCAAAAAATGGATTTAAAACGATTAGATGACATTAGAAAAATGTTGTTTGAATTAAAAACTGAGTTTTAATCAAAAACAAGTTTGAGAAAATTTGGTTTTAAAAATAGTCCAACCAAAAATCGGTTTTTGGTATAAAACAGTTTTGAACCAAGCCAATCCAAATATAAACCAATTTTTAAAAAATAAACTGGTTTCATTAAAGTGGTTTTAAGAACCAAACTGAACCATATATTTGTTTCAATTTGGTTTGGCTTATGAACCATGCACACCCCTAGTTCTTCCACCAAATCCTTAGAGAGAAGAAATTTCATTGATTGCCCCTGTTAAAATAATATCATGTTTCGACCACAAGAAACTTGCAAGTATTCCCCATATAAATTTTTTAGCAGTCTTACCATATCCATGGAGAAGGAAGACACCTCTATTTTGATTATTAATAGCATGCATTATCTTATCATAAATAATTCTTACTCATCTACAATAAATTTCATATATAGTGTTTAGGTACTAAGTGTTTGTGTAATAGGCTAAAAATTGTTTCTTGAAATGTTCCTAGATTTGAGATCTTTAACAGATCAATAATTGTAAGGGAAGTAATTACAATAATGAAAATTTAGATTTCATGCTTTGGACTTTGTAATTTCTCTTCATCTCTTTTTTTAAATTTGACCAAGTTTTTTTTTTAAATTTGAAATAACTTCTTATCATAATTATCATTCGTGTTTAAAATTACTTGGTCAACACTTTAGAGTGTGTTTGGATGAGGAATTTGAGAATTTTTAAGGAAGGTAAAATTCTAAGTAATTCAAATGATTCAATTGAAATTTATTCATTTTTAAATTCTTTTGTTTGGATGGAGTATTAAAATAATTCAATGTAAAAAATTTGGAGTCATTTTCATAATTTTTAAAGCTTTTGGGTCAAATTTAAAATATGAAAAATAAGGACTAATTTGTAATTTTTGAAAATTTGAAGGGACCAATTTGTAAAATTTGAAAATTATTAGGGATTAATTTGTAATTTTTTGAAAATTTTGGGGGTGAATTTGAAATTTTCATAAAATATGAGGACCATCTTCCAAAATTTGAAAAATTAATAAAAAACAATTTAACATTTAAAAATCAATTTGAAATTATTTACTTTTTAGTGTCATTTTAAATTCCTTAAATTTAACATGAATAAAATACTCTATAAATTTACATTATTTTAACAATTCTCCATATTTTTTTATCCAAACAATGGATTTTGATCAAGTCATTTTAAATTCTCTCAAAAAATTACTTTCCCTCATTAAAATCCTTCATCCAAACACACTCTTAGAAATATCTAAAAGGATTGAAAAACACTTCTAAATATCTTGAGTTTGCGTTATTCATATATTAAGATGAGAAAAAATTGTTTAATATTTGAGTAAAAAATATGAAATATTCTTATGTATTTATAAGTTTATTTTTTTTAACTCATCTTATAATCTTTTATAACGATTAGAATATAGTAGGTTAGAGAATTATTTTTCTATAAAATAGATTGGTTTTAAACAATTTGCATATATACTCGTCATTTATTTTCTTATTTTTAGTTGTGATTATATTTATGCAGTTTGAGAAATTTATTTTTCTTAATACTATTAATATAGTTGTCATTTTCTTTATAACAATCAATTTTTTTTGTATGGTTATACTTTTGAATTTAACATTACTTCTCATAAAATTCATAAAATACATGAACTAAAAGTCTTGAAAATTATAAAGAAAAACATAGTGGTTTTGGGACCACTTTGGGATGAGCCCACTTAACCGAAAACTAGTCTATGGGTATCTGTGTTTGCCACTATCCTCAAACAACATAATTCTTATTTCATAAATTTAGAGAATCTTTTAAAGCAATTAGATGTTTTTTAAATATCTCGTGAAATTTCAAAAAAACATTTAATTTTTAATGATATATTTTCAAACACATCAAATACATATATTTTATTTGTTTTTAAATCATATTTTAATTTTATAAATAAAATTATTTCAAAATATTTCTAAAAATATATTTTTGAAACTAACTAATTAAATAAACAGTGTATTGTATACTTACTAATTCAATAAACAGTGTAATCAGTGAAATATTTTAAAATTAATATTCCCTCTATTTTATATTATAAATAAAATTTATATTTTAGATATATTAATTATTTAATGTATCTAAAAATAAATTTTACTTATAATGTGAAACTGAGGGAATATTTTCATGGTCACTTTTCATGGTCAGAAGCTTTTCAGATTCCTCTCACCATGATTTCAGATTCAGTTTTCTAAGGTACACCTCACTCATATAGTTAAGTTTTAACATAGTGATCGTACCTGGATCAGAAAGAATGACAGTGGCCAGCAACGTCGTATGGTCTTCAACTCCGGTGATGATGATACGGCGGGGGAGTGTACCTGTAAGGTACTCCGATGCCAAAGTCAGGTAACAGGAGTAGGCAAGCACAGAAAAACAGGTAAGGGAGTAAAAATGAACGTAACCTGATCCTCTCAATTGAGAGGGTATTTATAGAGTGCCCCCAGCGCAGGGCCAACGGTCTCCTGCACTGGGCTGGATTGCCAGGCCCAATCCAGGTGACTGTCAGGGCTTACGTGGCGTAGGGAAGACCAGCACGTGGTCTTCGTCCTGGGGTAACGGTCCCGAGATCTTCGGAAGGAGGGCAGACCTATTCCTTCGGAAGTGGGAGGTTACAAGGTGACGTGTCCTCGCGGGGAGGAGCACGTGGAGGTCGAGGAGGAAGACGTTCTCCTCGTCCCCCAGCTCCTGCTCAATTCCTTTGCCTAATACGTGGTCGACGAAGGGGAGGACGTGAGCGTGCTCGGCGATGCTAGGGACGTGTTCGACGCTGGCTATCTTATGGGCCATATTGGGTCGTACCAGTATTGGGTTGGGCCTGCCCCACCGTTGGCCCAGTCCGGAACAGGAGCCCCCCAAGTCGTTGCTCCGAGGTGTCGGAGTAATGACTTAAGGGTCAGCCTCTACGACGAGGTGGTGTCCCCGTGTCAACGAGCATAATGCAATATGAAGGCCACGGGCACGGGACGCTAGACGGGCAGGAATCTTGAACTCTGCTCGAATTATGATGCCGGCGTCAGTCGGCGCAGCGGGGAGATCAGGGGTTGTGAGTCCGAGGACCAAGGCAGATGAAAGGACTAACGTGGGAACACGCGTGCCATGTGTTAGTTGCCATTAATGCCTAGGGGCGGCTAGGTCTAGGGCACTCAAGAACCTAGGGACTCCTCGAGTCCCGTGAGGGGCCTATAAAAGGGTTTGAGATCGTGTCATTTGCACGTTCCCACCTTTTTCGCTCTGATCTTCTCTCCTTTTCTCCGTCGCTGCTCAACCGTCGTACGCCGTCGCACGCCGCTGTTTCCACCGCACCTCTACCACCGTTTCAAGTAAGCTTCTAATCTTTTTCTTTTCTGTTTCGTTTTCTCCTGGTGGTTTTCCGGTGAACTGAAGAAGTTCCGGGTAGTTCCCCGAAGATTCCGGCTAAAACGTCGGAATTTTTCTAGGGTTCCGTTTGAATCAACGGAGGCTTGGGATGAACATCTCGGGGACCCGATGAATTCCCCGAGGACAAGCGATGAATGTCCTGGGGAAATGAGATGAGAGAGGGTCGGGGACCTGAAGAAGGTCCCTGGACGGGGTAAAGGTACGGGATAGTTCCTCGTTGCTCAGAGCAGCCCTCGCGCTCTCACTGCCCTTTCACTTGATCGGCAGTGGAAAGGTGGATTTGGTTGTGGCCAACGAATTCACCTATTTCCTCTGCTTTTCAGGTAAAAATGGTCGTGAGGCTTGCGGGCTTCATCCAGATAGACACCAAACCTGACTTGGATGAACCCGTACAGCTACCCGGGGTGGCGCCCCTACGCCCGGCTGCCGACTGGGCAGGCGAGGAGCCTTTATGAATTTGCTCGCGGTTTGCCATTGATGACACAGACGCCTTCGCAATCGTCGAGGACATCGCTGTGGGCGGGCAGCCGAACTGAACGGTCTTTCAGCCTAGGTAACACCACCGTATCTGCTCGAATTACCGTGGGCTAAGGTTCCCCATGTACGAGTTCGCGTTTAAGGAGGTTGGCATTCGTCTCCCTTTCAACAGCTTTCGGTTGGAGGTGTTCAACCGGTTGCATCTGGCGCCGTCTCAGTTTCACCCCAACGTGATAGCCTTCATGCGGGCGTTCGAGCTCGTGTGCGACTACCTCAAGGTCGGGGCCACTCTCTCCCTCTTCTTCCGCATATTCCACCTTCAACGGTCGACTGATCGAGGGCGACACAACTGGGGCTCCTTCAAACAGTCGAGGAAGTTGTTCAAGGCGTACTCGAATTCTGTTCAGAATTTCAAGGATAGGTTTTACTACGTCATGCCCGCGATGCATGAGGTTGTGGGCACGCTTTATGATATCGTGACTGACGGGGCCGGGGAGGAGAGGTTTGTGTACAAGTGCCCCCTGGAGTGGGAGGATGCACACTTCGCGCTTGGTACGGATGCCTACTTAGTGAAGCACGGCAAGCTATCGGAGGAGGACAAAGGGGCGTACGCAAAACTGGTCGCGTATATCGCCAGCTTCAACCGGGTCGAATGCACAACTAGGGACGGAAAGTTTGTCCTCGACTCGCGGGGACATGTTGTGACTGCTACCCGTTACATAAACACCAAGGCTCTCCTTGAGTGCAAGTCCTCCGACGGGCCAAGAAGTTCTTAGGTAGAAGCCCATTGTTCTTCTCGGGCGTTTACGTAGTTTTGTTTCCTTGTGATAACTTGTTTCGTGTTTTCCCTTGCAGGTCAAATGTCAAACGCCATCGAGCGTATCATGAAGATGGCTGCTGAGCGGGCCCCTAAACGACCAAAGAGCCGTGTTCGCGAGGTTATCCAGGATGCGGTGCCCCTTGGAGAAACGAGCGACTCTTTTTCTCCTCAATGCAGTCTCCTCCTCCGGAGGGCACCCCTGCCAAGAGGGCGAGGACTGAGGGACCCGTCCTCGTGGACCTCGAAGGCCCTGTCCCAACGGAGAAGTTTCTGCTGCCCGCCTGTCATCTTCAGTGGGATTTCTTCGGGGGAAGCCCTCCCGTGGTCGAGGACCTGGCGACCATGATGCGGATCTTAGAGACTGCCCTGGTCTTGAACGAGGAGATCTCCCATGCCTCCGAGTTGCAGAAGCTAAAGGACGGATATACTGTTCTCGATAAGGACAAGAACCAGCTCGAGGTAGCTCTGCAAGAGGCCCAGTCTAAGTGTGAGAATCATGCCAACGTCCTCCGCGAGCTGAACGAGGCCAACACCGCACTGAAGGCGACTCAAGAGGAGCGTGACCGCCTCCGGACCAGAGTTGCTGAGCTGGAAGCTGCTGCCCGTCCTGCCGAGAATGAGTCCGCCGAAGAGAAAGGTTTCGCCAGCCGCGTGGCTCTGATCGCCAAGATTTGAGAGCTTCAGCAGGACAGTCTAGAGGCCCTCGAGATAGGCTTCAAAAATGTTGTGGCGCAGGTTAAGGCCGAGAATCCAGATGTCCAGCTTGATCTCGACAGGATCAATCCTTTCATTCGTGTGGTCGATGGCAAGTTGGACCTGCCAGAGGAGGATGTCGGGGAGAATGATGGTCGGATTGAGGAAGAGATTGTTGTTTAGTTCTTTTGTTTTCTCGGCCTACGTGCCATTACTTTTTTGGTATTTATTTGGCATGCGTGCCATTTTTGTGATGACTTTTTCCCGGCCTGCGTGCCAAGGGTTTTTTGATACTTTTGTAATATTTGCACAATGGGCCTCTTCCCGCTTAATGCTTTGATTTTCGCTTATGATGCTTGTATGCTTTCGCTTGTTTGTGTATGTGTGATGATATTGTTTATTTAAGTGTTGGTAATTTAGGAGTTTGCTCGACTTTGTTGATCATCGACCGTGTGGGGGAGCTAGTCGAGTGACCGGAGGTGTATCCCGACCTTCAACGAGGCTAAGAGCTCGATCGAGGTCTTAGCTTCGTGGCGTGAACTTCCCATCGCGAGCTGGGCATTCTTCCTGATTAGTACGACGACGGTGGAGCTCGGTCGAGGGGTCCTCGTCGGATCAAAAGTCCTCGCGCACACACAACGTGGCCTTTGATCGTCGTGTTTCATATAGGGGAGTCGCGCTTGTACCCTAGTGCGCCCCCGTGATCGCGACGTAGTCGTGTCGCGGGCAATGTATAACTGTAGTATTGCTTAAGTTTCTCAGTGTTCCATGGTCGAGCAAGTTCTTCCCCGTGTAGATTTTTGAGGTAGTAGGCTCATGTCCCCGTTTTCGCGCGGATGCGATACGGGCCCTCCCAGTTTGCGCCGAGCTTGCCCTCTCGCGAATCTTTCTGGTTCCTTCGTAGGACGAGGGTGCCTACTTGAAAATCACGCTTAATAACTTTGTTGTTATAACATAGAGTTATTTTCTGCTTAAGTGAGGCTTCCTGGAGGGATGCGCCCATCCTTATCTCCTCGACAAAGTCGAGCTCTTCTCTCAGGGCGTCGTTGTTCGTGCCCTCGTCGAGGGGGGCCTCCGTCCTCCTCGAGGGTTCCCTGATCTCCACGGGGATCACCGCTTCTGTTCCGTACGTCAGACGAAAGGGGGTTTCCCTGGTCGTGGAGTGTGGGGTTATTCGGTAGGCCCAGAGGACGTTGTGTAGTTCCTCGACCCATCGTTGCTTGGCGTCGCCTAGTCGGCGTTTCAATCCTCGAAGGATCACCCTGTTCGCTGCTTCGGCCTATTCGTTCGTCTGAGGATGCTCGACCGACGTGAAGTGCTGCTTCGTGCCCAGTTTGGTGACGAAGTCTTGGAAGTTCCTGCCGGTGAACTGCGTCCCGTTGTCGGTGACAATCGCTTGGGGCACGCCGAATCAGGAGAGGATGTTCCTCTTGTAGAAGAGAAGTATGTTGAAGGCTGTGATTTTGGCCAAGGCTTCCGCCTCGATCCACTTCGTGAAATAATCTACGCCGACGATGAGGTACTTGTTTTGGTATGACCCCACGACGAAGGGCCCGAGGATATCCATTCCCCACCATGCAAATGGCCACGGGGATGACAATGTTTTGAGCTTATTTGGAGGGGCAAGGTGCATGTCCCCGTGTCGTTGGCATCGTTCACATTTCTTGACGTGCTCCTTGGCGTCTTGTTGCATGGTGGGCCAGTAATACCCCGCTCGAAGCGCTTTACAGGCCAAGGATCGCCCGCCGAGGTGTTGGGCATTGATCCCCTCGTGGATTTCTTGGAGTATACTGGGGACTTTGGTCTCTTCGACGCACCTGAGAAGGGGGATGGAAAAGCCACACCGGTATAGTTTGTCCTCAACTATCGTGTATGAGCACGATCGCCGCTTAACCATCCCCGCTTACTTGGGATCGTCGGGTAGCTTGCCCGTCATGAGGTATTCGTATACCGGGGTCATCCAACAATTGCTATCCCCGATGGCGTTCACATCCGTCGTAGGAGTGGGTTTGTCGATGCTCGGGCAAGAAAGTACTTCTTGTATGACGGACTTGTTTCCACCTTTCTTCTTTGTGCTCGCCAATTTGGACAAGACATATGCTCGGGTATTGTGCTCGCGCTGGATGTGGGTTACTTCCACGGAGGTGAAGTTCTTCATCTTTTCCTTCACTAAAGTCAAGTATTCAACAAGGCAGTCATTCTTGGCTTGGTACTCTCCTCGAACTTGAGAGGCAACGAGCTGGGAGTCGGTGAAGATTTTGACCTCTTTGGCGCCAAGGTTCTCGGCCAACCGTAACCCGACGAGGAAAGCCTCATACTCTGCCTGGTTGTTCGATGTCGGGAAGGACAACTCGAGGGAAACCTCGATCAGGATGCCTTCGTCGTTCTCGAGGATAATGCCTGCCCCGCTCCCTTTCATGCTAGATGCCCCGTCAACGTAGATTGTCCATTTTTGGGATCCGTTGGTCGAAGGTTCTGGGACGGTCATTTCCGCCACGAAGTCGGCCAACACCTGAGCCTTCAGGGCTTTCCTTCCCTCATACATAATATCGAACTCGACGAGTTCGAGCGACCATCTGAGCATCCTCCCTGCCATGTCTGGTCGACCGAGGAGCTGCCTTATTGGCTGATCGGTTCGTACAACGACCTGTAGGCTAAGAAGTAATGGCGCAGCCTGCTAGCCGCAGTGACGAGGGCGAGGGCAACCTTCTCGATATGCTGATACCTGAGCTCGAGGCCTTGGAGGGCCTTTCTTGTGAAGTAAATCGGCTTATGTCCGTCGGGGGTTTCCCGGATGAGGACAGCGCTGACTGCTTCGCTCGTGATGGCGAGATATAGGAACAGTGTCTCCCCGTTCTCCGGCCGTGAGAGGATCGGGTTGCGACAGGACTTGTTTGAGGTGAAGGAGTGCCTGCTCGTACTCCTCGCTCCATTCAAACGTGGCCTTTTGTCGAAGAAACTTGAAAAACAGGAGTGCGTATTGTGCAGATTTGGCGACGAAGCGGGAGAGGGCGGTCAGCATCCCGTTCAGTGATTGTATTAACTTTTTCGAGTTCGGGGTCGGGATCTCAGAGAAAGCCCTACACTTGTCGGGGTTGGCCTCGATTCCTCGCTCTGTGAGGTAGAAACCGAGGAACTTGCCGGCCCGAACTCCGAAGGTGCATTTGTCAGGATTGAACCTCATACGGCATCTCCTCGCCGTGTCGAAAACCTTCTTGAGATAGGCAGCATGGTCGATTTCTTCTGCGGATTTGACGATCATGTCGTCCATGTAGACCTCTAGCATGTCGCCGATCTCTCCCTGGAAGACTTTGTTCATCATCCGTTGGTAGGTTGCGTCGGCGTTCTTCAGGCCGAAGAGCATCACGTTGTAGTAGTAATTGCCCGACTCGGTCATGAAGGCAGTATGCTGCTTGTCGGCCTTATCCATGGGGATTTGGTTGTACCTCGAGTAGGCGTCCATGAAGGACAATAATTTGAAACCTGCAGAATTGTCGACCAGCTGGTCGATGTTGGGCAAAGGATAAGAGTCTTTCAGGCATGCCCGGTTAAGGTCGGTATAGTCAACACACATCCTCCATTTTCCATTATTCTTTTTGACAAGTACAACGTTGGACAGCCAGGTCGTGTACCTGGCCTCCGAAATAAAATTTGCCTCTAGGAGGTCTTTTATAGCTTTTTCAGCAGCCTCTGCTTTTTCGGGAGACTGCCTACGCTTACGTTGAACTATGGCCCTAGCGGCCGGATCTATGGTGAGCTGATGGCAGGCCACCTCGGAGACGAGGCCAGGCATCTCAGAGGCACTCCATGCAAACAGATCGACGTTCTCCCGGAGACATGCCTTCAGCTGCTTCTTCGCCGGGTCAGGGAGTCCAGTACCGATCTTTACGCTTCGGTATGGATCGTCTCCGAGGGCGATGATCTCGAAGTCTCCATCTGGGATGGGGTGCGTTGGGTGGAGAGGATGCCCGTTGATATCTGCTTGGAGGTTGTGGTCAGCTGCTCCGCCTTCCTCCTGCTCTCTAGGGAACCTGCTGTCGAGGTCGACCGAGTTGACGCGCGGGAGTTGTCTCTGTAGTGCTTCCTGGGATGGCCTTGCTCCAGTCTTGGGCTTCGTTCCGATGGAACCCAAGCCTTTGGTCGCGGCGTCGAAGCACCTCCTAACTGCTTCGATGTCCCCGTGCATGGTGACGACCCGACCCCTAGCCGTGTAGTACTTCATCTTCAGATGGACTGTCGATGGTACCGCGGTAAGTTCGACAAAGGTGGTCCTCCCCAGGATGCAGTTGTAGAGGGATGGACATTCGACCACCAAGAAGCGGGTATTGACTTGTCGGGCCGTATCCTTGCTCCCGAAAGTGACCATCAGTTCAACGTAACCCCATGGTCTGGTGGTGGTGCCGTTGAACCTTGCAGATCCGAGCCCACGTAAGGGGTTAAATGCTTCTCATCGAGCTGGAGGGTCTCGAAGAGGTGGGCGTACATGATGTCCATCGAGCTCCCCTGGTCGACCAAGATCCTGCAGACGTCGAAATTGGCCATCTGTGCCTGGATCAATAGGGGAATAGTGGCGTTGGGTGCTCCGCATGGTAGTTCCTCCAGGTAGAAAGTGATGGGGTTTGAATTCCCTCACACTTTCTCAAGAGTCATGGTCTTTGCCGAGGTCGCGGATTCCAACTCGTCAAATTTCCGGTTGATCGACCCGACGGAGACCTTCTCGAAACCTCCGCATGATATGACCATTGCCCTGGGGAAACTCTCCCATGTGTTGCGGGTAGTGACAGGGTCTTCGTGGGGGAAGTTCGCCCACATGTTACGGACGGCCTCTTGGTTCTCGATTCCGTCGGGGACAAAAAAGTCCTCGAGTCGAGTGACACTGAGGGCGACTTGCAGTCGGCTCTCTTCGGGATGAGGTGTTGTCTCCTCGACGCTCTGGGTCTCCCGGGCACTGGGACGAGGAGGATCGTCCCTCTTGGTATATTTTTTTAGGTGCCCTTCCTTGATCAGGGTCTCTATCGCGTCCTTGAGGTGGACGCAATCTTCTGTGACATGTCCATGGCTCCGGTGAAACCTGTAGTACTTGGACCTGTCGGTGTTAGCCTTGGGGATGTTGGCTTGGGAAAGTGGACACCCCCTTTCTGAAACTCTGAGTTGGCGCATTCATTGAGGATTCGCTCGTGGGGAGCATTGAGCGGAGTATACTCCGTGAACCGGCCAGCTGGTCCTCTCGATTCGCGAGACTCCCTGGACCGGCCTTCTCGCCTCCTCTCTCCGTCTCGCCGGGGGGGAGGAGAGCCTTCGTCTCTGTGGCCGTGGGGGCCTTCTCGTCGCCTAGAGTCGAGGGCGATCTGGGTTGCTTCCGAATCCTCGAACTCAATGTATGATTGAGCCCGATGGATTAGGTCTTCCAAGTTACGAGGCCTGTGGATGCCCACAGACTTGGCGAACTCGGTTCCAATACGTAGTCCCCGCATGATCAGGAACTTCTTCATGTCGTCGGTCGTGTGGACCTCGACAGCTTCTCGGTTGAGTCTCTCAATGTAGTCTCTGAGAGATTCGTTCTTCCCCTGGAAGATGCCTTCCAACGAGGCCACCGTCTTCGGATGTCGGCGAGATGCAGTGAAATGTTTAGAGAAATGTCCCTTCAGTTGCCTCCAAGATGTGATTGATTCAGGGGCGAGATTTTTTTACCAAGTCAAGGCGCATTTCCGAAGAGTGGTCGGGAAGAGCCTGCACTTGATAGCTCCCCCGACATTCCTATAGTCAAGCATGGCTTCGAAGCTCTCAACGTGGTTGTCGGGGTCAGCTGTGCCGTCATAGGTCCCCAGCGGTGGAGGCTTCTCCATGCCCACCGGAATGGGAGTTTCCATGATCTCCCTGGATATAGGGGTCATCTGGTCGTCCTCATCACTTCTAATTAGGGACCGTGATGGGGAGCGATGACCTCGATCATGCCCATGTCGTCGAGGAGATTTTTTGGGGCGGTTCTTCAGCCTTTCACCGTCGGCTGTGCTCCTCTTCTTGGTCGGGGAATGTCGTGGCTCATTCTATGGAGGGGAGCGAGGGCGCTTCTGGGTGACTACTTGCTGGGGTCGTTCCATGCGCGGTCGGCGACCCTCGCGTTGCGGGGAGGGGCTGCGAGAGCTCACTGGGGGATTCTTTCGCGGGGAAGGAGAACGGTTGGGAGACGGTGGGTGATGATGTCTTCGCGGGGAAGAGCGTCGTGGTCGCCCTCTCTCGAGCGCTTCGATCCTGAGATTCTGCTGGGCAATCAATTAGTTGGTCTGGTTGACCAAGGCGAACAGGGCCACCGTGCCCGGATCAGCGTTTAGGGGTGGAGCGACTGGCTGGTAGACAACCGGCGAGATGTCATGTTGTGCGGTGTCATATGCCGCGTCTTCGGAAAAAGGGGAGGCGATCTGCCTGTCCCTTACGTCGCCTTCTTCGATGTGGACGACAACGTTGTTCTCACGGTGGTTTCCGTTGTCGAGTTGCGTGAAGGCGGTGTCCGGAGCGTTGTTCCCATGTTGGGCGCTGGTGCTGGCCATGGTAGTTAGGAGCGGAGGGATTGCTTTGGTTTAACGATGAAGGAAAAATGGGGAAGCAATAGTTTTCCCGCAGACGGCGCCACTGATCATACATGGATCAGAAAGAATGACAGTGGCCAGCAACGTCATATGGTCTTCAACTCCGGTGATGATGATACGGCGGGGGGGGGGCGGTGTACCTGCAAGGTACTCCGATGCCAAAGTCAGGTAACGGGAGTAGGCAAGCACAGAAAAACAGGTAAGGGAGTAAGAATGAACATAACCTGACCCTCTCAATTGAGAGGGTATTTATAGAGTGCCCCCAGCGCGGAGCCAACGGTCTCCTGCACTGGGCTGGATTTCCAGGCCCAATCCAGGTGACTGCCAGGGCTTACGTGGCGTAGGGAAGACCAGCACGTGGTCTTCACCCTGGGGTAACGGTCCCGAGATCTTCGGAAGAAGGGCAGACCTATTCCTTCGGAAGTGGGAGGTTACAAGGTGACGTGTCCTCGCGGGGAGGAGCACGTGGAGGTCGAGGAGGAAGACGCTCTCCTCGTCCCCCAGCTCCTGCTCAATTCCTTTGCCTAATACGTGGTCAACAAAGGGGAGGACGTGAGCGTGCTCGGCGATGCTAGGGACGTGTTCGACGCTGGCTATCTTATGGGCCATATTGGGCCTTACCAGTATTAGGCTGGGCCTGCCCGACGGTGGGGCAGGCGTTTGCCCAGTCCGGAACACATAGTTTACTTCACTAAAACATAATGATCCTAGTTTGAAGAAAATCACTCTTGGTTCTCCTAAGATTTCACTCTACTGTTTCTATATTAATTCTAAAAAAATTCACTGATTACAATACATCACTGTTATTGAATTAGTAAGTACTATATAATACACTGTTTATTGAATTAGTCAGTTCCAAAAATATATTTTTAGAAATTTTCAGAAATATATTTTTAAAATAATTTTTTTCACAAAATTAAAGTATGACTAAAAAATGAATGAAATATGTGTATTAAATATGTTCAGAGATATATTATTAAAAATTAAAAATATTTTTAAAATTTGGATAGCTTCTATATAATATATGTGTGGTGTTAGGATCATTGGTTGTGGTGCAATCCTTCTCTATTTGAAAATGCGCATGTTACTTGCCAAAGAAGGAAATTCTAGTTTTGAAGAGTGATTTGGATGAAAACATGAGTGGAGATGTTTTAGAGTGTTTTAATCAGTCACAAATGGCCTCTATTTATAGTAGAGGAAGTTTGTTTTGCAAGGACTAGTGAATGGAGGCTGATCACTATGAGTAGCTATGTAGCCATTGACTTGGATAATTCAAAAGTGCCAAGTCTCCTCTAGCTTGACTCAATTCAATTTTTGCAGGTTTGAACACTCAGAGCTTGGACTGAATCTTGACTAGTTTGGATTGGCATGGCTTGGTTCATGACACCTCAATGCATTGCATTAATGTAACCTTGCCAAAATTGAATTTCAAAGTTCATGTCATGATGATTTTGCACATGCTAAATGGAATTCTTGACTCCTTAATCAAGTAACAAGTGAGTCATCAGAAGTTTTGTGTTTTTGGAAGATGAAAAAGTAGGCAAAGTGACAAAACTTGAATGAGAAAATCGTGTGGCACAAGTCATGCATTCATGCTGTCTTGAAAAACCAGATTTTTAGGTCATGTTGCAAGGCTTGTAACTTCTTGCTCAAGTTGAATTAGGATGAGTTCATGTACTTTTTGGAAAGCCCCTATATCATACTTCAACTTTGATGTTTAACTTTTGTCTTGATTCATCTTGGATCATGATGGAAAATGCCTCCAAAGTTGAACAAAACATGAGACATATTCTGTCTCAAATTTTTCTAAGTGTTTGAAAAATGTCAATTTCTTATTTTTTTTATTTTGATCAATCCATAACTCAAAATCCATGAAGATTTGGAATATGGTGTAGTTGAAAATCTTGTAGTATGTAATGAGAGCTTTCATTTGAGCTTTGGATGGAAGAAAAAGGTTGCTTGGATCACAAGTGATAGTCTTGCAAAGTTGGGAAGAAATCACTTTTTTCCATAACTTAGTGAAATGTTAAGTTTCTTGAGGATGCTTCTTTTGCAAGTAACCTCGCTTTTCTTGATTTTTTTTTATGGATGATGATCAAAACCATAAGTTAATATTGTTTTTGACTTGAAGAAGCCATGTTTATCAAAAAATCTCAAAAGTCAAACTTGGTTTTGGGCACAGTTGACTTTTTATCAGATGAATTTCAAACTTTGTGATCCTTTATGAAATCAAGTTCTTGACCTAATTCAAACCTAATGGATGGATTCAATAGGTGTTTTAAAGTGTCTTGAATCATTTCCCAAGGTTTGAGATCATGTCTTGGTCAAAAGTCAAAGGCATGGTTGACTTTTTCTCAGAAACCCTAGTTTGTGGTCCAGATGAATTTGAATCCTTGCATTGCTTGTGAACCAAGTTTTTTTGTGTCAATTTGAACTTGTAAGAGGATTAATATGAGATATTTGAGGTCTTCAAAACATTCCTTGAGGTCTTGTCTCATCCCTTGCTCCAAAAGTCAACTTAGGGGTGAATTAGGTCAAGAAACCCTAATTCCTGATT
Source organism: Lathyrus tuberosus (assembly GCA_022829125.1). NCBI lineage: Eukaryota > Viridiplantae > Streptophyta > Magnoliopsida > Fabales > Fabaceae > Lathyrus > Lathyrus tuberosus. Next base: position 1,403,996 of record JALAZF010000416.1, on the reverse strand, counting down.
TTTAATGAATGCATCCCCTGAGGCTAATTTGAACTTATGATTGGATCCATGAGGTCTCTTTGATCTTTTTGAATCATGTTTTGAAGTATTGGCTCATTTCCGGATGAAAATTTCTGTCTGGAGGCGTTGGTCGACCAAAACTATAATTTGGTGACACTGGTGATCTTGAGGCTTAATCAGTCTGAAATGTTGCATTCTTATGCTTGGTCCTTGATGTGGGAGACCTCTTGATCCTTCATGGATGTATAAGAGGTTGGACAAGTTTAAAATCATGTCAATTCTTGATTGATCATTTGTCTGAGTACCCTGAGAGGGTTCAAAACCCTAATTCTTGATTGAGGTGAATGCTCAACAATCTTTGAGAGGATTGATGAGGTATTAAGATACCTCCATATTGTGGTGATGATTTGCACAATGATGAGAAATCTTGTGGTCAAAATTTAGGGTATGCCACTATCTAGTTATGTTTTTACTTCTTTCCTGCATTTTAGCAGGGTTGATTCTGTTGGTGTTGGGACTACATTTCTAGTCCCTGTTTTAATTAATTGCTGATTATAAAAAAAACCTTGACTTGATCTATATTTCTCATGAACATGATGGATGCTCCAACTTTTAGTTTGATGTGATGATTTGGTAACCTTATATGCATTAAGAGCTGAAAAATTCTGGACTAAAAACCTCAACAATATTATTGTCATGAATCTCAAATATATCAATCGAGTTTGAGTTGTAATAATCCCCTTAATCCCCCCTACATTGAGGTCAAGATTGTTTAGAAATAATTATGACAATAATATTTGAAAAATAAACAAATGTGATTAACTAAGCATCAACTCGAGCACATAATCATTAATTTAGATAACCATTATTGTTGAAGCCAATATTAATTTAATCAACCACTTTTATTGTTGAAGCCAATATTGCTATGCTTTTCAAGTAATCATAAGATTAAAAATTCTCTAAGAAATTTGGGCAAGTACTCTAAAAATTGCAAATATTTAGTCATCGAATTGTGTAATAAAAAGTTCAAGTGGGATAGTAATCTCTCTGTAAATGTCATTTGGTTTAGAAATCGTTCCTTCTCCAATGCTTAGAAGCCACATCAAAAATTCAGCACTTTCATGGCATTCCATTCCCCAAGACTAAGGGTGGCAAAACAGGCCCGACCCGTTGAGCATGCCTGTTTTACCCGCACTTTAGTGCGGGGTGGGCCAAAGGTTTAGGCCCTCACCTTCTAATGTGTCTGTCCCACCCCGCACCGCTTTCTTCGCGGGCTTTTGCGGGCACGAGCATTTACATAAAAATTTGCATTTTTAGGCTTAAAATGTGCAGTGCCCGCGGGCTTTCTCCGCCCTGCCCTCACGTTTTTGCGGGGTGGACATAGGTTTTAGGCATTCATCATCAACTATGACCGCCCCGCCCTGCCCCGTTTTTTTGCGGGCATTTGCAGGGCTGACCTAAACGGGACGGCCATGCCCGTTTGCCACTCCTACCCAGGACCCACAATGTATGCACATTTTTTTAATCAATCTTAGGACTTCAAAATGATCTAAAATGTAAGAATTAATTATAGAGTGTATAATATCACAACGACCCTCTCTTGATATAACAAAGAAAATTTGTCTAAAATCATTACCAAAAAGAATTAATTTTCCCTACAAAAATTGCTTCACGGATGGATGTCTCAATCATAACATCTTTGAGTGTTCTGTCTAAAGCTCTAAAATAGTACCTTCATCCTAAATAATCAATTTAGTTTTCTTGAGAAATTAAACTAGGTCATTATCGTGCTCAATTTTACAAGTTGAATTATCCAATGTAAAAATAAGTATTTTAGACTTTTAATTGTGTTGTTCTTCCACCAAATCCTTAGAGAGAAGAAATTTCATTGGTTGCCACTGTTAAAATAATATCATGTTTCGACCACAAGAAACTTGCAAGTATTCCCTATATAAATTGTTTAGCAGTCTTACCATATCCATGGAGAAGGAAGACACCTCTATTTTGATTATTAATAGCATGCATTATCTTATCATTAATAATTCTTACTCATCTACAATATATTTCATATATAGTGTTTAGGTACTAAGTGTTTGTGTAATAGGCTAAAAATTGTTTCTTGAAATATTCCTAGATTTGAGATCTTTAACAGATCAATAATTGTAAGGGAAGTAATTACAATAATGAAAATTTAGATTTCATGCTTTGGACTTTGTAATTTCTCTTCATCTCTTTTTTTAAATTTGAACAAGTTTTTTTTTTTTTAATTTGAAATACCTTCTTATAATAATTATCACTCGTGTTTAAAATTACTTGGTCAACATTTTAGAGATATCTAAAAAGATTGAAAAACACTTCTAAATATTTTGAGTTTGCGTGATTCATATATTAAAATGAGAAAAAATTGTGAAATATTTGAGTAAAAAATATGAAATATTCTTATGTATTTATAAGTTTATTTTCTTTTAACTCATCTTATAATCTTTTATAACGATTAGAATATATTAAGATGAGAAAAAATTGTGAAATATTTGAGTAAAAAATATGAGATATTCTTATGTATTTATAAGTTTATTTTCTTTTAACTCATCTTATGATCTTTTATAATGATTAGAATATAGTAAGTTAGAGAATTATTCTTCTATAGAATAGATTGGTTTTAAACAATTTTTATATATACCCGTCATTTATTATCTTAGTTTTTATTGTGATTATATTTATACAGTTTGAGAAATTTATTTTTCTTAATACTATTAATATAGTTATCATTTTCTTTATAACAATCAATTTTTTTTGTATGGTTATACTTTTGAATTTAACATTACTTCTCATAAAATTCATAAAATACATGAACTAAAAGTCTTGAAAATTATAAAGAAAAACAAAGTGGTTTTGGGACCAGTTTGGGACGAGCCCACTTAACCGAAAACTAGTCTAAGGTTATCTGTGTGTTTGCCACTATCCTCAAACAACATAATTCACAATCTTATTTCATAAATTGAGAGAATTTTTTAAAGCAATTAGATGTTTTTTAAATACCTCGTAAAATTTCAAAAATGCATTTAATTTTTAATGATATATTTTCAAACACATCAAATACATATATTTTATTTGTTTTTAAATCATATTTTAATTTTATAAATAAAGTTATTTTAAAAATTTTCTAAAAATATATTTTTAAAACTGCCTAATTAAATAAACAGTGTATTGTATACTTACTAATTCAATAAACAGTGTAATCAGTGAAATATTTTAAAATTAATATTCCCTCCGTTTTATATTATAAGTAAAATTTATATTTTAGATACATTAATTATATAGACTAAATACATTAATTATTTAATATATCTAAAAATAAATTTTATTTATAATGTGAAACCGAGGAAATATTTTCATGGTCACTTTTCATGGTCAGAAGTAGGGATGAAAATGAGTCGAGTCGAGTCGAACTCGCCTTAACTCAGTTCGACTTGTTTAAAATTAGCCGAGTTCGAGTTCGAGTTCGAGTTCATCACGAACTTTTTTTTCAGCTCAAACTCGACTCGTTAAGAATTGTCCGAGTTCGAGTTCGGGTTCGAGTTCATCACGATTTTTTTTTCAGGTCAAACTCGACCTGTTAGAAGTTCACGAATATCTCGGTTCAACTCGTTAGGTTTATCTGGTTAGGTTCAACTCGCTTATTTCACAGACTTAAAAGTAATTTTTAAAGTCTATTTTATATATATATATATATATATATATATATATATATATATATATATTTGACATTTTAAATTAATATTTTTTAAATAAAAAATATAGAAATAAAATAAAAGTTATAAGATTGAAATTTATACGATGTTAATTTTATTTGTATAATTATTCGTAGAAATATTTTACTCACTTGAGAATATAAATTATCAATTAAAACCGTTAGATTAAAAGAAAATATGAGACTAAGATTTAGAACAAATCTTTAAACCTACACTTAAAGACAATATAATCTATCTCATATATAATCGAATTGACTCATGAACTTAACGAGTCGAACTATGTATAGTTCAAGTTCAGATCATTTACTTAACAAACTTAGTTTTTAGCTCATATTCAGCTCATTTGGTTCATGAACCTAGTTCAACGATTTAATTTTCGAATTGAATTTCGAATTATTTTCGAATTGGTTTGGTTCATTGTCAGCCCTAGGCAGAAGCTTTTCACATTCCTCTTACCATGATTTCAGATTCAGTTCTCTAAGATACACCTCACTCATATAGTTCAGTTTTAGCATAATTTACTTCACTGAAACATAGTGATCTTAGTTTGAAGAAAATCACTCTTGGTTCTCCTAAGATTTCACTCTACTATTTCTATATTAATTCTAAAAAATTTCACTGAATATAATATATCACTGTTATTGAATTAGTAAGTACTATATAATACACTGTTTATTGAATTAGTTAATACCAAAAATATATTTGTAAAATAATTTTATTCACAAAATTAAAGTATAACTCAAAATAAATGAAATATGTGTATTAAATATGTTCAGAGATATATTTTTAAAAATTAAAAATATTTTTAAAATTTGACGAGGTGCTCAAAATACATCTAATATCCTTTAAGAAATTCTTAAAATTTACTTTATCTATCTCAAAATAAGAGTTTTTCTATCTAAAATAAGTTGTCTCAAAATAAAAATCTTTTTAAGTTTTTAATATAACAATAATTAATTTTTACCAACTTTACCCTTATTAAATATTGTGTACACAATTTTCAAAATATTATATCACACTATACTTTTATAACAAACAATAATAATTAAAAATATTTTTGTAAAATTGCTATATTTAATTATTTAATTATTAATTTTTTTAATATTTATGCAACAATCTTAAAAAATTATTATTTTGAAAAGGAGGGAGTAACATGTTTTATTTGCGGTTTAAATGTCGAAATCATGACGGAACACGTGTGTACGAACAGTTTCTAAAGTTTAAATACCAAAGCAGGTCAATTAATGACCGCGTCAATAAAGTCTAAATGACAGGCTAAAGTTTAAATGACATTGACCCCCACATTGGAAAAGACCATGGATATCACTCACTATAAATAAAGTACCCCATCCGGTCACGATCACAATTATAAGTAAAAATAACAATTTTCATATGTATTAAAAAAGTTAATTAATTGTCTATTAATTTTTTTAATTTCATATACAATCAAAATAAAATTTACGATAATATCCTTAGTTTATTTGATGAATCAACTTTCAACATTAAATGCTTTTGAATTAAATTAAGGGTATAATAGTAATACAAATATTAATTATTCTAAAATTTAATAACTTTTGCTTATACTAATAACCAAAATTTAAGGTATTTTTTTTGCTTATAATAGTGACCGGAGAGAGTAATAATAGTACTCTCTCTGGTCACAATTATAAACAAAAATAATTATTTTTATATTATTTAAAAAAATTAGTTATGTGTAATTAATTTTTTTGGTTTCATATATAATTAGAGTTAAATTTATTATAATATCCTTAATTATATTTGTGAATTAACTATCAACATTAAATACTATTGAATTAAATTAGGAGTATACTAATAATACAAATATTAATTATTTTGAAATTTAATAACTTTTGTTTATAATAGTGACCAAAATTTAAAATCATTATAAATATAATATTTAATGTGTTAAGTTTAATTAGGTAATTTAATACTTTTTATAAGAGAAAAATCACTTTTTAGGTTTATTGAATAATCAATGTATCTAGTCTATAAACTGACCAAATACATTAATTATTTAATAAATCTAAAAAATAAATTGTCTCTTATATATAAAAACGAAGTAGTATTAATTTTATAGTTAATGACATATATATCATAAAAGATTATTAAATAAATACTATAATAATTCAATAGGAATAGGAATGTTAATTGACATAATTTGAGTAGGGTACTATAATATCATCCATGTACGCACAGTTATAAAAAATACACGTACCCAAATTTATATTCGCTTGCATACTAACGTTAGTATCCGTATCCTCTAGATATGTAAGTATTCATACTTATACTTGTTACTCGCGTTTTTAATAAAAATAAATATATCAAGTAGAATATATCATATCATTTTATGTTTTTAAGATCATTAAAAGTTTTTAAAAAAATTATTGTTAGAATTATGCAATAAACAAATACTTATATCAAATATGTAGTGGTTTAACAATGATGTATCGTAAAAATTGATAAACATTTATTTTTATATAATAATATAAAATAAAATATATAAATAAATATATTGTGCGAATATGAGGTGAGATGAATACTAAGGTGCCTATACCTGCACCCATACTCACTTATTTAAATGGATAATTACCCGAACTCGTGTCCGTATCTATTTTTATGGATTTTTACCTTACACATTGTGGATATTTTTATGTATGCATTAGGGATGAGTGAAATTGTCATCCCTATAAGTCAATGTTCTAATTTGAGAGGGACTAAATTATGAATATTGAATACTGAATAGTAATCCTAAGACTTATATGAGTTATGGTCTCCATTTGTAGAGTAAGAATTCATACAATTTGATCTTACCTGGATCAGACAGTTGTTCAGTGGCCAGCAACGTCGTATGGACTTCAGCTCCGGTGATGATGATACGGCGGGGGGGAGGGGGGGGGGGGTGTACCTCCAAGGTACTCCGACGCTCAAGTAAGAAAGGGAGTAAGCAGGTACAGAAAAACAGGTGAGAGTTAGAATATGTTGTGTAACCTGGCCCTCTCAAGTGAGGGGGTATTTATAGAGAGCCCCCGGCACGGGGCCAACGGTTACTTGCACTGGGCCGGATTGCAAGGCCCAATGACATCGGTGTTTGCTAGGCGGCTAACGAGTGGAGGACATGTGGGGTCCTCGACCCTGCGAAGCTGTGCTCGGCGCTGGTCATAGGAAGGATCACGTTGGGCCGACCCATTACTGAATTGGGCCTGCTCGACAGTTGGGCAGACCGCAGCCCAGTCCAGAACAGGAGCCCCCAAGTCGTTGCTTCGAGATGTCGGAGTAATGACTTTTGGATCGGCTTGACGCAAGGCTCCTCGTACGGATGTCGACGATGAAGTGTCTTCGAGCTAAAACGCAGTGAGGAGGCCACGAGCACCGGGTGTTGCGCGGGCACGTATCTAAGACTCGCGAAGACAGTGACGCTGGGAAGACGGACGATTGAGAGGCCGAGAAGCGAGGCAGGTGAAGAGGTAAATGCGGGAACGCGTGTGCCACGTGTCGTCTGTCATTAATGCCTAGGGGCGGCTAGGCCTAGGGCACTCAAAATCCTAGGGACTCCTCGAGTCCCGTGAGGGGCCTATAAAAGGGTTGAGTTCATGCCACTTGCACGTTCCCACCTTTTTCGCTCCGAATTTCTCTTATGTTCACCGTCGCCGCTCCACTGTTGTACACCACCGCGCGCTGCTGTTTTCACCGTACCGGTCCGTTCTCCACCACCGTTTCAAGTAAGCCTTCAATCCTTTTCTGTTCCGTTTTTGTTTCTTTTAGTAGTTTTTCGGCAAATCGGTTAAGTTTTCGGCACGGCTGTGGAGCCTCCGATGAGAAACGACAGGACGTTTCTAGGGTTCCGCCGGATTTGGCGGAGGCTTGGGATGAATATCCCGAGGACCCGATGAATACCCCAAGGACATGCGATGAATGTCCTGGGGAGGTGAGGCGAGAGAGGATCAGAGACCTGGAGAAGGTATGGGGGTAACGGTATCGGGTAGTTCGCCGTTGTCCCGAGCATCTCCCGTGCTCTCACTGCCCTTTCACTTGATCGGCGGTGAAAGGGTGGATTTGGTCGTGGCCAACGAATTCACCTATTTTCTCTGCTTGTGGGGATTCTCCAGATAGACACCGAGCCCGACGTGGACGGCCCCGCGCAGCTTCCCTGGAAGGAACTCCTGCGTCCGGCTGTCGACTGGGCCGGCGAGGAGCCTTTACGCATTCATTCCCGTTTTGCCATCGACGACACGGACGTTTTCGCCATCGTCGAGGACGTCGCAGAGGGAGAATAGGCGAAATGGTCGGTCTTTTAGCCTCGGAAACACCACCGGATTTGCTCGAATTACCGTGTGTTAAGGTTCCCCATGTATGAGTTCTCTTTTAAAGAGGCCGGTATTCGCCTCCCCTTCAACAGCTTTTAGGCGGGGGTGTTCAACCGGCTGCATCTGGCACCGTCTCAGCTTCATCCTAACGCACTCACCTTCATGCGGGCCTTTGAGATCGTGTGCGACTATCTCAACGCCGGGACAACCCTCTCGCTCTTTTTCCGCGTCTTCCACCTCCAACGGACAACTGACCAGGGGCGACATAGTTGGGTCTCCTTCAAACAGCCGAGGAAGATGTTCAAGGCGTATTCGGATTTGGTTAGGAATTTTAAAGATAGGTTTTACTATGTCATGCCCGCGACGCACGAGGCTGTGGACACGCTTTATGACATCGTGACCGACAGTGCCGGGCAGGAGAGGTTTGTGTCCAAGTGCCCCCTGGAGTGGGAGGATGCGCACTTCGCGCTTGGTACGGACGAATACCTCGTGAAACCCAGCAAACTGTCGGAGGAGGACAAAGAGGGGTACGCTAAGCTGGTCGCGTATGTCATTGGCTTCAGCCGGGTGGTGTGTGTAACGAGGGACGGAAAATCTATCCTCGACTCACGGGGAAGGGTTAGGACCGAGGCCTGTTATATAAACACCAAGGCTCTCCTTGAGTACAAGTCCCCTGATGAGGCCAAAAGGTTTTTAGGTAGGAACCAATTATCATGTTCGTGCGTGCACTTAGTATTGTTTCCTTGTGCTAACCTATATCGTGTTTTCCCTTGCAGCTCAAATGTCGAACGCCACCGAGCGCATCATGAAGATGACTGCTGAGCGAGCTCCCAAACGAGCTAAGGGTTGTATTCGCGACGTTATCCAGGCAGCGGTGCCGATCGGCGCGACGAGCAACTCGTCTTCTCCCCATTGCAGCTAGTATCCCCATCTGGGGAGCACCCCTGCGAAAAGGGCGAGGACTGAGGGGCCCGTCCTCGTGGACCTCGAGGAGCATGTCCCCACGGAGAAGTTTCTACTGCCCGTCTGCCATCTTCAGCGGAACTTCTTCGGGGGAAGCCCTCCCGTCCTCGCTGAGGCCGAGGTGAATGCAGTTTTGGAAATGGATGGAGCGGCCAGAAAAGAGGCGTTTGTCGAGGACCTGGCGGCATTCGAGTCTTTGAGACAACCTTGATATTAAGCGAGGGGACCCCCTCTGCCTCCGAACTGCAGAAGATAAAAGATGAATACACTGTCCTTGAGAAGGAGAAGGACAAAATTGAGGTTGACTTGCGAGAGGCCCAGGCCAAGTGCGAGGAGCACGCCCGTGTCCTCGACGAGTTGAACCAGGCCAACACTGCACTGAACGTGACTCGAGGGGAGCGTGACCACTTTCGAACCAGAATTGCGGAGTTGGAAGCTGCAACCCGTCCTGCAGAAAACGAGTCGGCCGAGGAGAAAGGTTTCGCCAGCCGTGCAGATTTGATCGCTAAGATTCGGGAGCTTCAGCAAGATAGTTTGGAGGCCCTCGAGATAGGTTTCAAAAATGTTATGGAGCAGGTCGAAGTCGAAAATCCAGGTGTCCAACTCGCGCTCGACAGGATTAACCTGTTTGTTCGTGTGGTCGATGGTAAGTTGGACCTGCCAGAGGATGAGGACAGGGAGAACGTTGACCGGATCGAGGAAGAGGTCACTGTTTAGTTCCTTTGCTTGTTCGGCCTGCGCGCCACTACTTTTTGGTCTTTTGTTTAGCCTGCGTGCCATTTGTGATGATCTTTGCCCGGCCTGCGAGCCAAGGGCTTCTTGATACTTGTCTGTAACACCTGTACAATGGGCTTCTGCCCGCTTAATGCATTTTTGTTTATCTGCTCGTGTTATGCTTGTATGTTTTTGCTTGTGTGTGATGTTATTGTATTTGCTATACTTTGTTTATTTTTGAAGTAATAGAGATTTTGGGGCTTGCTCGACTTCGATAATCCTCGACTGCGTGGAGAGCTGGTCGAGTGGCCGGAAGTGTATTCCGACCTTCAACGAGGCTAAGAGCTCGGTTGAGGTCTTAGCTTCGTGGCGTGAACTTCCCATCGCGAGCTGGGTGTTCTGCCTAATTGGTACGACGACGCAGGAGCTCGATCGAGGTGTCCTCGTCGGATCAAAGTGCTCGCGCACACACAACGCAACCCTTGACCATCGTGTTTTGTATAGAGGTGTTGCGCTCGTACCCTAGTGCGTCCCCGTAACCGCGATGCTAGTGTGTCGCGGGCAGTGCTTAACTGTAATACTGTTTTAGCTTCTCAGCGTTCCATGGTCGAGCAAGTTCTTCCCCGTGCAGATTTTCGAGAAAGTAGGCTCATGTCCCCGTTTTCGCGCAGATGCGGTACGGGCCCTCCCAGTTCGCTGCAAGTTTGCCTTCTCGCGAATCTTTCTGGTTCCTTCGCAGGACAAGGGTGCCTACTTGAAAATCACATTTGATAACTTTGTCGTTATAACGCAAAGTTATTTTCTGTTTAAGTGAAGCTTCTCGGAGAGAAGCGCCCGAACGTGTCTCCTCGACGAAATCGAGCTCTTCCCTCAAGGCTTCGTTGTTCGCGTCTCCGTTGAGGGGGGCTTCTGTCCTCCTCGAGGGTTCCCTGATCTCCACGGGGATCACCGCTTCCGTTCCGTAGGTTAGACGAAAAGGGGTCTCCCCAGTCGTGGAATGTGGGGTTGTTCGGTAGGCCCAGAGGACGCTATGTAGCTCCTCGACCCACCGTTGTTTGGCATCGCCTAATCGACGTTTCAATCCTCGGAGGATTACTCTGTTCGCCGCTTCGACTTGTCCGTTCGTTTGAGGGTGCTCGACTGACGTGAAGTCTGCTTCGTGCCCAGTTTGGTGACGAAGTCCTGGAAGTTCCTGTCGGTGAACTGTGTTCCATTGTCGGTGACGATAACTTGGGGTACGCCGAATCGGGCAAGGATGTTCCTCTTGTAGAAACGTAGTATGTTGAAGGCCGTGATTTTGGCCAACGCTTCCGCCTCGATCCACTTCATAAAATAATCCACCCCGACAATGAGGTATTTGTTTTAGTACGATCCCACAACGAAAGGTCCGAGGATATCCATTCCCCACCATGCAAACGGCCATGGGGAGGACAGTGTTTTAAGCTCGCAAGGAGGATCGAGGTGCATGTCCCCGTGCTGCTGGCATTTATCGCACTTCTTGACGTGTTCCTTGGCGTTCTATTACATGGTGGGCCAGTAATACCCTGCCCGAAGTGCTTTACGGGCTAACGATCGTCCGCCGAGGTGCTGTGCATTGATTCCCTCATGGATTTCCTGGAGTATGCCGGGGACCTTGACCTCCTCGACACACCTGAGGAGGGGAATTGAAAACCCTCGCCGGTATAGCTTATCCTTGACTATTGTGTACGAGCACGCCCGCCGTTTAACCATCCCCGCTTCCTTGGGATCTTCGGGCAGTTTGCCCGTCGTGAGATATTCGTATAACGGGGTCATCCAGCAATTATTGTCCCCAATGGTGTTCACGTCCGCTGCCGGAACGAGTTTGTCGATGCTCGGGCGGGAAAGCACTTCTTGTATGACGGATTTGTTTCCGCCTTTCTTCTTTGTGCTTGCCAGTTTAGACAAGACATCTGCTCGGGTGTTGTGCTCGCGAGGGATGTGGGTTACTTCCGCGGAGGTGAATTTTTTCATCTTTTCTTTCACCAAGGTCAAGTATTCGATGAGGCTGTCGTTCTTGGCTTGGTACTCTCCTCGGACTTGCGAGGCCACGAGCTGGGAGTCGGTGAAGATTTTGACCTCCTTGGTGTCGAGGTCCTCAGCCAACCGAAGCCCGGCGAGGAAAGCCTCGTACTCTGCTTGGTTGTTCGACGTCGGGAATGATAGTTCGAGGGAAACCTCGATCAGGATGCCTTCCTCATTTTTGAGGATAATGCCTGCCCCGCTTCCCTTCGTGCTGGATGCTCCGTCGACATAGATCGTCCACTTTTGGGATCCGTTGGTCGAAGGTTCCGGGACAGTCATCTCCGCCACAAAGTCAGCCAATACCTGAGCCTTCAGGGCTTTCCTTCCCTCGTATTGGATGTCGAATTCGGTGAGTTCCAACGACCACCTGAGCATCCTCCCCGCCATATATGGTCGTCCCAGGAGTTGCCTTATAGGCTGTTCGGTCCTGACGACGACAGTGTGGGCTAGGAAGTAATGGCGCAGCCTCCTGGTCATGGTGACGAGGGCCAGGGCGACTTTCTCTATCTGCTGATACTTGAGCTCGGGGCCTTGGAGGGCTTTACTCATGAAGTAAATCGGTTTCTGCCTGTCCGGGGTTTCCCGGATGAGGACGGCGCTGACCGCTTCACTCGTGATTGCGAGATACAAGAACAGTGTCTCCCCGTGATCAGGCCGTGAGAGGACCTGGGGTCACGATAGGACTTGTTTTAGGTGGAGGAGCGTCTGCTCACACTCTTCGCTCCATTCAAACGTCGCTTTTTGCCGAAGAAGTTTGAAAAATGGGAGTGCGTATTGTGCAGACTTGGTGACAAAGCGGGAGAAGGCGGTGAGCATCCCGTTCAATGATTGTATTAACTTCTTCGAGTCCGGAGTAGGGATCTCGGAGAAAGCCTTACACTTGTCAGGGTTGGCCTCGATTCCTCGCTCTGTGAGGTAGAAGCCGAGGAACTTACTTGCCCGAACGCCGAAGGTGCATTTGTCGGGATTGAACCTCATGTGGCATCTCCTCGCTGTGTCGAACACCTTCTTGAGGTGCGCGGCATGGTCGACTTCTTCTGCGGATTTGACGATCATGTCGTCCATATAGACCTCGAGCATGTCGCCGATTTTAGCCCGGAAAACCTTGTTCATCATCCGTTGGTAGGTCTCACCGGCGTTCTTCAGGCCGAAGGGCATTACATTGTAGTAGTAATTGCCCGACTTGGTCATGAAAGCCGTGTGCTATTTGTCGACCTTATCCATGGGAATTTGGTTGTATCCCGAGTAGCCGTCCATGAAGGATAATAGTTTGTAACCTGCAGAATTGTCGACCAGCTGGTCGATGTTAGGCAAAGGATATCAGTCTTTCAGGCATGCCCAGTTAAGATCAGTATAGTCAACACACATCCTCCATTTTCCATTATTCTTTTTGACGAGTACAACGTTGGACATCCAGGTTGTGTACCTGCCTCCGAAATAAAATTTGCCTCTAGGAGGCCTTTTACAGCTTTTTCAGCAGCCTCCGTTTTTTCGGGAGACTGCTTACGCCTACGTTGAGATATGGCCCTAGTGGACGGATATACTGCGAGCTGATGGCAAGCCACCTCGGGGTCAAGGCCAGGCATCTCAGAGGCGCTCCATGCGAACAGATCAGCGTTCTCCCGGAGACATGCCTACAGCTGCTCTTTCGCCAGGTCGGGGATCCCGGTGCCAATCTTCACGTTACGGTCTGGATCATCCCCGAGGGCCACGAGCTCAAAGTCTCTGTCTGGGATGGGGCGCGTTGGGTGGAGAGGTCGCCCGTTGTTTTCCGCCTAGAGGTTAAGGTCCGCTGCTCCGCCCTCTTCGTGCTCATCCAGGAACCTGCTGTCGAGGTCGACCGCGTTGACGCGCGGGAGAGGCCTTTGTACGGTGTCCGTGGATGGCTTTGCTCTGGTCTTGGGCTTGGTGCCGATGGAACTCATGCCTTTGATCGCAGCGTCGAAGCACCTCCTGGCCGCGTCTATGTCCCCGTGCATCGTAACTACATGTCCCCTGACCGTGTAGTACTTCATTTTGAGGTGAACCGTTGATGGCACTATTGTGAGTTCGGCCAGGGTGGTCCTCCTGAGGATGCAATTGTAGAGGGATGAACATTCAACCACCAGGAAGCGGGTCTTCACTTGGCGGGCGGTGTCTTCGGCCCCGAATGTGACCATCAATTCAACGTAGCCCCATGGTCTGGTGGTGGTGTCGTTGAACCCCTGCAGATCTGAACCGACGTACGGGGTCAGATGTCTCTCGTCAAGCTGGAGAGTCCCGAACAGATGGGCATACATGATGTCGACCGAACTTCCCTGGTCGACGAGGATCCTTCGAACGTCAAAATTTGCCATTTGTGCCCTGACCAAGAGGGGGATAGTGGCGTTGGGCGCTCCTTCTGGGAGCTCTTCAAGGTAGAAGGTGATAGGGTTTGATTTCCCTTGCACCTTCTCGAGAGTAGTGGTCTTCGCCGATGTTGCGGACTCTAGTTCGTCAAATTTCCGCTTGATCGACCCGACGGACACCTTCTCGTAACCACCCCCGGAGATGACCATAGTCTTGGGGAAACCTTCCCATGTGTTGCGGGCAGCGACGGGGTCTTCATGGGGGTAGTTTGCCCACATGCTGCGAACTGCTTCTTGGCCCTCGATGCCTCTGGGGACAAAGAAGTCTTCGGGTCGAGTGACGCTGAGGGCGACCTGAAGCTGACTCTCTTCGGGAGAAGGTGTCGTTTCCTCGACTTTTTGGGCTTCCCGGGAACTGGGACGAGGATCGTCATTCTTCTGGGCGTATTTCTTTAAGTTCCCTTCCTTGACCAGGATCTCAATTGCATCTTTGAGATGGATGCAGTCCTCCGTGACATGTCCATGGCTCCGGTGGAATCTGCAATACTTGGACCTGTCCGTGTTTGATTTAGGGGTCGTTGGCTTCGGAAAGCGGACGCCTCCTTTAAGAAATTCCGAGTTGGAGCACTCGGAGAGGATTCGCGCGGGGAGCATTGAGCGACGTGTATTCCGTGAACCGGCCAGCCGGTCCGCGTGGTTCACGAGGATCCCGGGGGCGATTTTCTTTCTTTCTTTCTCCTCCTCGTCAGGGAGGAGAGTCTTCTTCTTTGTGGCCGCGTGGGCCTTCCTTCCGCCTCGACTCAAGGGCGATCTGCGATGCCTCCGACTCCTCAAGCTCGATGTACGACTGAGCTCGTTGGAGGAGGTCCTCCAGACGGCGAGGTCTGCGGAGGCCCACGGACTTGGCAAAATCGGATCCAAAACGTAGTCCGTGGATGATTAAATACTTCTTCATGTCGTCGGTCATATGAACCTCGACAGCTTCCCTGTTGAATCTCTCAATGTAGTTCCTGAGAGATTCGTTCTTCCCCTGGAAGATGCTCTCTAGTGCAGCCTCCGTCTTCGGGTGTCGACGAGACGCCGTGAAGTGTTTGGTGAAGCCTTGTCTTAGTTGCTTCCAGGATGTGATCGACCCGGGTGCCAGACCCTTGTACCAAGTCATGGCGCCCTTCCGCAAGGTGGTGGGGAAAAGCCTGCACTTAATGGCTCCCCTGACGTTTCTGAAGTCTAGCATGGCTTCAAAACTTTCGACGTGATTGTCGGGGTCGGCCAGGCCGTCGTAGGTCCCCAGTGGCGGGGGTTTCTCCATGCCCGCAGGAATTGGGGCATCCATGATCTCCCATGATAGGGGGTCCTCTGGTCGTCGTCGTCGCTTCGGTCGGGGACCTCGAATGGGATCGGTGATGTCGACCAGGTTCTTGTCGTGGAGGGGAATTCCTTGAACGATTCCTCGGCCTCTCCTCAGTGGTCTTGGTTTTCTTGGTAGTTGAGGAGGGCCTGGATTCCTTCCGAGGCGGGGAACGATGGCACTTCTGGGAGATCGCCGACTGGGGGCGTTCGAGGCGCGGCCGACGGCCCTCGCGCACCGGCGAGGGGGTTCGAGATTCTTCGGAATGAGTCCTTCACGGGGAAGGAGAACGGCGAGATGAAGGTGGGCGACGATGTCTTCGCGGGGAAGATCTTCGTGCCCGCCCTCGCTCGAGTGCTTCAGTTCTGAGATTCTGGTGTATGATCAGCTGGTTGGTCTGATTGACCAAGGTAAATAGGGCCACGGTGCTCGAATCTGCATTAGGCGGAGGAGCAACTGGCTGAAAGACGGCTTGCTGGTCGTCCTGGTGGGCGGCGTCGTAAGCCGTGTCTTGGGAGTCTGGGGAGGCGGTCTGCCCGTCTCTTACGTCGCCTTCTTCGACGTTGAGGGCAGCAGCGTCCTAACGGCGGTTTCCGTTCTCGAGTTACGCGAGGACGGTGTCCAGAGCTTTGTTCGCAGACGGGTTATTGGCCATGCTGGTGATGAACGAAAGGATTGCTTTGGTTTATCGTTGAAGGAAAAACGGGGAAGCAATGTTTCCCACAGACGGCGCCACTGATCTTACCTGGATCAGACAGTTGTTCAGTGGCCAGCAACGTGTATGGACTTCAGCTCCGGTGATGATGATACGGTGGGGGGTGTACCTGCAAGGTACTCCGACGCTCAAGTAAGAAAGGGAGTAAGCAGGTACAGAAAAACAGGTGAGAGTTAGAATATGTTGTGTAACCTGGCCCTCTCAAGTGAGAGGGTATTTATAGAGAGCCCCCGGCACGGGGCCAACGGTTACTTGCACTGGGGCGGATTGCAAGGCCCAATCCAAGCAACTGCCAGGGCTTACGTGGCGTAGTGAAGACCAGCACGTGGTCTTCGCCCTGATGTAATGGTCCCTAAATCTCCGGAAGTAGGACAGACCGATTCCTTCGGGAGTGGGAAGTTACAAGAGAACGTGTCCTCGCGGGGAGGAGCACGTAAAGGTCGAGGAGAAAGAGGTTCTCCCCGACTGTAAGGTTATGCCCGACATCGGTGTTTGCTAGGCGGCTAACGAGTGGAGGACATGTGGGGTCCTCGGCCCTGCGAAGTTGCTCGGCGCTGGTCATAGGAAGGATCATGCTGGGCCGACCCATTACTGAATTGGGCCTGCTCGACAGTTGGGCAGACCGCGGCCCAGTCCGGAATACAATTTATTTGGCTTTCTCTATTCATCCCCATCAAATGAGAATTAAGAAACCATAAGACAATCTACAAATTGGAAGATCACTTACTCGCAAACCTTCGGCAATTTCAATGACAAACTTAAGTACGCATCGATTTTATTCTCATCTTGAATTCAGGTATGAGTTCATATGTATTAGTTTAAGATTGTGCTCTTGATTTTTATATGAGTATAAATCATACGGTAAAGAATAAATCTAACAAGTGGTATCAGAGCCACTCATACTTTGATTAAATTTGATTTTTGAAAATTATTGAAATTGGGTTTAAAAATTTGGAATCTCTTTTGATCTTCCAAATTTGTGTAAGGTTTATTTGTTTTAATGTTGTAAATCATGATATTGGTTCTATTTGATGATGTCTTTCAACAAATTTGTATTGGATGCTGAATCAAGCGCAACAAATTTTGGAAATTTTTTGATCTGTCACCGTTTCTCCAAATTATCGCAATCTTGATTTCCTGTGAACCATTGCTTCACATATTTTTTATTTCTAAATATAAAATCACAATTCATATAAAACTCTATCAAGAAATATTTGAATCCATTACGCTCGTTGGAACTTTTGCCTAGTCTCAAATATGTTTTTTTGTTTGAGTTAATACAATAACGACTAAGAAATATACCAAAATCAAATATAATCATACATCATGATAATAAACAATGTTCATGATCAACTATACATTTAAAATACAATATTTTGTTCCTTAAGGTAGAAAATGTACCTTTTACTAATGTTGATGTCAATTATACAAAATTTAGTTAATATTTGTAAATTTCAACTGTGTATTTTTTTGTGTGCTTCACATAACAAAGCAGACACAAATTAGAACACGGGAAGGTCGTGCTAGTTTGCATGATTGTGTCCCTTAATTTTTGTATCCATTGATTTTTGTACGTTTAAAGGCATTTGTATAACTATTATCTTCTCTAAAAATGTGAGAAACAACAAAATTCCACTGAGAGACTAAATTAATACAACTAATCCATTTATTCCTAATCAACAAAGGCATCTTATAGGAAGGATTGAAAGCTTTAACCACCGTCGTCGAGTCCGTTTCCATTGCTAGCATAGCACCTGTGAGTTCGACAATGAGAGAATTTGAGACACCTAAAAAAGAAGCAAAAACACCCATAAAACAACCACCATTTTTCTCTAGCAATGCCCCCACAAGCCGATATTCCCGAGGGGGAGACGGAAGCTCCATCACAATTCAACTTCAACCAATCCCTTGGAGGGGGCTGCCATAAGACCTCAAAGATATTCAGTGCTCTCGGGGCCGGATTAAAACCTTAAATCTCTTAAGGATCAGAAAATCGTGCATACTAAGATGGGAACCAACCAAAACTGCATAACCAGCAGTAGAGACAACAACCAAAATAAAAGAATAGAAGAAGAAATACGAGTTAAAGTATCATTAAATCTAACCAAGTTCCGAGTCTTCCAAATCGAGTTGAAAATGAAAATGATTGCTACTTTAGAAACCACCTTGCGTTCAACACCAACTTTGCCAAAGACACTCCAAATATCTGACCAACTAAGAATAGAGGAAGTGATATTGAGCATGTTCTCCAACCAACTCCAAAGCTTCAAAGCATACTGACAATCAAAGAACAAATGAGTTCATGTTTCCTCCGCCAAACCACAAAGATCGCATCTAGAAGGGAACCGGAAACTTCTTTTTTTCCATTAGTCATCCGTAGGAAACTTATTATGAAAAAGCCTCCACACCATAAAAGACTTAGACGGAGGAATCGAATTGTTCCAAATCCAGCTCCACCGTTCCTTTTGAATGCCTTTATGACGTTTAAAGTCGTAAGCAATCTTAAGGGATAAATCACCATTAGTGGAGAGGTTTCAACATCTCTTGTTCGGATGAAGATCGAAAGGGATATGATAGTTACTAACACGCACCTGAATAAATAGGGGAATAATGGTAGAAGACTTATAAAAATCCTAAATACCATTGACAATAATGTTGTTGACCGTGTGATCTTCAATCAAAACTGGGGCATCACCATCGAGAAAGAAAGGAGAACCACGACAATTATCAAATTGTAAACTAATGGAGCTACCATTCCCAAGACACCAAGAAGAATTTTCAATAACGTTGTTCAACTCTTACTTAGCACTAGACCAAATGGAAGAGAAAACATGATGATTGATGAACTTGTTGTTACGGGTAACTCTTTTTCTAATAAGCGTAGCCCAAATTTCAAAAGAATTAAGGAGATCCCAAGCAAGCTTCAAGTTTGAAGCTTCATTTAACTTTTGATTAATGATCTAAGCCCAAGCCCGCCTTTCTCGAGAGGTTTACAAATATTATTCTACGCCACTGTAATAACCTTATTCTTCGAGGTTTTTCCACTCCAAATGAATCTCCTCACCACCCTCTCAATATCACAAATAAGAGACATCGGCCAAGCATAGATAGTTATGCTATGAGTTAGCATCCCTTGAATGGTGGATTTAACCAACTCCACCTTACATGCAAAAGATAATAATAAACCTTTCTATGAACCAGCTATTGATAACTTTATCAGCTATAGGTTGCAAGAAAATCTTTTTTGGTTTGCCTTTGAAAATAAGAACTCCAAGATAATTGATAGGAGTAGAACATTTATTGAAACCAGAAAAATTAGCAAGAATATTGAGGCGGGAGGACGACATTGCACCACAAAAAATGAAATATTTTCTGCAGTTGACCACTTGCCCAGAAACAGCCACATAGTATTTGAAAGTGGAAATGAGGTTCTTGATGTTAGAAATTTTACCTTTGTAGAAAATTAAGACATAATCTGTGTAAAGAATATGAGAGGGAATAATGGAATTCTTCGGCCCGACAATAAGATCCAACTTGTTAGAAGACACTAACTGAAGAATCCTTAAGCACAGAACATCTTCGGCAAGATAAAACAACAATGGAGAAAGCGGATCGCATTGTTGGACTGCATGAGAGCAGCTAAAAAAGCCCTGCAAAACACCATTAATGTTAATGAACAAATACGCCGAATGGAGAATGTTGCTTATTCATGAACAAAACTTGTAATTGAAACCAAATTTATGAAGAACATTCAAAAGAAAGTCCCAGTTGAGTGTATTGAAAGCCTTTTTAATATCCACCTTAAGATCCAAATTACCACACCAAGCTTTAAAATCCAGTAAATTAATTGCTTCCGAAGCTAAACCAATACAATCATGCATGTGTCTCCTATAATTAAAACCCCACTGCTCATGACTAACCAAAACGGCATTAAAGTTGCAAGCCTGTCTGCTATGATTTTAGAAATAAGCTTAAACTTAAAATTCGAAATAGAAATGGGACATAATTGATCCAAAGTATTAACACCCTTGATTTTAGGAAAAATCACAATGGTGTAGAAGTTGAACCCAGGTAGAACCAACTAGAATGAAAGAATTCAAGAACCGCATTCGAGACTGATAAAAAACAGGCCCAAAACACTCTGAACCCGGCACACTATCTTTGTTCAGAGAAAAAATGGAAGCAAATATCTCATTCAAATAGATAAACCTCATAATAACAACATTCATGTTGTCACCCACTAAAGAAGGAATGGTTTCATCCACCATGTTTAGATCCTACAAAATAACAGAGTTAGTGGAGAAAAGAGATTTAAAATAGGTCACATTGCAATCAGCAATCTCTTTAGGGTCAGTAAGCACCATATCCTAAGGACTGGGCATAGAAATTGACTTCAACTTATGCTTGATTTTGGTGACACGATGGAAAAAAAACAGTGTTTCGGTCATCCTCCAATTGCCATTTGACCATAGATTTCTCCCTCCAAAAACACTCTTCCATGTCTAAGGTAGCCGATAGAGCGTTTTGAGCAGTAACTTCTTGCTTCTTAAGAATGTCATATGAGCCTTCAATCTGGATTTGATGTTGAATTTTATTAAGAAGCTCATCGGCCCTTCTAACGTTATCAGAGACATTGCCAAAAGTATTTTTATTCCACCCTCTAAGCTCTTTTTTCAACAGCTGAAGCTTCTTGTTTAAAACAAACATGTCAGCCTGTAAATTTTTTAGCCTAACAAGATTCAATCAACTTCCTACAATCCTTGTGAAGAATCCAAGTTTTGAGGAATTTAAATTGGGATGCAACTCAAACAGGGTTAATATGTATCTCTAAAAGAAGCGGATAATGATCAGAGTGAATTTTAGAGAGCGTAGAAACAGAAATTTGATTGCAACAATCAAACCAAAGTGGGTTCCCAATGTACCTGTCATGTTGTCTCTCAATTGAAAAAGGAGCATCGCGCTTATTAAACCAAGTGAACATGACTCTAGTTATGGGGATATGAATGAGGTTGTTGGTATCAGACCAATTCTTGAAATCTAGCATAGGACTTATGGCAGGACTATTCTTGCCTCTATGTTCACGAGCACGAATAATAAAATTAAAATCCCCGAAGAAAGTCCAAGGAATATAATGCTTAACATGAAGGTCGCTAAGGTCTTGCCAAAGATCCCTCCTTTTAATGAGACTGGTGTAAGCTTACACAACAACACAAGCCAACATACAATTATCCATGATAAAGGAAAAAACAACTAATTGTCAGAGAAAGAAATAATATTAGGTGAGTAATCTGTAATGCATAAACACCACAAAGACGACTGCTTCTTAGAATTAAATGCAAAAGGTTTAAAACTTAACTAGGTCACTATTACGGAAAACCCCTTTAACAACGGTTGAAAAATACATATAATAACGCAGATCAAGACGTTGTTATGTAGAGTGTTGTGGTAAATACGCTACTTATAATCACGGTCCTGGGACTGTTGTTGTATTCTGGAAAGCGCGCGGTATATCACAACGGTTATGTTTAACAACCGCTGTGATACATAAGGTACTGGATTCGAAATCCAGCAACAGCAAATACATTACATTAAATCACGGTTAATGTAGAAAACCATTGTGGAAAGTACCCATAGTTTATTATATACCAATGTATATTGCTTGGTTTACCATACACCTATTTAAAGAAATACAACCATTAAAATTGGCAAAGAAATATATAATCTAAAAATTAAGCTATTATTGAAAACCAACTTAAACACACCAATGTTTTCTGAATTGAATTTGTCTCATCCTGCACATTTTATGTTCTTTAACACATATACGGTTCAATGGTTGGATTACTTCAATGCATCGATATCTTTTATTATAGTTTACCTCATCATCGTCGGTTATCATCGCGATTGTAGATATAGATAAATTGAAGCAAACAGACCATTGAACCATATATTATGTGTTAAAGAACATAAAATATGCTGAATGAGACAGATGTGATTCGAAAAACATTGATTGAGATAGGTTGGTTTCAAATACATCTTAATTCTCAGAATATAAGTTTCTATGTTAATATAAATGATTGCATTTTCATTAAAAGGTTAGTAAAACAAACAATATACATAGTATATAATAAACTAAACTTGTTAACCTGTATAAGAATTTAAAGAACAAAACATTGCTAAGTCATAAGAAGCCTCTATCTTGTGACTTAACAATGTTTTGTTCTTGTTTTGAGAACATTTATCAACAACAACAACATACAACAAATCCGTGTAACACAATAAAAAAAACATACATTATTTAAGCAACAAAACCCCAAGTGCGTCAGACGTTGCTCCCGTCATATATTCTTTAAGCTTTTTTTTGTCATTCACTTGTAACAGTATTGGTTAAGATTAATGAGAGGAGAGGGTTGTGTTAGGGTTTTCTTTAGAGAGAAACGACTGTTATGAACTGGGCAACAGATAGTTTCGTTTAGATATTAAAAAATATCACTTTTCGTTACTGTTAAAAAATATAACTGTAATTATATTTTATATTTTAAAATAATAGCAAACTATATCACGACGGTTACCCATAATAACTGTAGTGATATCCCTTATTTAAAATTAAATAAAAAAAGAAAGGAGTGCCTTAACGTTAAATGATTTTTTTTTTGCCACAGCTGAGGTTCGAACCCATGAAAGATTGATTATATCATATCGGTTATACTTATAACTGTTATTATACCCTATAAAATTTTAATTAAAAAATATAATATAAAGTTAGCGCCTGAGTTTAGAGATATCACCACGTTTTTTGGAAGAACCGTGGTGACTTAGGCGTTGTTATTTGCGCGTTTTGTAGTAGTGGGTAAACCAATTGATGGAACAGTTAAAAAATCCATTTTGGGTTCAGCAATGAAAATAAAATCAGGATTGTGAGTATTTATGAGTCTCTTTAGGGCTAATCTAGAAGGAGCATTAACACACCTCTAATATTCCAATAGAGGCTCTTTGTAAAGAGAGATGCTTGAGGCCTGCTTGGGATATAGTAGTGTACTTCTGCTTTTTCCTGGCTTGTTGTTTCTTTTTTAGTTTGGAAATAACTGTAATGAAGACATTCTCATTCTTATTTGGCTCATTGCCTTGCTCCTATAAGTTGACCCAAGAGTTACTAAGAAACTCGACATACACATTTGTAACTTCTTTTCCTTTTACTTCAGTAACTTGTCTAGCATCCACAAAAATGGGCAATTGAGATTTTGAATTCTCAGGCGGCTGGGATACAAAGTTTAGAGGATTGTGTTGGACAAGGCTCGACTCCACATGTTGAAGGTTCATGTCAACTTCAGGGTTAACATCCAAATGAGGATCGTCCTCCCTCCTTTCACTATTATTAGAATTATGAACAATCTCGTCTTCGACAAGTATCACAGGATCTTCAGGAGGTTTCGAAGAAGGTTTTAGAACATAAGTTATTTTGGTTTTTGGAGTCGGATGAGTTGCGGTTTTCTTCAGAAGCTTACAATTTTGCATGTCATGACCAATCCTCTTGCAATGAGAGCAGAATTCAGGGATACTTTCATATTCAATATCTGAAAAAAAAAACCCGACAAATCCTTCACGTTCTACCAGAACATTGTAGTTGATTGGTTGAGTTAAACCCATATCAATCAGAACACGAACAAATTGACCAAAAGTTCTATCTACTATGGATTTAGAAGAAGCAACATCTATACAAATAGGCGTTCTAACGCAACTTGTAATGGCAAAAAGGATTCGAGGTCTCCGATACTCCCGAGAGAGCCCAAAGAAGCGGACCCAAACTTGAGCAGAAATATTTTGCTATGAAGAGGAATTAAAATTCTTTGTCTAAGCAAAAAGCTTCAGCGAACCTAGGCTTAAGCTTATTTAATCCGAAGCTCTGACTCTTCTCATGTCCTCAACACTTGAGAGAGTGAACTCATAATAACCTTTGCCAAACGACAACACTCCCCAATTTTTCACATCCGACCAAATCTGAGAGAGTTTCGCACGAAGCGCTGCCACCGTGAGAGGTGTGGAACCTTTTGACCAAAGAACTCTATCGTGGAGATTGTTCTTGCATTCATTGAGCCCTGGTTTATATTCTTCTTCTGGAATGGTGATGAATGGCCAATCTCCTTTGATAACCGATTGCGGTAGTTGCAAAATCGGGATGTCACAAACTCTTTTAAGAGCTTGAGCGAACAACTTCAATGATTACGGGGACAAAACATTAGACGTCTCAGAAACCTTGATTGAGAATAGTTTTACAACAGGAATGCTGTCTGCTATTGTTTTAAAAAAGAGATATGTGAAATCCATGGTCCTATATCATTTAAGATTACTGAACAATTTTTGTTAATTGTTGTTCAATTATAAAAAATAAAACTTCATAATGCTTGTGGTGGATTGTATGTTCAGAAGGTGTATCAATTAGTCTTATATATATATATATATATATATATATATAGGAAAATGCTAACATACACCCAAAATTGGTAGGCTCCACACAAAAATACACTACATTTATTTTTTTTCTATTTTTTTCTTCATCTTTCTAATGTGGGTCCCACCCAAAATTGGTGGGCCCCACACAAAAATACACTAAGGTGTACTACCTCCGGTCCTTTTTATAAGGAACATTTCACTTTTTTAGGTTCATTAAATAATTAATGTATCTGGTCTATAATGCTGACCAGATACATTAATTATTTAATGAATCTAAAAATGTGAAGTGTTTCTTATAAAAAGGACCGGAGGGAGTATGTTGCTAATGCACACCTACATGGGTGTGCATTAGCATAACCCATATATATACTCCCCCGGTCACTATTATAAGTAAAAAAACACCTTAAATATTGGTCACTATTATATGCAAAAGTCATTAAATTTTAGACTAATTAATACTTGTATTACTATTATACCCTTAATTTAATTCAAAAACATTTAATGTTGAAAGTTGATTCATCAAATAAACTAAAGATATTATCGTAAATTTTACTTTGATTGTACATGAAATCAAGAAAATTAATTACACTTAAATAACTTTCTTAATATGTGTGAAAGTAGTTATTTTGACTTATAATTGTGACCGGAGGGAGTATATATATATATATATATATATATATATATATATATATATATATATATATCACCTCGTGGATGTTAATAAAGTAGTAATATAAAATTAAAAAACACTCCATAATTGACTGCAATTAATTAAAATAGAAATCAATACCGCATTTTTCAAATACACTGTATGTGATTAACAACTCACTCTTCAACTTTACAATGTCACCATTATTTTAATAAACAGAAAGAAGAAGAAACAAATATCCCTTTCTATTTCTTTCTCTATCTATATATAAATACACAGGTATATACATTTTGGATCACAGTGAACAATGGAAAATTGCTCTAGAGAGATGGACAAGGAGGTCACAACACCACTGCTAGTGAAAGATGATGAGATAGAGAGCACATTTGTTCAAGAACTCAAGAGGGTCAGTTTCATGGCAGCTCCAATGGTAGCTGTCACTGTGTCCCAATATCTTCTTCAAGTGGTTTCTCTTATGATGGTTGGACATCTTGGGATTCTTGTTTCATTCTCTGGTGTTTCCATTGCCATGTCTTTTGCTGAAGTCACTGGCTTCAGTGTCCTTGTATGTTCTCTTCTTAACTCGTATCTCTTCTTATGATTTATTGAATAATTAATGTATCAGATTTATATAAGAGTTACAATACTTCGATTGGGATATAGATAAAGGAATTAGTATGATGTTGTTTGTTTGCAGTTAGGAATGGCTGGTGCATTGGAAACACTATGTGGCCAAACCTATGGTGCAGAAGAATATGGAAAACTAGGAAACTACACATGCTGTGCAATCTTAACACTAACTGTAGTTTGTTTACCTATATCACTGGTATGGATCTTCACTGATAAAATCCTATTGATGTTTAGTCAAGACCCTGGTATTTCTCATGTTGCTCGTGAGTATTGCATATGCCTAATTCCAGGTTTATTCGGTTACGCGGTTCTTCAATCATTGATTCGATATTTCCAGACTCAGAGTATGATCTTTCCCATGGTTTTTAGCTCAGTTACAGCTCTAGTTTTGCACATTCCTATTTGCTGGATTCTTGTTTTTAAATTTGGGTTAGGACACAGTGGAGGTGCTTTAGCCATTGGAATTTCTTATTGGTTGAATGTGATTTGGCTTTGGATTTATATTAAGTACTCTCCATCATGTCAAAAAACCAAAATTGTGTTCTCTACTGATGCTTTACTTAATATACCAGAGTTCTTCAAATATGCTATTCCTTCTGGACTCATGTTTTGGTAAATTCATTATATGCTGCTTCATTAATTTCATTTTCTCTTGATTTTCTTCTACTAATTTTGATTTTCATGTAGCTTTGAATGGTGGTCCTTTGAGATTCTTACATTACTAGCTGGACTTTTACCTAATCCTCAACTTGAAACCTCAATTCTTTCTGTCTGGTGAGTCAAATCAATTTCATTTCAATTTCAATTTTGTGATCTTTTAACTTAATTTTGATTAACTGTTACAGCCTGAACACGACAACATTGCATTACTTCATTCCATATGCCGTTGGAGCTTCTGCAAGGTTTGTGTTCTATCTAGGGCCGTCTTTAAGGGCGTGCAAGGTGAACTACTGCACAAGGCTTAAAATTTTTCACAATTAAACTGTGGTTAAATCGTAGTTAAATAGAACCTCTATTTGTTTTGCCATTATTAAACTACGACTAATCTACACAGATACTCCTAAAAATTGAGACTTGTTATGTACAAATGTGTGATGATAATGGAAGATTTTCTGTTTTGATTCATCCATGTGATGATAATGTTTGTTTGTATTGCAGTACTCGTGTTTCGAACGAATTAGGAGCAGGGAATCCAAAGACAGCTAAGGGAGCTGTTAGAGTTGTTGTTATTATTGGAATTGCAGAAGCAATTATTGTCAGCACTTTCTTCCTTTGTTTTAGAAATATCTTAGGATATGCTTATAGCAATGATGAACAAGTTGTGAGTTACATCGCGGAAATGGTTCCTCTTCTCTGTGTTTCCGTTAGCGCCGATAGTCTAATCGGAGCACTTTCAGGTTAGTTAAATACTGCTTACTATAAATTATCACGGCTTGCAAGGCAATAGGCAGACTACTACACATGACCCAAAATTTGTCACGATTTATGGAGCCTTTGAAAAATTGAGACAACTCTGATAATTATCACGCTAATCTTTCAATTAGTAATGTGTCAAGTGATGTATTATAGGGATTGCAAGAGGAGGTGGATTTCAGGAAATGGGAGCATATGTGAACCTTGGAGCATACTATTTAGTTGGAATTCCTTTGGGTTTGTTATTAGGTTTTCATCTAAAACTAAATGATAAGGGTTTATGGATGGGAACTTTATCAGGATCTGTTCTAAATGTCATTATATTATCTATTGTAACAGCATTAACTGATTGGCAAAAAGAGGTTTGTTTTTTTCTTTTTTCTTATACAAATACATTACATTACAAGTACATTTAATTTTAAGAATCATTTTAAAGTAACTTTGTATATGATTGAATGAATTGCAGGCAACAAAAGCAAGGGAGAGGATAATGGACCAGTCAATAAAAAGTAACAGTAACACATTGGTGATATGAGTGTGACACGTGAAGCATTAGTTTGTTTCTTGTTTTTTTATTTTATTTTGTGTGAGGAATGAAGAGATTTAATTATTTAATTGTATAAACATATGTACTACTAGTAAACTACAAGTTTTGTCTGAACATGTGATGTTTGTACTCGATTGGTTTCATAAATTTGATCCCACAAGACTTCA
Organism: Lathyrus tuberosus; assembly: GCA_022829125.1. Lineage (NCBI taxonomy): Eukaryota > Viridiplantae > Streptophyta > Magnoliopsida > Fabales > Fabaceae > Lathyrus > Lathyrus tuberosus. The sequence continues at coordinate 1,375,955 of JALAZF010000416.1, read as the reverse complement.
AGAATATGCTTCGGTGGATTTAATTTAGGCAGATTTGTCTTGTGCCCATCACTTATGATAACATAAATTAATTCCTCATAATATAAAAGAGAATGTTTCTGTTTAAAGTTAGTCATGTTTAGATTCGTTCATAATTCCTGTAATAAACAAAGAATACACACAATAAATAAATACAAGTATTTAATAATTAGTTTCATGACTCTTTGAGACTTTATTCCCTTCTCTGTTCTTTTATCATTTTTTAACGAACTTTTTTTTACTATCAATTAAAACAAAATTAGAAATGATATGATTCTAACATCATTTTTTAAACAAATAAATAAGATAACTATTGAAAAATTAATATGCAGGTTATAGCATTGATATGATTATTATATCATCATTACACAATTACTTTAGAATCACAATCTCATCGTTGATTTTAATAAGATTTTCTCTATTGATATCCACTTTTACATCTATATATAAAATATGTAATTGCATATCAAATGACATAGAAACTATAATGCCTTTATTGGAGTAATGTGAGTCAATGTATAGGTGTACATTGTACGAGTGTGTTAGCATTCTTTGTACCTTAATTTTGGGTTAGGAGTGTTAGACTAAGCCTTTGTGTAAATGTATGGTACTTAAGCTAACACTCCTCACCATTGTGTAACTAACAGAATTTTCTATGCTATCAATACAAATCATCTACTAGCTTATGGTATGTACAAAGTGCTTATAACCAGAAGCATGATTCATCAACTCCAACTCTGATAAAGTATCATTCGCGGAATCGATCTTCAACGCTTCCTACACTGTCCATCTCTGATTCATCTTTCTACTTTCTTCCCTTCGTCTTGCTACCTTCTCTGCTTCATCTGGTTTCAACAATGGCTGAATCTGACAATCAAGAATCTGCGAATAAGGACCAATCGCACGAAGTATCAACCGTGTTTACGACGACGAAAGCTGCTCATTCCTTTGGTCTGAAGCTTTCCATTAAGCTGCAAGAAAAAAACCATCTACTGTATAATCAACAGGTCGAAGGTGTGATTCTAACACAGAAAATGCACAAATTTGTTGTTAATCCTCAGATTCCGTTGAAGTACAAGACTGCGCAAGATGGTATTAAAGGTACGATTTCTGACGAATACGAAGCTTAGACTGTGCAAGATCAAGCTATTTTCATCTGGTTGTTATCCACCATTTCTGAATCCGTGCTTCCTAGAGTTCTTGCGTGCAAGCATGCCTTTGAGGTTTGGGACAAGATTCATTAGTTTTTAAATGCTCAGATGAAAGCTCGAGTTCGTCAACTCCGTGTCGAGCTCAAATCTGCCAAGAAAGGGAACAAGACGATCACTGAGTTTGTTCTTCGCATCAAAGCGATTGCAAATTCACTTCTTGCTGTTGGTGATTCTATTACTGAACAAGATCAAATCGACTCGATTCTTGATGGTTTGCCGGAAGAGTACAATCTGTTTCTCATGCAGATGTACGGTTACCCTACACCTCCCACGTTGTGTGAAGCTGAAGCTTTACTTTATGTGCAAGAAGCACAACTTGACAAATTTCGTCAAGAATTGGCCACCTCAAATGTGGCAACTAATGTTGCTCACACCAGCTCTGTAGAGAATAGCTCCAGAGGGGCATACTCTAGCTATCGTTGTCGAGGAGGAAGATCCAGTCGTGGGCGCAATCGTGGAAGTGTTAGAAATCCAACTGCAAATAGACCTACATGTCAACTCTGTGGAAAGTATGGACACGCAGTTAACACGTGCTGGCATAGATTTGATGAAAACTTCATGCCTCCGTCGTCTAATGCTCAGACAAATGGTGTAAAGGACTCAACTTCAACTCAAGATTCTAGCCAAGCTGCTGCTCAGGATTCCAAGACTGTGGCAATGATGGCCACCACAGGCAGACCCCACCCTCATACTCAAGAATATTCCTTACCTGCCGAATTGGAGCCTCAAGCTAGGTTTGCTGACTCAGGTGCATCTCATCACTTGACCCCCTATGTTTCAATGTTGCAATCCTAACGTGAGTATGCTGGCTCTAACAAGGTTTATGTAGGCAATGGACAAACTCTAAGCAAAGAGTCTGTAGGTTCTACACAGGTTTATTCTAAGGACAATCCCAATTATAAACTAATGCTCAATAATATTCTACATGTGCCTTCCATTACTAGAAATTTATTGTTTGTGTCCAAATTTTCTACTGATAACAATGTCTTCTTTGAATTCTTGTCTAACACCTACTACATTAAATCTCAGGCTTCTAAACAAATCATTGTTGAATGAGTTCTAGATGCTAGTGGTCTCAATTGTTTCCCTCGGTTGTCCTTGGAGCTTCCTAGCTCATCTCATGTGCATCCCAATTTGAGGTCTTCTACTGGTATTGAAACGTATGTTGCATCTCAGTCTGCTTCATTTTCTGCAAATAAATGTAACATTAGTGTGCTATGGCATAATAGGCTTGGTCATGCAAATTTTACTGTTGTTGATCATGTATTGAAATTGTGTAATATACATTCATCCAATAAACATGATATTCATTTTTGAAATTCTTGTAAACTTGGTAAGGCACATAGGCTTCATGCTCCTTTAACTGATACTATATATCACAAGTCATTTGACATAGTTTATTCTGATTTGTGGGGTCCTTCTCCTAAACCTTCTAGCTCTGGCTACAACTATTATATTGCCTTTGTAGATGGGCATTCTAGATATACATGGGTTTACTTTCTCAAAACAAAAGTTGAAGCACTATTAGCCTTTAAACTTTTCTATTCTTTTGTCCAAACCCAATTTCATGTTACCATCAAGGTTGTTCAAACTGATTTTGGTGGAGAATTTAGGCCATTCACTAAGTTTCTCATTGAGCTAGGTATTCAACATAGGCTTACATGCCCTCATACTTCTCACCAGAATGGTTCAGTTGAGAGGAAGCATAGACAGATAGTAGAGGTGGGCCTTACTTTTTTAGCCCATGCTTCTTTACCTCTAGCATACTGGGAGTACAACTTTTCTACAGATGTTCATGTTATCAATAGAATTCCTACTGCAGCATTGTCAAATGTTACATCACCCTTTCATGCTCTTTATGGTAAGAAACCTGACTATACCTCATTGAAAGTGTTTGGCTGCTCTTGCTTTCCCCTCCTAAGACCATACAACAAACACAATTTCAATTCAGGAGCCAAAAGTGTATTTACTTAGGGGTATCCTCTAAACATAAAGGATTTAAATGTCTTAGCAGTGAAAGAAAAAATATACATATCTAAAGATGTTAACTTTAATGAACACTCATTTCCCTTTTCCATGATGTTTGCTACTGAACCTAGTGATGGTAATAGCTCTAGTACAGGTGTCATATTCACTCCTATTAGTGGTCATTTAATATCTACTACTGCATCACATGGTGCACCCTCTCCTAATGCTGCTAATCTGGTTTATCTTGACAATGATCTAAGGGCAAGTCCTAGAGGAGTACCTATTACAGGACATGATCCCCTCCTATCTAACCATGGCACTATTCATAAATCTGGTTCCAAGGCAAGTCTAATTTCTGAACCAGTTCTGAACACTGATGTGTCCAATCCTGTGCCTAAAACTGTCCAGCCTGCAAGTCTCATCTCTGCTGGGGCCCAACCAGCCAGTACACCTATTTCTAGCCCTGGGTCTCATGAGCTGACAAAATACAATTAATATGGCTCCCATTTGTTCTCAGGGTAATAACCAAGTTAGCCTGTTTTAGGATGAGAGTCAAGGTGTTGTTGGTACCTTAGATACAAATCCTATTAACTCTGCATTTGATAATTCCAAGTGCTATGAAGGTCTTAATTCCTTTGAGGTTACACCTAATCTCATACAACATCCTCAAGACAAGGCTGGTGCGAATGAACTCTCATTTTGCTCTAATGAGTTAACATTGTCCTTCTGCATAACTGTGTCTGATTCCTCTCAGTCTCCCTCTATTCCCTCCAGTACCCTACCTATTTCTATTCCTGGAAATACTCATCCTATGCTAACCAGGGCCACGACTGGTCATTCTAAACCCAAGGCCTATCTTGTGCACTCTGAGCCTACAAGTGTGAAGCAAGCCTTACTCAACCCTGAGTGGACCAAAGCCATGACTGAGGAGTTTAATGCTCTTCAAGCTAACAAAACCTGGTCTCTAACTCCTATTCCTCATGATAAAAGGGTTGTCGAATGAAGATGGGATAATTCAACATAATTATATCACTTTTGGATTTCCTCTGATTATTTAGTCGGACAACAAAACGTATATTTTCACCTTCATCATATAGAATATTCTCATAGCTTTTTATCGGTACCAAGAATACTTAAATCGGATAAACGAGTCTAAAGTTATGGATTTTAAAAGAAAAGGGAATTTATTTGAAACTCCTAGAAGCGCCCGGCGCTACAATTTTTGTCCGGCGGTCCCCCCTTCGCCTCTGCTTCGCCCGGCGAAGCAGGGGCGTAAAACCCTTGTCAAAAATCCAAAGTTACAGAATCAAAACTAACAGCGCCCCTTGACCATCGCCCGGCGGAGCAGAGGCGCACACCTTGCATCGCCCGACGCTCAAAGCACCGCCCGGTGCTCCGCATCAGAAGCAGAATTTCTACCGTGTTTTCTCATAGTTCCAAGGCCAAAAATCCATCTTTTACACACCAAATCATTTTCAAACAATCAAAACAAGTATCAACAATGTTTATATGCATATTACGATTATACTACGCAATTTATATCGATTTTCAATTGTTAGATTAATGATTTTAGCAAGATTACTCATTTTCTCACAATATCAAACCTAACTCTAAAACTCAAGAAACTCTATAACTAATGCCTCTAACTAGAACCCACCTTGATTAGAGGAAGATGATGAAGAAGATGAGATGATCTTGATCTTTCCCTCTTCTAGGTTTTCTCCTCATTTTTCTTCCTTTCCTCTTCCTTCTCTCTAACTTCTTTCTATCTTTTTCTCTCTTTGTTTCTATGTAAGGAAAAAGGGTGGAAAAGAAATGATTTAGAGAAATATCATTAATTAGTAACACTACTAATTGTCCAAATAGTCTCTAAAGTTCCAATAGTTAAAACCTCAGAGTCAGATAATATTAATTGGATTTGCTCTGAGCTCAACAGTAACTCGAATTTATCTTTACAGATAAATTCTCAGAGTACACTGGAACCCAGCTGATCACAACTAATATTATCTAGAGCAATTTAAAATACGGGGTATTACAGGTCTGCTGGTTCAAACCCTATAGAAACCTAACCGTCGTCGGTCGTTTTACAGTAATCCCTAATAGTTTGGGGTACTGGTGTAACACCCCGATTTAATTTAATTATTTTTCGTGATTAAATTGAATATTGTTGTATGTGTTGTGTATTGGTGTGTTTTGGATGAAAGTTGGGTCACCCTTAGGAAGGGGGGTAGTGCCTTAGAAGTATCTGAGAATAAGGTATCATAGGGAATGGGTAGTTGGCTAATATTAGTATTAATTTAAATTATTGAGGAATATTATTGTTATTATTTAATCGGTGAAATAATAATACTAATAATAATATTTAAATAATATTAATAATAATGATATTTGGGTAATAATATTAATAATATAAATAGGAAGGGATAAGGAGAAGGGAAAAGTTTTGGTATGTGTTTAGAAGAGAAGAAGCAGAGCAGAGCTAGGTCAGAGAAGGGCTCCATTGTTGATGGAAGATTTCAAGAGTCTAAGGTAAGAGTGGGGCTCTCTATCTCTTAAGGGTTGCATAGAATTGGTATGAGGACAGATAAATCATTAGGATCTTCCTTTGATGTTGTTTATGAGAATTGGGAATTGAGTTGGTATGTCATAGGGCTTGATAGGAGGGGAAAATTGTATAATTGATCATTGATTTGTGTTAATTTTGTGCATATATGAATTTCTACTATTGTATGTGCATTTTCTGAACTGTATGGTACCAGGTTTGTGAGGATTTTGAGGTCTGAGTCGTGCAGAATCGCAATCGCAAGATAGCTTATTCGCGCAGATTCGCCAAGCGAAAGTGAATTCGCCAGACGTTCGCCAGGCGAATGTAAAGGCGAGCGAAGGGTGAAAAATAGGGGTTCCTAGATTTTGTATGGAAGGAAGGGATTCGCCACTGCTTCGCCAGGCAAGCAGAAGGCGAAAGTAAAATTTGCCAAGCGAATGAGGATTTCGCTAGGCGAAAGTGGTTTCACTGGTGCTTCGCCAGCGAGCATCAGGCGAACTGGGCTGATATGAACAGAATTTTCTGAAACTTCAGAAATTCATATCTTTCAGCCCGTGTGTCCGTTTTAGTCGCCGTTCGAAGCGTTGGAGAGCTGGTTTCATGTATGTTTCGTTAAAATTAATTTCAAAACCAGAACTCCAACCCATTTATGTGTTAAATTGGATTTTTGTATTCAGTTGTGTGTTGTAAGTGGAGATGATGGTTTCGTTGGTATGAATGCATGTTATCGTTGTATATTGCTATTGTTGGCAGGTATAGACTACTGGTTGTATTGTTGTATTATGATGTATTGACGTGTTGGTTGTCATATGCATATAATTATGTTTGTATTCGTTGTTGTATGGTTGTTGTTGTGTTTTGTCGATTGCATGTATGACATGTTGCATAGGTGTGGGATAAGCCGTGTGCCCATGTGGGGTGTGAACGTCTTATCCAGATTCTTTAAAATAGAATCGTTGTTGTGGTAATCGTGTGCCCATGTGGGGTGTGAGCGATTATGGGTGATCGTGTGCACATGTGGGGTGTGAACGACTATTTTGACGTCTCGACGGGGATTGTGACCATGAAATAGGGGTCGATTGGTACCACATGCATTGAGTCGTGTCGTGGGTCTCATTGCATTGCATTGTGTGTGCTGATCATCTGTGGTGTGATAAATGCAGTTGTGTTGATGTGTGTTGATAGGGTGGATTCTGTATGTTTTTATGCTTTCATACTTATGCTATGCATTCTTTATATTGATAAGAGAATCTCACCCCTTCTGTTTGAATGTTACCTCTACATGGGTAACGTGCAGTTAAGCAGGAGTAGTTCGGAGGTGGAGTTAGCGAAGACGAGGTCTTCCCTTTTGTGTTATCGAGTCGCGTCTGCTCTGATTGTAACACCGGGTTGTCGGAATGCTTAGAGTCTTTTATTTCGTTATTTGTTATTCCTATGCTTATTTGAGAACATTTATGTGTGATTAACCATGTTTTCGAGTTTCATTGAATTCCGCTGCTGTACGAATGTTAAAATATTATGTGTTAATTGCAATATTGATATGATGTTATCGTACGCACGAACAGTTGTGTAGTTGATAGTAGCATCCTAAATCTATGTGTATTATTTTACTCTGATAAATTATGTTTAAATTGTCGCGGGGGATTAGGGTGTTACAAAGTGGTATCAGAGCAGGTCGGTCCGTCCGACCAAGTGGTCGAGTCGTTGTCGTGTGTTAGTTGTTTTGTGTTAGTGTTGTTTCCTTATCCATTGTGTTTTGTTGTTGGTGTGTGACAGATTTAGAATGGCTGGAAGAAACGATGTTGCGATTGCTGCTGCTTTGCAGGCTATGACTCAAGCAGTGCAGAATCGGCCGCATGCTAACGAGAATGATGAGTTTCGGAAGAACAAACTGCCTACTTTCAAGGGAAGATATGATCTGGATAGAGCACAGGCTTGGCTCAAGGAGATTGAGAGAATCTTCCGGGTGATGGAATGTCCTGAAGAACAGAAGGTGCGGTTAGGTACTCATATGTTGACTGAGGAGGCTGACGATTGGTGGGCTGGTACTCGTCAAGTGTTGGGAGCAGCAGGTGAGGCGATTACTTGGTCTGTGTTCAGTAGGGAGTTCTTAAGGAAGTATTTTCCTGAGGATGTCCGAGGAAAGAAAGAGATTGAGTTTTTGGAACTGAAGCAGGGTAATATGACGGTTACAAAGTATGCTGCTAAATTCTCAGATTTGGCTAAGTTTTATCCTCACTACAGTGCGGCAACTGCTGAGTTCTCGAAGTGTGTCAAGTTTGAGAATGGTTTGAGGCCTGAGATCAAAAAGGCAATTGGGTATCAGCGGATCAGAAGATTTCCTGATTTGGTGGATTGTTGCAGAATATTTGAAGAAGATAGCAAGGCTCGATCGACTTATTATAAGGGGCTGGCTGAGAGAAGAGGAAAGCAACCGATGAATCGTGGGAAGCCTTATGCAGCTCCAGCTGAGAAAGGTAAACAGAAACATGCTGATGGCAAGAAGCCAAGTGGGGGAGGTGCTCCTGCTCCTCTTAAGTATTATAGGTGTGGTGAGTTGGGACATCGTGTAAGTGAGTGCACGAGCGATGTGAAAAAGTGCTTCAAGTATGGACAGGCAGGACATCTGATTGCTGACTGCAAAGCTAATGTGGTTACTTGTTACAATTGTGGGGAACAGGGCCATATTAGTACTCGTTGTCATAAACCAAAGCAGGCTTCGACTGGAGGGAAAGTGTTCACTTTGACAGGGACTCAGACTTCCAGTGAGGACAGATTGATCAGAGGTACATGTTATATTAATAATACCCATTTGATTGCTATTATTGATACTGGTGCTACTCACTCTTTCATTGCTTCTGATTGTGTAAGAAGGACAGGCCTTGTTGTTTCTCCTATGAAGGGAGAGATGGTTATCGAGACTCCTACTAAGGGATCGGTGACTACTTCTTTAGTCTGTTTGAATTGTCCATTGTCAATCTTTGGTAAGGACTTTGGTGTGGATTTGATTTGTATACCGTTAGGAGGTCTCGATGTGATTTTAGGTATGAACTGGTTGGAGTTCAATCATGTTCATATTAACTGTTTTAATAAGTCAGTTCGATTTCTTACTCCTGAGGAAGAGGGAGAAGATGGGTTTCTGTCTGCTAAGGAGTTGAAAGAGCTCTTGGAAGAAGAATCTCAGGTGCTTGCATTGTTTGCATCCTTGCCAGTGGAGAGTAAGTCAGTGATTAATGAGTTGCAAGTGGTTCGTGAATTTCCTGAAGTGTTTCCTGATAACATTGCTGTTGTACCACCAGAGAGAGAAGTAGAAGTTGTTATTGATCTTGTCCCTAGTACTAGACTTATTTCTATGGCACCATACAGGATGTCGGCGTCAGAATTGTCAGAGATGAAAAAGCAACTGGAAGACCTGTTAGAGAAGAAATTTGTGAGACCAAGCGTATCACCTTGGGGAGCTCCAGTGTTGTTGGTAAAGAAAAAGTATGGTAGTATGATGTTGGGTATAGATTACAGACAGTTGAATAAGGTAACGATTAAGAATAAGTATCTGTTTCTAAGAATAGATGACTTGATGGATCAGTTAGTGGGTGCTCGTGTGTTTAGCAAGATTGACTTGAGGTCAGGTTATTGCAATGCCTTGTATAATATATATCTAGAATAATACCATACAAGTGTTTTATTTGGTACTGACACATCAAAAGTGCCTAATGGCCTAATTCACATACTTGTCCATTCCTAAAACACAATTATAACATATGGCACAAGACATGGAAACTAGCCAAAAATATAAAATCTAAGATAAATATACAATATTCCTCATTGTACAAGAAAATAATACACAACGGAATAAGCTCAACTAAGTTTCTCTTGAAACATCCAAGCATAGCTTCACTTGTGAATCATACCTGCAAATACCTCCCAAAAATAAACAACAATAGTGGGGTGAGATACATCAAATCTCAGTGAGTTCCCTATCTTATAGATTCTCTCGGCTTTACAAGGTTCTATCTTAGCCTAACTCAAGTCGAGGGGAAGGGAAATGACCTTGAGTTCACAATCTCTGACTATAGAAACAATCGCACAATACACCCAAACGACAAACTAGTTAAGGAATCTTTCCCCGGCCATCCCGCTCAAAGAGATTAAACATGGGTCACGGATCCTTAACGTAGATAACTTTCCCCGGCCATCCCGCTCAAAGAGATTAAACACAGGTCACGGTTATCTACAATAAATACTTTCCTCGGCCATCCCACACAAGGAGATTAAACACGGGTCACGGTATTTATCTACAATTGGTATTTTCCCTGGCCATCCTTCTCAAAGAGATTAAACATGGGTCACGGTACCAACCACTTAGTAACTTTCCCCGGCCATCCTGCACAAGGAGATTAAACACGAGTCACGGTTACCTTCTTAATAAATACTTTCCCCGGCCATCCCACACTAAAGGATTAAACACGGGTCACTAATATTTATTAAGGGACACAAACCTAATAAATACTTTCCTCGGCTATCCCGCTCAACGAGATTAAACACGGGTCACTAATATTTATTAAGGGAAACATACTTAATAAGTACTTTCCCCGGCCATCCTACACCAAAGGATTAAACACGGGTCACTAATATTTATTAAGGGAAACATCACAAACCGGAGGAATTACAATCCTCCACTGACGACTACATATCAAAGACACTCTTCTAGTATCGATGCATAAGCATTGCCCTTTAAACCTTTACCAAGACCTAGTTACATCTCTAGGCCAGAACTCGTCAATGAATGCACAAGCGTCGTTATCCAGAGTTTCTATCACAATTCTATTCACAACCTAGAATTATAACAATCTTAACTATGCCATTTGTTTTGGGGTAAAGTTTCCTCACTCTTCCTAATTTATTTTAACATGAATATTCTCTCATTCATACTTAACAACAATCTTAGACAAGCATATTACAATATCAATCATAAAACACACATGATAGCATAATATGTCAAACATAACCACATAGTAGTCACACAGATTTTTAAGGCATACAAGCCACTACTATCCTCTACCAAGCATCCTTGGTTAAATCATGGTCTCACACTACCATTTAATAGCACATCACATAAAACATCACTTTCGGGTTCCCTCCGATTCATTTAATCGGGTATCGAAATCAATACTCTTCACTTTTATCCCGTAGTATATTTTCACAGCTTTACATCGGCTATAATTATGCCTTGATCGGATTTACGATCCAAAAGATAACAATTTCTAAACACACCACATAACATTATTATCATTCAAATGCCACTAATTAATTAATCCCACCTCATACACAATATTTTCACTTTTTATTGGGTAGAGGGTCGTCGTAGCTTTCTAACGGTACCAAGAACGTCTCAATTCGAGTTACGGATCAAAAGTTATGGATTTTTAAAGAAAAGGAAATTATTGGAAAACTGCCAGATTCGCCTGGCGATTTAGGATTTCGCTTGGCGAATCCCCCTTCGCCAGTACTTCGCCTGGCGAACTAGTGGCGAATCCTCATTTTTGGAAAACCCACAAGTTCCAGTAGCCAACACATGTTCTGTCTCTTCAAATTCACATGGCTACTTAGGATTTCGCCTGGCGAATCCCTCCTCGCCAGCACTTCGCCCGGCGAGACAGTGGCGAAACCAAATTCGCCTGGCGAGTCCTGATTCGCCTGACAAATCGCATCAGAAGCAGAATTCTTTTTCTGCGTTTTTAGGGGTTCCAATGGCCTCAAATTCCACCATTTCCATACCAAATCATTTCCAAACATCAAAACAAGTATCATCAATTGATCACATGCATATTACGACTACACTACGCAATTTATATCAAATTTCATCCGTTAGATTTCATTGATTGTCCGTTAAATCATTTTCTCTCAAATCTAACCTAAGTCCAAAATCATAGATTTCTAGAACTTAGAGTGTCTAACTAGAACCCACCTGGTAATCGAAGAGGAGTTTGAAGAAGATGATGAATCGATGAAGAGATGATGAAGATCCAAGCTCTTCCTTTTTTTTCCATTTTCCTCTTTCTCTTCTTTCTCCCACTTTCTTCTTTTCTTCTTCTTTACTAACTTTTATTTTTCTTTCTCTTATAACATATATATATATATATATATATATATATATATATATAATACTTATTATATAATATAATCCAATAGAGTAAAATATCTCCAATTGATATTTTGTCATCTCAACCTAATTGATCAATTATTAGAGTTACCTTAAAATACTCTCTTGAACTAACAAATATCAATCTGTCTTCTTAATAAAATAATTGATCTCTTCTAATATCCAATTGACCACTTAAATAATATCGGGTATTACAGTTATCATCAGATACGAGTAAGAGACGAAGATATTCAGAAGACGGCTTTCAGGACGCGATATGGACATTATGAGTATGTGGTGATGCCGTTCGGGGTTACTAATGCGCCTGGTGTATTCATGGAATATATGAATCGTATCTTTCATGAGTATTTGGACCAGTTTGTGGTTGCCTTTATTGATGATATCCTAATCTATTCTAAGTCAGAAGAGGAACACGCTGAACATTTGTGGATTGTGTTGCAAGTGTTGAAAGAGAATAAGCTCTATGCCAAGTTGTCTAAGTGTGAATTCTAGTTGAGGGAGGTAAGTTTTCTTGGTCCTATTATTTCTGGTGATGGCATTGCTGTAGACCCGTCCAAGGTAGATGTCGTTCTACAATGGGAGACTCCGAAGTCGGTGACTGAGATTAGAAGTTTCTTGGGTTTGGCTGGTTATTATAGGAGGTTTATTGAAGGATTTTCGAAGTTGGCACTTTCGTTGAGTCAGTTGACGTGCAAGGGTAAAGATTTTGTGTGGAATGTTCATTGTGAGATGAGTTTTATTGAGCTAAAGAAGAGATTGACTACAACTCCAGTGTTGATTCTACCTGAACCGAATGAACCGTTTGTAGTGTATTGTGATGCTTCTTTGATGGGCTTAGGAGGTGTGCTGATGCAGGATGGTAAGGTTGTGGCTTATGCTTCCCGACAGTTGAGGGTACATTAGAGGAATTATCCGACTCATGATTTGGAGCTAGCTGCAGTGGTATTTGTATTGAAGATTTGGAGACGCTATCTTTATGGTTCCAGATTTGAAGTGTAAAGTGATCATAAGAGCTTGAGGTATCTGTTCGATCAGAAGGAACTGAATATAAGGCAAAGAAGATGGTTAGAATTCTTGAAGGATTATGATTTTGGCTTGAACTATCATCCCGGTAAAGCTAATGTCGTGGCTGATGCTCTGAGTCGAAAATCGTTGCATGTGTCTGCTATGATGGTTAAAGAGTTAGAATTGATTGAACAGTTCAGAGATATGAGTTTGGTTTGTGAACAGACACTGCATAGTGTTATGTTGGGTATGCTGACAATCAACAATGAATTTCTTAATAATATCAGAGAAAGTCAGAAGTTGGATGTGAAACTAGTGGATTTGATGATTGGAGATAACCAAGCAACAGGTAATGAGTACAGGGTGGATAAACAAGGTGTGCTGAGATACTGTGACAGGATTTGCATTCCTGACAATCCTGAGTTGAAAAGAATGATTTTAGAAGAAGGTCATCGGAGTAGTTTGAGTATTCATCCAGGAGCTACGAAGATGTATCAAGACTTGAAGAAGATATTTTGGTGGCCTGGATTGAAGCGTGATGTGGCTCAGTTTGTATATGCTTGTTTGACTTGTCAGAAGTCGAAAGTTGAACATCAGAAACCTACTGGTATGATGCAACCGTTAGATATTCTAGAGTGGAAGTGGGACAATATTTCTATGGATTTTGTGACAGGGTTGCCTAATACGCCGAGAGGACATGATTCCATTTGGGTAGTAGTGGATAGACTGACGAAGTCGGCACATTTCATTCTGATTAATATCAGTTTTTCTTTGCAGAAGTTGGCAGAGATTTATATTCAGGTGATTGTGAAGTTGCATGGAATTCCGTTGAGTATTGTGTCGAATCGAGGTCCAAGGTTCACTTACAGATTCTGGGAGAGTTTGCAAGAAGCTTTGGGTTCGAAGTTGAGGTTGAGTTCGGCTTATCATCCGCAGACGGATGGTCAGACGGAAAGAACTATACAGTCTTTGGAAGATTTGTTGAGGGCTTGTGTGCTTGAACAAGGAGGTGCTTGGGATAGTCATTTGTCGTTGATTGAGTTCACTTATAACAATAGTTATCATTCCAGTATTGGGATGGCGCCTTTTGAAGCATTGTATGGTCGAAGGTGTCGGACGCCTTTGTATTGGCATGAATCTGGTGAAAGTGTGGTGCTTGGACCTGAGATTGTCCAGCAAACTACCGCAAAGGTGAAGTTGATTCGGGAAAAGATGAAAGCTTCGCAGAGTAGGCAGAAGAGTTATCATGATATGAGAAGGAAAGATCTTGAGTTTTAAGAAGGAGACCATGTGTTTTTTAGAGTCACTCCAGTGACCGGTGTTGGCCGTGCGTTGAAGTCGAGGAAGCTTACTCCTCAGTTTATTGGTCCGTATCAGATATCTGCAAGAATTGGACCAGTTGCCTACAGAGTGGCGTTGCCACCCAATTTGTCGAATTTTCATGATGTGTTCCATGTGTCACAGCTTCAGAAGTATGTCCCGGATTTGTCGCATGTGATTCCTATGGATAATGTTGAAGTAAGAGATAACCTTACGGTTGAAGCCTTACCAGTACGGATTAAAGACCGCGAGGTAAAATAACTAAGGGGCAAAGAGATCGCTCTTGTGAAAGTAGTGTGGGGAGGCGTTGCTGGTGGAAATATGACGTGGGAGTTGGAGAGCAGGATGCGAGAGTCGTATCCAGAGTTGTTCGCATAAGGTAAATTTTTGAGGACGAAAATGTTCTAAGTGGGGGAGAGTTGTAACACCCCAATTTAATTTAATTATTTTTCGTGATTAAATTGAATATTGTTGTATGTGTTGTGTATTGGTGTGTTTTGGATGGAAGTTGGGTCACCCTTAGGAAGGGGTAGTGCCTTAGAAGTATCTGAGAATAAGGTATCGGAGGGAATGGGTAGTCGGCTAATATTAGTATTAATTTAAATTATTGAGGAATATTATTATTTAATTGGTGAAATAATAATAATAATAATTAAATTAATTAATAATAATAATATTTGGGTAATAATATTAATAATATTAATAGGAAGGGATAAGGAGAAGGGAAGAGTTTTGGTACGTGTTTGGAAGAGAAGAAGCAGAGCAGAGCTAGGTCAGAGAAGGGCTCTATTGTTGAGGGAAGATTTCAAGAGTCTAAGGTAAGGGTGGGGCTCTATATCTCTTAAGGGTTGCATAGAATTGGTATGAGGGTAGATAAATCATTAGGATCTGCCTTTGATGTTGTTTGTGAGAATTGGGAATTGAGTTGGTATGTCAGAGGGCTTGATATGAGGGGAAAATTGTATAATTGATAATTGATTTGTGTTAATTTTGTGCATATATGAATTGCTGATATTGTATGTGCATTTTCTAAACTGTATGGTACCAGATTTGTGAGGATTTTGAGGCCTGAGTCGTGCAGAATCGCAATCGCAAGCTTTCTGATTCACGCAGATTCACCAGGAGAAAGTGGAATTCTCCAGGCGAAAGTGAATTCGCCAGACGTTCGCCAGGCGAATGTAAAGGCGAGCGAAGGGTGAAAAATAGGGGTTCCTGGATTTTGTATGGGAGGAAGGGATTCGCCACTGCTTCGCCAGGCGAGCAGTAGGCAAAAGTAGAATTCTCCAGGCGAATGAGGATTTCGCTAGACAAAAGTGGTTTCGCTGGTGCTTTTCCAGGCGAGCATCAGGCGAACTGGGCTGATACGAACCGAATTTTCTGAAACTTCAGAAATTCATATCTTTCAGCCCGTGTGTTCGTTTTAGTCGCTGTTTGAAGTGTTGGAGAGCTGGTTTCATGTATGTTTCGTTAAAATTAATTTTAAAACCAGAAATCCAACCCTTTAAGGTGTTAAATTGGATTTTTGTATGCGGTTGTGTGTTGTAAGTGGAGATGATGGTTTCGTTGGTATGAATGCATGTTATCGTTGTATATTGTTGTTGTTGGCAGGTATAGACTGCTGGTTGTATCATTGTATTATGACGTATTGACGTGTTAGTTGTCATATGCATGTAATTATGGTTGTATTTGTTGTTGTGTGGTTGTTGTTGTGTGTTGTCGATTGCATGCATGACATGTTGCATAGGTGTGGGATAAGCCGTGTGCCCATGTGGGGTGTGAGCGTCTTATCCGAATTCTTTAAAATAGAATTGTTGTTGTGGTAATCGTGTGCCCATGTGGGGTGTGAGCGATTACGAGTGATCGTGTGCCCATGTGGGGTGTGAGCGATCACGAATGTCGTGTGCCCATATGGGGTGTGAGCGACTATTTTGACGTCTCGACGGGGATTGTGACCATGAAACAGGGGTCGATTGGTACCACATGCATTAAGTCGTGTCGTGGGTCTCATTGCATTGCATTGTGTGTGTTGATCATCTGTGGTGTGATAAATGCAGTTGTGTTGATGTGTGTTGATAGGGTGGATTCTGTATGTTTTTATGCTTTCATACTTATGCTATGCATTCTTTATATTGATAAGAGAATCTCACCCCTTCTGTTTGAATGTTACCTCTACATGGGTAACGTGCAGTTAAGCAGGAGTAGTTCGGAGGTGGAGTTAGCGAAGACGAGGTCTTCCCTTTTGTGTTATTGAGTCGCGCCTGCTCTGATTGTAACACCGAGTTGTCGGAACACTTAGAGTCTTTTATTTTGTTATTTGTTATTCCTATGCTTATTTGAGAACATTTAGGTGTGATTAACCATGTTTTCGAGTTTCATTGAATTCCGCTGCCGTGCGAATGTTTAAATATTATGTTTTAATTGCAATATTGATATGATATCGTACGCACGAACAATTGTGTAGTTGATAGTAGCATCCTAAATCTATGTGTATTATTTTACTCTGATAAATTATATTTAAATTGTCGCGGGGGTTTAGGGTGTTACAACTGGTGCTGTCATGTTATTATCCTCTTCAGAGTTTGAAGAAAGCAGTGGTGGGTCTTCTATTTGGTCTCCTACAACCATAATTGCTTCTCTAGCTGCTTTTCTGAGAGTACATGCGGTTCTTTAAATTTCTAGAATGAGTGGTAGTAATGTCGATCCTAAACTGCGCATACACAAACATAAAATACCTCAGTAGCACTATGATAAAAAAGAAAAATAAATCAAAAAAAATAAAACCAAAAATAAAATTAAAACTTTGCACAAAGCGTTGCCTTGTTGCAATCAACAGTCCAAGACAACGGCGCCAAAAACTTGATGAATTCTCGGCAAGTGTACCGATAATGTCGAATCCATAGGGACTTTGTTCGAACAAGACAATAATTATGCAATGTAAAAGAAAACAGTAAATTGGGTGGGGGTGTTTCAGGTTTCAGAGCGAAAAACTAAATAAGAGTTTTAACAAAAATCTTAAGACGATTAGGTTGTGTTTCAAACCCCCTTATCCTCTCTTGTTTATGTATAATGCCTTGTATGAATGAATCTTATCCTTATAATATCACAGCGAATTAACATAGCCGTTATAACCGATCCCTCACGAAATAACTCACTAATCACTACTTGGAGCTTCCTATTCCTAGTCCACCAGCGTAAGCAAGATTAGGTGATGTACAGAATGTTAATTCCCTATGCCACTACTCGGAGTCTCCTATCTCTATTCAACCAACGTAAGTAAAACAGTTTCCCTAGGTCCAACACGTAAGCTAAGGGTCAGTAATCCCTATGTGTCCAATATCAGATTAAGGTTCAATAATCCCTATGTGTCCAATATCAAATTAACAAGTATCTCAAATAAAAAGCATTAAGAAAAATAAGCAACTTAATAAAATTATAATTCAAAGTATTCATACAAAGTCAAACCAACATATAAGCCAACAAGATTAAATAAGGTTCATCATAACACAACCTAACCTAGAGGACCTTAGCTACTCATAATTCATAAAATAATACCACATTTGATAGATGAAAATAACATATGAAATCCCTTGAAGTAATGGCCTCCAATGGCTTCAAATGCTCTAAAATTCACCCTTGATGCTCTCAAAATCGTGCTTTGCTCTTCAATTTTCTTAACCCTTGTCCAAATGCTAAAAATCCGTTTAAAAAGAGCTAAGAACGAGTCAGAACGCGTCAGAAAAACCCAGAAAAAGTGCCCATCGCACACATTATAGATGCATCACATGCGCGATGTAACACATACATCAAAATCACACACGCTATGGTGCACGATGGCGCACATGATTATTCTAGTATCTGCATCAAAAAGCACCTGTTTTCACCAAAATTTTCACTGTCTAATTCTTTCATACTTGACTACTTTTCACTCATTCTTGGATATTTCTTCTTCTTTTTGGCTCCTCTTTCACTTGTTTTTCTTTAATTCTTCGCCTATTTTAATGCAATGACGGACTATCATCATCAATTCATCACTAACATATTCATCATCTTCAATTTTCTCTTGAGAGATACAAATTAGTCAGCTCGAGAACCTATGTTAGATCCATTTAGGGATGGATTAATTTCAAATCCATCTGTAAGACAGGTAGTTCTCTCATCCTCACTATGATCAAAGCGATCATCACCCTGCATCAAGTTTGCTTACACAAGAATATGCAGCAAAATTATATGCATCATGTAACACCCATATATAAAAACATACATCAAAGCATATATATTAGATATGAATCCAAGTTTTAGTACTGAAATACCATAAGTTCCTAGTACTGAAAAATCTATGGCATAAAATATATACAAGATGTTCTAAAAATTAAGAACAAGATCAACATGATGATCTCAAAATAAAACGCCATAGCGGAAGCCATGCCATCCCAAAAAGCTACGATTCATAAAGAAAAGTCAGACAACTTAAATCCCAGTGAGTTCCCTATCTTATAGATTCTCTCGGCTTTATAAGGTTCTATCAATCCTAACTAAAGTTAAAAGGGAAGGGAAGTGACCTTGAGTTCTCAATCTCACACTATATGGATACATGTTATTAGCCTCAACGGATGGAATGATGATTAGCTTTTCCTCACAACCAATAAATACCTAATTAGCAGAAACCCAATCCATTCCCAAAACAACATCTACTTTCTTAAGCGGCAAACAAATAAGATCAATCTGAAAAACTCTCCCATCCACAGATAAAACACAATTTTCACACATTAAAGGTGTTTCAACTATCTCATCCATGGCAGTAGTAACCACCATGGGTGGAGACAACGGAATAGCTTGCAACCCAAGTCGCTTCACAGATTGCATCGACACAAGAGTGTGTTACTCCACAGTCAAATAATACAAAACAAGGTTTCCTATTAACGAAAAACGTACCAGCAATTAAAGAGATATCGCCCTTTTCTTTCTTCACATCCAAAGTATACACTCGACCGGTACTCTTCCCTTGCGTCTGATTCTTATTCTGAGGACAATCCCTTGTCATATGACCCACTTTCTGACATTGATAACACTCCTCTCCTTCGAAGTGACATCTACTAAAATGCATCTTACCACAAGTACGACACACAGGAGGTGCATTTGCTCTAGAATCCTGAACTTGTTTCCATTTGAAAGTTTGCTTCCTAGGCCTAAACTGTTGGCTTGACCTGCCACAATCATTCTGATTCGACCTACGCGAATCCCCTTCTGTCTGAACTTTCTCCAAACTGTTCTCTGCCACATAACATTGCCTTAGCGACTCAGCATAAGTAGTTACTGCCACACTAGTTTGCCTCAACTGTTGGAATTCAAACTCTCTTCGGGTCCTCAAAGGACTAGGAAGGTACTTTTCCATAAAAGTAACCTTGAATTGCTCCCACACTTTAGGCACAACTTGCATAGTCATAAAAGCTGAAGCAGTATCCCACCACCTCGTAGCAGGATCTCTCAATGAGTGAGAAGCAAACACTACCTTGTTCTCTTCACTACAGTGAACTATCAGGATGATTCTCTCCATGCCAGCTATCCATTCACGAGCTTTCACAGGATCTAACCCGCCATGAAATTCTAGAGGATTCATTCGGATGAAATCCCAAAAGCTTCCACCTACAACATTTGGAACAACCACTGGAGGATGAAGACCCTCATTCATTTGTTGTACCATCTGCTGCATGAACTGGTTCTGCTGATGCTGCAACTGTTGTAAAAACTGAGGCCATCGCCGCCCGACGGATTCATCCTAACAGGAGTAGTTCTGGGTCTACCACGGTTTATGCGTTCACCAGCCATGTTCCTAAACGTCATACAGATAGGATTAAGTTGACCAGGCTCAATACTATACATATAACACTTAAGACCAATGGTGACACAACACATATGAAACGGAAAGAATTACTTATACTATTTCATGTCTAGGTCGAGGTTATGACCTGCTCTGATACCAACTGTAACACCCATATATAAAAACATACATCAAAGCATATATATTATATATGAATCCGAGTTTTGGTACTGAAATACCATAAGTTCCTAGTTAACACATTGTATACATTACATGCCCAAAATACAAAGACTAAAAAAATCTATGGCATAAAATATATACAAGATGTTCTAAAAACTAAGAACTAGATCAACATGATGATCTCAAAATAAAACGCCATAGCGGAAGCCATGCCATCCCAAAAAGCTACGATTCGTAAGGAAAAGTCAGACAACTTTATCCTTACCCTTCGCGGAACCTACAGTACCTGTAATATAATCAACAACATGGGGTGAGATATTAAATCCCAGTGAGTTCCCTATCTTATAGATTCTCTCAGCTTTATAAGGTTCTATTAATCCTAACTCAAGTCAAAAGGGAAGGGAAGTGACCTTGAGTTCTCAATCTCACACTATATGGATACATGTCATGAGTCTGTTAACTCAAGATTTTATCACTAATCGGTAACCTTACCAAGGCATCCCCTTTTCCCGTCCGCTTCTACGTCTAGAAGTCGACCCGAGTCATGGATCCTTGTAACTTACTTGGCATATGAATTGGATTCGGGATCATCGGCCTGTTAACCGTGAACCGTCACTTCTCATGGCCTGTTAACCATCGCAAGTCTCTACCATCACGGCTCCATTCGTACTACACGCGGGAATCAAACCTACCAAGTAATTGTGCATACATTCCATAAGAGCCCGAGGCTCATGAAACTGCAACTCAAAGAAAACGGTTACGATTACATGATCTCACACACAAACGTGATTGTATTCGACAATCACAAGGCCATAATTGCCTTCATCACCAAGAACACGAAGGTTCACACACATGTTCCATACTAGTGTCTTACTCTCTTCTAGACCATTACTCGCCAAGGATGCACACAAAGGCATCGAACGCACGAGCATCGCCATCTAGATTCTCTATCACAATCCTAGTCACACCCTATAATCATATCATTTGTTTTGGGGTAAAGTTTCCTCACACTTCCTATCTCATTTTAAGCATGCATATTCACTCAAACATACATAATGACACATAGAAAGGTATAGCATGTTAAACAACAATAGAATATGTAAACATAATGCAATTATATGATGGAATCACACATAACAACTTACCACAAAGTTACACCATTCTTGGGTTCCCTCCGATTTATTTAATCGGCCAACAAAAATAATATTTTTCACTTCCATTAGGTGGATTATTTCCATAGCTTTCCATCGGTACCAAGAACGCCTCGATTGGAGTCACGGTTCACAAGTTATGGAGGAAACAAAATGGGAAAATCTGTCATGTTCGCTAGGCGAATCTCCAAGCGAGCATTCGCATTCCCCTTCGCCTTGCGAACTCTTGGAGAACAGAACAGAAAGAAAAGGACACAAAGTTTGCAAAGCGAATTCTAGGCGAGCATTCGCCTTCCCCTTCGCCTTGGTTCGCTGAGCGAACCCGCGAATCCCAGAATTCTCAGCAGCGTTAAAACAGGTCATTTGGGGGCCAAATCTCTCATTTCCTTCACCCAAAACACTTCCAATTCATACTCTATCAACCCCAATCATAACCCGGCTATACTACCCGACTATTTCTACATTTTAACCGTTAGAAACATTGATTTTATCAATTTTATCATTTTCTCTCAACATTCTAACCTAAGTCTATCATTTCCAAACTTCTAAAACAAAAGTTATAACTAGAACCCACCTCAATACAAGATGATGATGAAGATGGAGAGATGATTTGATGAAGAATGGACAATGATTTTTGCTCTTGAGCTTCTAGGGATTGCTTCTCCTTCTTTCTCCCCTCTCCAACTTCTTTCTAACTTCTCTCTCTCAAATGTTACTAAGTTTGGCAAAGGAGGAAAAGAAATAATATAGAGAAATTTAATTAGATAGTAACACTACTAAAAGTCCAAAAAGTCTCTATAGCACCAAAAGTTAAAACCTCAGAGTCAGAAAATATTAATTTGATCTGCTCTGAGCTCATAAGTTTACTCAAATTATCTTAACTGATAATTTCTCAAAGTACACCGAACCCAGTTGACCATACTTAATATTATCCAGAGCAGAATGCTTACGGGGTATTACATCCTCCCCCCCTTAAATAGAAATTCGCCCACGAATTAAAAAATTTACCTGGAAAGATGAGGGTAAGCTTCTCGCATCTCTGATTCTAGTTCCCAAGTTGCATCACCCGGATGCGTCTCATCCCACTGAACTTTAACAAGAGGAATCTCTTTATTCCTTATCCCCTTAGTTTCTCTTCCTGTGATACGACTTGGTTGAGGCTCAAACATTAAATCTGTTTCTATCTTAATCGTATCTGGTAGAATTGGCTGAAGAGAATCTGGAACAAACTTCCGAAGTTGAGACACATGAAAAACATCGTGCATCTCTGACAGAGAAGGCGGTAAGGCTAATCTGTAAGCTACTTCACCAATCCTTTCTAAAATTTGATACGGTCCCACGTATCTTGGACTTAACTTTTGCGACTTAAACGGTCCTTTTAACCTCAATCTCGGATAAACTTTCAAAAACACGTGATCACCTTCATCAAACTCTAAAGGTCTCCTACGGTTATCTGCATAACTCTTTTGACGATCTTGTGCTTGTTTAGCTTTATCATGGATCATTATAATCTTTTCTGTAGTCTCTTGAATAATCTCGGGTCCCAAAATTCTGTCTTTGCCAACTTCTGTCCAACACAATGGCGTCCTACATTTCCTTCCATATAGTGCCTCGTAAGGAGCCATACCAATACTCGCATGATAACTATTGTTGTATGAAAACTCAATCAACGGTAAAAGTTCTATCCAATTTCCTCCACTTTAAGTACACAAGCCCTTAACATATCTTTCATCGTTTGTATCGTCTGTTCCGTCTAACCATCCGTTTGCGGATGATTCGACGTACTCAAACATAACTTTGTTCCCATAGCTTGTTGAAAAGCTCTCCAAAATCTTGAAGTAAACTTTGGGTATCTATCGGACATAATACTAGAGGGAATATCATATAATCTCACAATTTCCGAAATAAATAACCTTGCAAGATGACTTGCCTTGTAAGTAGTCTTTACGGCTAAGAAATGCGCAGATTTCGTCAACCGATCCACAATTTCCCAAATAGAATCATAACCACCTTGTGCACGGGGTAATCCAACTGAAAAGTCCATAGAAACACTATCCCACTTCCATACCGGAATTTCTAATGGTTGCAACAAGCCACCTGGTCTTTGGTGTTCAATTTTCACTTGTTGGCACACCGCACACTCCGATGCATACACTGCAACATCTCTTTTCATACCAGATCACCAATAGTCCCCCTTTAAGTCTTGATACATTTTAGAAGAACCAGGATGTATAGTAAAAGCACCCTTCTGCACTTCTTCCAAAATTCTTCCTTTCAACACCGCATCATCCGGAATACAAATCCTTTGGTTAAACAAAACGATTCTGTCGGTAGCTTGCACGAAACTCGGTTGAACTAACACTTCTTGTAACTTCTCATCCAACACTTGTCCTTGTTGAATTTCCTCTCTAAGAATAGAATTAACATTCAAATTTCCCATAATCACACCATTAGGAGTCCAAACAAATTGAAGATTAAGATCCCGAAACTTTTCCAATAAAGCATGCTCGAACATCATCAACTCGGCATTATGCAAAACTTTCCGGCTTAATACATCTGCTACTTTATTTGCTTTACCCAGATGGTACCTTAGTTCCAAGTCATAATCCTTCAAATACTCCATCCATCTCCTTTGACGCATGTTCAACTCTTTCTGGTCAAATAGATACTTTAAACTCTTGTGGTCGCTGAACATTTCAAAACGTACTCCATAGAAATAATGACGCCACACTTTCAAAGTAAAGACAACCGCCGCCTATTCCAAATCATGTGTTGGATAATTCTCATCATGAACTTTTAACTGTCGAGAGGCATAAGCCACCACATGAATATCTTGCATTAAAACACCTCCTAATCCCATCTTTGATGCATCACAAAACACCTCATACGACTTGCTAGGATCAGGAATAATCAAGACAGGAGCAGTCGTCAATCTTTCCTTCATAACTCATAAAACTTCGTTCACAAGCTGAATCCCACTCATAAGGACAATCCTTTCGAGTAAGTTTGGTTATTGGTAAGGCCAATTGAGAAAAGCCTTTGATAAACCTCCTGTAATACCCTTCCAGTCCTAAGAAACTTCTAACTTCGGAAACATTCTTTGGTCTCTCCCAATTAATCACCGCTTCAACTTTTGATGGATCTACCACCACACCTCCTTGAGATATGACATGACCAAGAAAATTAACCTCCGACATCCCAAACTCACACTTTCTTAGCTTGGTAAAAAGTTGTCTCTCTTGTAAGATCGATAAAACGATTCTTAAATGCTCTTCGTGCTCTTGAGAAGTACGAGAATAAATAAGAATGTCATCAATGAAGATCACTACAAATTGGTCCAAGTAAAGTTGAAATATCCGATTCATATAATCCATAAAAACTGCCGGAGCATTCGTCACACCGAACGACATCACTAAGAATTCATAATGGCCATAACGGGTTCTAAACGCGGTCTTTGATACATCTGAACTCTTCACACGGATCTGGTGATAACCCGACCGTAAATCAATCTTTGAGAACACACAAGCTCCTTTCAATTGATCTAATAGGTCGTCTATCCTAGGTAATGGGTATTTATTCTTGATGGTGACTTTATTCAACTGTCGGTAATCAATACATAACCATATTCCACCATCCTTCTTCTTTACCAATAACACTGGAGCTCCCCAGGGTGAAACACTAGGTCGGACAAAATGCTTAGCCATTAACTTTTCCAATTGATCCTTCAATTCTATTAATTCAAGTGGTGTCATCCGATACGGAGAAACGGATATAGGAGCCGTTCCTGGTATTAGGTCAATAGAGAATTCCACTTCCCTTTCCGGAGGAAGAGAAGTGATGTTCTCGGGGAAAACTTTAGAAAACTCACAGACTACGGGAATACTCAGAACTTGAAGGTTGCTACTCTCCTCCTTAGTGAAAACGAAAAGAACAGATTTTTCCTTCTCAAACAAGAAATTTATCATTCCAACTGTACCTTCCAAAATAGTAGTCAACACATCCTTCGGAGTAGCCTCACCGGATGGAATGATGATTAGCTTTTCCTCACAACCAATAAATAACGAATTAGCATAAAGCCAATCCATTCCTAAAACAACATCTACTTTCTTAAGCGGCAAACAAATAAGATCAATCTGAAAAACTCTCCCATCCATAGATAAAACACAATTTTCACACATTAAAGGTGTTTCAACTATCTCATCCATGGCAGTAGTAGCCACCATGGGTGGAGACAACGAAATAGCTTACAACCCAAGTCGCTTCACAGATTGCATCGACACAAAAGAGTGTGTTACTCCACGGTCAAATAATACAAAACAAGGTTTCCTATTAACGAAATACGTACCAGCAATCAAAGAGATATCGCCCTTTGCTTTCTTCACATCCAAAGTATACACTCGACCGGTAATATTCCCTTGCGTCTAATTCCTATTCTGAGGACAATCCCTTGCCATATGACCCACTTTTTGACATTGATAACACTCCGCTCCTTCGAAGTGACATCTACCAAAATGCATCTTACCACAAGTACAACATACAGGAGGTGCATTTGCTCTAGAATCCTAAACTTGTTTCCCTTTGAAAGTTTGCTGCCTAGGCCTAAACTGTTGGCTTGACCTCCCACAATCATTCCGATTCGACCTACGCGAATCCCCTTCTGTCTGAACTTTCTCCAAACTATTCTCTGCCACATAACATTGCCTTAGCGACTTAGCATAAGCAGTTACTACCGCACTACTTTGCCTCACCTGTTGGAATTCAAACTCTCTTCGGGTCCTCAAAGGATTGGGAAGGTACTTTTCCATAAAAGTAACCTTGAATTGCTCCCACACTTTAGGCACACCTTGCATAGTCATAAAAGCTGAAGCAATATCCCACCACCTCTTAGCAGGACCTCTCAATGAGTGAGAAGCAAACACTACCTTGTTCTCCTCACTACAGTGAACTATCAGGAAGATTCTCTCCATGCCAGCTATCCATTCATGAGCTTTCACGGGATCTAACCCGCCATGAAATTCTGAAGGATTCATGCGGATGAAATCCCGAAAGATTCGACCTACAACATTTGGAACAACCACTGGAGGATGAAGACCCTCATTCATTTGTTGTACCATCTGCTGCAAGAACTGGTTCTGCTGATGCTGCATCTGTTGTAAAAACTGAGGCCATGGGACATACTCCTCGCCGCCCGACGGATTCATCCCAACGGGAGTAGTTCTGGGTCTACCACGGCTTCTACGTCCACCAGCCATGTTCCTAAACGTCATACAGATAGGATTAAGTTGACCAGGCTCAATACTATACATATAACACTTAAGACCAATGGTGACACAACACATATAAAACAGAAAGAATTACTTATACTATTTCATGGCTAGGTCGAGGATACGACCTGCTCTGATATCAACTGTAACACCCATATATAAAAACATACATCAAAGCATATATATTATATATGAATCCAAGTTTTGGTACTAAAATACCATAAGTTCCTAATTAACACATTGTATACATTACATGCCCAAAATACAAAGACTAAAAAAAATCTATGGCATAAAATATATACAAGATGTTCTAAAAACTAAGAACTAGATCAACATGATGATCTCAAAATAAAATGCCATAGCGGAAGCCATGCCATCCCAAAAAGCTACGATTCGTAAGGAAAAGTCAGACAACTTTATCCTTACCCTTCGCGGAACCTACAGTACCTGTAATATAATCAACAACATGGGGTGAGATATTAAATCCCAGTGAGTTCCCTATCTTATAGATTTTCTCGGCTTTATAAGGTTCTATCAATCCTAACTCAAGTCAAAAGGGAAGGGAAGTGACCTTGAGTTCTCAATCTCACACTATATGGATACATGTCATGAGTCTGTTAACTTAAGATTTTATCACTAATTGGTAACCTTACCAAGGCATCCCCTTTTCCCGTCCGCTTCTACGCCTAGAAGTCGACCTGAGTCATGGATCCTTGTAACTTACTTGGCATACGAATTGGATTCGGGATCATCGGCCTGTTAACCATGAACCGTCACTTCTCATGGCCTGTTAACCATCGCAAGTCTCAACTATCACGGCTCCATTCGTACTACACGTGGGAATCAAACCTACCAAGTAATTGTGCATACGTTCCAGAGGAGCCCTGCAACTCAAGGGAAACGGTTACGATTACATGATCTTACACACAAACGTGATTGTATTCGACAATCACAAGGCCATAAATGCCTTCATCACCAAGAACACAAAGGTTCACACACATGTTCCATACTAGTGTCTTACTCTCTTCTAAACCATTACTCGCCAAGGCATCGAACGCACGAGCATCGCCATCTAGATTCTCTATCACAATCCTAGTCACACCCTATAATCATATAATTTGTTTTGGGGTAAAGTTTCCTCACTCTTCCTAACTCATTTTAAGCATTCATATTCACTCAAACATACATAATGACACATAGAAAGGTATAACATGTTAAACAACAATAGAATATGTAAACAAAATGCAATTATATGATGGAATCACACATAACAACTTATCATAAAGTTACACCATTCTTGGGTTCCCTCCGATTTATTTAATCGGCCAATAAAACTAATATTTTTCACTTCCATTAGGTAGAGTATTTCCATAGCTCTCCATCGATACCAAGAACGCCTCGATCGGAGTCACTGTTCACAAGTTATAAAGGAAACAAAATGGGAAAATCTGTCATGTTCGCTAGGCGAATCTCCAGGGAAGCATTCGCCTTCCCCTTCGCCTTGCGAACTCTTGGCGAACAGAACAGAAAGAAAAGGACACAAAGTTCGCAAAGCGAACTCCAAGCGAGTATTTACCTTCCCCTTCGCCTTGGTTCGCTAAACGAATCCGCGAATCCCAGAATTCTCAGCAGCGTTAAAACAGGTCATTTGGGGCCAAATCTCTCATTTCCTTTACCCAAAACACTTCCAATTCATACTCTATCAAACCCAATCATAACCTGACTATACTACCAGACTATTTCTACATTTTAACCGTTAGAAACATCGATTTTATCAATTTTATCATTTTCTCTCAACATTCTAACCTAAGTCTATCATTTTCAAACTTCTAAAACAAAAGTTCTAACTAGAACCCACCTCAATACAAGATGATGATGAAGATGGAGAGATGATTTGATGAAGAATGGACAATGATTTTTGCTCTTGAGCTTCTAGGGTTTGCTTCTGTAACACCCATATATAACAACATACATCAAAGCATAAATATTATACATGAATCCAAGTATTTGGTACTGAAATACCATAAGTTCCTAGTTAACACATTATATACATTAAATGCCCTCAATACAAAGTTCTAAAGTCTATGGCATAACATATACAAGATGTCTCAAAATACACTAAGAACTAGATCAATACAATGATCTCAAAATAAAACGCCATAGCGGAAGCCATGCCATCTCAAAAACTACGATCCGTAAGGAAAAGTCAAACCACTTTGTCCTTACCCTTCGCCGAACCTGTAGTACCTGTGATGTAAACAACAACGTGGGGTGAGATACATCAAATCTCAGTAAGTTCGCTATCTTATAGTCCTCTCGGCTTTACAAGGTTCTAACAAACCTAACTCAAGTCAAAAGGGAAGGGGGTGACTTTGAGTACACACACACACACTATGGAACCATGTCATGAGTTCACCAACTCATACTATCACTAATCGTTAACCATACCAAGGCATCCCCTGTTCCCGTCCGCTTCTACGTCTAGAAGGCAACCCGAGTCATGGATCCTTGTAACCTACTTGACATACGAATGGATTCGGGTTCTACGGGCCTTATACCATTATGAACCGTCACTTTACACGGGCCTTATACCGTCAGAAGCATTCACCCCTCGGGCGCCATTCGTACAACACGGGGAATCAAACCTGCCAAGTAGTCATGCATATGTTTTAGAGGAGCTCGAGACCCATGAAACGCAACTCAAATAACCGGTTACGATTACGTGATCACACACACAAACGTGATCGTATTCGACGATCACAAGGCCATAACGCCTTGTCACAACCACAAGGTTAGCACAAATGTTCCATACTAGTGTTTATTCATTCTATGTCATTCCACACTTTCCTACATTGTTTACGGTAATAATCCTCACTCTACCTATTTCGTACTTAGCATGCATACATACTCAAACATGTTCAACAATAAGAGCATAGTCAAATAGTCATCAAATACATAATGGAAACACATAATTCAACGTACCCCAAAATTACATTAATTCACGATTCCCCCCGATTCATTTAATCGGCAACAAAACCAGTATTTTCCACTTCCATAATCTAGAGTATTTTCGTAGCTTCACATCGATATAAAGAACTCTTAAATCGGATAAACGAGTCAAAAGTTATGAAAGAAACAAGTGGAAGGATCTGTCATGTTCGCTAGGCTAACTTTCCAGCGAGCATTCGCTCCAGCCTCGCTAGGCGAACTCCTGGCAAATGAACAAACAGAACAAAAACAGACCTAAAGTTCGCTTCGCGAACTCCCTAGCGAACATTTGCCTTGCCCTTCGCTTCGCAAACAGCTCAGCGAAGCAAGGCAGAACCAAACAGCCCTGAAAAGGCACAAAGTTCGCTAGGCGAACGTCGTTGGTGAACCTTCGCCAACCTTTTCTACCGGGTTCGCTAGGCGAACCCTCGAAAGTTTGTTCGCTGGGACTCGCCCCAGGTTCGCTAGGCGAAGCCTGGAAAACCCAACAGCGCTGTTCTTCATCCGAAAACCATATTTTTACCATTCAAACACCTCCAACCCTTAACAAAACAATCAAAACACAACATAATCATAACAACAATCATTTATATTGCATTTCATCCGTTAGATTCATGGTTTTAGCACAATTACCCATTTTCTCACAATTTCAACCTAACTCTAAAGCTCATGGATTTCTACAACTAAAGTATCTATCTAGAACCCACCTTGATTAGATGATGATGATGAAGATTGGAAGATGATTCGATGAAGAATGGATGATGGTTGAAGATCTTGTGTTCTTGAGCTTTTTCCTCTCCTTTCGTTTCCTTTCTCTCCAACTTCTTTTATCTTTTCCTTTATTTGTTTCTAAGTGGAAAAAGAGTGGAAAAGTAAATGATATAGTAAGATATCATCAATCAGTAACACTATTAATTTCCCAAAAAGTCTCTAAAGTTCCAAATATTACAATATCTCAGAGTCAGATAATATTAATTAGATTTGCTCTGAGCTCAACCGTTACTCTAATTATCTTTGCAGATAATTTCTCAGAGTACACTGGAACTCAGTAGATCCCAACTAATATTATCCAGAGTAATTAAAATAGGGGGTATTACATCCTCCCCCCTTAAATAGAAATTCGCCCACGAATTTAAAACAATTACCTGAAAAGATGAGGATAGACCTCCCGCATCTTCGATTCCAATTCCCAAGTTGCATCGCCCGAATGCATCTCATCCCACTGGACCTTAACAAGAGGAATCTTTTTATTCCTTAACACCTTAGTTTCTCTTCCTGTGATACGACTCGGTTGAGGCTCAAACGTCAAATCTGCTTCTATCTCAGTTGTATCTGGTAAAATTGGCTGAAGAGGATCTGGGACAAATTTTCGAAGCTGAGACACATGAAAAATGTCATGCATCTCCGATAGAGAAGGAGGTAAGGCCAATCTGTAAGCTACTTCATCAATTCTTTCCAAAATCTGATACGGTCCCACGTATCTCGGACTTAATTTCCGCGACCGAAACGGTCCTTTCAACCGCAATCTCGAAGTAACTTTCAAAAACACGTGATCGCCTTCTTCAAATTCTAAAGGTCTTCTACGGTTATCCGCATAACTCTTTTGACGATCCTGTGCTTGTTTGACCTTATCACGGATCATCCTAATCTTCTCCGTAGTTTCGTGAATAATCTCGGGTCCCAACATTCTATCTTCACCAACTTCTGCCCAGCACAAAGGTGTCCTAACTTCCTTCCATACAATGCCTCATAAGGTGCCATACCAATACTTGCATGATAACTATTATTATAAGATAACTCAATCAAAGGAAAAAGTTCTATCCAATTTCCTCCACTTTCAAGTACACAAGCTCTCAACATATCTTCCATGGTTTGTATTGTCCGTTCCGTCTGACCGTCCGTTTGCGGATGATTCGATGTACTCAAACACAACTTCGTTCCCATAGCTTGTTGAAAAGCTCTCCAAAATCCCGAAGTAAACTTTGGATCTCTATCCGAAACGATACTAGTGGGAATACCATGAAATCTCACTATCTCCGAAATGAACAACCTTGCGAGATGACTCGCCTTATAGGTAGTCTTCACAGCTAAGAAATGCACAGATTTCGTTAACCGATCCACAATTACCCAAATCGAATCATAACCACCCTGAGTACGGGGTAGTCCAACGGCGAAGTCCATAGAGATACTATTCCATTTCCATACCAGAATTTCTAAAGGTTGCAACAAGCCACCTGGTCTTTGGTGTTCGATCTTCACTTGTTGGCAAACCGCACATTCCGACACATACACCGCAATATCCTTTTTCATCCCGGACCACCAATAGTCCCTCTTTAGATCTTGATACATCTTTGAAGACCCCAGATGTATAGTAAAAACACCCTTATGCGCTTCTTCCAAAATCCTCCTTTTTAACTCCGTGTTATCCGGAACACAAATCCTTTGGTTAAACAAAATAATTCTGTCGGTAGCTCGCACAAAACCCGGTTGTACTAACACTCCTTGTAACTTCTCATCTAACCCTTGCTCTTGTTGGATTTCTTCCCTAAGAGTAGAATTGATATTCAAATTTCCCATAATCACACCATTAGGGGTCCAAACAAATTGAAGATTTAGATCTCAAAATTTTTCCAATAAAGTGTACTCTAGCATCATCAACTCGGCATTATGCAACACCTTCCTACTCAATGCATCTGCCACTTTATTCGCTTTACCCGGATGGTATTTTAACTCCAAATCATAATCCTTCAAATATTCCATCCACCTCCTTTGACGCATGTTCAATTCCTTCTGATCAAAGAGGTACTTTAAGCTCTTGTGGTCGCTAAACATCTCAAAACGTACACCATACAAATAGTGACGCCACACTTTCAAAGTAAATACAACTGCCACCAATTCTAAATCATGCGTTGGATAATTCTCTTCATGGACTTTCAACTGTCGAGAAGCATAAGCCACCACATGTCCATCTTGCATTAACACACCTCCTAATCCCATCTTCGATGCATCACAATATACCTCATACGGCTTGCTAGGATCAGGAATAACCAAAACAGGAGCGGTCGTCAATCTTTCCTTCAAACTCATAAAACTTTGCTCACAAGCCGAATCCCATTCATACGAATAATCCTTCAGAGTAAGTCTCGTCATCGGTAAAGCCAGTTGGGAAAAACCTTTAATAAACCTTCTATAATAACCTGCTAACCCCAAGAAGCTTCTAACTTCAGACACATTCTTCGGTCTCTCCCAATTAATCACTGCTTCAACTTTTGATGGATCAACCGCTACACCTCCCTGAGATATGACATGTCCAAGGAAATTAACCTCCGACATCCAAAACTCACACTTACTTAGCTTGGCAAAAAGTTGTCTCTCTTATAATATATATAAAACGATTCTTAGGTGTTCTCCGTGCTCTTGAGGATCACGAGAATAGATAAGAATGTCATCAATGAAAATCACCACAAATTGGTCCAAGTAAGGTTGAAATATTCGATTCATATAATCCATGAAAACTGCCGGAGCCTTCGTCACACCGAAAGGCATCACCAAAAATTCATAATGACCATAACGGGTTCTAAACGCAGTCTTTGGTACATTTGAACTCTTCACACGAATCTGATGATAACCCGGCCGTAAATCAATCTTCGAGAACACACAGGCTCCTTTCAATTGATCTAACAAATCGTCTATCCTTGGTAATGGGTATTTATTCTTGATGGTGACCTTATTCAACTGACTGTAATCGATACACAACGACATTCCACCATCCTTTTTCTTTACCAACAACACGGGAGCTCCCCAGGGCGAAACACTGGGTCGAACAAAATGCTTAGCCAACAACTCTTCCAATTGATCCTTTAATTCTCTTAATTCAAGTGGTGCCATCCGATACGGAGAAACGGATATTGGAGCCGTTCCTGGTATCAGGTCAATAGAGAAATCCACTTCCCGCTCTGGGGGAAGAGAAGTGATATCCTCGAGGAAAACTTCAGGAAACTCACAAACTACCGGAATACTCAAAACTTGAAGGTTACTACTCTCTTCCTTAGTAAGAATCAAAAGAACGGATTTTTCCTCCTCAAACAAGAAATTTATCATTCCAACCGTACCTTCTAAAATAGTTGTCAAAACATCCTTCGGAGTAGCTTCAGTAGATGGAATAATGATTAATTTTTCTTCACACCCGATGAATACCGAATTAGCTGAAAGCCAATCCATTCCTAGAACAACATCCACTTTCTTAAGTGGTAAACAAATCAAATCAATCTGGAAAACTCTTCCATCCACCGATAAAACACAATTTTCACACATTAAAGGTGTTTCAACCATCTCATCCATGGCAGTAGTAACCACCATGGGTGGAGACAACGGAACCGCTTGCAACCCAAGCCGCTTTACACATTGCATCGATACAAAAGAGTGTGTAGCTCCACAATCAAATAAAACAAAGCAAGGATTTCCATTCATAAAACACGTATCAGCAATCAAAGAGTTATCACCCTTTGCTTTCCTCGCATCCAAGGTATACACTCGTCCGGTATTCTCTTCTTGCATTTGATTCCTCCTCTGAGGATAATCCCTCGCTAAGTGGCCCACTTTCTGACACTGATAACACCTCACACCTTCGATACCACACCTTCCCTGATGATTCCTACCACAAAGACGACATACAGGAGGTGCACTAGTCCTAGAACTCTGAACTTGTTTCCCTTTGAAAGATTGTTGCCTTGGTCTAAATTGTTGATTCGATCTCCCACGATCACTTTAATTCACCCTAATCAACTCTTCTTTTGCTTGCACTTTCTTTAAGCTATGCTCCGCCACATAACACTGTCGTAACAATTCTGCATAGTTAGTGAATTCCCTCTGCGACACACTATGCGAAATTTCGGCCCTCAACCCAAAAAGAAATTGATCAATCTTCCACCTCTCATCAGGAGCATACATAGCCTGCCTAGAATAAGTAGCCATAACCTCAAACTTTTCTGCATAAGAAGCCACAGTCAAGTTGCCTTGTCTCAACTGTTGAAACTCGAATTCCTTCTGAGACCTTAAGGAACTTAAGAAATACTTCTCCATGAAATTTATCTTAAACTGCTCCCATACCTTCGATACCTCTTGAATTGTCATTAAGGCCAAAGCACTCTCCCACCACCTCATGGCAGGACCCTTCAACAAGTGAGAAGCGAAAACAACCTTATTTTCCTCACTGCACTGAACTATCAAGAAAATCCGCTCCATACCGGATATCCATTCATTAGCCTTTACTGGATCTAACCCTCCCTGAAACTCCGGAGGATTCATACGAATAAAATCCCTAAAGGTTCCCTCTGCAGCTTCGGGAACAACCACTGGAGGATGCACGCCACCAGCCATCTGCTGTACCATTTGTTGCATAAACTGATTTTGTTGTTGCTGCATCTGCTGCATGAATTGACACAAAGGGGCATTCCCTTCGTCCCCTGGCAGATTTGTCCCTGCTGGAGTAGTTCTCGGTCTCCCACGGTTGTTTCTGCGCCCGTCTGCCATGTTCCTAAATGTCATACAGATAGGATTAAGTTGATCAAGCTCAATACCATAAATATAACACGTAAGACCAATGGCGACACAACGCATATGAAACGGAAAGAAATACTTATACTATTTCATGGCTAGGTCGAGGATACGACCTGCTCTGATACCAACTGTAACACCCATATATAACAACATACATCAAAGCATATATATTATACATGAATCCAAGTATTTGATACTGAAATACCATAAGTTCCTAGTTAACACATTATATACATTAAATGCCCTCAATACAAAGTTCTAAAGTCTACGGCATAACATATACAAGATGTCTCAAAATACACTAAGAACTAGATCAATACAATGATCTCAAAATAAAACGCCATAGCGGAAGCCATGCCATCTCAAAAGCTACGATCCGTAAGGAAAAGTCAAACCACTTTGTCCTTACCCTTCGCCGAACCTGTAGTACCTGTGATGTAAACAACAACGTGGGGTGCGATACATCAAATCTCAGTGAGTTCGCTATCTTATAGTCCTCTCGGCTTTACAAGGTTCTAACAAACCTAACTCAAGTCAAAAGGGAAGGGGGTGACTTTGAGTACACACACACTATATGGAACCATGTCATGAGTTCACCAACTCATACTATCATTAATCGTTAACCATACCAAGGCATCCCCTGTTCCCGTCCGCTTCTACGTCTAGAAGGCGACCCGAGTCATGGATCCTTGTAACCTACTTGACATACGAATGGATTCGGGTTCTACGGGCCTTATACCGTTATGAACCATCACTTTACACGGGCCTTATACCGTCAGAAGCATTCACCCCTCGGGCGCCATTCGTACAACACGGGGAATCAAACCTGCCAAGTAGTCACGCATATGTTTCAGAGGAGCTAGAGACCCATGAAACGCAACTCAAAGAACCGGTTATGATTACATGATCACACACACAAACGTGATCGTATTCGGCGATCACAAGGCCATAACACCTTATCACAACCACAAGGTTAGCACACATGTTTCATACTAGTGTTTATTCATTCTATGTCATTCTACACTTTCCTACATTGTTTACGGTAATAATCCTCACTCTACCTATTTCGTACTTAGCATGCATACATACTCAAACATGTTCAACAATAAGAGCATAGTCAAATAGTCATCAAATACATAATGGAAACACATAATTCAACGTACCCCCAAATTACATTAATTCACGGTTCCCCCCGATTCATTTAATCGGCAACAAAACTAGTATTTTCCACTTCCATAATCTAGAGTATTTTCGTAGCTTCACATCGATATAGAGAACTCTTAAATTGGATAAACGAGTCAAAAGTTATGAAAGAAACAAGTGGAAGGATATGTCATGTTCGCTAGGCGAACTTCCCAGCGAGCATTCGCTCCAGCCTTCGCTAGGTGAACTCCTGGCGAATGAACAAACAGAACAAAAATAGACCTAAAGTTCGCTTCGCGAACTCCCTAGCGAACATTCGCCTTGCCCTTCGCTTCGCGAACAGCTCAGCGAAGCAAGGCAGAACCAAACAGCCCTGAAAAGGCACAAAGTTCGCTAGGCAAACGTCGTTGGCGAACCTTCACTGCCGGGTTCGCTAGGCGAACCCTCGAAAGTTTGTTCGCTGGGACTCGCCCCAGGTTCGCTAGGCGAAGCCTGGAAAACCCAACAGCGCTGTTCTTCATCCGAAAACCATATTTTTACCATTCAAACACCTCCAACCCTTAACAAAACAATCAAAACACAACATAATCATAACAACAATCATTTATATTGCATTTCATCCGTTAGATTCATGATTTTAGCACAATTACCCATTTTCTCACAATTTCAACCTAACTCTAAAGCTCATGGATTTCTACAACTAAAGTATCTATCTAGAACCCACCTTGATTAGATGATGATGATGAAGATTGGAAGATGATTCGATGAAGAATGGATGATGGTTGAAGATCTTGTGTTCTTGAGCTTTTTCCTCTCCTTTCCTTTCCTTTCTCTCCAACTTCTTCTATCTTTTCCTTTATTTGTTTCTAAGTGGAAAAAGAGTGGAAAAGTAAATGATATAGTAAGATATCATCAATTAGTAACACTACTAATTGCCCAAAAAGTCTCTAAAGTTCCAAATATTACAATATCTCAGAGTCAGATAATATTAATTAGATTTGCTCTGAGCTCAACCGTTACTCTAATTATCTTTGCAGATAATTTCTCAGAGTACACTGGAACTCAGTAGATCCCAACTAATATTATCCAGAGTAATTAAAATACGGGGTATTACAGCTTCTTCTTCTTTCTCCCCTCTCAAACTTCTCTCTAACTTCTCTCTCTCAAATGTTACTAAGTTTGGCAAAGGAGGAAAAGAAATGATATAGAGAAATTTAATTAGATAGTAACACTACTAAAAGTCCAAAAAGTCTCTATAGCACCAAAAGTTAAAATCTCAGAGTCAAAAATTATTAATTTGATCTGCTCTGAGCTCATCAGTTTACTCAAATTATCTTAACCGATAATTTCTCAGAGTACACCGGAACCCAGTTGACCATATTTAATATTATCCAGAGCAGAATGCTTACGGGGTATTACACATCATCATCCTTACTTAACTAAAAAAATTCATGTATTTCAACAATTTTAGTTCAAGCCCTGTAACTTTCTTCTTTATAACCTCAACCCTTCATCAAGTTATGAATTTCAAACATAGTCCATTTCTCAATATTTTTTTCAAAAACTATGGTTTGAACCCCACCTCTGTAGAATAATTTGTTGTTGTTATTGTCCCTTACAAATTCACCTACATGGTGAAAAAACATTAAAGATATTCATTTTTTTGTAAAAGTAATTTGCATCTTAGGTTTCACACGTGCCAACATCCCCATTTTTAAAAGCCCGCACATCGATAAACAGAAAATCTTGCATTCATTCAACATTACAATCACTAAAGAAAAATAGTTCCAAAAACCTAACCTGAGACATTGAAAAATGAAAGTTTCAATCCATCTGCTTCAGTGAAACCTTCGATAGAAGCTCCATTGGCGTCTTCCTTCTTCGTGCTTCGTCTTTATTTTCGTCTTCCTTCCTTCTATGTGCTTCGTCAAAACTTATTCAAGAATCGATGGCAGATGAAACAATGGAATGGGAAAAACAGTGGAAACACTAAATCAAATACATTTTTTTAAGGGAAAATCAAATACAAATATTTTTATCTTTTTATTTTAAATTAAGACATGGCAAGTATGAAATAAATATTGACACGTCACTAATTAAATAAATAAAAAATCATCTATACATGCTTCGTCGGCAAGACTGAAGATTTAGTGTCCACGTTGTTAACTAAAGAACCAAAATAAAAGAATCTTTACATTTCAAGAGGAGAATAACAAAATATATATTACGAGAAGTAAACTAAAACTTGCTCATGTTGTAAGGGGTAAAGTATGTTTAACCTTTTTTATGAAGAATCCAATCACAAAATGCAAAAAATAAACCTAGTGCACCAAGTTGTTTGTTTGGCTTCTTTATATCTGATACGATCTCTTTACTACATAATTTACGTGTTTTTTCTCTATATATTTAAATCACTTAAGTCTATTTTTCACCATTTGACTAGAAGACGTTTTCCAATACTTATTTATCATTATCATTAATTTGTTACATTAAAAAATCAACTAATTTTTCTTTGTCTATTTTTTGAAAAAAATAATATATTATGTCTAATGATAGAAAGAAAGTTACTACTTCCTCAGTTTTTTTTACACATACCAAAAAAATTAATCATTATAGTTACTTTTCAAACAACAATTCTCCTTTTACTTATAATACCCCTAATTATTTATTACATTCATCTTACTTTTTTTCTCTCTGTAATGATTACCTAGGAGTAATTTTGACAAAAGTGTAATCAATACTACATTGAACTTTACAAATGATAATTAAAAAAAAACAAAAAATTATTTTAAAAAAGATACTTAAAAAGGAACGGAGGGAGTAGTATTTTTGGGAAAAAATAATGATGATTTTTATTATTATTAAAAAGAATTTAGTTTCATAACTCTACATTAAAAAAAAAAATCAAATTTCACATGATAACGTTTGCGGCTAAATTATCAAATCTATTATCTTAATCAATGGCTATAAAGGATTGAAAGAAAAAAAAAAACTCAGATACAAGTGAAAAGTTTCAGAGTTGAATATTATTAAAAAAAAAAGTTTCTATGGACTAAATTATCGATTATTTAATGATTATTTGTCGTGGCAAGCAATTACTTAGAATTTTTAAAATTCAATTGTAGTATTGATAGTATAAATTTTTTTATATTGTGAATCAATCACGACATATATCTCATCAAATTATACTAAAAATTTAAATTAATTATATAATATAATAGAATATTATATTTTTATTAAATGATAATATAAAATATTTGTACACTATTGATAAATAACAATTAAACTCTTCAATCAATAATATCGCTTGTCCTTCTGAAAATCAATTTCAGATAAAAAAAACATTAAAAATAAAAAATAAAAACAATCGCTTGCCTTTTGGTGCTGCTAATTCAACTACTTTTTTTCAGACAAAAAGTTGACCTAAATATAAGAGACAGTCCAACATTGTTACTTTAGAAAATTAATCATTATTTTTCTTTAAAAGAAAGTACTTTTGGTCGCCTTCCTATGTTTTGCTTCAAAATTCCAACTCTATGCTTTAACATTCACACATGCATGATGCATGTACACCCTCTGGTCAATAAATCCATATAAATTTCCCATTATACCCTCTTCATTTCACCTAAATTCCATTACCTACCACAAAAAAGTCTTCTTGGACAACTCACTTGTTTGTATCATCCTAAATTACACAAACAACCTTTTAAATTTTGGTTTTTGTTCTTCAGAGAATAGTAAAGGTAACATCCCATTTCATTTATTGTCATGTTTTTGTTATTTAATACTCCCTCTCCCGCAATAAGTGACTCATTTAAAATAATATGGTGTCTCAAAATAAATGACCAATTATAATTTACAATACAAATTAATTCCTTTTTTTTCAATTTTACCCTTTAATCATTACCATTTTCATCATTTCCAATACATGATAAATGGTTTTTTAGTAAAAAATTCATTCTATCTCTTTAATCATTACACTTTTTTTAATATGTATGAAATATCAACTGGATCACTCATTGAGAGACGGAGAGAGTATTATGTTTTGGTTACAGTTCCTGTTTTTATTGTATATGTTCTCAATGAATTTCTTTTCTTACTTATATGCATTTTTTTATTGAATCAAATTCTGTCTTAATTTTTGTCCTTGTTTCACATTGTTTTTTTACCTTGTTTTCAACGAGTTGATCGCAA
This sequence comes from Lathyrus tuberosus, assembly GCA_022829125.1. Lineage (NCBI taxonomy): Eukaryota > Viridiplantae > Streptophyta > Magnoliopsida > Fabales > Fabaceae > Lathyrus > Lathyrus tuberosus. The sequence goes on along the minus strand of JALAZF010000416.1, from coordinate 1,335,431 downwards.
TTATGGTTTTAAATTGACTTTCGCGGTATAAAAGATTCTAAGGTCTATGCAAGAGTATAGGGGTAGATAAAAAACCTAGATAAGAAAGTTTTAATATTTAGACTAGGGGTGTGCATAGTTTTTAAACTAAATCAAATTGAACCAAATATATAGATTAGTTTAGTTTTTAAAATCACTTTGACAAAACTGGTTTATTTTTTTAAAACCGGTTTATGTTTGGATCGGTTTGGTTAATAATCGGTTTGCACCAATAAACCAGTTTTTATTTGGAACAATTTTAAAACCAAATTTTCCTCAAATTTGTTTCAACTAAAACTCAATTTTCAATCCAACAACTTAATATTCACTTCATCGAACTGTTTTTTAAATCAATAATCATTCGTCAGCGATGAATCCTTGAATTTCGACCGAAACATTTCCTAAAATTACATAGCTCAATAAAAATGAATAGAATTAATAAGTAATAATTATGAAACAAAACTACAAAGAAATTGAAAAAAAAGTTTTAATTTTCAATCAGGAAAAACAAAATTGAGTAATTCCAGAAGCAAAGTTTTAATACAAGTTATACTTCAACAGTTGGAAAAACAAAATGAATAGAATTTAATTTAAAAATTCATTTTGTCATTTATGACCATGAAACAAGGCAAGACAAATAATACACTATGTTTGAAAAGTGGATTAACCATTTATGTATTGGTTTTCAAAAGTGGATACTGATTTTTTATGGTTTTAGTAAAATGGATCTGGACTAGTTTTTAAACCAAATAATATGGATTTTTAAAATCGGTGCACCATATTTTTAAAAGTGGTTCTTGTAAACCAGTTTTTTTGCACACCCCTAATTTAGGCTCTTTATTTAGCCCATTTATTTTAGGTCTTCAATTACATAAATATTTTTTTGACCTTTTATATTTAAGTCCGGTCATATTTTTGCGTTTTATAGAGTTTAAGTAAGGACTCAAAATCTAATTAATTTAAAATAAAATATTTTTGATATTTTAATTATTCTTTTTTTATAAAAATTTAAAATTAATTTAAAAATATTTTTTTCTAAAAAAGAAATAAATTCTACTAAATATTAAGTTTATTTTTTTCTAAAAATAAAAATTCAATTTTTTTTCAAAAAAACAGTCGAGTGTTTTTTGAAAATATAAAATGTGATCTTTTTTAAATTTAAAAAGTTGATTCTTTCGGAAAAAGCAAACCAATTTTTTCTGAAAAATAATAAAATAATCGATTTTTTCAGAAAAATTACAAAAAAAAAGTCAATTTTTTCAAAAATAAAAAAAAGATTTTTTTTTGAAAAAAAGTCGGTATTTTCAAAAATAAAAAATATCGATTTGTTCTGAAAATAAAAAAAGTTGATTTTTTTTTTAATTTAAAAATAGTAGATTTTTTTTCGAAAGGGAAAAAAAGTGGACTTATTTTAAAAAAAAAAATCGGTTTTTTCGAAAAATAAAAAAAGATTCATTTTTTTCGTAAATAAAAAAAGTTGATTTTTTTCGAAAATAAAATCGTTTATTTTGAATTTTTATTTTATTTTTGGACAAATAAAAAAATCAATTTTTTTCTGAAAATTAAAGAGTTGATTTTTTTTTAAGTTCTAAGAGTCCATTTTTTTTTAAATTTAAAAATAGTCAATTTTTTTCGAAAACTAAAAAAGTCAATTTTTATCAAAAACAAAAACAGTCAATTTAAAAAAAAAAAAACAAATTTTTCTAAAAAATGTTATTTTTTCGAAAATTAAAAAATTTTGAAAGAAAAAAGTTGATTTTTTTCTGAAAATGTGCTCCTCTGATTTATGAAATAAAAAAAAAATCATTTTTTTGAAAATGAAAAAAAAGTTGATCTTTTTTTTTTTTGAAAAAAAATCTGATTTTTTTAAATAAAAAAATTTCATTTTTCCTGAAAATGTTGGGGCTTTGAGATCCTTCTTAAATTTTTGGAGCCTTTAGTTTAAGGGATCTATTTATTTTAGGGCTTATTTTTCTTTAAAATTTTGAATCAGCTATATTTTTAGGGTCTTAAAAATTAAATTTCGGCTCCCTAATTTGACAGCTCTATCCAAGAGTATCACAACCGGGGTTTCAACAGTATAAGTTGAATTTTTTTTAGTATAATTGTTAGCGGCTTAACCGCAATCGTGACTACAATTTAAAACTATGAATTCTATCACTGACAACATTTGAATTTCTAAAAATTGTTTGTGTGTTATATCGTGTTGTTTTGTTGAGGTGTGTTGTAAAAGGAAAGAGAATCCATGAAGAAGCAATGTCAAGCAATGAAACCCGGTGGAATATTTTTTTTTGGCTTTTGTTTTTTGTTTGTTGTGATGAGTTATAAATTTTGATTCATTTCTCTTTTACTTTTTGTTATCTTTTATGTTTCTTCTTATTGAATTTTTAGCTATTTCTTTTATTAAATTTTTAGACATAATTAGTCCCCAAGTCAATGTAAGTTATTTAAGAGTTGTGATATAGTCCCTCAATAAAAAAACGATTCGATTTGGTCCCGTAATATTACTTTCGTTAACATGCTTGATCCATTACGTTACTTCATGTGTTAGACCGTTAGTTACTGCCAGGCTGACGTTCCAATTGTATGCCTAGTCATCAAATGAATAATTAATTTAGTTTTTAAAGGGTTAAATGTTTGCTTCATGGCAATGGTTTCCAGAAAAACGGTTGTAGCTTCCTGCATCTTCTTCTCAGCATATTTGTCTTCATGGTTCATTCATCTTCCTTCGTGTAGCTTCCTTAATCTTGTTCTATGCATCTTGTTCTCTTCATCTCGTTTTTTTTTTCATTTTGTCTCCATTCCTAGGGTTTATCTTTGTTCTTCGTCTCCAATGTCTAAAATGTCAAGCAGTGCTTCAATTGGTACATCTGAGTCAGTTGTTCGAAGAAACAAAAGGAGGGAGTGATTTTGCCAAGATGAATGTGTGTTTCGTACAGTGGGTGACATGAGCAGTGTCAATTTTGGGAAAAAGTTTTGGGGTTGCAGAACTTTCAGAAATCATGTGAATAAGGGATGTAATTTCTTCAAATGGTTCGACGATGACATTATTGATGAAAGGGATTTGAAGATCCAAAGGCAGAAGAAGAAAATTTACAGATTGAAGAATGAGATAATCAACACTACGAAATGGTTGAAATTGTCTATAATCATTAGAATATTGAGCTTATTGTGTAATGTTTTATTTGTAATAATTGTTTTTTAGGTTGGTTGTTTTTCTGTGTAATGACATATAGTTGTGAACAAGGAGGTTGAATTGTATCTGTGAAACGTGTTTGTCAACATTGTTATGTAATTGTCAAAATTTATCAATGAAATGTAGTTGCTTAAATGTTACTTTTGTTTGTTTCCTACAATTACAAGAGCAAATGAAAACTATAAAATGGTCATAACAATAGTCACAAAACCATAACATTAGTTGCAATAGTAACATTACAAGTCATTACAAAAGTGGCATTGCAAGCCATTAGACATAACTAGAGAATAGGCATTTTATGCCATTTGTTACAACAATTGATATCAAACAAAAGTGGCATTATAAGCCTTAGTCTTAAACTACATAATAGGAAAAAAGTGGAATAAGTAGTACACATCAAAGATAAACATAATCTTATGGTTGGCTCAGAACAGGTTTTAGACCCTTTTGAAGTTTCTTTCTCTTTTTGGATACTTGCTGAGTTTAACCTCCATCTGGTGTTGGCTAGCTTGATGTAGCAGCAACTAGTGTTAGTTGTCTTGATGTAGCAGCAACTGGTCTTGGTGGTAGGCTTGATGCAGTAGCAACTGGTGTTGGTGGTTGGGTTGATGTAGCAGCAACAGTTGGTGGTGGTGTTGTTGATGTAGCAACAGCAGTTGGTGGTGGTAGTGGTGTAGCAGCAGCGGTTGGTGGTGGTGGTGTTGTAGCAGCAATAATTGGTGGTGGTGTTGATGTAACAACACCAGTTGGTGTTGTTGTTGTTGTAGGCAGCTTGTAAGTGGCCTTGTTGTGACCATCTTTATGGCACCTGCTGCACTTGATACCAAATTTGGCTCTTTTGAGTTGTATCTCATTTCTAACTTGTTCCCCAACATCTTTGTTCCTTTTCTTCTTGGGTCTACCAGGATGTCTTTTTATGGGGGGTGGTTACAGGTCAACAACATCTGTTTTGGTCCAAAGAGATTCTCTATTGATTGGATAAAGCACTGGTGCATAACAAGCTTCATAACACCCCTTTTTGTAATAACCATGAACAAAATCATCTACCTGTAAATGCTGATCCTTCATACATGAAAGGGCATGATAGAATGGTCGCCCAATCAACATCCACCTTCTACATAAACACTCATGCTTTGACAAATTAACAACACACTTTTCTTTAATGAGTGATATGTGCCTAACCTCATAGTCTACTTCACCTGCACACCTGTTACAAATACATAAATCAGTTAGGGATGCATACTACTTATTTTTATTACCTAGAAAATCATGTATGAGACATTACCTCACAATCTAACGGTTAGTCCTTTGTGATTCTTTTTCCAACTTCTTTCTGATATTTGGCATAATGGTATCAGCATATTTGGAAATCTTTTGTCTGTTAGACTCCCACCTTTGCATCATGTACACTATAATCTCCTCAAGCGTAGTCACGATGGGCTTGGACCTTGCAGCTACAAAGACAGAGTTAAAAGCTTCTGACATGTTGTTCACCAAAGTGTCATACTTTGGACCATTTCTAAACCTAGATTTCCTCCAGAACCTAGGCGGGATCTTCCAAAGGTGCTTGAATGCTTCTTCATTCACCTATTTCATTTCACGCATAATTCTTTCCAAAGCATTTGAATAACTAGCATTGGTAGTTTTCCACATCAATTCCTTTAATTTGACACCAGGAAACTTCTTCCTGAAATTGCTATATCAGTGCCTATGAATAACACAATGGAAACATCCACAACATAAACTACCAATAAATTGCTATATAAATGCCTACCAATAACTACAAATAGCACACTATTTTAGCAATGATGTTTACCTAACACAAAAGCTTTGGTCAAAGTTTAACTATGGCATCCTCAAACACAGTATCCCCCTCAAAGTTAACATCCTGACATGACTCTTTTTGGTTACTGCCTTCAGTGGTCTCATCCATATTAACATCCTTAAATGAAGCTTTTTGGTCAACTGCAGTTGAATCTTCAAATCCTGTGGGCCCTCCTTCATCAAAATTGTCACCTATATTATTCAATTCTTTAATGGTCCCCAAGTCATCAAAAGTTCCTTTTACACCATTATTCAATTCATCCAACATGTCATCTTCCAAACTGTCGTTTTCTACAACATTTGGACCTACATTATTTTCAACATTTATACCTACATTGTTTTCACCATTTGGACCTACATTGTTCTCAAGAGGCAATATTTGCTCTTCCCTATACACTGGATGCATTACATATAAATGAACATTCCCATTGATCAGAGAAATGGTCTTCATTCTATTTGTTCTTGCGTCATCTTGCAACATCACTAGCTCATTATCATCCATTGCATCATAATACCACAAACTCTCAACTTTTGGGTACCCTAAATCTTTCAACCTACCTAGACTCTCAAAATAACTCCAAAAATCCGGGTCAACTTGGCAACTCTCATCTAAACAATTGTAACCATATCTGTTAAACTCACTAAACCCACCCCCATGATGGACAACACACTCAAACCTATCACCACTCATCACCTAGTCACACAAGATACCTCAGAAATCACACATCGTAGTAAAAGAAATTTAAAAAACAAATGCTTTTTAAAATGATGAGTTCATACGCGTACCTCTTTAAAATGCTTGACTCTCTACGTATTTTCTTCTGCTATCGTCTTCGCAAACTACCGTCGCCTTCAACCACAATCGTCTTCTTCTTCGCTGCTGCTGGGGTTTTTTTTAAGGAATGAAAATGCAACTATGAAGTTTTGAGAGTAGCCGAATAGTTTAGGATATTAGTTACTTAAAAAAAATAAAAAGGATTGAAGCAACTCCAAAGGTCTCCTATTGACACATCAAAAAGAAAATAGGGTGAAAAAAATAAAAACAATGCCACCTAAGTATAAAAAAATGCCACATAGGCACATTTTAACATTTTCTCCAAAGAAACTAACAGAAGAGATTTATTGTGCTAACGGAGTAACCTTAAAGGACTACATTGGAACGTTTTTTAATTGTGGGACTAATTAGAAACAACAAAATAATTTAAGAGACTAAAAGATGAATTAAGCCAAATTTTTATAACACCATTTAAGTTATGAATGGTTTTGACTTTGATGTTTGAGGACTGTTTATGTATAGTGAAAAATTGGCTCTTAATTTTGTTATTGGAAATTGAGGCCCCAAATAAATATTGAAACGCGGGTTTGAGAGTTTATGGAAAAACTCGTAGCATTGAAATCATTTGAGATATGTAAACACAGATGGTAAACCAAGTTTGGAACTGGTGATCTGTCTTTATGATATGGCAACAATTTACAGTAATTTAGGATTAAGGGAGCTCAAATAAACTAGTTATTTAAATTATCTATATTTATATACAAATTTAATTATTTAAATTATTCATTTTCAAATTGGGTTATTTATTATGATGGTTTTAATCAGATCTATATTTGTAGTTTTAAAACCGCCTATTTATTATGATGGTTTTAATCAGATCTATATTTGTTATTATTATAGTAAATAAAAAATATTGAAAAATTAAAAAAAAATTAAACATAAAAAAAATCATTTTTTATTTTTTTAAAATAAGTTTATTTTTTAAATAAACAAAATACTAAAAAAAACAATTTTTTATTTTTGAACATAACTATTTTTTATTAAAATATTTTTTTTTAAATAAAAAATTCTTAAAATTTTTTTTTTTAAAAATTAAATCAAAACTAATTATAAAATTGAATATAAATATACTTAGGCGATAATGGAAAATATTGAGAATTCTCTATTGTTTTATAGAGCAGGACTTGAAATTCAAGGGCATGTCTTAGGTAAAACTGACCCTAGATTTGATGTCTTAGATGAAACCGACCCTCGATTCGGCGAAACGTGTCGGTATGTAGCTGAAGCACGTGTTCAAGCACTGCAATTTGACGAGGCTAGGAAGCTATGCAAATGACTCTTGATATTCACAAGGGAAACTGTTTGCCTGCTTTGTTTGAAGAAGCGGCCGATTAGAGACTAATAGGACTAATATGTGACTCAAAAGGTGATTATGAAAGTGCTCTAGAGCATTATGTTTTGGCAAGTTATGGCTATGGCGGAAAATCACCGGGAACTAGATGTTGCCTCGGTTGATTGCAGCATTGGAGATGCATATTTGTCATTGGCGCGATATGATGCTGCCGTTTTTTTCTTATCAGAAAGCGCTAACTGTTTTCAAATCAACCAAAGGAGAGAATCATCCCATAGTTGCCAATGTTTTTGTAAAGTTAGCTGATTTATACAACAAAATAGGAAAGTTCAAGGAATTAAAAACTTATTGTGAAAATGCGCTTCAAATTTTCGGGAAGAAAAATTCTGGAATTCCTTTAGAAAAGATTGCTAATTGTTTGATAGATGTTGCTGCAATTTATCAATCTATGAATGATTTGGAAAAAGGATTGAAGATACTCAAAAAAGCGTTGAAAAACAACTTATGGAAACACTTCTTGATTCCAACTCTCAACTTATGAAAAACAATGGCATTATGGTTCTATGAAATTTAGGTGGTAGATAAATGAACATCCACATCTATTTACTATTATTCATAACACTCTTTCTTGGATGATCATTGACGATATGCCTCGTTAAAACCTTACTAGAAAAAACTCAGTGAAAAAAAATCTAGTGAAGGAAAAAGAGTACAATATCTTTTTAAAGTAAATTCATCCCCCCCTCCCTTTAGCTGAACGATCATTT